>CM062816.1:84437800-85110300 GCA_031772625.1 Pinus tabuliformis | reverse complement strand
TAGATATATATATATATATATATATATATATATCTATATATATATATATATATACCTATACATATACATATACATATACATATACATAACAAAAATGAAAAATATTTGAAGAAAATGAAAAGGGATGTAAAAATATAGAAAAAAAAAACAAAAAGGGAAAAAAGGGAAAAAAAGGAATAAATCCCAAAAGATATTGGAAAAGGCGTGCTAATCTGAATGTCACCCATTATGGTTAATTAGTTGTTAATTCGTTTAAACATAATTAGCAACTAATTATAATCTTTTGTAAAGTTTATTTGACCTTGGTCCCACATTATAATAAATTGCGCTAATCTTGGCCATCGAGACATTCCCTGCTCAGATCAACGGCTGGGAGAGTACCTCGGAACCCCCTCATGCCTTCGACGTTTAACCAAGGGGGGGATGTGTGGTCCAAAAAATTGATTTAATAAAGCCACTGATGCTGACGTGTCTTCCCCTCATCCACTTCATACCCCCCTTCCATAAACCGCTTACCATCCCCCCCAAAAATCGTTAGTTGACCATACCCGCACCCACCAAAAGAATAAAGGGAACTACGCCTCTGCCATCTGTCCACCTCCCATTCATCAACCAATTAACCGTTAATTATCCATTCATTTCCGCTCGACCATTTCCTTCCTGTAATAAATGTCCCGCCACTGTTAACGGGTATCCCTCCAAATGGTTAAACCCCCATTGCATAACTAAAACCTATACATTTTTCCTCCATTTCTTTTATGCGTTCCATTTTACCAACTACATGCATAGGTCTAGTAAAACTAGACTAGCATCGAAACACATCCTTCCTCACTACAACAATCGACTAATAACCCGGTAAAACATTCGCCCTTGCTTTTTTATATCATTAGCACGTATTCCAAAGGAAAATCTAAAATGGTGGAATAAAATCCAATGATTCCCCATGACATAGACATAGATAGGTTACCCTTAATCAACCAGGAATATAAAAAATCTGAGACCCAATGTGAGTTCGACCTCTATGAACTGCACAATTGGGCCAAATAGAAATTCCTTGATGCTAGCGATGAATTGAGAATGTGGGACTCCTTCCTGCCTCAATTCATTTTCCCTCAAACCCATTTCTTTCTAGGATTTGTAACCAGGTGTTGTTTCAGATACATTCCATGTCCAAGAGCTATTATTGCTCAAAACAATGATTTTTTGTTCATAGTATCCCCTTAGTCTATATGCCAAATGCTCCAAGAGAAACCTTCAACCTCTCTACACCCTTTTTTTGTAGATTTTTTCATGGAAATCTATGAAAAGCTCACCTTCCCTCAAAGAGCTAAGATCTTTGAGATATTCTTACCTAAAAATGTGGAATTACTAAGAACAAATCTTCCATACCCTTCTTCAATGTTCCTAGAAATGACTAGTGAGGTTGTCTTAGTAGTTTATTGTATATTAGGTTGTCCAACTGATCAGTGGGTTGATGAAATTATTCTAGGATTTATGTCAGTGTTTTTAGCATTTGTGTTGTAGTGACTATAACCACCGTCCAAAATTTTGGCTCACATGAAAATTTTGGATCCTACCTTGGATCCCACAATCAATCGTTCCTTGGTCACTTGTTGGTAATATGATAATCTCAAGCTCCTCTCCTTGATCTTGAGAGTTTTCCATGTTCTCATATTTATACAGCATGTGTCATCTTTGGGCATAGAGATTTTTGTTTGTCATGCGAAGGGAATGTTATTTTATTTCAAGGGAAATCTTGTGCGTGTGAGTTGTTTTCATTACATAGACATGTTTCGCACTCACTTCACGCACTCTTGTCGCAAAAGTTGTTGCATCAACCAGAGTATGATTTATAAATTTTGGATGGTATACGTTGTATTACTAAGTGTTCGTGTGTGATCATAGTCAAGTCCTATCCTTGTTTACATCTGTTTCACTGATCTCACACTTAGCCATTTCCAAAGAAACCTAGCCTCATCCGACTTCCCGAAACTATGCGCTTTGCTTCAGAAACCCTCAAGCTTTCTCCCTTACCTTTTAGAACTACGTAGTTCACAAAGACCCTAGCCTCCCTTAGCATCCAAAATTGTGCAGTGATTTTCTGCAGTGTCCTTCCCCTAGCCGAAACCCACTATCAATAAAAAATGTGCAGTATTATCCCTCAGTTGCTCAGTCTACCTTGCAACGTGAAACTGCATAGACGTGTCCTCCTAGAACCCATCCTGCAGTAGTTATTTGCATCGAGAAATTGTAGAGTATTGTTTCTCAGCTTCCCAGGCTGCATTGGACTAAAAAATTATGCAGAGTTTTCCTTCGAGGACCCCATCCTATAGCAGTGTCATGTGCCTCAAAACTGTGCAGTGTTGTCCAAGTTGTCATGTCTGTCTTGCATGCAAAAACTGCACAGATGGGCCTCCCAGGACCTGATTTCGATAGTAGTCACTTCCCACTGAAGTTGCGGTGATCTATATCTCAGTGACTATAAGAAAAGGTGACATGCTAATATCAATCCCAAGGAGTTGAGGAGAAGGAACACGAGACCAAGTGATGGAAAAATATTAGCACCACATGCAAACTACGTTAGATGCATGATCATCTTTAGGGTAAGTATGGTAAGTAAAGAATAACTTTCGAAGTACATCTCTTAGTTGATTTTGCAGGACTACTTTTCCTTGTCATATCATCCTGTCTTCGATAACATGCATGTGTGCAAACACAAAATTCATTTCATGTGTTTCCTCTACATGCATTTCTTCCTTTTCACTTGTTTAACCAACTGTTGTCTTCAACATGTTGATTTTTATGTCATGCTTGCAACCTTTTTCTGTTGATGTTGAAGGTTTTCCTTTATGTGTATGAGTTGTGTTTGCTATGTAAACATATATCTCACACATTGATCTGAAAATGAATATCTTAGATTACTTTTAAGGTATTACAGACTCATGTGCATGGATTTTCCTATATTACTTAGTGCAATGGATCGATAAGATTGCGAATAACATAGACAAGGAAGCAGTTAAAGAAACATAATAGACAAACACACATAACACAAGAAAATTTAATATGGGGTTCACCCAAAACTCTTGGGCTACGTCTCTTAGTCTAGCCTTCAGTGGTGACCTCTCTATTATGTCTTCAAGAGCAGAGTTTTACAAAATGTGAGCTCAATTTGAGTCTCAACACAATAGATACAAAACAGCAGGAGTTTGCTTGAATCCCTCAAGCCTCTCTGAGTACACAGACTCTTTCTCTCCTTCTCCGGCTCTATTTTCTCTTTGTCTTAGCACTGCTTGTCCATGTCTTCTGTTATGCTTAAGTATAGTAGATGCATTTATGATTGCTCTGGATAACATATCTGCAACCTTATTGTGTATGCCCTTCCTATATCTGATGACAAGATGAAACTACTGTAGAAAACCCATCCACCTATAGTGTCTTGATTACTACAATTTAGTTTGTGAGTGAAAATATTGAAGTGGTTGATGATTTGTATGAATGATTGTTTCTTTGCCCATTAAGTAATGTTTCCACTTTTTCACACTTTGTACCAATGCATACAATTCTTTATCATATGTGGGATAATTAACTACTGCAGAAGTAAATGTCTCAGAATGATAACATATGGGTTGACCATGTTGCATCAACACTGCTCCCATGGCATATTCACTGGCGTCTGTTTCAATCTCAAATGGTCATTGAAGATCTGGCAATGCTAGTACTGGTGTTGTACTAATTTTTTCTTTCAAGGTGTGGAAGGCTTTCTACTGTTTTCCTCCCCATTGAAACACCTTATTCAATCTTGTTAAAACATGTAAGGGAGCTGCAACCAAGGAAAAGTTAGTAATAAACTTTCTCCAATATTGTGTTGCTCCTAGGAAGCTCCTAACTTCTGTAGTAGATTTGTGTTTAGGCCAGTTCACAATGACTTCAACCTTGGAGGGATCTATCTTCAATTCACCACCCCCTACAATATGGCCCAAATAATTTAAAGATATTTTGCCAAATTCACATTTTGATAACTTCACATAGAGATTTTCCCTTTTCAAAACATCTAAAGGCTGATTTACATGCTTCAAATGTTCTTCCCATGTTTTACTGAAAACAAGAATGTCATATAAATATACAATTACAAAATCATCAATAAAAGGTCTGAGTACATCATTCATAACTCTCATGAAAGTGGCAGGAGCATTAGTTAATCCAAAAGGCATAACCAACCATTCATGCAGCCCTTGCTTTGTTTTGAAATCAGTCTTCCATGCATCTTGTTTGGCTACTCTGACCTGCTGATAGCCACTACGCAAGTCACACCTATCTCTTTCTTTAGTTCAAATTTTCAAGGAGAAGAACTCAATTATTCTGAAGTAGAGAAATAGGCTTTTGCAGTATTCAATTCTATTAAACATTTTAGACCATTTTTGCTAGAATCTCATACAAAAGTTATTGTTCCATTCTCAGCACTGAGACAATTACTTATACATAAAGAGTTAGGTGAACAAAGAGAAAACTCGATAACAACTCTACAAGAATATGATCTTGATGTTAAACCTAATAAAATTTTTGTAGGACAAGGTTTTTCATATTGATTACTGGAGCATCAAATATTCCAAAAAGTAAATATTTAGGTAATACAATTAAAATATCTGAGGTATGTCTTACTAACATTGAATCTCAATATGCTGATCTTTTGTTTTATTTAAAAAATGGTTATGCTCCACTAGCATTTAATTATAAAAACAAAATATCTCTAAGACTTAAAGAAACGTAGTATGAGATCATTGATGGTGTGTTATTCAAAATAAATTATGACTCTGTTTTATTAAGATGCATAGAAAAATCTGAAGAAGAGAAAATTTTGCAGGACCTCCATGATGGACCAGCCAGAGGAAATTTTGGAGGAGATCCCATTGTACATAAAATCCATCATGCCAGATATTATTAGCCAACATTGTTCAGAGATACACATGCCTACGTGAGAAAATGAAAAATTTGTCAGACCGCTGCAGGAAGACAAAGGAAACCAACCCTACCACTCCAACCAGTTAACATTGAACAACCTTTTGAACAATGGGGATTGGATATAATAGGTGAGATCATTCCTCACTCTTCTAAGCAGCATAAGTTCATCCTAACTGCCACAGATTATTTCACAAAGTGGGTAGAAGCAATTCCATTGAAGGTAGCTAATTCTGATAGCATTATCAAATTCATCGATCAATTTATTATTACTAGATTTGGATTACCTAATGCACTCATATTTGACAATGCATCTTATTTCTCAGGAAACAGTATGACTGAATTCACATTAAAAAGAGGATTTAAGCTAAAATACTCTACTAATTTTTATCAGCAAGGAAATGGTTTAGTAGAATATACCAATAAAAACCTCATTAGGATTATCAAACATATGGTTGATCAAAGTGAAAAGAATTGGCATAAAACTTTGGTGTTTTCTTTATGGGCTGATAGGATAACAATATAATCTTTTATCAGAACTACTCTCTTCAATTTAGTTTATGGAAAAGAGGTTATTCTCCCTCCCAATCTAGCTCTTCCTTCATTAGCCTTAGCATAATTTATTGAAGAACAACCCTCCTCTTCTATACAACTAAGGATGTCTCAAATTCTAAAATTAGAAGAAGAAAGGGAAAAGGCTAAACAAACGCATGCACATCATCAACAATTAGTAAAATATTCCTTTGATGCAAGCTCAGTTAGAAAAAATATTTTCAAATTGGTGACTTAGTTTTGAAATGGGAGAAGGCACATGAAGAAAAAGGAAATCACACCAAATTTCATAAATTATGTCTTGTACCATTCCAAATTGTTGAACAATTAGGTCCGTCAACTTTTGTTTTACCAGATATACAAGGTAAGAGAGATGATCTTCCTATTAATGGACTAATTCTCAAACAATTATTTTCGTAGGACTTTTTTTCTATTGTACTATATGTATATATCCATGTTTTTGTTATAAATAATATTGGAAAACACATTATTGGTTTTCAATTTAAAATCTATTCAATTATAAATTTAAGCTTGAAAGGTATCGCTTTTAAAAGAAAGCAATCTCAAAGTTGAAAACCAGATAAAAAATTTAAAACTATGAGATTTTTATACATTTAAATTGTACATCCTTATCACTTCAAACCTCATAAAGTATACATTCTCAAAAATCAGTAAAGAAAGGTTACTTTAACAAAGTAAAAAGCTATTTTTAAATCTTAGTATCTTTAGCTTCAATTGTCATTCATTACTCTTAAGGAGTAGGAGAACCTCCCCACTCATTGTTCAAGTATTTTTAGAGTGTAATTCTAAAATATAAGAAAATTAGAAGATAAGAAGTCTCATCACAAGATTGCTTACCATGATCATAAGGAAATAACAGGTTGACACTATCATTACTGGCCACCAAACTAGGATAGTGGTTCATGCTTTAAAAAAAAAAGATTATAAGACAAGGAGTCTCATCGTGAGCTAGCTTGTTCAATTCCGTTATTACTTGTGAATGACATTGTCATTATCTGGCCACCAAACTAGGACAATGACTTCTAAAGATCCTTGAAAAAGGAAAATGAATCCTCAAAATTACCTCTAAAGTTTTACAAACATGGATGGGATATTGGTTCACCATTTGGAAAAAGATAACCCTATCGAGGCTATGGATGCCTATTGGCAGTAGTGGCTCTATCTATGACAAAGTAAGTTCATCAAAAGCTAAGTTTCAAATATTCTTTTGCTTTATCTTTATTACTAGTTAAGGACTGATTTTAATTATTAACAATTTTTATCTGTAAAAGTGGTAAGGAACTTTACAATTAAGTGAAACTTTTGATTCAAAGTAATTTTATTTATCTCATTTTCAAAATTGTTTTTCTTTCCTTAAGGTCTTTACTTTTAAGTTTAAAAGTTTGTTTTATAAATTTTCAGAGATAACTGGTTCTTCCAGTGAATCACCAATTGTTGTGGTACCCAACAATCCCCATCATTTAAATGTTCTATTTAAATAATGGGGACCCTTTTAAATTTTTTATTTAGCTTTATATTCCAAAAAATTCTAAAAAAGAGCAAAAAATTCAAAGGGTATCAAGTCCGATTATCTTTTAGGTTTAAGTCCTAGTTGAATAACTTATGTTTTCTTTTAAAATAAAATCGCAAAACCATTAGGAGTCATGATAATATCCTTTAAATAAATGTTGTGATACGTTATATCCTTTGCAAAATAAAGCTTCCCTTAAAAAAATAAAAAAATAAAGAACAAGTGCACTCCCACACATAAAAGCCTTGTTGAACCCGCCACGATGACATTGCATTATAACTGAGCGCAAATCGCATGTCACACATCTCTACTAGCTCTTCATTAATATCACTCATCTCTATGTTGTGATTGTGATATAGACGAATGTGGTTTGATCTCCGATGCATGTATGCGATATTAGATATCACAAATCATGCATCGTAGATCACAACATCACTCTAAACAAAATATTTCCACAAAATGTTTGCGATGTGAAGTTGCTGACTCAACACCACTTAGTAAAGATCCGTGTGAACATAGATTTTCATTAAATTTCAAATCTAACGATTTAATGTTCCTCGGTTGATGAAATTGATTTAATTGGCAAGTTGTTATTTGAAACATATGTATTTGTCCCACGTGTCCTTTCATCCATGGAGATATAAACATTCCTCTGTATTTCCTTTCTGCAGGCTAATACTAATTAATGACATTCCATTGAAATGTCCAAAGAAGAAAAGAGAGGAAAAGGGTTCTTTGTTCAATGAGAAGTAACTCAATTCAAACTAGAGACAATTGAGATAGATTCGTTATTCACAAACACCACATGCACGCTGGACTCTATTACTTCCTCTTTGGAATCAATGTATAACCTATTTGAAAAAGACGACCCCAAAGTAGTAGTTGTTAAAGAAGCGACCACTAATGTCTCATCATCGTCTGAGGATAATTTCTCAGATGTCGCCAATTCCTTTCTTCATCGAATTTTTCCGCGGCCTAACATCTTACCCTATGCAAATATGATTAAGTGGATGATTGATAATGTGAATATTGAAGAGAAGATGTTCTTGAAGTCAAGGCAAATGATAGTTGGATCCTTCAAAGTTGAAGATTTGAAGAGGATGTATCATTTTCCAGACCCTCAGAATATTTACGACAAGTATTTTCTCAAAAAAATGCAGAGAAGAACAAATTAGAATCAAAGACCATTAGACAATGGAGGCAAGACCCAAGAAAGCACAAGCATGATAGTAAGGGTATGTATTCTTTAGCTTCTCTTTTTGGTCCTTTTTTTATGTTGTTGCTATGATATGTAGATTGTTCGATTCTATGAACACACAAAAATTTACAGTTCAATGGGTTTGTAGGTTTTAACGCCGTACAAAAATCACCTGCATACTAATTCTAAAAATAGAAAATAAACAATGGCAAGAGCATAAAACATAAAACACATATACATAAAGATTTTCCCCTGGATCCAAAAACCGGGACTACCAGATTTATTTTTTATTATATTCCTTTCAATGTTACAATACATATATATACATGCCCAAGCATTCATAAACCATAATCCATTAACCTTGGATTAGAATATAACCATATTTCCCTTTACTGGATCTACATAATACCATGGACCAAAAAACCATCGCGCCCAAAACCATGTGCGAAATCCATGCACAAAACCATATGTAATAAAGGGTCTTGAGGGGAGACCCCTGCATACCCCCCGACAGGGGGGCTGTCGCCCCCTCTGTGAGCCCCCCGCTATTCGTGGAAAGAATATAACAAAACCCAACAAGGTTCTCCCGATTCAAGCCACTTCTCATTCTGAATTAATGGATTGGGTTAATATCTTACCCAATAATATTGCATCCAAAATCTTAGAATATAGGAAAAAGCACAGTGTGTCAAAAAGAATCGTATTGAATTTTTATATGAGCGCCTATATTATGGATGTCATTATTTTTTCATTTGATTTTTCTTCAATGGGATGGAAATGGACACTCAGGGACCCTACCCCAATTCACATATATCATTATATTCTATGGGAATCCAAGTACCAACCTCATTTTTATAGAATTTCCAATAAGGTCATGTTGCCTTTATACAAAGCCATTTTTTTATCAAAATCCACCCAGGTTGTCTCAAGAAGCTATGGTAGACTTCACTTCTATTGGAAGTTTGTTTACTGAAGAAAATTTCACTTATGTTAGAGTTTTTGGGAGTCTTGAAGCCCCACATTTTCATCCTATTTATGTTCTTGATAAGCTTTTGGCTCGGGAAGTTTCCTATCAGACCATAATTCATTATATAACTAAAGTTTTGAAAGACTCCAAAAAAACTATTTAGCCACAATTTCCTATTCAATGTGGACTCTATGCTCTAGATAACTACAGTCATGCTATCCTAGAGATCAAGTAAATCAAAAGCATACAGCTCCCCACTATTCCTCATAGACAATACGACCCCAAAAAGGTCATTCATGATTTCACAACTCAGGTTAAAATAAGGCCATTAGTTCATGAACCTGATGATTTTGATGATTTATTTGAAACGTATGAGTCATATAGACAGGTGGAACATTTAGAATAGATTCGGCTAGGTCCCGCTGATTTTTTCTTATTCCAAGAGTACAAAAATAAAAGGCTGCAAAAACTACCTTCTAAATGCCTAATTACTTTACAGTCAGAATTTCCTATAGGAACGCCTTTACCGTCATCTTCAAAAGAAACAGAAAATACACCCACTACTACACTCATAGAGAAACAAATAGAAGAGCTCCTATTAATAGTGCTGCTCGATAAAGTTTTGGATCAATTCAACAAAGAACTAGATAGCACACATGAGAAAGAAGTCCAGGATTCAGCCACAATGGGGATAGAAAAGAGTCATGTAACCAGTAAGGAAAAGCCTCCTATGACAGAGTCATCAAGTCAAATAATTGATAAAGAAGTTATCCTGGCAGTCGCCACCTCTGAAATCATCCTCAAAGTAGAAGAGATTCTGCCTCTTGACATTTTTTACAGTCCTGAACATCGTGCTATTGTGAGTCGACAAAAGAAGAAAAGAAGAATGGAACATTCTCATGAACTTCTTCCTAGAAGCATTTCATTAGATGTAGTATGGAAAGACTATCAAGCTATAAGCTTTCGGAATATGCAAGAGCCTATGATAGGACAACCATCTTCAAAGCCACTAAAGTTAAACAACTAGTTAAAGAAAAGGACGAAAAAATTTTGCAATTACAAAAAAAGTACTTGATTCAAGACATGATATGGAGCATGAATGGTAACTCAAGTTGTCAAAATGACAAATTGAGTTTGATCAATTAAAAGTTCAAAATGAAGCTAGTATTCAAAGCCAAAATGCATAGATTGACAAGCTTCAACTTAGAATAACTCAGATTAAGAAGGACACCGATATTGAAGGATTCAAAAAAGAAGTCAGAGAGATCAATTATCTCCTAGCACAATAACAAGTGAACTTCTATAAGAAGTTAAAGATCATCATTGACCTCTGCAAAAACAGTGACTCATTGACTGATCAAATGTTTGAATTAAGAACATATTATGAAGATATCAACAACAATATTTCTGACTTCATCAGTTGGCAGGACAGTTCAGATGGAATAAATGGAAATCTCCCAAGAATACAAAAATCTTACAAAGATCTTCTTTTTAGGGATTGGGATATCAGAATGAAGCAGGCTGAAGAAGCAATTTACAGAGCAAGAGACCTAGCAGGCCAAATTACTAAAATGGTTAGAGAAAGTCTTACATATGCTAATCTTATCACTGAGTGCCCAGGAGAATGCTTGCTAGTTACTCAATCACTAATAGGGTGTTGGCATAAAAAATCAAAAGAAAAAGAAGTTAGCATCAAGAAATTATCTAAGTTAAATCTTGAATATCATCAACAGTTTTTGGTAAAGCCCTCTGGATAATGGTTAGTTCTTCACAACCTTGTTAATGAAGCTGAGTACATGCTCCCACCTCTTTCAAATTCCTTGTTTGCAGGACAGATACGAATCAAGCCAGACCATCCCCCAGAATTGAAGCCAATGGAAGATATTTACAGGTTGCAAGAACAAATGGGAGAACAGTAAACTTTTCATCCTTAGTTTCTTGTTAAAACAAAAGTTACTTTTATCTTTTTGTTCATTATTTCGAGGAGTGTTTGTTTCAACCTCCTCAACAAAATATGCATTTTCTGTGTTGATAGTATGACTTTTATTTATAAATACCTTCTTATGTTTTTAGAGAAGGGGTTCAAAATTTTTCTAAGAAGACTCAAGGAACTTGCACTACTGTATTTCTTTGATAATTTTAATAGAAAAGATGGGCCAAAGGCAGTCTTCTTTCATAAATAGAGCATTGATATATGTGGTACTATTATCTTTTATTAATGCTATGTTATATGTTTGAAAGTTAGTGAAATTTTATCACTGTTTTATTATATGCAATATCACAACTTGATTAAGCAATATTTCACTACTGAAGAATGTATTAATTGTTATCTTTAGTTGTATCTATGAAATGGTATAATTTTTTAGGCGATATGTGCTTCGTAATTAAATTGATTAACTATTTAATCAATTTAATTATCTTTAACTTTTTTTAACTCTTTTAAATGTTTGATGATCTATATTGTCTTTCATTTATAAAGAAATATTTATGAAATCGCACATGCAAAGTTAGTTATTTCCCGGGAATTGGATAGATAGATATAGATTTATTTATTTTCATTCATATTTACTCTATCAAATAGTTTTCACCCCATCTATATCACACCTCAAAATTCGTTATATGTTTGAATGGGAAATTTGTCCCTATATCTCCAGTCGGAACCGCTATTCTAAATAGAAAAGAAATGATATTCAAGTTCCCGACCGAGTGGTTTCCTTGATGTTGGGGCAAAGGCATTTTGAGCCTTCAACGGGAAGATAAATTCCGAGTACTACGACTAGTTCCATCAACAAAGCCAATGTATGTATGAGAGAATGTCAACATCTTCAAATCAAGTGTAAAAACGAGATAAGCAGGAGAAGTAGTAGAAAAATGTGAAAACTGTTGACACCTAATCCTCAACGGATGGGTGAACTGGACAGTCATCAAGAAGATGAACTGATCCGTCATATTTATGTATATAAATGTTAGTTAGCTAATGAATAAATCAATCTCAGTTTTCTTCCGCTCATTGATTCTGGAGTTACCCTGGCCTGACATGGTATCAGAGCACAGGTCCCAGTCCTCAGAATAGTCGTAACTCCTTTTCTCTGGCGCACCAGCGCTGCCTCTGTCTTGACATGATGTTCTCTGGCGCACCAGCGCTGCCTTTGTAACGCCAGTCTGTCCATGATGTTCTCTGGCGCACCAGCGCTGCCTTTGTAACGCCTGTCTGTCCATAAACGTTGGCCTGACACCTGACATGCTCCTCTCTGATTCCGTTTGATCTCTCATTTGCCCAGCTTGGCTCACATTCCCCCGGTTCTTGAAAGGTTTCTTTCGCTCCGCCCATCCGCCCAGAGGTCGAACCGAGCGTCCTATGCATCCTCCCGCGTCCATTTTTTAATTAGTTCATAAATAATATTGGCATGCCCCTGGGGTGATTTCAATTTAGGTTCCCGGAACCAGAAAGCAGAAGAGGGGCCGACGAGGGCCTTCCCCTTACGCAGCGGAAGCATGCCCAGATCTAAAACGCATTGAGTCCCTGGTGACAATGATCATATCGTCTGCAAATCTGACAGCTCCATCTCGCTGTAGGTATTTGAATTAAAACATCAAAAAAAAAAAAAGTCGGGATTATGTAATGGAACATATCTTCTGCAAACTGAGCAACTCCATTACTGTGTATGGTTTTGAATTAAACTGTCAAATAGAAATTGGTGTATTTTTTGTCTAAAAGGGCCACTGCCGCGGGTTGAAGAGACCGGAGCCCTCAAACTTCCGTCCAGACAAAGGAGCAGCCACAGCGGATTTTGGACAGAAATTTTTTTAAAGCAGCTAAAGGGAATCAGAAATACGTTTTGAGATATTTGCACAAGAGGAGCGATGTTCGATCTGAGGTTTGCAGTTTGGGTGAGGGTGAGCATCAACTTCTGTGTGTCATGTTTCTCTCTAAATACACATTGTATCTGTATCATACATTGACTGCTCTCTATATAAAGGCTGGCATAGATTCATTTAAGCAAGGGAAAGACATCGAGTACACTGTCTCTGCGCTTGCAAGAGACTCAATGTGTTGTAACAGTGAAGACTGTGAAGATTAAAACGCGCAGTATCATTCAAAAGTTTTATATATTGCGCTGCTTTCATAACAGTTTTGCATTGATATATATTGAAGTAATATATCCCTTATGCGTTTTGCATTGATTGAAGTGATATATCCCTTGCGCAGTTTTTTCAATTGCATATATATTGATATATTGAAGTTATAGAATGAAGTGATGTGATCCATTGCGCATTTTTCAAACATAATAATATTGCAGTGATATAAGAAATGTTGATGCTTCTATCAAACGTAGGAAGAAAATAAAGTGCATAAGGCTGTGGCATAAGGATTTTTTTTTAGCAGAAGTAATTTTTTACAGAATGCATTCAATCATCTCTATGGTCGGAATAGTTCTCACTGGCAAGGAGAACTATTCTGAATGGTCTCGGATGGTAAAACACACCCTCATCTACAATGAGTTGTGGAAAGGAGTGTGTGTCGGAGAAGAAGACAAAGACCCAGTGCAGCCTACATCAGACAAAGAACTCGCCATTTGGGAAAACAAGAACAGCAAAGCCTATGCATTGATCGCAGCATCTGTAAATGAGGAAGTAAGTCTTCATATTTCATCCTATTCCACTGCCTTTGAAGCTTTACAAAATCTGAAAGAACTCTATGATACACATTCTGCACTTGAAGTTGTTCAGCTCATGATTAAACTCTTCACTCTTGAACTGAAAAATAATGATCGTCTTGCTCTTGCATCTGAAATAAAGTCTATAATGCATGATATTAAATCCACTAAGGTTGAGCTGGATATCTCTCTTATTGCCTTTCTCAAAGCACTCTATCTTACCTACTCCAACTATCTTGAGTCATTACAAGCAAATGGAAATCTTAAAGATATAACCTTTGACTCTCTTGTGAAAAATTTTGCTGAAAGAGAGAAAGCCTTTGGAAAGAAGACAGTCCCTGAATCTTCTGAAGAGACTGTTTGCCTTGCTCATAAAGAAAAGCATCCTGCTCAAGATTGTACAAGAGGAAGAGGTGGACGAAGAGGAAGAGGACGATACTTCAGAGGCAGGGGGGGCAGACATTCTCAAGCAGAAAAGGCAGATCTGCATTGCATTCGCTGCAAACGAAATGGATCACATGATGCTTCTACATGCAAGCTTCCATGGGACAAAGTTGAGCAGAGAAGAAATCAGCAGAAAGGTAAAACTGATGACACAAACAAAGGTAAAGCACCTGAATCCGCTCACTATATTGAGGCACAATGTAACATTGGAGTAAATGAAGATTTGTTTAATGCTTCACTTGCTTCTTCGAAAAATGACTGGTTGCTTGATTCAGGATCAACCTGTCATATGACTCATAGGAAAGATTTTTTTGAAGATTTCACTGATAATGTTGATGGAGCAGTATACTTTGCAGATCAGTCAAAAATCAAGCCATCAGGGCTTGGCACAATCAGGCTTAAACTGCATGGTCTTCCAGACTTTCTTCTGGATCATGTTCTATATCTCCCACAGCTCAAAAGAAACTTGTTGTCCCTGGTCCACATCCGCCAGCAAGGTCACTCCATTCATATGTTTGATGGCAAGCTTGAGGTAAGAAAGGCATCTGACCACTCACTTGTCATGAGGGGTATAGAAGAAGACTTCTTAAACTACAAGGAACTTCTGCTTATGCACAACATTTCTCATATATTTCTCATCATGAAGAAGGTACACTTCCATCAAGTTTATTATGGCATGCTAGATTTGGACATTTAAACTATGATAGTATCCGCTTGTTGAAGAAAAATGGTGTTTCTTTTTTGCCTACAATTCCCAGAAAACATAAGCAATGTGATGCTTGCATTCTAGGAAAGCATAGCAAACAGTCTTTTCATGATTCACATTCAAGAGCACATAGGAAGGTTGAACTCATTCATTCAGATTTATGTGGTCCAATGCCTATTTCTTCTGCAAATGGAAATAAATATATCATGACATTTATTGATGATTACACCAAAATATGATGGGTTTATTTATTGAAGAACAAATCTGATGCTTTTCAAACATTCAAGAATTTTCATAAGTGGATTGAAAATGATGCACAATCTCATATTGGGTCTATTCGCACTGATAATGGAAAAGAATATACATCAAATGAATTTGAACACTATCTTCGCCAACATGGGATTAAACATCAAACAACTGTGCCTTATAATCCTCAACAGAATGGTGTAGCAGAAAGAATGAATAGAACAATCTTGAATATGGTACGATCCATGCTTTTCTTCAAAAATGTAAAGACAGTGTTTTGGGCTGATGTTGTTCTATGTGCTGCATATATAAAGAATAGATGTCCATCTAGTGCTATAAGAAACAAGACTCCTTATGAATTGTGGTATGGACATGTTCCTTCGGTAAAACATCTCAGGATCTTTGTTTCCACCTGTTATGCTTTAATACCAAAGGTACATAGAAACAAACTTGGTGCTAGAAGTCGTAAGTGTATCTTCTTGGGATATTCAAACACATCTAAAGCATACCGCCTCTATGATGAAGTAAATAAAAAGTTTGTTTTATCTAGAGATGTCATTTTTCTTGAATCATCCAAATCTGACAGTGTTGTTGAGCGGCAACTTGATCGCTTGGATAGATTCACACAACCGAAATCATTTCAAGAGTTTGATAATCAGATTCCACATCTTGAAGGGGGGATTCCTATACTAGATCAACATGTGGAATCTTCTTCTGAAGAACAATCTCCCCTGCATGACACTCCAACAATGGATGATGCTTTAAGTGATGTAATTGATAGAAATGGGAGACTCAATCTTGATTCAGACCCAACTCAATCAACAGAGCAGCCTGGACCATCTCAGAAAGGTACCCCAAAGTGGCTGATAAAGACACTTGAAAGTGTTCATCCTGATGAAATTGGAAAAATAGGAACCAGAAATACAAATCGACAAGATGGAGGTGATGTAGATAACTCTAATTCACCTGTTGATATGGATGTTACTTATGATTGTGAATTGAACTTGTCTACAGATTTTGAACCAACTTCCTTCAAAGAAGCTGCTTCTCATGATGAATGGAAAGAAGCGATGCAGAAGGAGTATGATGCCCTCATAAAGAATGGCACTTGGAAGCTGGTTGATCCTCCATTTGGAACCAAACCAATTGGCTGCAAGTGGGTCTACAAGAACAAGTACAAAGTTGATGGCTCACTTGACAAGCACAAAGCTAGGCTTGTGGCAAAAGGTTTTGCACAGAAAGAAGGGGTCGATTATGAGGAAACTTTTGCCCCCACAGCAAAATGGGCCACCATCCGGACACTCTTTGCACTAGCTGCTCAGAACGGTTGGAAAGTCCATCAAATGGATGTAAAAACTGCATTCTTGAATGGAGATCTAAAAGAGAATGTTTTTATGTCCCAGCCTGAAGGATTTGCTATGAAAGGACATGAACACAAAGTATGCAAACTTGTGAAGTCCTTGTATGGCCTCAAACAAGCACCACGAGCCTGGTATGAAAAACTAACTGAGCATCTTTTGAAACTCAACTTCAATCATTTTGATCTTGATGATGCAACTTTATTTGTCAAGAAAGTTGGCAAAACAGTTATATATCTTGTGGTATATGCAGATGATCTTTTAATGACAGGGAACAATGAAAGCTATATTGCATCCATAAAGAAAGAATTAGGAAATTTTTTTGAAATGATTGATTTGGGCTATGTTCATTACTATCTTAGCATTGAAGTAACCCAATATCCAAAGTCCAGATTTCTTTCTCAAAAGAAATACATTGGAGATTTGTTAAACAGATTTGGCATGACAGAGTGCAATCCTCTTTCTACTCCAATGGAACAAAACTTGAAGCTCACATCTATTGAAGGAAAGGAATTTGAGGATGCAACAAAGTATAGACAGCTTGTAGGAAGTCTCATCTACCTCACTACTACCAGACCAGACATTTCATTTGTTGTTGGAATCCTCTCCAGGTTTATGCAAAAGCCTTGTGAGGGACATTGGTCTACTGCAAAAAGAGTTCTAAGGTACTTGAAGGGAACTCAAGACCTTGGAATCAAGTATACATAGGTGGACAACTTCAACTTGATTGGATACTCTGATTCAGACTTCGATGGAGACAAAGAAACTGGGGTATCTACTTCAGGATATGCTATGAGTCTTGGATCAGGAGTTGTCTCCTGGAGATCACGCAAACAATCAGTACCAGCATATTCCACAACAGAAGCAGAATATGTGGCAGCAGCTGAAGCAACAAAAGAAATTGTGTGGCTCAGGAAAATTCTTGAAGATTTGCAGGTAAAACAAATACAATCAACTCCACTCATGATTGATAACACCTCTGCAATAAAGTTGGCCAAGAACCCAAAGTTCCATGATCGTACTAAGCACATCAATACTAAATATCATCTGATCCGACATCATGTTGAGGCCGAAACAATCCATCTCCGTCATTGTTCCACAAACGAGCAAATTGCAGACATCTTCACCAAAGCGCTTGGAAGAGAAAAGCTTGAAAGATTCAGAACGATGCTTGGACTCACCAACATCCCTTCAGATTAAGGGGGGGAATGTTGACACCTAATCCTCAACAGATGGGTGAACTAGACAGTCATCAAGAAGATGAACTGATCCGTCATATTTATGTATATAAATGTTAGTTAGCTAATGAATAAATCAATCTCAGTTTTCTTCCGCTCATTGATTCTGGAGTTACCCTGGCCTGACAAAAACATTAACTATCATACATACTTAAAATATGGTAAATAATTTATAGATCTTCACCAAAAGTTTATGCATAATATTTCTTTAGGTAAAGACCATTTCTTGGCTTTCCTGAAGGAATACCATCGTAATCAACCAGCTCATAGGCTCTTTTAGCTAATACATGCTTTATGATGTAAGGGCCATGCCACATGGGTTCAAACTTCCCTGTGCCTAGATTTTCATGATCTTGATCATAAACCAAGACTAGGTCACCTTATGAATATGAAAGAGGATTAACATTTTGATCAAACTATGCTTTGAAACGTTTTTTGTGAGCCTTGCTAGCCAGTACAACATCACAATGATTTTCATCTAAATGTGTTAAATGTATAAAGTGTTCTTCGTCGGCGGAGGATGCAGGTAATAATACGATATCTAGTTTTAGGGATGGGATTTCACATTCAATGGGTAATACTACTTCCAAACCATAAACAATTTTGAAAGGAGTAAAACCGATAGATGTTTTTGTAGTAGTACGGTAAGCCCACAATGCTGAAAAGAGCATAGAATGTCATTTTCCTTTACGAATACTAACAATCTGTTTAATCATATTGGTTAAAACTTTATTGCCAGCTTTGACCTAACCATTAGCTTGTTGATAGTACGGAGGGGAACTATCATGGCGTAGCCTGAGTTGTGCAGATAGTTCAACCATCATCAAGTTACAAAAATTACTACCATGGTCTGTAACAATAGCTTGTGAGACACCAAACCGAGCAATCACATGATTGAAAATGAAATTTGCTGCAGTTTCATCATCGTCTCTATATATAGGCATCGCCTCAGCCTATTCTGTAAAGTAATTGACTACAATGATTATATACCCATGCCCCCTCGTCCGAGTGGGGGTTACAGGTGATGAAGTTGATGCCCCATTTGGAAAAAGGACTGACATCTATGATAGAGCGAATAGGAGCTAGAGGTGCTTGCATTTTGAAATCGTAGATTAGCAATTATGGCATTTGCTGACTGTAGTAATGCAATATTTAAACTTTGATGGCCAAAACTAACCAACACGTAATATCTTTTGGGCAGTATAATACCCATACATGTGACTTCCACATGCTCTAGATTGGTATTCATTTAATGTTGTTTCAACCTCTTGGAGAGTTAAACAATGTCGAAATATAGAATCGATACCGTGACGGTAAAGAGTGTCACCGATAATATTGTATTGTTGGGATTGGAATTGAATTCGACAACTATCAGTTTTGGATAACTCAAGCCTAAAAGTTTGTGTTTGGAGATATATAATGATATATGCATACCACGGATCTAACGTACTAATAAGAAAGAGAGATTCGTCAACAAAAGAATCTTCTGATACAATTTCTATATCAGTATGGGGAAAGTCACACAATAGTTCAACGAAAATCAAAGATTTCTTTGATTTGGACTTTTCAAATACTAAATCAAACTCTTATAAGATAACTATTCATTTGGAGTATTTCCCCTAGAATTTTTTTAGTGAGAATATACATCATAGGGTTGTAATCTGAAATAACAGTTGTTTTTCAAAGAAGTATATAGTGACAGAATCGTTGAACAACTTGTACAGCTTCCAAGGCTAGATTCTCCACATGTGCGTATTTAATCTCAGTTTTAGTGAGACTTCTACTCAAATAGTAAATCACATGTTTGCTACTAGAATCATCCTCTTGGACTAACACCATGCCAATGGTGGCATCAGACATGACTGAGTACAGAAAGTAATCTTGATGATAATCGAGTGGATGCAGTAATGGTGCATTGGTTAGTGCATGTTTTAATGCATCAAAATATTTATCAGCAAGCTCATCCTAGAGAAATGGATTGCCTTTTTTTAACAATCGAGTAAAACCCTGGGTTAGTTCGGCATAATTGTGGATGAATCTATGCAAAACGTTTTCTTTCCCTTGCAAACATTGGATTTGAGTAAGGCTAGAAGGAGCAGGAAAATTTAGAATTGCCTTTACCATTATGAGGTCAACATGAATGCCTCCTTTTGAAACGATGAAACCTAGAATCCAACCTAATTGCACACAAAAAACACGTTTGTGCATATTTAAGCGAATATTCTAGTGCCTGCACCTAATGAAAATCGCTTTTAAGTGTAATGGGTGATCCTACCTTTTCATTGAATGAGTTGGTAGGTCATCTAAATAAGGTTGAAAAATATGATATCGTGGAATGCATAAGACATTGCTCGCTGAAAAGTTGCGCCAACATTTTTAGGCTGAATGGATGTTTGCGATAATAAAAATTTCCCCATGGGCATATAAATGCAATTTTATATTGTTCGACAGGGAGTATGTTTATTTGATTGTAGCTAGAAAATCCATCCATGAATGAAAAATTTTCATTCCCAGCATAGTCATCGACAATTTGGTCGATATACGGAGTTGGATAATTGTCCTTGAGACAAGCTTTATTAATATCTCAGTAATCAATCACATAATCAAATAGTTCCTTATTTTTTATCAACGAGCACAATATTTGATACCCAATCAGTCAAAGAAATGGGGTAGATGAATCCTACTTTCAACAATTTTTCAACCTCAGTCTTGATAGTGGAAACTTTGCGTGGATGTATAGGAGGTAATCATTGTCTAACGGGCTTAACATCTAAATAATTTTTTATTTCGTGTACAACTATGCTAGGGTCGATTCCTGGCATTTCTTCATACGACTAGGCAAAGGTGTCGCGAAATTCCTAAAATAGGGCTTTGTAAGTTTGAATATATTCTAAAGAAGAAGAAGCTCATATATGAATATTTTCAATTATTCTGGGTTTCACTAAGATATCTATGGGTATCGTCTCCGATATGTTCCCTAAATTTTGTTCAGAATTGGAAGAAAGGGTAGATATTGGACATTGAGGATTACTAAGGGTCTTAGATGAAAACATAGCTGAGAAATTATTCTCAATTTTTTAAAAGGATGGAAAGAAGGTTGAACTATGATGAGTATCATTCCATGGCATTTCATCAAAGGTCATGACTTCCATAATCCCTTCATCAGTTATAAAATCTGTTTTAAAAGATCACACATAGAGATTGGTTCCAAGCATGAAAAATGAGAATATTCATCAATAATCATATTCATTTGATTGTCTTCAGATGTTGATGAGTTGGAAAAAGTACCGAATTTCCTCATAGGCTAACTCAGAAGGGATACGAGGCATTTCATTTCCATATAATATCATTTTGATTATGAAGGTACTTTCCACGGATCTCATGATTCGAAAGTACTTGATGTAATTGTGTTAATCTAGGCTTCATTATGAGGGAGATTGGGTGGAGGGAATGTAAAATTTCCCATAAAAGATGAGACTCTGAGAATAAAAACACCAACTTCTTCATATGGAGTCATTAATTTTCCAACAAAAGGTACACTACCAGTGGAATTAGGGTCCGAGGTATAATAGGATAATTGGTCTACTTTCACAATTCTTCCTTTATGAAGAAACATGATCATCCTAAAATATGATGAGACTACTATCATCATGGCATAATTCTAGCTCCGACCAAGAAAAAGGTTATAGTCAAGTTGAGCATCAACAACCTCAATGTATATGGAAATAGTTTTTCCCTCTAATTTGATTGGCAAATCATTTAAAAGTCCATAAGGATGAAAACCTCTTCCATCAAAGGATTTCAAAGTTGTGGGAGATTGATTGATTATTGGAGAAATCTTTACAACAAGGAATGGACATAATATATGTCGATTCTCCTTCATCAATCACTGTTCAAAAAATGCGTCAAGTTTTGAGATGAACTGGTATCTGAAAATCCAGTTGGTGTGAGAGACGCTGCACATGCTTTTCGAGATTGAAAACAATTAAATTGGACTCATGAGGATCTACAACTCCTATGGATGATAATAATAACTTCCTTTCTGCTGGACAAGTCTGTAGCACTTCAAGAGCTGACATTGCCGAAGGTGACATAACCAAATCTTCGATGATGTTATAGTTCTGAGAAGCCCTAGCATTGGGATTAAAGGCTGACTTTTGAAGCATACCCTTAGGAGGTAGAAAAATTATGATATCAGGGTTTGGTTTATCAATACGTAATGGTTCAGAAGAAGGAGTGAATGTGGAAGTTTGACCAGTCGGGCTTGAGTCATCTCCATCTTCAACAAGACTCTTGGACGCGTAATCTTTGGAACCCATTGCTACCATAACTTTGGAAGACATCGTCATGATATCTGTCGATGCAAATGAGGAGGATCGTTCATCAGAAACCATTTTACTATCTTGGGGAGGGAAAGGATCCTTCAAAATAGTGCGAGTGGGTGAACGATTGACAAATTTGGAAACTTCAGCAAGATGTGGGCACTCCTTGCTGTAATGATCTTCCTCACAAATTAAGCAAGGATACCGAAGTTTCTTCTTTTCTTCAGATGGTTCATTCTTGTTTGATTTATCCTTAGAACAACAGTGTTTTTTAGCTTTTCCTTTTCCTTTATTTTTATTTCCGGATGGCTTACCCTTGTCGGTATATGATTCTATGGTGTTAATTTCGGAAGTAATTTCAAGAGAAGGATCTTCTTCAGGTGAATTGGATAGAGCTGAAATCTGAGTTTTCTTAGAATTTTTCTTTTTGTTCTTTGATTTTTGGCTCACATAACCAATCATGCCATCTACGGCATGTGATCCTCTAAGGTTTGGATTAGTTTGACCAGGTCGGGATAAATCTGGGATCTTTTCATACACAATACCAGACTAAGTATAAACAAGATCAAGGTATTGAGCATGAGAAATTACTTTCTCTTTAGTTACAACACCTCCTTTGGCCACATCTTCAGTTATTACTGATAGAAGAGATTTTATGAACCATTCGACCAAAATCTGGTTTGGAATGTAAAATTTAACCAGACGATGTCTTCATCTCCATTCATGAATGTGATCTAAGATATGGGTTGACTTTGACTGCTTTAAAGAAGTTAAAAGTTCAGTTCCATTGCCATATCGAATGGGTCAAAAAAGTTGTAGTAAGGGCATTAAATGTGCTGAAGGAAGAACACAAAAATTCTATATACCATTTGGTTGCCGAACTGGTAAGGTCCACTAAAAATGTTGTAATCTAATAGAATCTTCGATAAGGAGTTTGATGTGCACTAAAAATGATAGGTCATAACATGGTTGGATGGATCTTCGCCCGACTTACCTTCAAAATTAGGAATATCACTGGGAAACTTAGTAGGAATGGCTGGCCAAAATGGTAAATATAGAAGTGGATCATTATTTAACTGAGAGAGGTCAGGAAAATCCAAAGTCACAATGAAGGGAAACTGGCAGTTAGGATTATGAGATGGCTATTGATAACCCTGAGGGACAACTCCCGTACCAGGAGGAGGATACCCAGGTTATTCTAGAATATCCTGAGCAATTGGAATCTGCATACCTCATGGGTATCCAGGATGAGCCATACCATATTTCGGTTGTATAGGTTGCTAAAACGTATGACCTAGGTATGGTTGATTGTGAAAAGGGAGACTCTGACCCATTTGACCTTGAACAAACTATCCTTGACAGGGTTGATTTTGCAAAGGTAGACCTTGGATAAATTGAGCTTGAAAAGGTGGACCTTGAACAAACTGACTCTAGGGTAAACCTTGGAAAGGTTGCCCTTGAAACGATACTTGCATATATGGGATGTTAGGCTGTACAATAGGTATTTTGGGTATTGACGGAATTGTAGGAATAGATTGAACACTAGATACTTGAGGTAAAGAATGAACAAGGGGTTGCACTATTACTTGTGATATAAGTGGGATAGTTACCTGTGATACTCTTGGAATGGGAGTTTGAAGCAAACCTGAACCTTGGTTCTGAATAGTTTTTGGTATAGCAGACTGTACCAAGGTCTAAGGAGTACTCGTGACAGTATGTTAAAGTGGTTGTTGGATAGGTGTTGATGGATTAACTTGGACAATTGGTTGGACTTGAAAATCTAATTTCTGCGTGGTTCATCCAATGGGTTGAACAGGTTGATACACAGGCACTTGAGAAGCAACTAGAATTGACTGTTGATTTAACGAAGGGCTCCAGATTATATTCATTTGAGGGTAAGGCATTCCAAAGGAAGTTTGAGGCATAACAGCGTGACCAAAACCAGTTTGATGCATTTGAACATAATTAAGGTAATTCCCAGCACGAGGTTTCTTCCTAGCTGTAGGATAAGATCTACCAAAAGGTTGTCCCCCAGGTGGAGGATATGATAGTTTCCCCCCAGGCAGGTAGTAACCACCTGTCGGGTTGGTTTATAGATTACCAACATTACTAGAAATCATATTAATAAAGTGTTCAGATGTCAAACCTTCATGAGTAGGATTAATGACACCAGTTGACATGTTTGAAGATGAGTTCGAGGAAGAAGCTCCTGAATAAGCTCTCACAAGAGAGTGATATCTAGGTGGTAGAAAACCACCATACAATGTTGACTAGGGAGAAGTATAAAACATAGATGTGTCTGATGAGGTACTTCTAGAATCCATCATAGACCAGTCAAAACCAGGTACAGTAGAGTAAGGAGTCATGTATCGCAGAATCCCTTGCCCTAAAATTTTCAAGGGTGTAGAATACCAATGGTTAGGGTGAAGAGATCTGAACAAAAGCTCTGAGATATATGTAGGTTCACTGGTAGAAACTATTGGTTCTTCCTCTTCATCTGAAACAAGTTCTTCAATAGAAATGAGACTAGGAGGAAGACTATCAGTAATAATAAGTTTCACACATAGTGAAAGTGGAGGATCTGGAATATGCACTGTCTCAATCTCAAAAGTATCAGACTCAAGTTCGTTAATATCTAGTTCAGAAATGGGATTTGTATCTGAAAAGTCTCTAGTATATCATTCAGTTTGAACGAGTTCAATAATTTGTAAATCAATTGCTTCTGAGTGTGGTGTTAATTTCTGAGTTTGATCAAATTCAATAGATGTTATCGGCTTATTAACTTCAATTCCTCTTACATCAGAGTCTATAATAGTAGAAGTTTCAGTTTCTATTGCAATTCCAAATCTTGATGATTTAGATTTTTTGGCTTTTATCTTTTATAACTCACCTGGTGTATACTCAGGGGGGTCCCTGAGTATCCTACATGATTGTCTTAGTAATTCCACCACAATGAAAAAATTTCAATCGACCAATTACACAATATCTAAATTAGACCTAAAGTCTCTAAAAAGTTAAAAAAACAACACAGAAAGTAAATCTAGGAGTTCAAACCATACAAACTAACTCTTCACAGAGATCAATAGTTACTAGTTGGTGATGAAATCCAAGGTCACAGTGATCGAGGTGAAAAGATTTATAGAAATGAGAATTTGGAACCAGTTACCCTGACAACCTGCTTAATGAAATAGTCTGGTGCAAGTAACTCTACTATAAACCATCTCAAGCAAAGATTACCCTCCAAAAAGTCCAAGTGAGTTTAGTCAACATCCGTTCCAAGTACACCATGACCTTCCCTCTGCTGTCAGCTTACGTAGAGCCCTAGGATTATAGTCACTAAGTTTACCAAGTACAACAATTTTACCTAGGGGATAGTCACAGATCGGACGTACATGCAAGGGCAGAGTAACAAGCTCAATCCCCTTGAAGTTCCTCCACGTGATCAATTGGAGGTTTACTTTCAAGTGACCCCAAGTACCTTTCGGTACCATTGTAATACATGAAAATCACTATATCTAGGCTGACGAAGTTGGTACGATGACTTCACCAGATCCGACATGATCTCGTACTTAACTAATGTACAAGAAGAGCTTCCCAGAGAAAAACAGAAATAATTGGATTTTTTCTCCCTAACTCAAGATTCTATTGTTTGTTTGTAGCTTTGGGAATTTTACTTCCTTCCCTATTCCAAATCCCTACACTTAAGCTACTGTAGGTGAAAAGAGCCATAAAAAATGCAAAATTCTAGATGAATTTTAATTAATGTTGTATTATTAAGTTGTTCTTTACTTAATAGGTGATGAATAAAGGTGAAACTTATGATGTTATGGCACGACTCAAAATATTAATGCACTCAAAAATGAAATAGAAAATTTAAAATTCAATGAAATCCTGTTTAGAGAAAAGAAAGAGTTTCTTTAATTTGTCGAAATGAAATGAAAAAACTCACAACTTTTCCAATTTTCTAAAGCAACCAATTTCACTATAATGTAATGAAAATGCAGCCAACAAACCAAATTCCATATTTCCCTAAATATCAAATAAGCCAAAATACCCTTAATCTCTAATCACTCAAAACTTTCAAGAACACAAAAATCAATCAAGAGAGTTGGAGAAAACATAGTTTTCCCTATGAATTCTTTGATTTAATGATAATAACAGTGTAATTGCAATAAATTTCCAAGATGAAAGCAACAATTTCCTTTATCAAGCAAAAATGACCACAATTCCTTCACAAAAGCACTAGGTCTCAAGAAACCCTAATTTGCAATTCAAAATTAGTTTGACTACAAATAAGAAACAACTAAGGCTTAACTGGTGTATTTGACAGAACAAAATAAGAATATCATAAACCACAAGACAATCTATCTTGTTTTGATCAATCAACAAATCAACCAGGCAAAACCCTAAGTAATTTCTTCAACAAGACCTAATCCTCAAAAATCATAAACAAAGCACTCAATTGAGTTCAAAAGAGACACAACACAGTCCAAACAAAGATAATGACACTTTCAAAAAAATAACTCAGGTCTGGGTTGAAGCAAAAGCTATATTTTCAAAAATTCTCAAGGCCTGCGCAGGTTTATAGTAGAAAATAGAGCACATGCGCTCTATTGCTAAGGAAAAACTAGCACAGAATTGCGCTCTGTTAGAAAATAGAAAAACGCAGGGATGAAAAACTTAAGAAAAAATCAAAAATCAAAAAATCAACCCCACAGATCTAAAAGGTCATTAATTTATAAAGACTCGGGTTTAGATAAATCAAAAGAATCAGAAAGAAAAACTAAGTAAAAAGACGAGAACAGAGACGTTCCCCAGTATAGTCGCCAATTTGTTACATCGGAAAAATCCCTCTTGCGGACAAGAGCAATCTCCCTAGATCCTTGACGGAAACTAGAAACAAGCAAGACAATTAAACTCACCCTTTCCCTAAGTTGAACTTGTTTAAATTATAAGAATTAAAGCTAATGGATGAGCCTCTTACCTATTTCACGAAATGCTCGATGAATATACCTTGTTGTGATTTGATGCAGCTCTTCAATGCTTGATCAGACCCTGCAAACATCAAACTTAAAAGGATCAAAAGCACACACTATATAATAATCCAAAGAACTCAACCTAATGATCAAGGAGATTAGGAATTAAATTTTCCATAATAAACATTATAAACAATTGTAAACCATTCATCATTCCAATAAGACAAATCAATGGGAGAAAGTGTTCATTTGTAATAATCAAAGATTAAGAGGAGCCTTACAACCTTTGCCTTGATGCCATGAGGTCCCTCCCAAATGCTTTCAATCTCCTCCTTATATAACAAGCTTTCCAATCTCAAACTAACAACATAAGTTTGTCTTCTCTGAGTTCTAACCTCCTCAATCCCTCTACCCTCTAGTCATTTTATAGGCTAAGAGGAAGAAGTTTCAGATCCAAAAGAGGAGGATGAGACTCCTTAATTGATGGATTAGGTTACCATGAGAAAAGGGATTAAGATGCATCATATGAGGGTTATAGTTCGAATAGTCATCACATGGAAGCTTTTAGTTGGTAAATATTCGACCAACTATGTTTCTATAATGTACTTTTTATTTTATCTTTCTTGAATTCACATGCGCAGGTTTATAGTGGCAGACCTAGCACAACTGTGCACTATTCTCAAAGTTAATTTCAGCGAATGCGCGGGAAGCTCTAGAAAAATCGGTGTAGGTGGAACTTAACAAGGTGTGACAACTATTTTCCCAAAATTTCTCATCTACTTCAAGATATTTTAGGTTGTTTGACGTATGGGAGAGCTTGTTCAAACATGTTCATGGATGGTAAAAAGACCCATAAATGTATAAGTGTCATGGCGACAAATTGACATGTAACACAAATTCATAAGAAAAATATAATGTCACATCAGAAAATGGATAAATAGATAAATTTGACAGGCACTCTTATTTGTCAAGTAATTTTTTTATGACACGTTTTGTTTTAAAATTTTCTTTCTCATTACATTTGATTTTACCTCTATTTTAAAAATCATTTATTTTGTGTTTTTGTTAATTTTTTGTTGGGAATGCAAAAACAATTTTTTTAGTATAAGTTGTGTTTTGTGGTAGTAAATTTTTTAATTTTGGCGTGACCATAAAACAAACTTTAACCAAGTAATATCATATATGTATATGTTTTATATTACTTTAAAAATATCAAACATATGCAACTATGTTCATTCCTGATGTTATAGACATTTTTGTGCCTTACAGCTATAAGCATGAAATGTCCATAATCCAAGGGATCCAAAGTCCCTAAACATGTTGTTCCTACCCCTAGAGGAACAAGGCTAACAAACCACAGCAATTCACAGAAGTTCTCCACCAGAAACTGCTCAAAAACAAGTCAATTCAGGATCAATTCAGAAGCTCCACTAGCTGCCTGCATTGAAATGCAGAGGCTACACTGGCTAGTTGCATTGCAACGCAGGTGGAAGCACTACCAGGGTGCACTGAGCGCGAAATGACAAATGTCAGGGTCTCTTGTGAGAGGTGTCAAGACTGTGGAAGCTTCCAGAATCTTCCTCCATGACACTTGCCTTGCTGAGTTCGACTAAGTGATGAGTAAGAGGCTCTTAGTCTCCAAGTGGAAGTAAGAACTGATAGAGAGAGAGGACACTAGTCAGATCACAAGCTGACTCATCCTCACTCCAAACATCTATATATGGATCTCTTCTCCATGAGATCTAAAGGCTGGAATTTTGTTATTGCAAAGAATTGATGTTGGTTTGAGATTGGAATCATTGGGTGCTTAATGCTTTGAAGGGAGGTGAAGATAGGAATTTCATTTGCTGGGAAGGAGATGTTGTATTGGAACTCTCTTGGTTGTATCTCCTCCTGAGCCTTGTTATTCATCAATAAAGCTATCTTGGTTTCTCCTATATGCTGATGTGTCTTTGATGTATGATTGCATTAGTGTATTTGGTTTATTTCTAATCCTGAACTAGTTATGAATATGAATCTATGTCTTTGTGTAGTGTTCCCTTCTTGTGATCTTGCAGGAATATGTTGAAGCTGGGCGAGCGAGAAGGCAAGTAGCTGGGAACTCTCAAAGAGAAGAGAAACCGGATCGAGGGACAAACGGAAGACACCGGTTAGTCCATCCATCTCTCTTCATTCTTAATTCATAAAGGAAGAATACTAGAATAGCTGTTTCTGTTTGTTGCTAAGGCACTGTCACACCTTAGGTGGATAGGATCGTCCTGCATAGGCATTTTTCCCCACAACACTTGATGCCAAACTTGTCAATGATTTGGTGCATTAATGTATAACCATTATTTACATAATTTCAAAGGTTTTTAGAAATCATGTGGAACCATTCTTGAAATGTTTTCAAGTAGATTGGTCAAACTCATTAACTATAATATATTTTCAAAAGGAACAATCAATCTCAACGTACAATTTGATGAGTTGGACATAAAGACGATATTATAAATAATAATACAAGTTTGAAGCCACTTTTAAATAAGAATTTGGAAGGATTCTAACATTTCAAACTTGTATTATTATTTATAAGATCGTCTTTTATAAGATCGTCATGAAATCTGTCGATGCAGATGAGGAGGATTGTTCATTAGAAACCATTTTACTGTCTTGGGGAGGGAAAGGATCCTTCAAAACAGTGGGAGTGGGTGAACTTTTAACAATTTTGGAAACTTCAGCAGGATGTGGGCACTCCTTGGTGTAATGATCTTCCTCACAAATTAAGCAAGGATACTGAAGTTTCTTCTTTTCTTTAGATGGTTCATTCTTGTTTGATTTATCCTTAGAATGAGTGTCTTGTTTAGCTTTTATTTTCCTTTATTTTTATTTCTAGATGGCTTACCCTTGTCGGTAGATGATTCTATGGTGTTAATTTTGGAAGTAATTTCAGGAGAAGGATCTTCTTCAGGTGAATCAGATAGAGCTGAAATATGAGTTTTCTTAGAATTTTTCTTTTTATTCTTTGAATTTTGGCTCACAAAATCAATCATGCCATCTACAGCATGTGATCCTTTAAGGTTTGGATTAGTTTGACCAGGATAAATCTGGGATCTTTTCATACACAGTACCAGACTGAGTATAAACAAGATCAAGGTATTGAGCACGAGCAATTACTTTCTCTTCAGTTACAACACCTCCTTTGGCCACATCTTCAGTTATTATTGATAGAAGAGATTTTATGAACTATTCGGCCAAAATCTAGCCTGGAATGTAAACTTTAACTAGGCGACGTCTTGATCTCCATTCATGAATGTGATTTGAGATATGGGTTGACGTTGACTGCTTTAAAGAAGTTAAAAGTTTGGTTCCATTGTCATATCGAATGGGTAATTGAAAATGGGTCAAAAAAGGTTGTAGCAAGGGCATTAAATGTGCTGAAGGAAACGAATAGAAATTCTATATACAATTTGGTTGCCGAACTGGTAAGGTATGCTAAGAAAGTCATAATCTAATAAAATCTTCAATAATGAGTTTGATTTGCACTAAAAATGATAGGTCATAACATGGTTGGATGGATCTTTGCCTGACTTACCTTCAAATTTAGGAATATCACTGGGAAACTTAGTAGGAATGGCTGGCCAAAATGGTAAATATATAAGTGGATCATTATTTAACTGAGAGAGTTCAAGAAAATCCAAAGTCACAATGAAGGGAAACTGGCGGTTAGGATCCTGAGATGGCTATTGATAACCCTGAGGGACAAGTCCTGTATGAGGAGGAAGATACCTGAGATATCATGGAATATCCTGAGCAATTGGAATCTGCATACCTCTTAGGTATCCAGGATGAGCCATACCATATTTCGGTTGTATAGGTTGCTGAAACGTATGACCTGGGTACATGGTTGATTGTGAAAAGGGAGACTCTCACCCATTCGACCTTAAACGAACTATCCTTGAAAGGGTTGATTTTGCAAAGGTTTACCTTGGATAAATTGAGCTTGAAAAGGTGGACCTTGAACAAACTGACTCTGGGGTAAACCTTGGAAAGGTTGCCCTTGAAACGATACTTGCATATATGGGACGTTAGGCTGTACAACATGTATTTTGGGCATTGATGGAATTGTAGGAATAGATTGAACACCAGATACTTGAGGTAAATACTGAACAAGGGATTGCACCGTTACCTGTGATATAAGTGGGACAGTTACCTGTGATACTCCTAGAATTGGAGTTTGAGGCAAACCTGAACCTAGGTTCTGAATAGTTGTTGGTATAGTAGATAGTACAAAGGTCTAAGGAGTACTCGTAACAGTATGTTATACCTGGACCTGAAAAGGTAATTTCTACATGGGTTATCTAATAGGTTGAACAGGTTGATACACAGGCACTTGAGAAGTAACTGGAATTGACTGTTGATTTAATGAAGGGCTCTAGATTGTATTCATTCTAGGGTAAGGCATTCCAACGGCGGGTTGAGGCATAACAGCATGACCAAAACTGGTTTGAGGCATTTGAGCATAATTAAGGTAATTCCTGGCAGGGGGTTTCCCCCTAGCTGTAGGATAAAATCTACAAAAATGTTGTCCCCCAGGTGGAGGATATGATAGTTTCCCCCCAAGTGGGTAATAACCACTTATCGGGTTGGTTTATAGATTACCAACATTACCGGAAATCATATTAATAAAGTGTTCAAATGTCAAACCTTCATGAGTAGGATTAATTACACCAGTTGACATGTTTGAAGATGAGTTCGAGGAAGAAGCTCCTGAATAAGCTCCCGCAAGAGAGTGATATCCAGGTGGTATAATACCACCATACAACGTTGACTCGGGAGAAGTATAAAACATAGATGTCTCTAATGAGGTACTTCTAGAAGCCATCATAGACCAGTCAAAACCTAGTACCGTAGAGTAAGGAACCGTGTATCGCGAAATCCCTTGCCCTAAAATGTTAAAGGGTGTAGAATACCAAGGCTTAGGGTGAAGAGATCTAAACAAAAGCTCTAAGATAGATGCAGGTTCACTGGTAGAAACTATTGGTTCTTCATCTTTGTCCGAAACAAGTTCTTCAATAGAAATGAGAACAAGAGGGAGACTATCAATAATAATAAGTTTCACACGGGGTGAAAGTGGAGGATATGGAATATGCACTGTCTCAGGCTCAGAAATATCATACTCAAGTTTGTCAATATCTGGTTCAGAAATGGGATTTGTATCTGAAAAGTCTCCAGTATCTCATTCAGTTTGAACGAGTTCAGTAATTTGTAATTTAGTTGCTTCTGAGTGTGGTGTTAATTTCTAATTTTGATCAAATTCAGTAGATGTTATCGGCTTATTAACTTCAATTCCTCTTACATCAAAGTCTATGTAGAAGTTTTAGTTTTGCTGTAGTTCCAGATCCTGATGATTTAGATTTTTCGGCTTTTATCTTTTCTAACTCACTTGGTGTATACTTAGGGGGGTCCCTGAGTATCCTACGTGATTGTCTTGGTAATTCCGCCACAATGAAAAAATTTCAATCGATCAATTACACAATATCTAAATTAGACCTAAAGTCTCTAAAAAGTAAAAAAAAAAAACACAGAAAGTAAATCTAGGAGTTCAAACCATACAAACTGACTCTTCACAGAGATCAATAGTTACTAGCTGGTGATGAAATCCAAGGTCACAATGATCAAGGTGAAAAGATTTATAAAAATGAGCATTTGGAACGAGTTACCCTGACAACTTGCTTAATGAAATAGTCTGGTGCATGTAACTTTGCTATAAACCATCTCAAGCAAAGATTACCCTCCAAAAATTCCAAGTGAGTCTAGCCAACGTCTATTCCAGGTACAGCATGACCTTCCCTCTGCCGTCAGCTTAGGTAGAGCCCTAGGATTATAGTCACTAAGTTTACCAAATACAACAATTTTACCTAGGGGGACAGTCACATATTGGACGTACATGCATGGGCAGAGTAATAAGCTCAATCCCCTTGAAGGCTCCTCCACGTGATCAATTGGAAGTTTACTTTGAAGTAACCCCAAGTACCTTTCGGTACCATTGTAATACGTGAAAATCACTATATCTAGGCTGATGAAGTTGGCACAATCACTTCACCAAATTCGACACGATCTTGCACTTAACTCATGTACAAGAAGAGCTTCCTAGAGAAAAACAGAAATAATTGGATTTTCTCTCCCTGACTCAAGATTCTATTGTTTGTTTGTAGCTTTGGAAATTTTACTTCCTTCCATATTCCAAAGCCCTACACAAGCTACTGTAGGTGACAAGATCCCTATAAAATGTAAAATTCTAGATGAATTTTAATTAATGTTGTATTATTAAGTTGTTCTTTACTCAATAGGTGATGAAGGTGAAACTTATGATGTTATGGCACAACTCAAAATCTGAATGCACTCAAAAATGAATTAGAAAATTTCAAATTCAATGAAATCCTATTTAGAGAAAAGAAAGAGTTTCTTTAATTTGTCGAAATGAAATGAAAAAACTCACAACTTTTCCAATTTTCTAAAGCAACCAATTTCACTATAATGTAATGAAAATGCAACCAACAAACCAAACTCCAAATTTCCCTAAATATCAAATAAGCCAAAATACCCTTAATCTCTAATCACTCAAAACTTTCAAGCACACAAAAATCAATCAAGAGAGTTGGAGAAAACATAGTTTTCCCTATGAATTTTTGATTTAATGATAATAATAGTGTAATTGCAATAAATTTCCAAGATGAAACCAACGATTTCCTTTATCAAGCAAAAATGACCATAATTCCTTGACAAAAGCACTAGGTCTCAAGAAACCCTAATTTACAATTCAAAATGAGTTTGACTACAAATAAGCAACAAATAAGGCTTAAGTGGTGTATTTGACAGAAAGAAATAAGAATATCATAAACCATAAGACAATCTATCTTGTTTTGATCAATCAACAAATCAACGAGGCAAAACCCTAAGTAATTTATTCAACAAGACCTAATCCTAAAAAATCATAAACAAAGCACTCAATTTAGTTTAGAAGAGACACAACACAGTCCAAACAAAGATAATGACACTTTCAGAAAAACAAACTCAGGTCTGGGTTGAAGCAAAAGCTATATTTCAAAAATTCTCAAGGCCTGCACAGGTTTGTAGTAGAAAACAAAGCACATGCGCTCTGTTGCTAAGGAAAAGCTAGCACGGAACTACGCTCTATTAGCAAACATAAATAACACATAGATGAAAAACTTAAGAAAAAATAAAAATTCAAAAAATCAACCCCACAGATCTAAAAGGTCATTAATTTATAAAGACTCGGGTCTAGATAAATCAAAAGAATAAGAAATAAAAACTAAGGAAAAAGATGAGAACATAGATACTCCCCAATATGGTCGCCAATTTGTTACACTAGAAAATCCCTCTTGCGGACAAGAGCGATCTCCCTAGATCCTTGACAGAAACTAGGAACAAGCAAGACAATTGAACTCACCTTTTCCCTAAGTTGAACTTGTTTAAATTATAAGAATTAAAGCTAATGAATGTGCCTCTTACCTATTTCACGAAATGCTCGATGAAGATCCCTTGTTTTGATTTGATGCAGCCCTTCAATGCTTGATCAGACCTGCAAACATCAAACATAAAAGGATCAAAAGCACACGCGATATAATAGTACAAAGAACTCAACCTAATGATCAAGGAGATTAGGAATGGAATTTTCCTTAATAAACATTATAAACAATTGTAAACCATTCATCATTCCAATAATACAAATCAATGGTAGAAAGTGTTCATTTGTAATAATCAAAGATTAAGAGGAGCCTTACAACCTTTGCCTTGATGTCATGAGGTCCCTCCCAAATGCCTTCAATCTCCTCCTTAGATAACAAGCTTTCCAATCTCAAACTAACAACATAAGTTTGTCTTCTCTGATTTCTAACCTCCTAAATCCCTCTACCCTCTAGTCATTTTATAGGTTAAGAGGAAGAAGTTTCAGATCCAAAAGAGAAGGATGAGACTCCTTAATTGATGGATTAGGTTACTATGAGAAAATGGATTAAGATGCATCATATGAAGGTTACAGTTCGAATAGTCATCACCTGGAAGCTTTCAGTTGGTAAATATTCGACCAACTATGTTTCTGTAATGTACTTTCTATTTTATCTTTCTTGAATTCACCTACATAGGTTTATAGTGGCAGACCTAGCACAACTCTACACTATTCTCAAAGTTAATTTCAGCGAATGCGCGAGAAGATCTAGAAAAATCGGTGCAAGTGGAACTTAACAAGGTGTGACAACTATTTTCCCCAAATTTCTCATCTACTTCAAGATATTTTGGGTTGTTTAACTTATGAGGGAGCTTGTTCAAACATGTTCTTGGATGGTAAAAAGACACATAAACCCATCAAGTGCCATGGCGACAAATTGACATTAACAAGCATTCATAAGCAAAACATAATGTCACATCGGAAAATGGATAAAGGTATAAATTTGACGATCACTCTCATTTGTCAAGTATTTTTTTTATGACATAGTTTCTTTCAAAATTGCCTTTCTCATTACATTTGATTTTACCTCTATTTTAAATATCACTTATTTTGTGTTTCTGTTAAATTTTTTTTGGGAATGCAAAAACAATTTTTTTAGTATAAGTTGTGTTTTGTGGTAGTAAATTTTTTAATTTTGGCATGACCATAAAACAAACTTTAACCAAGTAATATCATATATGTATATGTTTTATATTACTTTAAAAATATCAAACATATGCAACTATGTTCATTCCTAATGCCAAACTTGCCAATGATTTGGTGCATTAATGTATAACCATTATTTACATAATTTCAAAGGTTTTTACAAATTATGTGAAACTATTCTTGAAATTTTTTCAAGTAGATTGGTCAAACTCATTAACTATTATATATTTTCAAAAGGAACAATCAATCTCAACGTACAATTTGATGAGTTGGACATAAAGATGATATTATAAATAATAATACAAGTTTGAAGCCACTTTTAAATAAGAATTTGGAAGGATTCTAACATTTCAAACTTGTATTATTATTTATAAGATCGTCTTTTATATTAAAGCAATAATAATATGCAAACATGACTATGACCAAACTAACATCTAAAAGGCACAAACTTGGTTGTGTTTAGATTCAAGTGTGAATGTATAGAAAGCATACAAACCACACATTTGAGATTTCTATATCCAACCAAAAAATATATTTATTTTCTAATCAAACTAATAAATAGACACATTTTATAAAAACCTTAAATAAGCTTAGTATTGTGGGCGTTGCATAATGCATTACTTATGTTGGTATCTCAACCAATAGAATCACTAACTTCATTTTTTTTACATAAGTTTATTTGAAATCATTTATGTGTACCATTTGAAAACTTAGGTAACCATCATCAATAATTAGTATTTAGTGGTTAAATGAAGAAAATACAGGTAAATACCCCACAAATTTAAGTTTAGCCTAAATATATAGACATATACAAACAAAGTGAACAACCATAATCTATATATAAGGAACAAATCTATGCCATAGTTAAATTGAATCTAAATTTAATATTTTTTTTCTATAATTATAAAGGGTTATATAATTGATCATCATTTTAAATGGAAGCTTGAACTTTTTAAATTAATACAATAAAAATCTAGTCTTACAATCTTTGTCAAATTTATAATGTCAAATTTATAATTTTAAAATAAATTGTAGAAGGTTAGAATTTGATACTTTACAATTTACAATTTGTTATCATTTTACATAGAGAAAGGTTAAATGCTCAATGAATTTAAATTCTTTTAAATTATTATAAAAGAAATAGTCATACAACAATTATTGAAATTGTAATTTGAAAATAAATTAAAATTATGTTAGATAATCTTCGGCATAATCACATAATCAATCTTGTGTCGACGCGTTTCGAACCAACCAGTGTGGTTCATCGTCAGGACAAGTTGAGGAACTAATCTGGCTTAGCGTGAATAAATAGCGTGTGCAGAGACTCCAACGGCTATAATGCTAACGGCTACTTTTGACCGAATGAACTTGGTCAAACCACCAACCTCGGTAATAGGTATAATATTATTATTATCCAAAAATCAAATTCCGTTGGTCATTATATATAGTAATTAATCTATATTTAATTCCTATAAAATACAAGAACTAATCTATATTTAAATAGGATGGTCATTATATTTTGTAACATATATTAATAAAACTATAATTAATTATTATAAATTACTAGTAAAGGTAATACTCCTAGTTATTTATAGAATCTAGTTATGTTAGGTAATTGTGTAATAATTAATCTATATTATAAAATATAAGTATTAATCCTCATTTAATTAAGATGGTCCTTAATCCCATAATTTAATTATTAAAAAATACAAGTAGAGGTAATCGCTCATATATACTTTTAGAATCTAGTTATGTTAGGTAATAGATTAATGATTATTTAGGTAATTTAAATATATTGGTCCAATAAAATAATAAGTTATATATATTTTTCAAATAATCAATTTATTAATAAATTAAATTAGAATGTAAACCATTAATCATCCTAGAATTTTGTTATAGTATAACCAATAATATCGTTATATCATCAATTAGAACTATATTTATTGTAAATTAACCCAGACCTTAGGTCAAATTACTATTACCTATAGGAGCTTACTATAATATATGGAAGAAAGTTTACTACTATACTAATCATAATCTATCTTAAAGGTCTAATAAACATCAAATCTTAATACATAATTATTTATTCCAAAATTTTACTCAAGTTAATAATGTCAATAATACTTATACGGTTGCCAAAGGGTTATTTCTATGGTTGAGGGGGCTAGGAGGACAAGGCCGGGACCCAACAACTGCTAATCTTCCAGCCATCATCCCTATTAAGGTTGTTTGGCCTTTTCTCAATCTCTAGGGCCTCTCTAAATTTGCGATGGTGAAACTGCGCAATTTTGGCAATGACCTGAGCCTCCTCTATACATACATGATGCATAGTTTTTCCCGCATGCTCAGCCAGGGCTGAGGACTTGGTCCTCCCATGCCTTAAGTCCGCCGAATGCTCGCTAATCCGCTGATTAATAGAGCGACCAGTCTCACCAATATAAGGGGTCCCACAGGAACAGGGAATGAGATAGACACCCTTCATGTCCTTAGGGTCAATCGAGTCTTTCACCGACCTGAGGGATCCACGGATAGTATTAGACCTTTAAGATAGATTATGATTAGTATAGTAGTAAACTTTCTTCCATATATTATAGTAAGCTCCTATAGGTAATAGTAATTTGACCTAAGGTCTGGGTTAATTTACAATAAATATAGTTCTAATTGATGATATAACGATATTATTGGTTATACTATAACAAAATTCTAGGATGATTAATGGTTTACATTCTAATTTAATTTATTAATAAATTGATTATTTGAAAAATATATATAACTTATTATTTTATTGGACCAATATATTTAAATTACCTAAATAATCATTAATCTATTACCTAACATAACTAGATTCTAAAAGTATATATGAGCGATTACCTCTACTTGTATTTTTTAATAATTAAATTATGGGATTAAGGACCATCTTAATTAAATGAGGATTAATACTTATATTTTATAATATAGATTAATTATTACACAATTACCTAACATAACTAGATTCTATAAATAACTAGGAGTATTACCTTTACTAGTAATTTATAATAATTAATTATAGTTTTATTAATATATGTTACAAAATATAATGACCATCCTATTTAAATATAGATTAGTTCTTGTATTTTATAGGAATTAAATATAGATTAATTACTATATATAATGACCAACGGAATTTGATTTTTGGATAATAATAATATTATACCTATTACCGAGGTTGGTGGTTTGACCAAGTTCATTCGGTCAAAAGTAGCCGTTAGCATTATAGCCGTTGGAGTCTCTGCACACGCTATTTATTCACGCTAAGCCAGATTAGTTCCTCAACTTGTCCTGACGATGAACCACACTGGTTGGTTCGAAACGCGTCGACACAAGATTGATTATGTGATTATGCCGAAGATTATCTAACATATTATGGATCACAGAAGTCTAAATTCCTTAATAAATTAAAATTATTTAAATTGAAATTGATACTTTATTTTTAATTAATTGTAATTTCGCATAATGTAATTTTCAAAGTATGTTATAATATTTTTCTTATTATATTATGTAATTGACAAACTTTTTCTTAAATTGTTTTTAGATGAATTATGTCCTTTTATTAATACTTATGAAAGCATTTTCAATTGAAAAATCAATTGATATTCTATTTGAAAAATTGATTTACATTTTAATACTAAAATATTATAACATAATTCTCTTATTATAATCAAATAATTTTATGAGTATTGAATACTTATAAGTTAGATATAGACTTTCTTTTCAAAGAAGGCTAAACATTATATGATGTTGACATTTTCATGTTTTCTATTATTTAAATTTGGTATTAGAATCTTAGTTGATATTGTAATTTTGTATTCGTTGAAATAGTTATTTTTAGTTCAAATATATTTAAAACAGTATTATTTTGTGTATGATTCAAAATTATTTTTGTTTTTTTTTAAAGAACAAATAGTTTTTCTCTCAGTTAATTAAAAGGAAGATTTCATTTAAAAAAACACACACACACACCCCCCCCACACACACACACACACACATATATATATATATATATATATATAATTCATCTTAATTACTAGTCTACCAAACTTCTAAAGAGATTGCATACTTCTTTAATATATCTTATTGTGAAAGTTTATGAAAAAAGAAAATAAAGAAACTATATAAAGCTGAGACAAAATTATAAATGTTGTTATAATCCACACTTATTTATTTAGTTAGAAGATTTCAACTATAATTATAAAATTCCTAGAATTCAATTAAATACAATACTTCAAAAAATTAGATGAAAAATTTTCAATTTAATTATATATTTCTTTTATATATAGATAGATAAAACTCTGGGAACCTATTTCCATTTCCAAACTTAAATGTAAAATTCTACCTAATTTTAAAACTCACGTAAAATCCATCCTTTTTTGGCTTCATCACAACAATGCTGGTTCTGTATTTACAAATGGATTTTTTTGAACTTTTCAAATTAATTAATCCAACATAATTAATTACATTCCGAAACAACCATAACATTGAGAATCAAAGCTGAGGTCAACCAATTTCCTCCTGCCCATTCTTAGCAGGACACAAGTACGACATAGGATAGGCTATTAAAATGTTCTTATAAGGAAAGTGGGTACCCACCCAGAAGTCGTGGCTTCACAGTGAGACAAACTCCATGTGAAGAACACAACTTACTTTTGTTGGTTTTCTTCCCTCATACAAACATCTTAACGGAGTATCCTTTATCGTACTTCCATCCTTATAAAAAAATGGCCCCGAGGAAATCTCAGGGTTGATTCCTCAATCTTTCTTGATTGACAATCTTTCTTGAAAAACAGAAACATCTCGGAAGTAATAAAGGTTTTGAACACCGAAGAAATTTCGAAACACTGCAACCAATTTCTGGATAGATTATTAAGCATACTACATTTATTTTTCCAGAATTATTTGTACCATTTACTAAACAAAAGATAAATTGAATGTTTAGTGAGAACTAATATTATGTAAAATACCAATCACAATCAATAATATTGTAAAAAGGAAGTAACAGGTTGAACAAAGCTAAGAGCTACTTAGAAATTAAAAAAAAATTGGAAAAAAACTCATAGAATTCCCTTTTTAGGTGTTCGAACTATCCAACTATATCAGACATATAAACAGATTAATATATATTGAAAGAGAAATTTATTTGGAGGTCTTTCCTTTCTAAATAGACAAGCTTAGATACATCTTAATTCAAGATCTACAAAGATAATTTTTCGATCTAAAAGAGGTTTGCATCTCAAAAGATTTGATTCCTCTATGCCCTTAGTAGATCAAGAGTTAAGATGGATCTAGACTCGTTTAATTCCCCCTTTTAAATAGGCTAAATTCTACGTGAATACCATGGGTCAATACCATTGGTTCCCAATACTATGGGTAATTTTTAATTTTATTATTATTTTATTTAATAGGGTTATTTTTACTTTGTTGTTTTTATTTTTTAATTTTACGATTTTGGATTTAAAAGGTTTAATTACATTACATTACATTATAGGTCAGATAGACCAATTTGGTTTCAGTGGACGTTAACCACCACCACCATCATCATCATTAATCTTTTTATTTAATTTATTTTTTATTTATTTATTATATAATTTGACTAAGTCAAAATGTGAAACATTACATTCTGAGTACCTCCAATTATATTCCACATAAATACCATGGGTTGTTAAAACTCATGGTAAAATAAAATAATTTTACCTCAATTTATTTATTTTTTATTTTTTTTTAACTTTATTGAATCTTTTATGTAATTTGACCGAGTCAAAATGATAAAAATATAGTACAAGACGAGAAATTACAACTTTTCTTTAGTATTTGGTTTGGTGCAATTAATTATAATTATAATTATTAATTTATTGGTTTAATTCCCCTATTAAATAGGCTATATTCCATGTGAATACCATAGGTCAATACTACCTAGAGATTTGATCCCTCTTTAATCTTGGTAAATTTACACTTAATATGGATCGAAGTTGGTTTATATATATTTATATATATATATATATATATATATATATATATATATATATATAGTGAGAATGTTTAAAATGATGAGATGAATAAGAATTGGCACAAGAACTAGAGGGGGAGCGGGCGAATAGTGGTTACAGACTTCAGCAAGCGGGGATCTCAATGGAAGGATGCAAAGGAGGGAGCTCCACTCCCTCCTATAAGCAGGCTGTGGCAAGCAGAGGCAAGAAACCATTAGAAAATGATAGAGAACCTCTAGAAGAAGGGAAGAGGAACATTGAAAAGGAGCATGATTGCACCAAATTAAGGGAGAATATTAATACAAAAGAAATGGAGGAAGAAGACAAGGAACAAGGAACAAAAGACAAAGCACAAAAGGGACCATGCAAGCCCAAAGCTGTGATCATACCTAGAGTGGTTTTAAATGATCCTGCTCTGCAAGCGCACAGGGACCACATGCGGACATATGCAATAATATGTAAATTCATGGGATTATGGTCCACTGAGAAAGCTTTATAAACATGGATTAAATACCACTGGAAACCAAAAGGAAGCATAGACCTACATTTTGGGTCAAAGGGATTCTTCACTGTGGTCTTCACAAATATTGAAGATAAAGACAGAGTGTTTGAAGGAGGGCTCTACTTCTATGTAGCAGCAGGCCTTTATATGTGGCATGGATTATGAATTTTGTCCCGGAGAGGGAGATGTTTACTTCGGTCTCGGTCTGGGTAAGACTCTACTCTTTACCGCTTGATTACTGGCAAATGGAATCGTTATATTCCATAGGAAATAAATTAGGGTGTTTTGTTAAAGCTTCTAAGGCAACCAGAAGGGGAAAATACACTTCCTTTGCAAGAATATGTGTGGAGATGGATCTCTCAGGAGCTCTACCGGATGAGGTAATCTTGGAAGTTTTTGATGAAGAATGGGTGCAAACAGTAACTATGAACATATTCCTTTCAGATGCCGCAGATGCCATGAGCATGGGAACCTATTCAGAGATTGCCCTCTTAGTAAAATAGTGAACAAGAGTAAAGCTAACATTATGAAAGATACAGAAAGCTTTCACAAAGTGTTACATAAAGGAAAATGAGGCAAAAGGGGGCCAAAGCTACATCAAACAGAAGGGCAATAGGTCAATCAGAATAGGTTCCAAGTACTAGAAGAAGAAGAAGAAGAGACAACAAAAGTAGATCAGGCAATGGGAGGAAGTCCAATGGAGAAGAAGAAAGAAGAAGAAAGTGAACAAACACAGGATATCAATAAACAGAAAGAGACCATGATGTGCCAGGCAGAACTGGAAATGGACCAGGAAATGACCCAGAGCGAGATAGAAATGGAGGACCATGTATTACAGGAGATTCTTGATAGAGAACACCTAGATCTGGAAGGGTTCTTGAAATAGGGAACCATGGGAGGGGTAGACTTGTTACCACAAGAAGAGTGCAATAGAGTTCAGCAGCTGTTCATATGGAAAACTTAGGCTAAAGGGCAAGAGAGGCAAAGTAGCAATGAAAGGCAGGGTAATGAAGGTGTGAAAACTATGAAAACCACACCAGGATTAGCACCTAGAAACCCAGGAAAGAAAAGAGGTCGGAAAAAGCAGAACGAGCTATTGATGGAATGTGGAAAGCTAATGATTGATTTAGGTAAGATGAAAGACCTAACCAGCTACTCCTTTACAAATCTTTAATGATGAAGTTCACATCTTGGAATATCAGGGGTCTAGGTAGTAAAAGAAAACAAAGATTACTTAGTAATAGAATGAAACAAGCAGCTCCGAATATTATCTTTATCCAGGAAACTAAATGTTCCATTCAGAAAATAAAAGAAATACATAGCAAATGGCTCAATCGATTTGAGTTTCTAGAAGTCAAAGTAGAGAATACAGCAGGAGGCATACTCACTCTTTGGAACCCCCAAAAGATTGACATAATAGATGTTGAGGCATCGAGGAATTATTTATCAGTGGTTATTCAGCCTGTGGGAGATAAGGAGACCTATCTGGTAACAAATGTCTATGGCCCTCGAAGAATGGATGATAAACTCAGGTTTCTAGATTCTCTTTTGGTGCTCAGAGACAGACATGCAAGAATACCATGGATCATGGGGGGAGGGGGGAGGACTTCAACATGATCAAGTCACTTTCAGAGAAAAAATGAGGTACCAGAACTCTAAGCAAAGACTCTTTATCATTTCAAACTTTTATACATAAAATGAAGCTAGTTAACACTGATACGACTAATGGTCTCTTTACTTGGAACAACAAAAGAGGAGGAGAGTCTCAAGTGGCCTCAAATTTAGACAGATTCATAATCTCAGAGGACCTTATGCTCATTGACAAGGAAATGATAGTGAGTGTTCTCCCCTTTAGAGGATCAGATCATTGGCCGGTTCAACTGGAGGTTCAGGGGATTGGTACCCCCAGGAATAGACCTTTTAGATTTGAGAATATCTGGCTCACCCACCCAGATTTCATCAGCAACATTGCAAATTGGTGGTCAGAATATTTGCATATTCAGGGCACTAGAATGTTCTTTTTACACAAAAGACTAAAGCACATCAAGCTCAGGCTCAAAGAATGGAACAAGAATGAATTTGGCAATATTTTTGAAGCAAAAAAACCTATTGAAGACAAAATGCAGGAACTCAATCAAGCCCTTATCAAGGATGGCTTTGATAAAGACAAGAGTGATAAAGTCACCAATTATCATCAAGACTTGGAGAATTTATGTTAACAAGAGAAGATATTTTGGAGACAAAAATCTAGAGTTCAATGGCTGAAAGAAGGAGAGCGAAATACTAGATTTTTCCATAGATCCACCATGGCGAATAGAGCTCACAATAGGATCTCCTTGATCAAGGACGAGGGAGGGAATCTTCTTAACACCCATCAAGATATAGAAGCTATGCTAGTTCAGCACTTTCGAGGAATAGCAAAGGAAACCATTTCAAACAGAGAATACATCATCAGGGATTTAACAAGACATATACCTAGGCTAGTGTCTAGAGAGGATAATTTCAACCTCAATAGGCTGATGACTAAAGAGGAGGTTAGTGAGGTCCTCAAAGAAATGCAGGATGGCAAAGCGCCTGGCCCTGATGGTTTCAATGTGGATTTCTTTAAAGCTTGCTGGAATATTGTTAAACATGATATTCTGAATGTAGTGGAAGATTCCAAAATGAACAGAATTGTTTTGAAGGTGCTCAATACCTCCTTCATCTCCCTGATCCCTAAACAGGATAATGCGTAGACTCCTGACAGGTTCAGACCCATAGCTTTATGCAATGTGGTTTACAAGATAATATCCAAGGTTGTGGCCAATAGACTCAAACCTCTTCTTCCTACACTAGTTTCTATAGAACAATCTGGTTATGTGGAAGGCAGACAAATTCTCAATAACATCATTTAAGCACATGAGGTGGTGCACTCATTGAATTGAAATAAGAAGGCTGGAATGATCATGCAATTGGACCTTGCCAAAGCTTATGACAAGTTGAATTGGGCCTATATCAAGAAAGTTCTTATAGATTTTGGGTTTGATCATAATTGGGTCAGATGGGTCATGGCCCTGGTAACCTCTTCCAACTTTTCAATATTGGTTAATGGTTCTCCCTCTAAGAATTTTATTCCTTCCAGAGGCCTCAAGCAGGGAGACTTGCTCTCTCTCTTTCTTTTCATCCTCATGATGGAAGGACTTGGTCGGTCTATCAAGCATGCAAAAGAAGATAGTAAGATTCGGGGTCTCCAACTTTCTGAGAATGGACAGGCCTTGACTCGTCAACAATTTGTTGATCATACCATGCTGCAGGGAATCCCCATGATCAAAGAAGCTCTTGCGTATAAACAAATCATGAATGACTTTGCCATGGCCACGGGTGTGGAAGTTAATCTCTCCAAATCTAAGATTTTCTTCTTTAATACCAATATTGCTATTCAGAGGAATATCTCCTGAATTCTGGTTTTTCAAAGGGATTTCCTCCCTTCGAAATATTTGGGAGTTCCTCTAACTACTAAACCTTTGCACAAGAGCATTTGGGATCCTGTGATTACTAAGATGCAAGATAAAATCAGGAAATGGACTATTAGATCTTTAAACTTGGCTGACAGGTTGGTGCTTACAAAGGTTGTTCTTCAATCTATCCCAGTCTTCATGCTATCAGCTCTCCCACCACCAAAAGGAGTCTTGCAACATTTCAGAACCTTACAAAGAGACTTTATTTGGGGTAAGGGGGAAGAAAGAAGGAAATGGGCCTTGGTAGCTTGGGAAAAAATCTGTAAACCTAAAAACCATGGGGGTCTTTGATTGGATGATCCGGAGATTCTAAGCAAGGTTTTAGGGGCAAAATTATGGTGGTGTTGGGTAAAATACCCAGAGGCCCAGTGAGCTAGTATTTGGAAAGAAAAATATGCCAGCACTTGGCAAATCAATGATCACATCAGGATGTCTGGAAATATAAAGGGCTCACACATCTGGAATAAGGCCTGGGAAAACAGGGGCTTAGTTCAAAGAACAGCTTCTGGGAAATCAGAGAGGGAGATTTAGCCTTATTTTGGGAGGATAAATGGCAACAAGAACCTCTACTGTTAATAGAGGACTTTTTGGACCTTAAGAAAGATACAAACACCAAATGGTTATCTAAGGTAACAGATTTTTGGGATCAAACCAATAATATAGGAAAATGGAGAACCTGGAGGAACATTGATTATAGGGATGACAGCCCCTTGAAAGCCAAGTAGAGGAACTTATGAAAATGTTAGAACAAAGGAAGATTTTAGTGTCAGGGGGGCATGACCAACTGAGATGGGGCAATAATAATGAGGGTACCTTTAATCTTAAGGAGGAAAAATGCCTACTCCTTGGAATGGATTCCACGTTTTAGACAGGATTTAGACAGGATTTGGAAGCCAAGTAGAGGAACTTATGAAAATGTTAGAACAAAGGAAGATTTTAGTGTCAGGGGGGCATGACCAACTGAGATGGGGCAATAATAATGAGGGTACCTTTAATCTTAAGGAGGAAAAATGCCTACTCCTTGGAATGGATTCCACGTTTTAGACAGGATTTAGACAGGATTTGGCAGAACCTGTGGAGGCATTAAAGTTGGATGAAGGTTAACTCTTCATGTGGTTGGTTCAGCACAAGAAAATTTTGACTTGGGATAACATTCGGAAGAAGGGTGTTCTGGGGCCTTCCAGATGCCAGATCTGTGAAGCCCAAGAGGAAACTATGGAGCACCTTCTCAACAATTGCATTTTCACTTCCAAGTTGTGCGATTCTTTTGCCACCATCTTCCATCAGACCGATAGGGACAAAGGGAGTATTATCAATACCCTTAACAACTGGAGGAGAAATTTTTCTGATTATGAATTTCTTAGCTCAGATTGGGCTCTTACGCCAAGCTTCATTATATGGAATATCTGGAAATAAATGAACAATAGAATCTCCCAACGCCTTTTTGAATAGATCTTAAAACAACTTAAGGAGACAGTTGGCACTATAATGCGAAATCCCCCTAAGAACCCACCTTCAGAAGCTGAATTGAGGATTTTCCATTAGCTAGGTTTGCAGGGACTTATTCCTCAGGGCCTGGACAGGAAGGTTTTGCCAATGGATTATGAGCAGGATTTCTAGCACCCTCCCCCTAAGGGTTTCTTGAAATACAACATTGATGGGGCTTCAAAAGGCAACTCAGTTACTACTGGGGCGTTGAGGGATGAACATGGAGGTATTATTCTCATCTTCCATTGCCATTTAGGAAGAGCCACTAATAATATGGAGGAATTAATGGCTCTGGAGCAATGTTTAGATTTCCTGGAGCAGGATAACCACCAAAATGTGATTGTAGAAGTTGATTCTAAGTTAATCATTAACTCAGTCAAGAGAATCAACTGGGGTTTGACACCAGAAAATGTCTCAAAAAAACTGGAGGCTAATCCAAGTCTTTCAACGGATTCAATTTCATCTTTAGAGCATTAGAACAGTAAGTTTTAACCATGTGCGAAGAACAGCTAATAAATTGGCAGATATTCTGGCCAATCAAGGAGTGATCTGCATAGAAAGTAGGGTAGCAATGGGTTGGAAAGAGTTGCCTCAGAACAGATTAAAGGTGAATTGTCACGACTAGGTGGATGAAGACAGGATGGTGTATCAGAAAAGAGCCATGGAGGCGGGGTCCATTTGATTGGGTTTCTTCATGTATTACTATGTTTTTCACGGTCTGGTCTTTTGTGGGTTGCAAGCCACTGTCGACCTCCACAACACCGGTGAGTTCAATCACATAGGTTCCAAGTGGAATCAGCTCGGCAAACTCTGTGTTTTGGAGGGTCAGCCGGATGGTTGGAGTATCGTCTTACAGGGGTTCATGTACAGGCGTAGAGGGGACGGTGTGAGAGGCCAGAATTCGGGCTTTCACGGCGGCCTTAATTACCCCGGTGTTCCTTCGATGAATGCTTTACTGCTCTTGGAGTGGTTTATGGTTTATCGCAAGCCTCACAAGCAAGAAGTGGTTTTTCCAGAATGGGAGTGATTCCATTCACTGAGCTACATGTGGCCAAGGGGAGGGACTGAATACTGCCCTCATTGCACGCTAATGTTCGGTGCTGTAGACCCGTACGAAATGATCCTCGGCTATTGGATCAAGCAAGGCAGATCTAAGGTTAGGATTGATCATGCAGGTAGGTGGGTCCGGGTTGTTAAGTGTCATGCTTCTAAGTGCTGCGAAATCTTCTACCGCCATTGGATCTAGCGAGGAGATTGGATGGTTGAGATTAAGGATGCTTGTTTCGTTTCTTGGCGGGAATCGTTGATTTCTGCTCTTTCTAGTGGATTTCTGTGGGAAGAACATATGGCTTCAGCAATGTGAGTCTTTTGAGGACTTTGAGGTGTTGTTGATAGGGTTCGGGATTTTTGTCTTTAGCTCGATACCCTTGGCAGTTAGAGATTAGTATTTCCAAGGTCCACAGTTCCCCACAGACCGTTGTATTTTATGTAATTAATTTTATGTTTTAATAAAATAGAAGGTACAACTCTTGCTTCAGAAAAAAAAAAAAAAAAAAAAAATGTTTAAAATGATATAATAAGACATAACAATATCTCCTGGGTTATGTAACACATGTGTTGAGGGAATTTTTTGGGTGAGAGGAAAAACTAGGGTTCAACACAAGAAGCGAAGGAAGTAAGCGAGTAACCATGGAAGAGAAAGGAGGAGGGAGCTCCACTCCCTCCTACAGTAATGTGGTTTCAAACAGAGGCAGAGCAATGAATAGAAACAAGTCTCAAAACTCCTTAGAGAACAAGACAAAATTTTCTGACACTCAGAAGGCGGAAGGTAGCAAACCCCATGAAGAGGAAGGGACCCATGAGAAAGTCCGACAGGAGGAGAAAGGAGAAGACAGAGGTCAGGGATCTGAGAATAGAGCTAAGATGGGGCCCTATAAACCAAAGTCCAACATTAAACCGCGGGTAATCCTAAATGATCCAGCTCTACAAGAGCACAAGGATCATATGAAAAACTATGTGATAATATGCAAGTTTATGGGAATCTGGCTGATGGAAAAAGCTCTGTACACTTGGATAAAATACACCTGGAAACCAAAAGGAGAGTTAAATATACATCTTGGATCTAAAGGTTTTTTTACTGTGGTATTCACAAACTTGGAAGACAGGGATAGAATTTTTGAAGGAGGACCATACTTCTATGCAGTTGCTGGTCTCTATATGTGACATTGGAGGATGAACTTTGTCCTGGAGAGAGAAACATTCACATCGGTCCCGGTATGGATTAGACTATACTCCTTACCTCTAGATTATTGGATGCCAGAATCTTTAAAAGCTATAGGTAACAAATTAGATCATTTTTTAAAGATTTCATAGGCAACTCTCTGAGGAAAGTATACCTCCTTTGCCCGCATATGTGTAGAGATGGACTTATCAGGAGCACTCCTAGATGAAGTCATCCTAAAAGTCTATGATGATGAATGGGTTCCGATAGTTGACGATGAACTCATACCATTCAGATGTTGCAACTGTGATAAACATGGACACCTATTCAGAGACCGCCCTCTTAATAAAAGAGAAGAACACCAGAAAACCAACAAAGGGAAAGACCTCACAGGTTTTATTAACGTGGGAGGAAAAGGGAAAGGAGGGGGAAAGAAGACCCAAAAGAACCCTAGTGCAAGCAAGGCAAGAAGTCACAACAGTTTTGAGATCTTAGAAGAAACAGAAGAAGAGGAGTGAACTCAAATGAAACCAGAGGACCATGAAAAAAGGGGGAAAGGAAAAGAGACTAGCATAGAGATCATTTAGGAACATAATGAACACGCAATAGACCCATTGAGCACCATGGAAATAGAAATGGACCATGATATGACCCAAATTGAAAGTGGTACAGAGGACCAAGACATACAGGAGATCCTTGAGAGGGAGAACCTTGAACTAGAAAAGTTTCTAGAACAAGGAGGCAACAGAGGAATTAACTCACTACCACAGGAGGAAGTTGAGAGGGTGCAATAGCTATTCCTTAACAGGTCACATCATAAATCCCTAGGAATCAAAATAGGACATGACAATCGGGAAAACATAGGGGTTACCTTAATGGGATTAACAACAGGAAAATCGGCTGAAAACCCAGGCAAGAAAAGAGGAAGAAAGAGACAAAAAGAATTGCTACTAGAATGTGGAAAACTCATGATTGACTCAACAGGATGAAAGATCTCTCCTGTTACTCCTTCACAAACCCCCCTCAATGAAGCTCACAACTTGGAACACTAGAGGAATAGGGAGCAGAAGGAAACAAGGAAATCTAAGTAATAAAATCAAAGAGGAAAAACTGAACATAGTGTTCATATAGGAAACAAAATTCTCTGTAGAGAAGATCAGAGAAAAGCATAGCAAATGGTTAGATAAATATGAGTATCTTGAGGTCAAAGCAACTAAATCAGCTGGAGGTATTCTCACTCTATGGAATCCTCAGAAATTTGGTATTCTTGATGCGGAGGCATCTAGGCACCACCTTTCTTTGATTATGCAACCTGTGGGTGACAGGGAGTGTTATATGATCACCAATGTCTATGGCCCTCAACCACTGGAAGATAAATTCAGGCTCCTCACCTCTCTGGAGGAAATGAAAAAAAGACATCTAGCATTACCCTGGATTCTAGGGGAGATTTTAATATGATCAGATCCCTAACGGAAAAAAAAGGGGGGACCAGAATACTTGGTAGAGATTCAGTTGCCTTCCAGAACTTCCTCACCAATATGAAACTGGTGGATATGGACACAAGCAATGGCATTTTCACTTGGAATAATAAAAGAGGGGGTTCTACCCAAGTAGCCTCAAGATTAGATAGATTCATAATCTCAGAAGAACTTATACTCATTGGGGAAATTTTGGCAGCGTTCATCCTACCTTTTGGGTAAGAAACACATCTATAATGCAAGTGGGGCAGATATATGGCATATCATCGGCTAATGGTCAGTCTCAGGGTTGTTGGTTGTCTAGCTGACCGGTTGGCTATCAAATGGAGGACAAAAGTTTTCTCCTATGGGGTTACCCATTTTGGTGGGTCACATGTATTTTTCTTCATAGGGCCATTATCCCAGGAACAGAGCCCTTGTATTCTATAGCCTTTAATTAATGAAACAACAGATTTTGAAGGGAAGAAATTATTTGTACATGTGTATGAGATTGGTGTAATCATTTCTCTTCAGTTGTTATATTCTATTTAAATGTTAAAATCTTACAAATTTTTTTGGGTCAATAGATCTGATCTATGGGGAAGTAATTAACCAAATCATTGGGGTTAGAAATTAGCATGGTATCAAAGCACAACCTCTGAAGACTAATCTATAAGAGTTGCATAAGAAGATTGAGCCAGAAAGCACAAAAAGAATCAACCAGAAGTTAACGCACAGGAGACATTCGTGCAGGAGTCAAAGATTGTACGAATAGGGCCATAGGTAGACGCAGCCAGGCAAAAAATTGCATTCAAGGTTGGCCATATGTCATACAATGCCTAGAGAGATATTAAAGAGGTAGTTGTCCAACTTTGTTGTAAAGGCCAACCATATGGTGATTGAGAAAAACAAAAAGGGTGTGGGTGGGTGGTGGAGGCTTCCAACTTCCACCAAGGTTGTAATGGCGAAAAACAAATGAGTTTGAAACATAAAAAGTGGATTGTAGCCACAATCATCAAGTGCAACTGACGAAAAAAGGTCGTGATGGGATAGAGAAGGAGCTAAAAGTAAAAGAAAGACAACTTCTAGCTGCCAATCTGCGTGCAAAAAACAAGAAAGGATTGTCACCAAGTCTGAGACATGTAAAAAGATCCCAACAACAACCAAGTTAAGGGATGCAAACATTGGAAGCCATTAGATCATGTGCATGAAGTCGTTAGTGTGCAAGAAGAACCATACACTATTATACATAGCCACAGAGTTCCATATAGTAGCCACAAAAGCCGAAGGATGTGTGGAGGTTGATAGAAGAGAAGTTTGGGCTGTAAATTCATAATTTCATACTAGTTTGTACATGTAGTGCAGTAGCATGGTGACAACAACTACAATGTACAACGGGTACATGGGCACGATATCTATAAGTGCCAACAAAGTTAACAATGCAGCAAATACTGATTGGTGGAGTTCATCCTTTAGAGGGACAAAGGGAGACCTTACCAGTTGAAGGTTTGACATAAAATATTTTTTTGTGGGGGTTTTCAAAGGACCGAAACACATAACCATAAGAAATCTTAGCATATCTATAAACCAGTAGCATTATTTTTTCTTGTGGGTGCTATGACCTAGCACAAGAAAGTTATTATCGAATCTAGAAATGGCAACATCTAGTCTTAGATTTGAGGATAGGTTGGATGGGGCATCTAATTTCTTGCCTTGCGAGGCAAGGGTTACCTTGCTACTGAAGGAGAGGTTGCCTTCCTCACTAAGAGCGAGTGTTGATAAGAATAGCTTGGGAAGGTACTTCCACAGAAGCCTAGGTGTTTAGGCATGTGAAAGTCACCTAATTGACCCTTAATATTAGCAGTTAATTAATTAAAGTAATTGACTTTTAAAAGATAAAGTGAGTTAATATAATGAAATACAATGGTTATTTACATTAATGAATTAGATGAATCTCAATCATTGATCTAAAGTGTTGTTGAGATCTAATCTCAACCATCAATCACTTTGGAGATTATGGTTGTGGATTCAATCAATAACTCAAACTTATAAAAAGGCTAGGCTAAGGGAGAATACACATATTTGAACACAAGACAGTGAGTGTTAGAACTCAGTGACAAGGTGAAGGACATTCATTCAAGTGTGCAGGGTGTGAGGAAGAGTGCAAGGGGCAGTGAGCGATGGGTCCAAATCAGCTAGCGAATTGAAGTACAAATGGTTTGTTCAATTGAATTAATTCTAAGTTCTTGTTGTATTAGTATTTTTCCTCAAAGGGCCATTACCCCAAGAAGGGAGCCCTTGTATGTTGTAGAAATTAAATTAGTGAAACAACTGATTTTGAAGGGAACAGTTATGTGTACATGTATATTGAAATTGGTGCGATCATTTTGCTTCCGTCGTTATATTTTATTAAGTGTTAAATTCTCATTCATGTTTTTTATCTAGTAGATCTAATCTTCTAGGGAGTAATTATCAAGGTTGTTGAGGTTAATAAACCAAAGCTCATACTTGATGAGATGAGAAAGAGAGTTGAAGAGGGAATATGTTATAAGTTTGATGAAGCCTTAAATAGAGATGAAGACAAATAAAAATTCAAAAAGGACTTGAAGATGGATAAACAAAGTTGATGGATGGTACAATAATTCAGTTTCAAAAGGGGAAGGAATAGAAGATATAACAAGGTTGCCACAAATTTCTTAAACTTGAAGTAGAGATCATGGTTAAAGACAAAATATGATAGGTATTATCTCAGAAGTGACCACAATCAAAGATCAAGAACACAAGCTAGGGCACGGTACTATACTAGAAAGGAAGATTAATGATAATATTGTGGATGATGGAGAAAAACCTTCAAAGGTGGAACGATATTGATATCCTCATTACTAGGAACGCCTATAATGAATACAATAAAATGCATATTAGTAACATTGTTCAAAGAAAATAAATGGAAGAACCAGTGGAATTCATGGACTCAAAAGCCAAGGAACAAGTATATGATAAAACTAAAAACTACAACAAATTGGAAAAATGATGATAATACATGGAATAAAAAGAAAACAACCTAGTAGCGTTAGATTATCAAGAATTGGCACCAATAATAGTTACAAATGGATGGATAGATAATTAAGTATGTAAAGCACTAAGAAAAAATAAGAGGAATTCTTACTATTTGATAAGCATATCTCTTAAGGAGGGAGGGCATGGTGTTCCCTTAACACAACATAATGGGTCCTATGGGTCCATCAAGGCCAGTTAAATCATAAAAGTCGATGTAATGGATCATTGTGGTGTCTTTTATCATGTTAATTGATGCCCCAAATATTATTTTATCATATTTTAATGTACCATCCATGATTTCTAGCTTTATGACTAATGTCTATTGTATATATTTATAGTGCTTTTCCAAAAAATATAACATAATCCCTTCCATTATTTAAAAAGAAGGAATACATATGATTGTTTGACAAAACAATTAAGGTGCATAACCTCAGTTATAGAGTTCACAAACAAAACCTCCATAAAACTCCAAAATAGATCATCAAAAATAAAAACTACCCATTACATAATTTTTCAAACCTCTCAGAAAGCAATCCCCATCTTAAAAAATCTTACAAGGAGAGAGCTTGGATCTTTGCGACAAGCTTGTTTGGATCATGGTTGTGCTATCAATAGATGTTTGGATCATGGTTGTGCTCTCAATAGATGTGACGAAAGTGGATTTTAGTGAAACTTAATTTGATTTCTTTCACGTGTTGAAAACTATCAAATACATCTATATTTCTTTGCACTCTAATTCCCCTTAGCCATTCCACTACTAGTAAATAGTATCCATAAATATCAATGACCCTGAGTCCTCCTTCCAAGAGGATATTTTCAACAAAATAGATAAGACCTTGATTTCTTCATAGGTGATTGTGCCACTGCACAAAACACACTCAAATCTGATTTTGTGGAAGTCAGAAAGGTGAACCTCGATATTTTGAGGCGCCTTCAAATACACATGAATACTTGATGTCTATATTCTTGGATCTACAACAAATCAATACTTTTTCACCTTTTTTGGTTTCTCAAATAGTAGATAGGCTCGTTTAAGTTTGCAAAAGATTTTGTATGGTTATTTACATGCTCCTTGGAATAGGAATTCATTCCTAGTTAGCCATACCACCCATAAAATAAAACATTGAAGAGGTCGATGTGCTTCAGATATTACCTTTTGATATTCCAACCAGATTTCAGATGTTTCTTCTGTGCCTTCATCCCATACCCCTTTGCTGCTAGTGATAGATTTTGTAGCACTACATAACACTTAAGTAAAATAACATTGAAAAGAAATCTGATTGATACTTGCATAATTTTCCATAGATAATGGGCATCTCCCAGGACTCTGCCAGCTTTTTTTGCAGTATATCCCAGATCAAAGATTTTATTGCTTTTTTGAGGAAAAGTCGTAAGAAATCATGAGATTTTAAGGGCGGTTAAAGCTTTCAAATATGATGCCAGTTTGACATATCCTTTTCCTCCTTTTCTTAAGAGCTGCAAGGTATCTTAGATTAACCTTGTAGCTATTTCCTATTTCATTTTCAACCCATACGAGACTGTTTGGTTAGTCTCTTAATCTTATATAATCCAACTAGGGGGCAGAGACATATCGATTCCACTCTAGTGCCAAATCCTTGTTGAGTCCTACCTGGCTTACATGCTTGCATCCTCATTGTTCCTGTCATAAAATGCTTCCAAATAAAACCAATTTTAAGAAATGTAAGAGGGCAATCAAACATTGTGAGAGGCTTGACATATGGAGGCCTCCTATCCATGAATCAGTTCCAATATGGACCTTCTGTCCATTTCCAATTACCTAGGAAAGACGATCACCAATGATTGAGAAGTCTTTTACTACCTCTTCGCATACTATAGATCCTCCAGAAATCGATTTTCTAGGGTATCTTATCCAGTCCTCCAGGATTGATGGTTCAATATATTTCCACTTCATCGCACTCTGCCACAAAACTTCAATAAAGAGGACTCTCTGCATTACCTTTGTAGCCAACGATTCTAAAAATGGAGGGAAAACTTTGAATCCCCAGCTTCACTACTTAGGCCTTAATGGTGTTTTCCATTTAACTAAAAGTATGCCACCATATTCTCTCATTCCTGCCCAAACATACCTGGAGCACATTTTCATTATCTTGTTTAGTATGTCTGTGGGTATTGAAGGAAAAGACGTCTGATAAATAGGTGTGACCTCAAACATGCTTTTAACAAGGGTCAGGCTCCCTCTTATGAATATCCACCAGTTATATAAAAAATAACCCTTTTTCAGTCTTTAAAAATAGCCATAGCCAGTCTTTGTAGTAGTTATTTTCCTTCAAGTGAAAACCCAAATACTTTGTAGTCTCTTCAAATTCTGTAACTTTAAATAGAAACACAATCTTAATTCTAATAGAAGTTGGACCATCCATCTGGTGCAAGGTTATGGTTGAATTTTAAAGGTAGGTCTTTATTCATGTAGCTATCCTATACAAACAGTATATGGGTGATAGTGAGTTCTTTGGTCACTTGAATTACTTTTATTTGTCATCCTTCGTTTAGACTCTTCAAATTCTACTGAGAACTTTTGGCACTAATAAGAAGAGTAAAAGTGACAGGGCGCATCTTGACTAAATCCTCTCTGTGCCTGGAAAAAATAAGGTGACCCATTTATAAGGAAACGTACGATATTGTGGATATGCACTTACCTATCCAATTGACAAAGTGGATATCAAATGCTATGTGAAGCATCAATTAAAATCTTAAGAAAATTAAATCCACTCTATCATATGTATTTGAGAGATTCAACTTAAAGACGGAGGAGGTAGTATTCTTCATTTAATAGTGTGGAGCACCTTGGGAAATTCCCGCCATATCAAAAATCTGCCTTCCTGGAAGAAAACCAAACTGCTCATCAGAGATGATAGCCTTCAGGCTATTACTTTGGCACAATTTTGTAAACACGTCTGCATAATCGTTAATGAGATGGGCCAATTTGCATGAAAGAGAAGGGGCTTATTCATATTGAGGTTGTTCGCAATGAAGGTGGAGTTGAAAGGATGAAAGTCATTCCCCATGGATCTTGGTTCTTCAACAACTAGTGACAAGTATTCCATTATCTCTTTAAAGAAACCTTCCAAAAGCTCAATGGTCCAGCCATCTATTACTAAAGATTTATCACCTTGAAAAGAGTTTTTATACCTTTTAAAGATACTCTTCACTCACATGGGCATTGAGTGAATCATTTTGCTCATCTAAGAGCAACTTGTTCAAAAGAGAGATGTATAGGAAATTTTCAGAAATATTCAATTTATTCTTCTACCTTTTTTGGTTTATATATCGACAAGCTTGAGGAGTGGTTAAATTCGCAAGGGGGTGATGGTATCTATTTGCACAAGCTTGTTATAAGACTTCTTTTATATGCAGATGACCTGATTCTGATTGCTAAATCAGCTCTTGGTTTGCAAGAGCACTTACTATCCCTTGAGCATTTTTGTAGAAGTGTGGGGATGCAAGTCAATATCAGCAAAACAAAAGTAGTGGTCTTCTCTAAGAAAAGAAAACATAACCAACATAAGTTCTATATTGAAGGCAACATTGTGGAAGAAGTTGCGGATTACAAATACCTCGGAATTGACTTCAACAAAAATCTAAGCTGGAATGGTTGTTGAAAGAAAAGAACTTTGGGGGTTGGAAAGCATTTTATGCTTTTCAAAATAGGTGTAGAGAGGTAGAGATATAGGACTTGAAAACCACTCAAACTCTTTTTGGGCTTCTAGTGATTCCGGTGATTCTCTATGGTTGTGAACTGTGGACTAGCAATACCTCTGACATGCAATGGAGACAAATTGAGAAAATTCAGAAGTGTTTGATTACAAACAAATTTAAGATTAAAAGTGCAGTTCCTTATGATATCTTGTTAAGTGAAATAGGGACTGCTCCTATTGAAGCAATTGCTATGGTGCAAGTCATAAGGTATTTAAAAAAAATTGAGCAAATGGAAGAGGGTGGATGGCCTAAGGTTGTCTTTAATGATAGATTGTGCAAGAGCAAAAAAACTTGGATACAGCAAAATAACAAATGGTTTAGTAGCCCCAAGAGTTAGCTCAAACAGTGAAATCAGTGCCTCGCCAATCGGGAGGTCACAGGGTCAATTCTTGAAAGCTTTTGGGGTCAGGTCTAGATATAGGCCGAGGGGTGTGATCCCCTTTGGGGTCGATCTACCCAGTTCTTACCGTGGACGTAGCGGCTACCCAATGACCATGGGTATCCATGAACCACACGTGAAAATAAAATGGTTTAGTAAATGGGGTATTTGCTTAAATGCGTGTCCCATAAATAGCAAAGAGATAAAAGCTTTTGTTATGGAAAAGTTCCACAAATGTACTTGGGATAAGGAGCTAGGAAGAAAGAAAAATTACTATATTGAAGTGTTTAATCCCACTCATAATCATCAACTAAAAGCATACATAGAGGCCAATATCTCTTGGAGAGCCAAAATTCTTATTGCTCAGTTAAGGACTAATTCTCATCAACTCTGTTCTGAAACAAGGCACTAGAAAAGGCCAAAGGAAGTGTGGGAGGAAAGGCTATGCATTTTTTGTTCTTCCATAAAAGTGGAAACAGAAAAACTCTCTCTCTCTCTCTCTCTGATTTTCTTGTAGTGATCCACACACACTTTAACAACATCTTTAAAGAAAGACAGAATCAACAAGGCCATTGATGTCATACACGTGAAAAAAAGTATAGTTTTAATCTCCTCCTTTCATTATTGCTTAGTTAAGGACTAATTCTCATCAACTCCATTGTGAAGCAGGGCACTGGAAAAGGCCAAAAAAAGTGTGGGAGGAAAAGGTATGCATTTTTTGTTCTTCCAGAAAAGTGGAAACAGAAAAACTCTCTCTCTGATTTTCTTGCAGTGATCCACATGCACTTTAACATCTTTAAAGAAAGACAGAATCAACAAGGCCATTGATGTCATACACGTGAAAAAAAAAAATATAGTTTAAGTCTCCTCCTTTCAACCACTCTGCCTTATCTTTTCCTCTCCATAATGCCTCTTCCCAAGCTAGAAATTTGATTCTGTCTTCTTCTAGACTCGCATCAGAACATAACATTTGTTAGGTCATCATGTATGATCTCTAATTTATCTTCCGCTTCAGTAAGGGCCTGCTGGTTCTGAGAGTTTTGTCCTTTAAAGTTTAATCTACTCCAATGGCTTTAATTCTCAACACGTTTATAGGAAGGGCCTCGATGGCTTACTCTCTAGAACCTATATCATAGGGGATCCATTCAGCTTTGAAGAAGATGATTCAGGTGCCCAGAATGATGAAGAAGATCAACCATGCACACATGGTGCTCCAGTTGTGGTTGTATGTGATAATCCAGACCCATGCAATGAAAGTATTTTGAAACACTTTTCATCAAGCTTACATGGATACAAGAAGACAAGATACACACAAATTTAGCATTGTCCAGTATGATGTAATATCTCTTCAAGTGAATGAGATCCTAGTTTTCAAATCCATTCATTGCATATCCTAGGAGAATACTTTTCAAATCCATTCATTGCATATCCTAAGATCATTGCATTCGTGACAGCCCATCTCATCTACGCCTTCTATTATAGACCTGGTGTGCATCATTTATGGTCTTGCGTTTCAGACACGTTATAAGGAAAGCAACCACAAAACCATCAGATTGAAATCCATATCTAATTATACATTTGTGGCAAGCTTTCCATGTCTCGAAGCAACCAAACAGCCCATCTCATCTAGGCCTTCTATTATAGACATGGTGTGCATCATTTATGGTCTTGCGTTTCAGACACGTTATAAGGAAAGCAACCAAAAAACCATCAGATTGAAATCCATATCTAATTATACATTTGTGGCAAGCTTTCCATGTCTCGAAGCAACCAAATCGACACATGCAAGAAGCACACATGAAAATGAAAATCTGTCCACATATGGCTCCATGTCTGTCAATTACATTTCTGAGAAAGTGCCAGAGCTTCCAACTCTACACATATCCCACAATCATTGCTTTCCCTGAGACAACATCCTGTTCTGCCATTTCCAGAAAGACCTTTACAAATATCTGGGATGCCCATTCAGCAAATATCTAGCAACCAATGCATTCTGGGAAACAACATTATATTCAGGCAAATTTCCAAACACTGTCCAAGCTTCATGTCTAGTTACATTTGGCATAGATGTCTAAAAGGCATCTCCAGCTACAACATCAGAAAGTAACCAACATTTCCATGACATCCACAAGAATTTCCAAATTTGCACACAACAACGAACCGAGTCTTTCCTGAGAGGAGGAGGCTGAATTTGTAGACCGACAGGATGTTTTGTCTAGTAGGCAGTTTGATCAGGTGACCAGGGCTATCAGTTTGACTTTCGTTTAGATGTATCTAGGTTTAATTGAACAATTTCTCTAGGGAAAAAGGTTGCTGGTTTTTCCAATGTGTTTTCCCAGGGTAAAAATCTCATGTTCTTGTTGAGCTGTCTCTTTATGATTCTACTATTCTATGGTTGAAGATCTTCTGTGTAATTGTGCAAAACAAGAAGTCAAATCTGAGGCAAAGAAGAAGTCGCATCTGAGGCTGAGAAAATGTCAAATATGAGGCAAGAAAAGAAGATAAATCTGAGGCAAATAAAAGAACGAATTTGTGGCAGAGTTGCAAATAAAAGAACGAATTTGTGGCAGAGTTTATGAGCTTACCTGGGCAACAAAACCGACTCTTCCATGAGAGAAGAAGAAGCTGAATGTTGAGCAGCAGATCATCTTGTTTAGTAGGCAGTTTGACCCTGTGACCAGGGCTGTAAGTTTGACTTTTGTTTGATTTAGATGTATTTCTGTTGACTTGAATAATTTCTCTACAGAAAAAGGTTGTTGGGTTTTTCCCCAATAAGTTTTCCCACAGTAATATTATATTCTTGTTTGGTTATCTCTTTATGATTCTACTGTTCTACTATTAAAGATATATTAAAGATATTTTGTATAATTGTTTAATGATAAATGTAAATACAACTAAATGAATATCATTAAAAGTAATTATCAGTTAAAAAAGACTGAAAAATCAACAGATTCTACCTCCACGGACTTTATCGCCCCACCAACAGTTCTACTGCTCATTATTAATTGTCCCCGAGTCTTCAAAAGCTGAGGCTGTGCATAATCAAAAGAAAGCCATGGGAACACAACCAGAAGTGTCGCTATCATCTCATCCATTTCAGTGTTGGGGATTTTTCTGAGAAAATCCCAAAAACAAACAAAATAAAACACACATAGGCAATGCTCTGTTTCTACCTTTACTCCAGGATCTTTTGTGCACAGGGAAGCTTTAAAAAAAAAATTCACTGAGGAACAGAGTATTTCACCACCATAAAAACATTTCCATTCATTAAAATATATGCCTGATACATATTCATCCTCTGCTGAGAGGGATTCACCACAAAAATACGTTCAACAAAACATTTACTTTGTCTCCACATGAGAATTTACTCTGCTGGGTAAAACTCTCATTTACATTCACTGCTGTGAAAACATATTACTTACTGCTGTAAAATCTTCTTTTACATACTGCTGTAAAAACAAAATTTACACAGGCTTACAAAAAAAATGCGCTCCTCTCTGTTCTTTTCTTCATGCACTGCTGTGCAAATTCTCTCTATTCTCTTTCGCTGCCCCCGAGCTCTCACATATTACAAAAAGTCAACCACTAAAAAATATACGAGCTCCTTCTTCTTTTTGGATATTACATTGCGTAAAAACAAAAATTAACACAAAGTCCATGCTTTTCTTTAAATGCACCATACCTATCTTTAAGTTCTCCATACGTTCGTGCATAAAAAATATTAAAAATAAAATATTTACCAACCATCCTACGAACACATTTAATTTCATTAAATTACTTTAACGGCGGTCAACCCAAAAACTTTTACTCCACGCAATGTTTTAATTCGATGTTGGTTTGTATGCAGCTTCAAACGATCAACGGCAGAGAACATTCAAGTGAATCGGATGGTGGACAACAATATCGGAAACCATTACATGACTGAACATTAGCACCCGAGAAATATGAAATGGTGACGTATGGGGACAGCCACGCGTCAACTCTAAATTTTCTCGGGCCCTTGTGTACGGAAGATACCTTTGCTGGAAAGTGGCTCGAGAACTCTCAGGCGGGTTTGGTGAACGGTTTCTGGTGATATACAACAGCGTTGAAATTACACATTCAACACTCCCCTTTAATTTCAACTGCTGGGCATTCAGTCATACCCAGACACTTTCTCAAAAATTCAAAGCTTTTATGATCCAGTGGCTTTGTCAAGATGTCTGCAACCTGTTCTTGAGTCCTGCAATGTACTAGGACAATTTCTCCATTGTTCACCAATTCTCTGATGTAGTGAAACCTTGTATCAATGTGTTTCGTTCTCTTATGAAACACTGAATTCTTTGACAATGCAATAGCTGAGCTATTGTCACAAAAAATCACTGTCGCTTTTGCCTGCTCTTGGCCTAAGCTTCTCAACATTCTTCTCATCCACACTGCTTGACATGTTGCTGCTGTAGCTGCCACATATTCAGCCTCTGCTGTAGACAATGCTACAATGGACTGCTTCTTAGAAGCCCATGAAATGGCTCCTGAACCCATATGAAAAACATAACCGGAAGTGCTCTTCCGATCATCTACACTTCCAGCCCAATCACTGTCAGTGTATCCAACCAAATCTGAATGTTCTGAGACATTATATAAAATTCCAAACATTTTGGTACCTTTGACATACCTCAAAATTCTTTTTGCTGCCTGCCAATGTGCCTCCTTCGGCCTCTCCATGAACCTGGAAATTAAACTAACAGCATACATTAAATCAGGCCTAGTTGCTGTTAAATACATAAGGCTGCCCACAATGCTTTTGTACAGGCTAGGATCAAAATCCTTGCTGCTGTCCTCTCTGCTGAGTTTTAATCCCATTACTGTGGGAGTGATCGCTGTCTTGCACTCTTGCATGTTAAATCTGCCCAATACTTGATTTATATATCTTGCTTGTGAGATAAAAATTCCTTTTTCATTTTGATCTACTTCTATGCCTAAGAAGTATCTCAAGAAACCCATGTCAGTCATTTCAAATTCATCCTTCATGACTGATTTAAAATTCTTAATGAGCTGATCATCATTACCTGTGAAAATCACATCATCAACATATAAGACAACAATCAAAATTTTACCATCTTTTTCTTTGATGTAGACGGTGGGTTCTCCCTCACACTTGTCGAATTCATTATCCAATAGATATGAATCTATCCTGCTATACCATGCTCTTGGCGCTTGCTTCAGCCCATAAAGAGCCTTCTTCAATTTGCATACTTTGTGCTCTTCACCTTTCTTCTCATAGCCTAGAGGCTGTTCAACGTAAACCTCTTCCTTTAACACTCCATTTAGGAATGCTGACTTCACGTCCATTTGGTAGACTTTCCATTTGTTTTGAGCTGCTATGGACAACACTGCTCTCACGGTTTCCATTCTTGCAACCGGTGCGAAAGTCTCTTCATAATCTCTTCCATACTGCTGCTTGTACCCTTTGACAACCAGCCTTGCCTTGTGCCTTTCTATCTTGCCTTCAGCGTTACTCTTGGTCTTATAGACCCATTTCACTCCAATGACTTCTTTGCCTTTTGGTAGCTCAACCAAATCCCATATCTTGTTTCTCTCTATGGCATTCATCTCCTCATCCATAGCTTCTATCCATTTCCTATCTTTAATTGCATCCTCGAAATGAATAGGATCATCAACATGACAGTACAAGGAAAATAAGGAATTCATTCCTTCATCATAAATATCACTTAGATTTCTAAACTTCTTACCTCTTTCACTTGGTGTGCAAGTGCTTGAAGATGCACTTGAATTTCGTCCTTGTGGTGTGCTTGGAGGAGCACTCTCATTTATCCTCAATGGTGTCCCTTGCTGTCCTTATGTTGGCGCTGCTGTTTGGGGATGCATTTCAGCCACCTCCTCTTCATCTTCATCATGAGACAAACAGTTTTTAACATTCACTGTTTTCTCTATGCTTCCATCCCAAGCTTCCTCTTCAATGAATTGAACATCTCTGCTGACGAAAAACTTCTTGGTAGATGGGATATACAACCTATAGGCTTTGGATTCCTCACTGTATCCAATGAAGATACATTTCTCCCCTTTGCTGTCCAACTTCCTCCTTAGCTGATCTGGTATGTGTGCATAGGCCACACATCCAAAAACTCTCATGTGGGTGACTCCTTGCTTTCTCCCACTCCATGCTTCTTCCGGCACCTTGTTCATCACTGCTTTTGTAGGACACCTGTTCAAAATATACACTGCACAATTTACAGCTTCAGCCCAATAATCATTTGGTAGATGCTTTGCCTTCAACATGCTCCTCGCCATATCCATGATGGTCCTGTTCTTCCTTTCAGCAACTCCATTTTGCTGTGGGGTGTACCTTGCTGTAAACTGTTTATGAATTCCATTTTCTCTGCAAAATCTTAGGAATTCCTTGGAGATATACTCACCTTCTCTATCAGTTCTCAAAACTTTAATATGCAGCCCGCTTTGGTTTTCCACAAATGCTTTGAAATTTTGGAATTTCTCAAACACTTCACTTTTGTTTTTAAGGAAATATATCCAAGTCTTTCTTGTAAAGTCATCAATGAATGTTAGGAAATATTGGCTGCCTGCTAATGATGGAGCTTGCATTGGTCCACATAAGTCTGAGTGGATGATCTCTAAGGGTGCCTTTGCCCTTATGCTCTTCCCTGATGGAAAACTTTCTCTATGTTGTTTCCCCAATATGCAACCTTCACATAGGCTGTCCGGTTTCTCTATCAATGGTAATCCTCTTACCATTCCTTTCCTACTCAACAAGTTTAGACCTCCAAAATTGAGATGTCCAAATCTCAAGTGCCACAACCAATTTTCATCCTTTGGCACGCTTTGGAAAGCCTCTTGGGTAACTGCTGCAATTTCTCCTTTGTTTTTCAAATCTGCCCTTATCTTGAGAGGGAACATCCTGTTCCTTGTCATCTTCACTTCAGCAATGCATCTTTTGCTGGGTGCTATGTCCATGATGGTGCATAGATCATTTTTAAAGAAAACATTGTACCCCTTATGGACAAGCTGTCCAATACTCAAGAGGTTACATCTCATTCCAGGGACATAGTAGACATCTGCTATGGTTTTCCTTTCTCCTTGCTTTGTAAATATTTTTACCTCCCCTTTTCCCATAACAGAGACTTTGCTATCAATTCCTAGTGTGACTTCTGATTTCACATTTCGATCTAGAGCAGAAAAGAAGGCTATGTTTCCTGTCATATGGTTGCTGCAACCTGAGTCTAAAAACCAAATGTCCTCACTGTTTGTTTCAGCCATGTTACATGCTAACAACACATTATTTTGGCTGTTGTTTTCTCTAGTAACATTTGCATTTTGTCTACTACTCATATCATGCTGCTTCTTCCTACATTCACTGGCATAATGTCCATATTTTTTGCAATAATAGCATTGAACATTAGATTTATCATACCTTTGTCCTTGAGCATGATATTGATCTCTTTGTTGGCTGCTGCCTTGGCCTTGGTTCTGATTTGTATTGCTGCCTCTTCCTTGTGCATTTGATGGGCTGTTCCTTCCACCTCTGTTCTGGCTTCTGCCTCTTCCTCTTCAGTTTCCTCTTCCTTGACCTCTTCCTCTTCCAAAGGACATCTGGGTCTTGAAGGCTTGCTCTAGAGATGAGTTTTCATTCCTACTCAACCTCTGCTCATGTGTTATCAGTGATGCATGTAGCTCATCAACTGAATAGTTTGAGAGATCCTTTGTCTCTTCAATGGTGGTGACTATGGCATCAAACCTTGAGGGTAAGACCCTCAATATTTTCTCCACAATCCTTCTATCTTCAATGGTTTCTCCATGAGTTCTCATTTGAGTGATTACACCAATCACATGAGTGAAGAATGAGTCAATGTTATCTGACTCCTTCATGTTCAAGTTCTCAAAATCTTTTCTCAGCAATTGTAGTTTTGTTGTCTTCACTCTCTCCATGCCTTGATAGGTTGTCTTGAGGGTTTGCCATGCTTCATTTGCTGTCTTAGCTGCTGCTAACCTTGGAAACACACTCTAGTCTACTGCTAGATACAACAACATACGGGCTTTTGAATCCTTTTTCCTATTGCTCTTCAGCTGATCTCTCTCTCCCTGAGTTAATGCATTGAACTCATTTTCATCTGCTAGTTCTTCAAACCCAGATTCAACTATTTCCCATAAATCTTGAGAGGAAAACAGGGCTGTCATGGTTATTGCCCAATAGTCATAGTTTTTCCCATTAAACTGTGGGAGCTGGGTGTTAAACATACCCATACCAGAGCTTGTGCTGGCCATTCCTTGACTGTGTGTTTAAAACAACTGACTGCTTCTTCAGCAACACAAAAAAAACTTTGTGAAATACCTGAGTATTTTCCTGACTGAGCCTTCACTCTGCTTGAGAAGTTTTACTGCTGCAACAAGCTCCTCCCTTCAGCTTCTTTGTCACCTTCAAAGAGCCTTAGCCTGCTCTGATACCACTGTTGGGGATTTTTCTGAGAAAATCCCAAAAACAAACAAAATAAAACACACAGAGGCAATGCTCTGTTTCTACCTTTACTCCAGGATCTTTTGTGCACAGGGAAGCTTTAAAAAAAAAATTCACTGAGGAACAGAGTATTTCACCACCATAAAAACATTTCCATTCATTAAAATATATGCCTGATACATATTCATCCTCTGCTGAGAGGGATTCACCACAAAAATACGTTCAACAAAACATTTACTTTGTCTCCACATGAGAATTTACTCTGCTGGGTAAAACTCTCATTTACATTCACTGCTGTGAAAACATATTACTTCCTGCTGTAAAATCTTCTTTTACATACTGCTGTAAAAACAAAATTTACACAGGCTTACAAAAAAACGAATGCGCTCCTCTCTGTTCTTTTCTTCATGCACTGCTGTGCAAATTCACTCTATTCTCTTTCGCTGCCCCCAGAGCTCTCACATATTACAAAAAGTCAACCACTAAACAATATACAAGCTCCTTCTTCTTTTTGCATATTACATTGCGTAAAAACAAAAATTAACACAAAGTCCATGCTTTTCTTTAAATGCACCATACCTATCTTTAAGTTCTCCATACATTCGTGCATAAAAAAAATATTAAAAATAAAATATTTACCAACCATCCTACGAACACATTTAATTTCATTAAATTACTTTAACGGCGGTCAACCCAAAAACTTTTACTCCACGCAATGTTTTAATTCGATGTTGGTTTGTATGCAGCTTCAAACGATCAACGGCGGAGAACATTCAAGTGAATCGGACGGTGGACAACAATATCGGAAACCATTACATGACTGAACATTAGCACCCAAGAAATCTGAAATGGTGACGTATGGGGACAGCGACGCGTCAACTCTAAATTTTCTCGGGCCCTTGTGTACGGAAGATACCTTTGCCGGAAAGTGGCCCGAGAACTCTCAGGCGGGTTTGGTGAACGGTTTCTGGTGATATACAACAGCGTTGAAATTACACATTCAACATTCAGGTCCTTGTGCTTCAGTTAATTCTCGACGATTCCTCATCGTGAATTGGAGATTATTGATCCCTGCCATGTGAGAGCTTTCTGCGTCTAAATTAAGAATTGCCTGAGTGCATTATAATTTTGAAAGTCTCTTTACAACTATTAGGCAATTCCATTCTCGACGATTCCTCATCGTGAATTGGAGATTATTGATCCCTGCCATGTGAGAGCTTTCTGCGTCTAAATTAAGAATTGCCCGAGTGCATTATTATTTTGAAAGTCTCTTTACAAGTATTAGGCAATTCCTTGTTATAGGCGATTCCTTGCTAAAGTCAATTCCTTGTTATAGGCGATTCCTTGCTAAAGTCAATTCCTTGTTATAGGCGATTCCTTGCTAAAGTCAAGAAGGATTAATTATAATTTTGCAGCTCAAACCGAAATGTGAAGAGTCGTCCCAGAAACCTAATGTCAATATAGAAGAACAAAATTCACCCAAAAGTTCGTATACTTCATATTCTCAATCTTGAATTGCACTGCTTTTATTAATAACCAAAATCCAGTCGGTGGACTAAATTCAAAATCTCTCCATGCAAAGTGCTCAATTGTCAGCCTAGTTTCAGATCTTTTAAACAAACATTTTTTTTAAACATGAACATCTTGTCAAGATAATCCTAAACACTGATATATATTGACACGCAACATCTACACATGTAAGAAGTAGTAGCAAGTAGTAGCAGGCCTCTTGACAATCCTAAATACTGATATATATTGACACGCAACATCTACACATGTAAGAAGTAGCAAGTAGCAAGCCATAAGCTGAAGCCCAAAAAAACAGTTCTTTGAGATTGCAGAAAACAGATGAATATCTCACATTGATAAGAACATATCCAACATTCGCTAGTTTTAAGACAATACCTGAAGCAGGACGTTGTTGTTTTGATTTGGAAAGAGAATTCACATATTCCAATTCTGGCACTCTTTAGGGACTGGAATTTAAATCAGGAGTCTTAAACTCAATGAATTTGTTGACGATGGAGCAGCAAATGCTTCCTATTTCTGGCTTCCCAGCAACCTATACTTCGGCTTCGGTTTCTCACCAGAATATAGGTACACTGTAACTTCCCGCAGAGACCGGAATCGAAAGCCGGTCGTTTTTGGACATAATACTACAGTAAACAACCATTTTTCTGGTGTAAGTAAATAAAAATGAGACATATTTTATCCATTATGACCTAAGTTTCTGTACAAAGCACCACAAGCGTACGTCTTATTGAACGCTAAAAATATACCTTATCCTTTGAACCTGCTATCGCGCCAAATTCTCCGTATCATATCTCCGCTATCCATCCTTTTGAACAGTTTTCTTTTTACTCTTTCGGCACTCGGGGTTTTGAACAGTTTTCTTTTTACTCTTCTGCTACTTTCTAACTCTTCGTTCCAATGGGCTGGAATCGACGGCATGGCGTGGCCTGTATGGACTGACTCTGCTCAAGCTTTGTAAAGGCTCTGTTTTCCAGTTCAAACCACTGAAATATGTACACAAAATTAATTAAATGACTTAAACTGTGAGAATAGTAAAGAAATGTCTGATCTATTCAAGTGTTGATTTCATAATTAAAAATAACTTAAAATCTCAAAGATTACAATCAGGTCAGGTTTTAAGAAGAAAAGTGTTGATTTCATGCTTTGAATAAAGAACTAATCTTTGAGGGGAAAAAATAATTTCAAGTTATTTTGGAAGGAGTTCCAATCTAGATAATGTAACATTACACTTTCTCTCAAATTTCATTGTGGACAAGTATACTCAAACTTTGATTATTAGTTGATTTCAAGTCTTGTTTTAAAGCCTTTTTCCTTATGTGGTTTTCCACATTGCTTTTGATTATTGATTTAGTATTTTTCAACTTCTCTCAGTTAAGTAGACCTTACATCATTATAAAATTGATGGGTCTTCTTGATGCAGGGGCATCTCGCTGATAGGTCAAGATGAAAGGAAAGGCTGTTTGGTCTCTGAAGAGGACAGAGGAGGAATTTACTGAGTGAACAATGTGGTTTTTTTTTGTATTGTTTAATTTAATAAAAGAACAATATGTAGGAAGGTCAAGAATTAATTAAGATAATTGTTATAAGCAACTAGTTTTATTTTCATAATAACACTATAAGACAATAACAGTTCCTAGAACTAAATACATGTAACCAACAGCGGTTGGAAGAAAAACAGTTCCATACAACCAGTTCTTTACAATCATTTTAAAAGGGGAACATAATACAATTGTAGGGTTCGACTTTTTGGAAGCTAATGAAATATATCTCTAAGCACACAGACATTTCTCTCCAGCATCCTGTGACTGTTTAACTATTTATATGACATTCTGTTGATTTCTATTCACAAGACAAGTCTGGTCTTTATTCTATCCTCTAAGCATACATACATGCATGTATTTCGAATTACATTGGACCAAGTGAGCATACGAAACTAGATAAGTTGCAGACATAAGCCAAGAACGTGTTGCAGAGACAAGACCTACAGACCCTGATATAACAAGCATATGAACGCCGAAGAATCCAGGACAAGCCGAATATCTCGAGCATCCAAAACACAAACAAGGCGCAAACATTGACAAACAGAAAACCAAGCAGAGTACCCAGGTATGCCTGAAGAATAAATTCCATAATTTTATTACAAAGTAAGCACGAGAAAATCTTTGTTCGGTCATACATTGTTCCAAAACCTTGTTCAAATAATTATACAGTCCATGCCAAAACATATTACAAGTTTGAGACCATATAATGTGCAGGCCTAGAAACCCTAAGGCCAACCTACAGCTATCAAATAACAAGAACGACTGTGTAAGCCAACGGCCCGAGACTTCATACAGTCAACGACTTAACAAATTTCTGAAACAGGAAACTACAATAACCCCGAGCCTAAGGCGTTAAATGCAAATAACAAGAAGAACAAAGAACGACTCTACCTGGGTCTAGCTGGAGTTTCGAACAGCCAGGTTCCGAAGCCCTCCAGGTCGCCATACCTGCAACGACAGCCATTTATCAAATTTCGTGAGAATTGAATAGTAAAGTAAGGCGAGAACAGACGGAATAATAAACCTGGTTCTGGAAATTACCTGACAGAGGCAAGCTGCGGTCATGGCAGTTCATTAAGGTTACCCTACTTGCGAAGGAGCAAAGACATTAGTCGACTAAGGGAAGAGAGGGAACTACTGACAGCATAGAACCAGAGAGCTTACCCTTGCAATGCTAAAGGAGCCGAAGCTGAGACCTGCAACCGCATCCTGTTCGAACCCGAGGAAAGACGACCAGAAACTCAATAATTGTTACCTAGAAAGGTTCAAGCCGGAAAGAATCAGATTAACCAGAAAACCCACCAGCATTGGCATCGCATACAAAGAAAGTGCAGAGTTACGTTAACCAACAAACTACAAATACTCAATAATCTACCAAAGCAAGTGCAAGTAAAGTAGCGTGACCGAATTTACAGTGGTAACAGCACTTCATATCGGACGGAGGATGAAAACTTTCAGGTCAAACACCGAACTAGAGCACATAATAGCAGAAACCTCGCACAGAAACAGCCACGGCTTACCAAGAACGCAGAGCTTACAAACTAAACAAATGTGCATGCAAATGATTTACGCTAGGGTTTGATCACCCATACCAAGGCGGGGTCGACAATCCCAAGGGTGGACACTTGTCCAACAACAAAAGCATAAGGTACCAATCACAAGTGCGGACTCCAAAAACCAAATCAAAATCATTACAATCAACTGTCGGATGAATCAACCTTACACCTAATCTGCTTGCCATCATTAAATTTCCTTTATTCACGTGTTAATAACCTTGTGTGGTGTGACAAGGGTGGGCTGGACCCATCAAGTGGTATCAGAGCAGGAAGTTGAAAGAGCCAGGATATGGAGGTTGGAAGATGAGGACGTGGGAGAGGTGTGCGCAGAGTAGCAGACGAGGGATTGAGGGAAGAAATAAGGACCCTTACTGCTCACTTAGAGGCAGTGGAGGCAGGAAGGAGAAGAGACCCAGAACTTGGAGATGACAGTGAGGAGGAGGCAGTAGTTACTACAGACAGATCAGATGAGGAAGCCCCAAAGATAAGATTGCTGAGGTCGATACTGCTAGCCAGCAGCAAGCCCAAACTGGAAATTCCTAACTATGATGGCAGTCTGTCCGCAGAAGTTTTGTTGGACTGGATGAGCGAGTTGGATAAGTATTTTGAGAGTGAAGAGATCAGCGAGGACCGAAGAGTCAGGTTCGCTGCAACCAAATTGAAGGAACACGCCGCCCCGTGGTGGGATAGTGTCCAAGCGGACAGAAGGAGAATGAATAAGCTACCGATAAGGAAGTGGCCAAAGATGGTGGCCAAGCTGAAAGGCAGATTTCTGCCTAAGGATTATCAAGTTGCACTTTACTGACAAGTGCAGAACTTAAGACAGAAAGGCATGACAGTAAAGGAGTATACAGAAGAATTCTATCGTGTGAACTTGAGGGCTGGTTATACTGATGACACTTTGGAGAAGACAGCAAGATACATAAATAGTTTGAGGCTGGAAATACTAGATGAAATCAGTATTCTTTCCCTGAGAAACATAGAGGAAGCCTATCAAAGTGCTGTAAAGGCTGAAGAAAAGATTAATAGAAAACAAAATAATAGGAGAGGACGGGGAAATGGTAGAGGACAAGGACAGTCCTATGGCAGAGGGCGAACTGCCAATAACAGCGAAGAAGGCAGCAGCTCCAAGGCTTCAAGAACAGCAGAGACAGGAGATAGCACTAGAGGTGGCAAGCCATATCAGCGAGGAAGAGGGAATGGCCGAGGAAGAGGAGCTAATTTCCAGTGCTACAGGTGCCACAAGTGGGGGCATAGATCCTTTGAATGCCCTGAAGCAGAGCAAGCTGGTCAGAGGGGAACATTTGTTGCACAGCCTGAGGAAGCTGAGGCACCGCCCCAGGAAGCAGAAAATGTAGCAAAAACGGGGGAGGCCTTGGTTCTAAACAAAGTATTGCTGAAGCCAGCCAAGGAAATTGCTGAGCAGACCCAACGGAAAGCACTGTTCCGGACAGTTTGCGAATCACACAGAAAGTGCTGCAAATTGATCATAGACAGTGGGAGCACAAATAATTTGGTTGCCACTGAGATGGTGGAGAAGTTGGTATTGAGGCGGCTTAAGCACCCCACCCCTTACAAGGTGTCGTGGCTGCAGAAAGGCCACCAGCTATTGGTTGATGAATAATGTGAGGTTGAATTTCACATTGGCAGGTACAAGGACAAGGTTGTCTGCGATATTATGCCAATGGACGTGTGTCACATACTGCTGGGAAGACCATGGCAGTATGATCAAAAGGTGGTACAATATGGGAAGACGAATTGCTACAAGTTTGTTAAAGATGGAGTCAAGCATACGCTTGTACCCATCAAGGAAGAGGATACAACAGAAGCAATCAGGACAAAAGCATTGTTAGTAGGTGGAAAACAGTTTGTGAAACAGATCGAGGAAAACGAAGTGAATTATGTTGTTGTAAGGAGGACTAAGACAGTGCTGTTGTACACAGAAATGTCTGAATTACCTACAGAAATTCAAGAGATGCTACAGGAATTCAAGGACATTGTAGTTGATGATTTGCCGGACAAGTTGCCTCCTAAAAGAAGCATCAGTCATCATATCGATTTCATACCCAGAGCAAGCTTACCAAATAAGGCAGCATATCGGATGAGCCCCAAAGATAATGAAGAGATTAGGAAACAGGTGCAGGAGTTGCTAGATAAAGGGCTGATAAGGGAAATCTTGAGCCCTTGTGCAGTACCAACAGTTCTTGCTCCCAAGAAAGGAGGAGAATGGTGGATGTGCACGGATTCATGGGCCATCAACAAAATCACCATTAGATACAGGTTTCCTCTACCAAGGATGGACGATATGATGGACTGTCTAAGTGGGGCAGCATATTTCACGAAGATTGATCTGAAAAGTGGCTATCATCAGATCCGGATCAGAGAAGGAGATGAATGGAAGACAACCTTCAAGACTAATGAAGGGTTGTATGAGTGGTTGGTCATGTCGTTCGGTTTGAGTAGCACTCTTAGTACTTTTATGAGGTTGATGAATGAAATGTTGAAAGAGTTCATCGGTAAGTTTGTGATAGTATATCTTGATGACATATTGATTTTCAGTAGGACTAAAGAAGAGCACCTTCAACATGTTCGAAGAGTGCTAGAGAAATTACAGCAGAATAAATTGCTGATAACTTGAAGAAATGTACTTTCCTACAAAGAGAATTGGTTTACTTGGGCTTTGTAATTGCAGAAAATGAATTGAAGATGGATCCAGAAAAGATCACAACAATCGTTAATTGGCCATCACTGAAGAGCTTATTCGAGGTACGTAGCTTTCATGGGCTGGCAAGTTTTTATCGCAAGTTTATAAGAAATTTTAGTGAAATCTGCGTGCCTATGCTAGACACCATCAAAAAGGCTAGTCAGCCTTTTTGTTGGACCAAGGTAGCAGAGAACAGTTTTCAGCTCCTGAAGTGAAAGATTACAGAAAGGCTGATTCTAAGGCTACCGGATTTTAATAAGCTTTTCCAAGTTCGATGCGATGCAAGTGGTACAGCCATTGGCGCTGTACTGAGTCAAGAAGACAAGCCCATTGCATTTTTCAGCGAGAAATTGAACAAAAGTAGGCAGAAATATTCCTCATATGACAAGGAATTTTATGTTGTCATCCAAGCTTTAAAGCATTGGAGACACTACCTGTTGGGGAATGAGTTTATGTTATTTTCTGATAATTCAGCGCTGCAATATGTAATGAAACAGCACAAATTGAACCACAAGCATGCCAAATGGGTGGAGTATTTACAAAGTTTCACCTTTGTGCTGAAACATATCAGCGGGCAGGCCAATAAGGTGATGGATGCATTGAGCAGAAGAGCCTTGCTCTTACAGGAAAGTACCATACAGGTGTTGGGTTTCGAGCACTTGAAAGATTTGTACCAAACTGACATAGATTTCAAAGAGGCCTTTGAAGCCTGTCAAAGTCCCGTGCTGAGGAACAAAAGTCCATGGTCGGACTACAACTTGCAGGAGGGGCTACTGTTTAGAGGGGGACAATTATGTATCCCTGATTGTTCGATGAGAGAAAATATTATACGGGAGAAACATAGTGGGGGTCTAGCCGGATACTTCGGCATAGACAAAACTATGGAGCAGCGCGGACATATGGTGTTTGGAATCGATTTACAAGGAATCCCATTGGTGTGTATAGATTATTGAAATAAAACCACCTTTACAATATTGTCGAAATAAAACCACTGAAAAAAAATAATAATTAAAAATTATAATTTTCTTAAAATATATATATATATATATAAAATTTGAAATTTGAATTATTAGTAAAAAATAATTCATAAAGTTAAATTTTTAGTGAAAAAAGTTCATAAAATTGAATTAATTCCCTTTATAATTTTTCTTTATTTCTTTTCTTTATTTGTGAGTGACAAACCTGGAGTGACTTACTAATTTTGAAAAATAGAAACGCGTATCGAAGATTGTGCTTCGTCTAATTTCCACGCCTTGGAGAGAGAGGCGTTTACGAAAAAACCTGTAAATGGCACTCCCATTTTCAAGGGACAAGCGCAGTCATTACACTAGCCTAGCCATTGACTAATTTAAATATTAAAAAAACAAAAAAAAGAGAGTAAATTCCAAAAAAACAAGACACTGCAAAACGAGAATGGTCATCCATATACTCATGATTCAACACCGGGAGGGATCGACGGGTTTGAAACCCTTTTCCTTTCTCATCAATGATATTTTTTGCTTTTACAATAAACAATATCTATGTGTGGGGTTTAATGAAGTTTTATCGTGTTAGATCTAATAAGTTTTACCTAGTAGGAGGTATAATTTAGTTGATTTATATGTGGTTTAATTTTTATTGGATTTTAGGTATAAATTTATGGAGAGGAGTTGAGGGTGGGTGTCTCCAAAAATCCACTAATATGTATGTTGATTTAATGAATTTTTATATGTGATATACATATAGATTTAAAAGAAGATTTTAGAGTTTATCTAATAATGCATAGATTTGAGCTAAGAATGTGTATATCTAAAGTTCATTACAATGCTTTTTATTTAGCTTTTTATTTTTTCATTTGTCAAGATAAAATGTAAATCCAAATCACAATCACAATATACATATGTTACTCTACAGATCAATTTGTTCTTTAAATTTACCTTCAACTTGCACAAGAGGAGTTGTTGTCGCAATCCCTCATATATTCTTTGCATTCATTCTTTTCTCGGCCTTGAATGTTAGGAGAAATAATGCATCTAGCTTTATACAACTACTCTTTTTCTGAGTTGGGCATTGTTCTAAGAACATCATCAAGCTCTACATCTTTCCCCTGAGAATTAGAAAGAAAGAGGTACCTCTTCTTCTTCTTCCTCTTCCCCTATTATTTCTATTTATGTCATTAGGGTTTTCTTCTTATCCTTAAATATCTTTACTCTTTTTCTTCCCGATTAGGGTTTTCTTCTTATACTTAATTATCTTTATTATTTTTTATTCTCAATTAGGGTTTTCTTCATATACTTAGTTATCTTTACTCTTTTTATTCTTTATAAACATATGATTGTCCACGAAAACCCTATACTAGCGTGTTCTAAAACATCATGTTATTCCTATACTAGAGTGTTCTAAAAACATCATGTTAAATTTTAATTGATGTAATTGTAAAATGCTAAATTTACAAAATTTTAAGTTTATGTTTCTTAAAATATTTCTAACTAGTTTTGCACTTTTTATTTCTAATTTGTAATGGGACTTAGACTTATTGGCATCATGCACACTTCCATGTACCTTTTGGCTATGCATCTACTCCCACTATAGTTGTGGACATCAAAGCTTTTATTAGAATGCTTGAGTTTTTGTCACCATGTCCTTCACCCTAGTATTAAAGAAATTAAATTGTGTATTAACATGTTCTTTTTCTTATAATTGTTAGTTTATGCCTCTAATTAGTTCAAGACCTATCATTTCCATCAACACGGTTTTATCATCAAGCAACATGCAATCACACTTTTAGAGTCCAATGGTTGGCCCTTCCACTGCTACTACCTACATGATTAATATTTTAATATTATTATGCACAATTAACTAAGTGGTTTCCCATCTACTTTGCCAAAAATAAATTTTGAATAAATTATATATCCAATAAGACTTTGTCTTGCATTATTTTGTTTTGTTTATTATGTGTTAGGTAAGGATCAACGTTGTTAAACCTAGTCATGGAGCAATCAATTAAATGATTGATTGTGACTTGTCTAAGTTATCTCACTCTTTCTTAAGAAGACATACTAGCTTTTCACAGGGTTGTTAAACCTAGTCATGGAGCAAGCAATTAAACTCTTGATTATGACTTGCCTAGGTTAGCTTATTCTTTCTTTTGCTAAAGAATAAGAAGACATATTGGTTTTTCATATATCTTAATCTTTAAATTTGGCACTCTTGATTATGACTTGTTTGGGTCAGCTCATTCCTTCTGTCACCTAGGAATAAGAAGACACACTAATTTTTCACATATCTTAATCTTTAAATTTAGTGTTTTCTTAGTCATTCCAATATTTCATAAAGAATTACCTTAAATTTATTCATAGAAAAAAAAAATGGTATATTTACACTCCCTAGCTTATGGGAATGTAATTATGAGCATACAAAAATGGTTGCAATATATTTATCTTATTAAAGACTACATTTCCTCTTATTTTTTTACCTTAGTATATGGCCATTTACAAATGGCAACATAATAGTGAGTATTTTCTTGTCCCTTCATATCCTTTTCTACATAGTGGGATTAAGATTAATAGTTAGCTTTATAAAGTCCCTAGATGGAGTGGTAGGGATGCAAAAGGTGGGGAGGTGTGTTTTATCCTTCCCATCAGCTTACACACCTAAGGGAGGTACCAACACACCCCATTAAGTCATCATTCATATCAATCCAAAGCATAGGAAGCCACACTCAATTTCTATACTCTGCGTGATTGACAATTAATTTGTGTGAGCAAGGGATGTTGATGAACATGGCAGAGGATATGAATGGACCAAATAAATTGAATGGGAGGTGTACTAGGTTGCAAGGTAACCATGTCACCTCGAGATTTGACACCAGGGAAAATCATAATTGGCGGAAGGGGGCATGCATTCAAGTTAATACTACACTCATGGAGTTGGAAATTAACTATTTCATTTGGCATTTAGATCAATTATGGGACACCTCCTTGGGGATGAACTCATTGTGTTAGCTAGGCACATGGAATCTCCTCTTCCTATGCTACCAGAGGAAGAGAGTCATTGGCATCCTCTCCTCATCATGCATTCTATGAAGGTGCTTGGGAATTTTGAAGTCCACTTCTGGGGGATTCTAGGGCACATTAGTTTCATTCCAACTTTTTTCCTCAACCTCCCTAGTGATTTTGAAAAGTTAAATCTATTTGAATGGGAATATCTATAATGGTTTCATGAGAATGGGGCCATCTTGAAGCAAAACTTTTCCTACAAGATCTCTTCCCTCCTTGGCAAGCCACCTCCAAAAGAAAGAAACTCCAAGAGGCATTGACATGTAATTGTGTTTGGCTTGCTCATTAGTAACTCTGAGAGATTATTAGTGGGGACCTCTCTCTCCTCCTATGGGTCATGAAGTCTAAACCTACTAAAGATTTTTTACTGCCATGCTCCCCCTATTGGCATCACTATTTTTTGGCAAGGATCCCCAAACTGGGTGCTTTTGGACCTCAAGGAGGTAGAACTTAATATGTCAAGCAGAATCTTGTTAGGCTCATCAATATTCAATTTCCTTTCCAATGCTAGACTTGTCTGCTTCTCGGTGAAAATGACACCTATCACTTGTGGCTCTAGGTGGCTCTTGGTCAACATCTCTGATGCGATCTCCCTAACTACCAATTGACATGCCCCATCAGTGACAAAGGGTACAACGAGGTGTTTCATATTACCAGGAATGGGGTCATTCTACAACGCAAGTGTGGGATAAGAGCTCAACAACTAGATATCAAGATCTTACCTCTCAATCGATTCAATAGAAAATCACTCGGGTAGAACAAAAATTAACAAATGAAAGGTGCACTGTCGTAGATACAATATTTCTAGCAGAGGGGGTAGACTGGGTCATGGATGTGGGGCACACTAAATGTTGCTACAACCAGTACATGTACATGGTGGAAATTTATTACCACCTCAAATTTCTTCAAGGCGGAGTTCTTGTTAACATAAACAAGATGAAGGAAGGCATCCTCTTGACCATGAATCAGATGCACAGGTAAATAATAGCAATGGTCCATTAAAGGATTGAGAACATAGAGAATAATTGTGCATCCCCCTTGATTCTGGCTACTCTCCATATAAAAACAAGGAGCCCATTCCAGTTGAAGCTACAAATTCTGAGAGGTCAACTTAATTATCTTGCAGACATTTAGTTTTTCTACTTATACATTTAAGTTCAATAGTTTTTTATTTAGAGATGGCCCCATAGGTCCAACAATCAAAATTTTTTATTTATTTATTTATTATTATTTTTTTAATCATGGGTTTACTCATATCTTTTCTTTTAGGATGCTAAAACATTTGAAGATCTCTATCTGGCTTGGTTCCCCTAGTGGTATACCAGAACAAACTTTTGAATCCACATATTTATATTCTTTATCTAAAGGAGTATAAATTACTTAATTTACAAAAAATTAGCTTTATAAAGAGGTATTGAATTTGATGATAGGATTATAAATGGAGGGGTTCATAGAAAGATTGGGATTTGACTTATGCTTCACATATAGTACAATGAATGGATGAATTTGTGGAGATATTAGCCTTGATAGTTGGTAGGATAAATGGAGGGAGCAAGATAGAGATTAGGCTTGATTTTTGGTAGGATAAATAGATAGGTCTAAGGCTTGGTCGATTGGATCAAGAGAGAGATTTAACTTGACACGCACAAGGAAAAATGGAGGCATCCTAGAGCACAATAACAAAACATCTCATAGAATTATTCTTATGGGTACACTTTGTTCACTTTTGGTAGCTTGGGAGGTACTCCAAGCCCTAGGGTTCAAGGTTTGGAGGTTGAAGTGCCTCAATAGGGTATTGTGGGCTTGGAACCCAAGATGTGGGACTTGTACCCAAGTTGGTGGGTGTGAATCCATGAGTAGTTTCGATGATTTGACACTTGGAGGTGTTAGAGGACCCTTAGAGGAGAAAGATGCAGTGAAAATCATCGAAATCTGAGCTCTAGAAGTGGAGAAATGATTTTTTTATTGTAGTTGTTGGGTTTATACAGGAATTGTTCAAGTCGGCCATAGTTATTTTATGTCACTTGAAAATTTGTAAAGCCCACACATGTGATTTGTTGGAGCCCTTCTATTGCGTATAAATAAAAGGTGATGGAGACTAATTTTAGGCATCCAAAAAGTGTAATCAAATCACAAAGATCACTTATATTTTTAAGGTTTTAACCCTATATAGAAATTACCTGTAGACAAATTCTAAAAGCATAAATAAACAATGATGATAATATAAAACAAATACACAGATATTTTCCTTTGGATCCCAAAACCAGGACTACCAGAATGATTTTTCATTATGTTCCTTTCAATGTTACAATATATATATATATATATATAAGAAAACCCAGACAGCCAGCAGGTTCACTATTCAATAAGGTGCGAGCCAGAGTAAGCCCCTATTCATTACGGGTGTTTCGCTATCTAGCTAGATACTACGAGTCCTCCGTCCCAGATTCCCTGCGGCCACCTGGTTCACCGGTACTACCAAAAACTCTCATGCTTACGTTACTTATGTAAGATCTCGGACCAGTAGTGCCGAGCGGAGACCCCAGTCGTGCTTCCGGCATCGGCGACTGGCGCATTTTCATCATCATATTGAAGTTGGAAACTCCTCTCCCTCTCCCTTATGGTCGAGATATATACACATGCCGAAGCATTCATAAACCCCAATCCATTAACCCTGGATTAGAACATAACCGTAGTTCCCTTGACTAGATCTTCAAAATACCATGGGCAGAAAACCATCATTCCCAAAACCATGTGTGAAACACATGCACAAAACCATGTGTGAAACACATGCACAAAACCATAGGTAGGTCCACCCACCTAATATAGGGTCCAAAAAAATTGTCCCGGGGCACTGCCTCGGACTCCGTACAGGGGGGGCTACCGCCCCCTTGAAACCCCCTCGCATGTGCGACTAGTCATGGAAAGAATTTAACACACACCTAACATTCTCCCACTTGTTGTTTTCTTTTCCACATAGGGGGCATATGAGAGCTTAGTCATTGGCCTAGCCCTGCAACGTCCATTCTTTCTCTACACCAAGAAAACTTCTCATTGCTCACAAACTTCGTTAATGCATCTACGACATTCTTCAAAGTTTCCACCTTTACCAGCAACACCTTTTTGTCCTCAACCATATCCCTCATAAAGTGATATTGAACATCAATGTGTTTTGTCTTTGAATGATAAGCAAGGTTCTTTGCCAATAAAATTGCACTTTGGTTGTCACAGTCTATCCTTATATCTCGTTGTACTAACCCCATACTTGAACACACTTTGCAACCAAACTGCTTCCTTGCTTGCATGAGTCGCTACCATGTATTTTGCCTTTGTAGTTGTAAGTGCCACTGTAGACTGTCTCTTGCTCATCCAACTGACTGTTTCTCCAAATAGGTTAAACACATACCCACTTGTAGACCTTCTCTGATCTAGATCTCCAGTCCATTCTACATCAACAAAGCCACGAATATCTAAAAATTTGTCCAATCCTGGTCTTCCTTGGTAGCACATACCATAATCACTAGTGCCATGCAAATCCCTGGAAACCCGATTCACTGATGTCCAATGCTCCTTCCCTGGTTTTGACTTAAACCTTCTTAATACTCCCACTACATGTGCAATGTTTGGTGTATTACATACCATTGCATATATAAGGCTATCAACTACACTTTTATATGGAACACGAGACGTGTCATCTTCCTCTTCTTCTACCTTGGGACAATGTTCGACAGGTAACTTTACACCTACCAGAATAGGAAACTTCATCGGTTTACTATGTTGCATATTAAACCTCTGCAATATTGTCTTGACATACTTCCTTTGGTTTAACTAGAGCATCCTCTTTTCCCGATCTCATTTAATTTCCATGCCCAAAATATATTTTGCAGCACCAAGATCTTTCATGTCGAATTTGGAGGACAATTGGGTCTTCAAATCCTAGATAATTTCTTTGTCATTTCCACTCAGCAACATATCATCCACATATAAGACCAGATAAATAACATGGTCACCAATTAATTTAAAATACACATAGTGATCCACTTTGCTTCTGGTGAAGCCAAGTCCTCGTATAAATGTATCAAATTTCTGATACCACATCCTTGGTGACTGTTTTAACCCATACAGAGACTTTTTTAACTTGCATGCCAGTTCTTTCTTTCCCTTCACCACAAAACTTTCATGTTGCTTCATGTACATGTCTTCTTCCATATCCCTGTGAAGAAATAATGTCTCTGCATCCATTTGTTTTACCTCAAAACCAAAAGTAGAAACAACATATAAAAGTAATCTAATAAAAGCTGCCTTGGCAAGAGGAGAAAAAATATCACCAAAATCAATTCTCATCACCTAGGAATAACCTTTTGCTACCAACCAAGCTTTGTGTTTCTTCACCTTTCCTTTTGCATTCATCTTCTTCTGAAACACCCATTTGCTTCCGATGGGTTTCCTTCCATCTGGAAATTGCACAAGATCCCAAGCCTCATTTTTGTCCAAATATGCCATTTTATTAGACATGGCCTCTTTCCAAAGTTTACCATTGATCCGGATTTAAACAAGAACGCAAAAAATTACACAAATAATCATAAATACAGAGATGTTGCATAAATAATACTTCATTTCATTAATGTAAAATACTGAAATATGCTTACAAACAAAAATGGAAATAAGCTAGCTAGGGTGATGATATCTTATCTCTGATAAGAGATGTGGTGGCTACATGCCTCTGAACTGTCTTACAATGAGGCTCGAAAGCCTATTTATTGTTGAGAAACAATGGAAAACCCTAAACATCCAAAAACCTAACCCTAGGAGATGAAGCGCCAAACTATGGGCCCCGTTTTGGGTAAGTTGGTACATCAACTTCCCGGGGTCGTAACTTTGGCATATGATCTTCGTTTGATGCGTACAATACCTCGTTAGAAAGATCTATCTAAGGACTACAACTTTGGGATGTGGAACATTGGTCCATGAACCTATGTTGCTCCCAGTGGTCTGAGCTTCTGATGGGCTCTTGTAAGGCGTTATTTTTGTAGATGCAACCAGACTTTGTCACCCACTTGAAACTTGTGTGGTATTTGATGCTAATCATGTCACTGCTTGTACTTGGCATTTTCCATAATGGAGTGGCAATAGATTGGCCTGTTGGGTAGAGGTGATCCGGAAGTCAAATCGGATGAATGCTTGACTTGACAGTGCAACGGTACCCATGTGGGTGAGGAGAAGATGTCCCTGTCTTCTTTCATGATCGTATCCACCTGCTTCTAATGTCTCGAGGAACCCTTCCCAGGGGCCATGTATGTGGCTACGATCTTCCCCTTACTTTGAGAGCGAACGAGACAGAAATAAATTTCCTAGTTTGGGAGATGATCTTACTGCCTTTCTTAGCAGGGATCAAAGAAATGGCGGTAGGTGGGGCTACCTCCGGTATCCTGTATAATGTATTACAAAGAAATAATAACAGCACCAGGCCTTGACTCATACACAGCATGTCACCTCCATACGTATGGTTGGCCTAATATTACATCACAAACATCAAGAGGTGCAACATCACACAATACCTCATATTTGAAGGGCTTGATGTTGTAGGGAAGGTGGCACTGCTGGCGGACTCGGAGATCTTGTCCTTGGTGAAGCCACCTGATACTGTACGGCTGTGGGTGTGGTGTAGTCGGTAGGCCCAATCACTTCAAGGCCTCTGATAAAATGAGGTTCTTTTAGTTGCCACTGTCAACAATTAATTGCATCGGCGAACCCTTCACCCACATCTTTGAGTGGAAAAGATGCTCCCCTCCTTTGGATCTTGGTGGTGGCAATAGTGGCCGCTTGGCTCTGTGTTAATGATTTGTTTTCCTTTTCCATTCCCCTTGTCGGGTTCTGAATTAGGGTCGGAACATGCATCTGATTTCGAAGCCTTCAACTCGGCCACCAACGATTGCTTGATCTGAAACTCACTTGTGTTGTGAGTGGGGCTCTTATGGAACTCACACCACTTTCCTGTGTCCTTCTTTGACTTTGTGGTGTCGTTCTTTTCTTGTGGCTTTGACGGGTTGTCTTGGGTTGCCCCGTCTTGGCTTTGTCCTTGGTTATGTGATTTGGGGAAGCCTTTCCCTTGATTCAGATTCACAGATCCAAAGTCTCGCTTCTTCTGTTTAAACTTTTGCTTGATCTTGACAGCGTATCGGTACACCATGTCGAGTGAGGAGATGTTCAGGAACTCCATCTCATCCTAGATATACCTGTAGGCAACTATGGTATTTGAGTACCAAATGCAACTCATAATCCTTGATACCCAACTTTGTGCAAAGGGTATGAAAAATATTTGTGAATTCTGGCACAGTTTGGTCCCTTCCTTGCCGTAGCGTGGTCCACTTTATGTATTTTTCCTCATAACTTTTGATAGGGTAATATTTCTCCTTGATGGCGTCCTGAAATGAATTCCAAGTGGGAGCGGCTGAAAACAGTGAGCTTGTACTTTCATCCTTCTGCTCGTAATAGGTTTCCCACCATTCCTTGATGTGGGGGGTAGCTTTGAGAAGAGTGAAAGTGATCTTTTGCTGGCTGGAAAAATCATGAACAAAAAAATACCCTTCTAGTAGATTTAACCATTTATCTACATCTGTTTCTATGTGACCCTTGAATATGGGGATTTTAAAATTAACTTGTACCTTAAAGGGTGTGGTGTTTCCAGAGTAGCTGTTGGAAGCCGATGTGTTGCCTTTGGGTAGCCGCTGAAGGATCTGAGCAAAGTTTTCCATCGTTGCGTTCCTTTATCACTCTTCGAGCATGATTTTTATAGGATCATCTGCCCCCTTGTCTTTCTTTTCATCTTCCATGTGAGGCCATCAGGATTTGTGAGGTTGGTCTTACAAAGGTTCGACCAATTCAATCCCTAACTCCTTATATCCCGACTTCGTTGGGGACATGCAAAGAAAAACAAAGAAAAAGCATACGGCTCTGATACCACTGATCCGGATTTAAACATGAATGCAACAAATTATAGAAATAGCCATAAATACAGAGATGCAGCAAAAATAATACTTCATTTCATTAATGTAGAATACTGAAATACGCTTACAAACAGAAATGGAAATAAACCAGATAGGGCAATGGTAGCTTATCTTTGATAAGAGATATGGCTGCTACATGCCTCTGAACTATCTTACAATGAGGCTCGAAGGCCTATTTATTGTTGAGAAACAATGGAAAACCCTAAACATCCAAAAACCTAACCCTAGGAGATGAAGCGCTAAACTATGGGCCCCGTTTTGGGTAAGTTGGTACATCAACTTCCTGGGGCCGTAACTTTGGCATATGATCTTCTTTTGACGTGCACAATACCTCATTAGAAATATCTATCTAAGGAATACAACTTTGGGATGAGAAAACATCAGTTCATGGCCCCATGTTGCTTCCATTTTTCCCAAAAAACGTCGTTTAGGGCCTCAAAATGGCTCCGGAAGTTCAGGACCCGAAAAACTACTAAAAATAGTAAATTGTGCTACAATTAAGGAAACTAAAAAGATAGTTGTGGGGGTCCAAGTGGGATAGGTGGGTAGCCACCAACATCCACCTGGATCAACCATCCTCTAAATCTACTACCTCCTTTATAGTTCTAAGATCATCATCAATAATAGATAAAACAAAATTTGAACAAAATTCAGATGGATTAGTATTTGGCTGCCTTCTTTCTTGAACTGATCTTCTCACGGATGGAGTGCGTGGCTCTTCATATTTTGATTCTTGTTCTCTTGTAGAGTCTAATTCTTCCTCCTTTAGCTCAAGCTCTATCTTCTCAAGTTCCTTTGGTAGGACTTCATGCTTAATAATATCTTTCTAAACACCACATCTTGATTGTACACAACCTTCCTTATTTATGGGTTTCAAAGGTTATAACCTTTTAAACCGTCCCTATACCCAATAAAGTTTCACCTTTCAGATTTACTATCCAACTTGATTATTTTCTCCTTTGGAACATGTACATATGCATCATAGTGAAATACCCTCAGATGTGAAAGAGAGGCTTGGGTATAGACCAATTTGGTGATGATTTGTGACGTCCGACCATGAGGTGGAATCATTGTTTGATAGGTTGAGGTTGTTGAAAAGTGTGCAACAAGAAATGCTAAATTTAGAAAGTGCTAAAAATAGAACTATTAAAAATAGCACTTCTAAAAATAGCAATTTGGCCAATGAGCAATTTGGCCACCTTGGGTGAGAGGTGAAACTGCTAAAAATAGAATCTTCTAAAAATAGCATTTTTGGGTCCCTTCCTATTTTTAGCATTCCCTAGTCTAACTATAGGAAGTAAAAACGAATTTGGTCTTAACAACAGTTTAAAATATTAATTAATTAATCTCCATGAGTTAATTAGTTAAGGAAAAACAAACTTGAAGTCTATGTGAGGACATGCAACAGTTTATCTATTAATTGATGAATTTATCCATCAGTTAAAGAGATAAGGATGAGTTGTAATTAGTTGGCTCAGTTAACTAAGTCAAGTCCAGTTAGATTAATTTAACAAGTTGTTAAATTAATGAGATTCAGTTTGTTAATGCTGGCATGCATGTAACAACTAGTATTTTCAGATAACTGAATATTATAGCTTAAATAACTCATGCACGTCAGTTCAAACAGAGACCCAGTTGAGATCAGAGAAGGGACAGTGTACTATTAGTTGCATGAATATTTTTCCTATAAAGGAAGCTCATCCATGATGAGGATTAATCTCCTTCAGGTTTGTGCAGTTATTTCAAAGGTCAGTGTTGTGTGTGAGGTGAGAATCACACGGCTTGCAGCTAGAGGACCCAGGAAAAATTGTGCATAGAAATAGGAGGCTTGGAGGGCATAAGAGAAGGTTTGTGAGAGGACTTTGACTGTCTATGAGTAGCAGAGGGATTGTACTGAGAGCTGGATAGCTTCTGAGCTAAGGCTTTGTGTAATTCGGACATATTTCCACTTGTATGATAATACAGCGATGGGGTTTTAGGCTGGTGCTTTCCCCTAGTTATATCTTCTGCGTTATGTGTGTTTGGTTTCTCCATATTAGTTATATGTGTTCTTATTGATGTTTCTCATGTTCGATTAAGCTTCCACTAAATTGTTTGTAGAAGTAGATCAAGTGTTTTTCTTTAGTACATTTCGTTACCAGGTGATCTACAGTGGGAATTTCTACATGGTATCAGAGCTAGCTGATTTGTAGAAAAAATTCTACATGGTATCAGAGCTAGTTGATTTGTAGAAAAAATTCTACAAAAATTCTACAGAGGTTGTTTGGCCTTTGGAAGCCCTACTTTAGTTTTGATGGATTGTTCCATGAGATCCCACATTAATTCTTTCAAAATGGCATGGAGGTGACTGGATGAACAGAGATTTGGCTCAGTCATGTCTATGGTCAGGTGGTTCATGGATGTCCCAAACCTAGTTGGCCTTTGCATCATTAATATGAGGTTATTTCTCCTTCTTAATTCATCAGTATTATGTTGGTTTATATGTGGATTATATGGATGTTGTTTCCTTAGTATTTATGTTGTTATTATGATGGTTATGAATATGCATTATGACAATGGATATGTATGGCTCTCATCATGTTTTTACTTGTAAATAAATGAAAAATATATCTATGGCCTAATAGATGATAATGCAGCTAATGTGATAAGGAAACAATGTCTCATAGCGAATCTCGGATAAGTGTGAGACCTCTATGTTGGAAATAACACTGAGAGGGGGGGGGGGGGGGGGTGAATCAGTATTTACAAATCAATAACTTTTTCATTTCATAATCATGTTTGTATACACTACTTTAGTGAATGGAACTCGCGTGTGCACGCAACTGTTATTAAGGCAACCAACGTATATCCAGTGAACTTATGATTTAGTTAATTCATCATATTTTGATCTTTAATCAGTGCATTAGTACTTTATTAAACAATAACCATGTGCATTAATAACAGAATAAATCATAACATATAAGCAACATACATGAACACCAATATTTAAGGTGGAAACCCAATGCGGGAGAAAAACCACATGTTGTTGTCGTCTATGTCTTCTTTTAATATAAGGAAAACATGTTTACAATCTTGTACTGGTGTAGAATCATACTAGTACGCAGGCACCCACCTACAGAAGGCTAAAACCTTCTCTTGTTCTCTAGCTACTACTGGAAGGGAGCTACAACCCCCTACCTCTTGCACTAGCTGATATATTTACTAGTATGTAGGTGATGACCTGCATAAGGCTCCAGCCTTCACTTGTTCTCCAGCTACTACTTGAAGGGAGCTCCAATTCCCTGGCTCATGTACTTTCCTATATGTTTACCAATACGTAGGCGTCGGCCTACAAAAGGCTACGACCTTCTCTCTTCCTCCAGGGACCACGTTTCATAATTTTTCAAACTGGATACTCTTGGTACACAACAACACAATATTAAGACCACATTTCATCCAATTTTCATACTGGCCCCAACAGTAACATTGAAGCTCAAAATCAATCACCACTGCAATACAACCAATCATTGAAACCCATTAACACTGAAGCAAATCACAATCAATCAATCTGAACAATCAGATCACTGTCACCAGAACAAAGAGCTGAACCCAGAACTCTGCATCAACAACCAAAACTAACTGCAACTTGAAACATCATATTTCATATTATATACGCTAATTCAAAGTGTCGAACCAATGTGTATATGCTCCTTCACCAAGGCGAACCAACGTATAGATAAACAAATTCATAACTTCTATTCCAGAATTCAGACATACTCAGATCATAACATTAAAAGAATAAAACATGTGTTAGCAATCAGATCTATACTATCCATTATCAGACCACATAATGATAATTCATTTTAGGTCTTATGATCTTGATCCATCATTAGATCTCATCCATCACCAACCACTTAGGTGCATCCTTAGTTCAGATCAAGCAAAGTACCAAAAACCCATAGCATGCATATTTTATTTTGATCTAACTCTTCATAAGATATTCATTACTTGCACACTTATCCCTTTGATCTTCTCCTTCTTATATACTTAGATTCTTTTCCAATACCTTGGACCAAAACCATAGTTATGCTGCTGGTATTCTTTGATGGTATTGATATTCTTTGTCATGCTCATTACCATGGGTCAATACCATGGTAGGAACCCCTGGTATTCATTATCCTTAATGTTTCATCCCATATGTGCTTTTCCTTTTGTGAAAGTGCGTGCATACATATATGCTCCTTTTGTTCTGTGAACCCACGTGTATATGCTACTTGGACAAGGTGAACCAACATATACTTCTTAAACCATTCCCTTTCTTCATTCTCTAGAATTTGATCTGTAATCTTTTGTTGTTGACCTATTGTATTGTGAACTGTCATCATTCATCATATATGTGAGTTTCCTTCAAGGACAACACTTGTATCATAATGCCAACAATATGCCCCTTTGGAATTGATGGCAACCATATTGGTGTTTATTACATTAAGTTGTAGAACCTGTTAGATATATCAAACAATACCAAGATACTCTCCCCCTTGACATCAAGGGAAAAGGGCGGACCAAGATATTATCCCCTTTATTCATGCACTATGTTGTCCATGCTCCCCTTGAGCACATGCAGAGTCTGTAGAAATATTTTTTCAAAAGAATAACATGACCCTATAACTCAACTATGTGAGTATGACCTTCCTTTCACCAATGACTCATGCATATATCAATCACCCAACCAAGTGGGGATATACAAAATTTGACATGATCTCAAAAGTCCTTACATGATTGAATATAACAATTATTACATCACGGGTATTTACATGACCTTTACATCAATTGATATACATGATATTTATAACAAGGACCAACGATCGAAACAAGACCATATTAGAAACTATCATACACCATATATGATCTGCACAATAAGCATCTGTCAGCAGCATCAAGATCAACAACTTATATATGTCCATCATCAAAAGAGTCATCTGAATCGGACCAACTATCTGGATCAAGTAGTATAAGTATCATCATGTACCAAGGTCTTCTATTATAATGCCAACAATGCATGATTAGATGCATATTCTCCCCCTGAACCTGTGCCAATTGTTCATTTTCATATCTGATCATTGCATTTGTCAGTACGAATTATCAAGGCATCATCATCAACTAGTTATTCATCAAGTCATTAACAATTTATGAGGGCCAAAAGCACTTCTACATATCATCAGCAAACTGTAATCCTCATCAATCAGAACATGAAAGATAATTGATAATTGATTAACTATATCAGACCCCTTTTCTTGAGTTTGTCCCACTGCTTCTTCATCAAACCAACATATACATGACTTTGCAGCTTCTAACTTGTGTATATACGTGATTTGTCTTCATGATAACTGCGTATGAGTATTGGAATTCTAAAGTTTCACACTTTCATCCCTCCCTGAGTCTATTATGTCTGTATACTGAGCTATGCCACGTCTTTATGAATGTACTTCCTTCTTCTTCCATACCTTAGAGTGTGATGATGTTTGCTCCTTTTGGTACATTGGCCGAAATTTGCTCCTGCATTCTTTTGCTATATGCCCAAACTTGTTACAAGCATAACATCTTATGTGTTTCATATTCCCTCTATAGCAGTCAATGGCTTTGTGACCAAACATATTGCAAGAAAAACAATATCCCTTAAAGTACTTGGAAGCTGATGATCTTTTGGTGTGACAACTATTTTCTTGAACCATTCTACTTTTGCATCTGGCTGCAACATGTCCAAAATTATGACATCTAAAACATTCAACATTATTCATCAGAGGAAAGAACCGATTATCGCTTCCATAGTTAGGAGTAAATGATTTTCTTTGAATACTTTCTTCCCTTGGTTGTTGATGGGGTTGACCTGTTATCTCCTAGTTGTTCAGTTTAGAATTTTCATTAGAGTTTCTTGCCTCAACTCGTGAGTTAGATTCACCTCCAACAATTTCATGAAAACAAAGACCAGTTTTGATGGTAGGAGACCTTTGACTACTAAGAATATTATCCAAAATCTTCGTACTATCTTGAAATCGTAACATTTTATCCTTTTCTTCTAATTTACCTTTTAAGATATTTACTTCAACCTGATGTTGCTCTTCCTTTTCTAGATATTGCTTCTTCATTATTTCTTCATCCTTTTTCCTTCTTCCACTTGTTGCCTTAATTTGAGAATCTCATTTTCTTGTTCTGAATTTGCTTGAGGTAGTTCTTCATTCTGCTTATTTGAATTTTCAAGATCTTCTTTTAGAGATACGATCTCAGCTTCAACACTTTCATAGTATCTGGATCTATCTTTAATCTCTTGATCATTGTACTCTTTTCATTTACTTCATTTCTTAATGATGTCACTTCATCCTGCAGCTTTTGACATTGATCTTCCTTTTCCTTGTATTTCTTCCTTACTTTGGTTCCTTCCTCCAACTTAGCTTTTAATCTGGTAACTTCTTCTTTGAAGGCACACTCCCTTTTGTTAAATAGATCTCGTTGATATCTAATTTTATCTGAGTATTTTAACTTTCGCCTCTATATTTCTTTCACTATCACTTTCAATATCTTAAACATTGCATGAACAGAGAAAAGTATCACCAGAAGACAAAAATCTTGTACCTGATACTTCTTTTGCTTGTTCATCTTCAATCTGAGCTGATTTTGAATCTAAATACTTGCTTCCACCTAACGACCAATTGTCTTTCCTGATGTCATTATTCCTTTGAGATGCCTTCTTCTTCTGAGGCGCTTTCTTCTTTAGCTTCTTTCCCATTTTTTATATGGATCTCCTTCAAGTGATCAAGCTTCTGCCAAAGGACCTCCTCTGATACCAATTTTTGGAAATAACACTGAGAGGGGGGGCGGGGTGGGGGTGAATCAATATTTACAAATCAATAACTTTTTCATTTCATAATCAGATTTGTATATGCTACTTTAGTGAATGGAACTCGTGTGTGCATGCAACTGTTATTAAGGTAACCAATGTATATCCAGTGAACTTATGATTTAGTTAATTCATCATATGTTGATCTTTAATCAATGCATTAGTACTTTATTAAGCAGTAACCATGTGTAGTAATAACAAAATAAACCATCACACATAAGCAACACACATGAACACCAAGATTTAAGGTGGAAACCCAATGCGGGAGAAAAACCACATGTTGTTGTCATCTATGTCTTCTTTTAATATAAGAAAAGCCTGTTTACCGTCTTGTATTGGTGCATACTCATACCAGTACACAGGCACCCACCTGTAGAAGTCTACAACCTTCTCTCGTTCTCCAGCTATTACTGGAAGGGAGCTACAACCCCCTAGCTTTTGTACTAGGCGATATGTTTACTAGTACGTAGGTGTCGGCCTATAGAAGGCTCCAACCTTCACTCGTTCTCCAGCTGCTACTGGAAGGGAGCCCCAAACCCTTGGCTCTTGTACTTGCCTATATTTTTACCATTACATAGGCGTCAACCTACAGAAGGCTACGACCTTCTCTCTTCCTCCAGGGACCACATTCCATAAATTTTCAGACTAGATACTCCTGGTACACAACAACACAATATGAAGGCCACGTTTCATCCAATTTTCATACTAGACCTATCAGTAACATTGAAGCTCAAAATCAATCACCACTGGGATACAACTAATTAATGAAACCCATCAACAGTGAAGAAAATCACAATCAATCAATATGAACAATCAAATCATTGTCACCAGAACACGGAGCTAAACCCAGAATTCAGCATCAACAACTAGAACCAATTGCAATTTCAAACATCATATTTCATAATGTATACGCTACTTCGAAGTGCTGAACTAACATGTATATGCGCCTTCACCAAGGTGAACCATCGTATAGATCTGCAAATTCATAACTTCTACTCCAGACTTCAAACATACTCAAATCATAACATTAAAAGAATAAAACATGCGTTAACAATTAGATCTAGACTATCCATTATTAGACCACGTAATGATAATTCATTTCAGGTCTTATGATCTTGGTCCATCATTAGATCTCATCCATCATCAACCACTTAGGTGCATCCTTAGTTCAAATCAAGCAAAGCACTAGAAACCCATAACATGCATATTTTCTTTTGATCTAACTCTTCATAAGATATTCATTACTTGCACACTTAGCCCTTTGATCTTCTCCTTCTTATATACTTAGATCCTTTTCCAATACCTTGGACCAAAAACATAGTTATGTTGCTGGTATACTTTGATGGTATCAATAATCTTTGTCGCACTCATTACCATGGGTCAATACCATGGTAGGAACCCTTGGTATTCATTATCATTAATTTTCCATCCCATAGATGCTTTTCCTTCTATGAAAGTGCATGCATATGTATACTATCCCTTTGTTATGTGAACCCATGTGTATATGCTACTTGGATAAGGTGAACCAACGTATACTTCTTAAACCATTCTCTTTCTTCAATCTTTGGAGTTTGATCTATAATCCTTTTCTGTTAACATGTTGCACCGTGAACTGCCATCATTCATCATATATGTGAGTTGCCATCAAGGACAACACATGTATCATAATGCCAACACTGTATGCTCAACTCTGTTGTTAAGACCTGTAGATTTCATATTTGTGATATGTTTGATGAAATGCTTGTCATGGCTACTAGGGGTCAAATCTGGTCCTTGTTGATGTTTTTACAAATGTATCTCTGATCCACTAGGAAATTTCATTTTTGAAGTTGTCATTGAGTTATGGGTAGTGACCTAGGCTCTAGGCCTGAAAAAGTGGCACAAATCCTAGAGTCATAGGCACAAAACTAGGGAAAACGGTCCCCGAAAGCTCCCTTTCCCTTGTTATGGGAGCTTTTGGAGCCTCCCAGATGCACCCTTGTCCATATACAGGGAGCATCGAGGGGTTTAATGCACTAAAACTTCAATTAGTCTTAGGGGTTGGTTAGCTGAGTGGTTGGGATGGCTCCTGGGAGTTTTGTTATTGATGTGGAAGGTCTGTGTGGTGTGTTTCTGCTGATTCCACTTCCTTAAGGTGACTTAGGAAGTTGAATCCCACCATAGTGGCCTCTCGTCGCATATTTACCCTGATTGGTCGATTAATTGGGTAGATGGGGGATGAAGGTGTTACAGAGTAGTATCAGAGAGGGTTGCACTCTCTTTGGGTCATATATAATACCACATAGTGGTATCAGAGCATGATTATGTTCTGCTTGGGTGATGTTTGGTTTCTGTTCTCTTTGGGTCATATATGATACCACATAGTGGTATCAGAGTGGGTTGCGCTCTCTTTGGGTCATATATGATACCACAGAGTGGTATCAGAGCATGGTTCACCCCTCAGACTGGGTGGGTGGTGTCTTGGTCATGCATGTTAGGATATTCCGACACATAGGAAATAGTTAAGTACAACTTGGTCTAGTATAGAGTTAGGTAAAGTGTGTTTCTTTACCATTGTACATTTTGTAACTTACAATCTGACGGTCACGATATGTAGTGATCTGATGGTTCATTCTCTCCTCGGTATTACCGACACTTGATCCGTGGCTTGACACCAGATTGGTCCATGAATTCTATTTAAAGCGCATGGAGGGTCATTTGTAGGGTAATCCGTGCATGAGAGAAACATATGTAAATTTTCATTCTTTTATTAATAAATTGCCTGAAGTGGCCGCGTTGGCTTAGGCCGTGGACTATTTCCCTCTTTGAGGGTTTTAACCACGTCAAAATACTGGTGTATTGATCTGCGATCTGGTTGTGAGCGGTGTCCTTTTGGTGTTCTGTCTGAGGAACTTACCCTATAAATTCCTACAATGCATTCATGTCGGTTGCATATGTGTTCCTTATGCTTGTAGTCCATGTGCTTGTCACATTTGCATGGTGTTGATCATGGTTGTAGTGATGTCGCCATGTGAAGGTTGATGGTGTTGTTTTGGGATGTGTCGTCATGAGTGTATGGTTGTATGTGCATTTGTTATGCATGTCAATGTCTATATGGTTTTATGCATGCATTGTCATGGTTATGGTTATGCATGTATGGTAGGTCAAACATGCATTGTGAGGTCATTGTATGCAATTAGATCATCATAATAATATTGGTATGTTATGATACTAATGTGTTGGTTGAGATAGAGTAGGAGATGTAGATCATTAAAGTAAAGTTGCAACAATGGACTTCGGGGTAAGATCATATCATCATACAAGTTTGTATGGTGAGCATGCAGGTATGTTGGTTAATGTTTGTTATAAGCATTAGGGTTACTGATATGATGGTCATTCTATTTTTATTATGGTTACATGTATGATACATGCTATTTGATTAGTGTAGTCATATGCACATTTCGGATAGTCATGAATGATAGTAACTTGTGGTTGTATGCATTTCTATTGTTCTTTTATGATAGTTAACATGCTTATTATGTTATATGTTGATGATGAGCATGTTATATGTTAACTTCTTGTTGTTACATGTTAGTTAATTATTAGGGTTATACATTAAGATCTTGATGTTATATGTATCATGCTAAATTGGATTGGCATATGCAGATGGTTAGGGTTATGACATTAAGGTATGAGTTTGACTATGTCATCTATTTGATGTTTGAGTGTTTGATTATGTCACCTAGTTGATTTATTTAACATGGTATGTTTCCAAGTTGGTTGAATTGATGAATTTCATAATATGACTATATGTATGTAAGATTTCTTGAAGGCATGATCTTGTTTTAATTTGGTTTTACTCACACATATGTGCTGAGATCACTGATATGTACTTGAGTGTAAGTAGGTGACAATTGTGGCATTATGTCTAATGACTACAAGTTGACTATGAATTACGACATGATTGTTAGTCTTGGTAAAGGTTGATTTCAAATTAGTAGATATGTTTTCTTGATCTTTGGAAAATGTGGTTGACATGTGTGTTCAGTTAAAAGGAAGCGTGATTGGCACAACAAGGTAAGATAATTGGTATATTGTTACACTTATTTATGCACTGACAATTATGTGTTATGGAAGTATGATACAGAGAATTGCATGGAAAAGAAATTTCTATGGAATCTTGAAGAAGGCTCAGGTTGAGCTTTCCCTTGGAAGCACAGGGAACCGATGGGGGTTGAGTCATGGTGTCTGTTAAGAGTCTTGTGATTTTGATACCTTGTCATTTTCTTGCACATGATTTGCAGTTTTGTTATGTCTAGTGCATAATCATGCCACTTTTCTTGCAGTGTCGTATTGTTATTTGTTTTCATGATTTTCTTCTCGTTTGTTTCTTGTTCTTACCTTTTATGTTTTGAGGGCCTTGGGAATTGGTTGGGAAAGAAGAAAGTTGATGGAACTCTGGGAGATATGTTTGGAACCCAACAAGTAATGAAAGACTTAGATGAAGTTGGCACATGTATAAGGGAAGTTGAAGGTAAGAGTATCACAGTCAGCTAACTTGGTTGGGTCTATTAATGTAAATGGATGGTGGTAGGACAATCATGAGAAAGCTAACAGGAAAGGTAAAGTCAAAGGATGTGAGGCATCCGATTCCTTGGCTATCTTGGGAATGGTTTTTCTCAATGTCGTGCATGTTGTGCATGGATAAAGGGAATTCTCTTAACCTTGACTTTATGATATTTGGTAATTATGTTGTGATCATGTTTATGTTAATGTTTATATAATGCATGTATATATGTATGTATGTATGTCGTTGTCTGACATGATAATGATTGTTTTATGTTGATGTTTATATGTATATACATATATATGTATGTATGCATACCGTTGTCTGACAAAGTCATCAGGAATCATTCTTGTGGAGGAATGATTGCTTATGCAAGTGAATGGCATGAAGAGATTCTCAGTTCATAAGGAATCAAGTGGGAAGAATAGCCTGAATCATGTGGATATGAATTGATATTATGTGATCATACTATGTTTATGTTTATGTTATGGATAGACTAATGTTGAGAGATACATCAGCGGAATGAAAACATCGTGATCCGCGACATGTTAGGATAAGCATGGATGGCAAAGAGACATTGCAAGAAAGGTTGCTTGGTAGAGGTAGTGCAGTCTTGGATGTGCAGTTCTATTGTTGTGTATATGTTGTGCATATTTTATATTCAGTGATTATACCTATGGTTTTGTTTGCATATTGCATATGTAGTGCTGGGTATAGATGGTTCTATGTACATGTTGGATATGCGGTGATGTGTACATATCGTATTGTGCACATGATGGATATGAAACGTTGTGTGCATATGGTGTTGTGCGCATGTTGGATATGTAGTGTTGTATACATATGATGTTATGTACATGTTGTATATGTAGTGCTATGCACATATGATGTTGTGTGCATGTTGTACAATTGGTACTATGTACATATGGTGTTGTGTGCATGATTGTACATATGGTGTTGTGTGCATGTCGTGTTGTGTACATGTTGTACATGTGGTGTTGTGTGCATGTGGTGTCATGTACATGTCGTGCATGTGTACTATGTACATGTGGTATTGTGTACACGTTGTACAGGTGGTGTGGTGTACATATGGGATTGTGTACACGTTGTCCAGGTGGCTGTCGTGTACATGTGATGTTGTGTACATGTTGTGCAGCTGGTACTATGTATATGTTATAAATATGGTATTATTGTACATGTGGTATTGTGCACATTTCGTACATGTTGTGTTGTGGGCATGCGGTACTATGTATGTGCATTGTGTAGTCGTGGTATCGTGACATATGTATTCATTGTGTTGTACTTTGTGTACGTATTTTTGTTGTGTTCTACATCGGGTGTAGGTGTATGTATTTTGTTGTGGTGTACAATAGATGTAGGAGTACGTATTATGTTGTGTTGTACATTGGGTGTAGGTGTATGTGTGGTATGTCAGTGGTAGGTGCATGTATTGCATGGCATTGTATGTATGTGATGAACACTATGTGTACGTGCACATGGTTAAGGAGAAGGCACTGGGTGTTGTTTGGGTGTGGCAACCAATCTAGTGTATGTATGGAATAAGGACAAAGGTAGAAGCCAAGGATTGATTAAAGGATAAGTATCAGTATTTTATTTCATTTTACTATGCATGTGATTTATGATTCTGGACTATGATGATTACATGTGATCTATGATTATGGTTTATGATGGTTACATGTGATTTATGATTTTGATCTATGATGGTTGTGTTTTAAGCTAGCCTTAAGTGATATGTTTATACATGATTATTTGGTCAAAGATGCTAGTTTTGCTTATTGTGATAGGAAGTAAACGAGATTGCAAGTGTACATTATTGATGAGCTACTAATGAGGTATGATGTGAATTTCTTTCAATTTATTTTAAATATAATGGAAGTTATGTGCTTGGTATAGGAAAGCATGGGAAATGCTCACGTTGGGTGGTTGAAACTGACTGCAAGAATTAGCGGCATCAATGGAAAAAATTGGAATAAGCAACAATATGCTAGTAAAGATCTTCAGGAGTAGGGCCATTGTGGGAGACTTGTACCCAATAGTGTCCATTGATTTCCATGAGCATGATATATGTTGGGGAAATTGTATGTGTTATAATTCTAACATTAAATTATCAATTCGAGACTCGTAAGCTTCGAGGCACAAGCGTAGGTAACACATGAAAAGAGCATTTAACCTAAATTAGAGTGCGAAATCAATTTATTGTTTTACTGCTATAAAATAATACCAATTACTACTATAAAATAAATTCTTAAAAGAACACACCATACACTTGTTAAAAAAGAACACCTCTAATGGCAATTCTAACTTGAAAGATCTATTAAAAGAAACTCATTGCAACTTAATTTGTGAAAAACCTTCAATTTAAGACTCCTAATCTAAATGAAATAAATCATTCGAAAGAAAGCTCACTCTTCATAATCATGAAGCTCATAATTGAAATTCAAAAGTAAATGAAAGCCAAATCACTCTGCATTAAACTGATATCTCTACTTGCGCAATCGAATTCAAACTCTGTTAATTTTAGGTATGTTCTATGCTTAGAGCAATTTACTTCAATTTTCATACTAGCCCAATCTCAATATTCAGATTAGCAATCACATCAGCATGATAGTAAAGTGCAGATAGAACATAAACATAAACAACAGAAGACAAGCCAAGACAAGATGACACAAGATGTGGCACCAGCCAGGGACTAATCCCAGTGTGGGGAAACCCTTGATCAATTCTTCTTATATTCTTCAATAGTTCAGTAGAGAGAGAGAGATAGTACAAATACATTTGTAGTCAATACTTGACTTGCCAAAATAGGAGATTAGACATCAGAGATCTTCACCATGAATATGACACAATAGATCTGATGAAAAGGACTGAAGATATGCAGCAGATGGTAGGTCTAGAACAACTCAACCAATTACCCCAAAATACTGAAGCTTTCCTTCCATAAGACTCTCCTTCCTTTGTTGCTTCACTGATCATGACAAGGCTGCCCATCTAGAAACTTGTATACGCTGAAATGACTGAAGCATATCTTGGAAAACCTGATTGTTGGTTAGGGTACAAACCCAGTGTGCTACAGAACCCCATAGTCCACCTATAAACAATGACTAGCCTTCATACAATCCTCCAATGAAATGCTGCATTATAGGACTGCTTACCTTATGAATGCAACTCCTAAAAGGGTCTCCAACTACTGGCTAGGGCCTAGCCCAGCAACGGACTGAAACTTGATCCCATCAAATAGTGACCCAATCAGCTCTTAAACTACATTCCATTGCTCCTCCTTTTAGCGGCTTCTTCTACTCTTCAAATCGTGCTCAAGAACAACATTAACATGCCCAAACATCCACGTTGTCACCTACAACTACGTGGCAGTAATGCAGATCCTTCACGTTGTAGTATAACTACTTTGTTGCGGCTTGGTCCAACCTTCTAGCTGTTACTTAAGGTCCCTTTCAAGTTGATATTAGGGCTCTTCTAACTGCGGTTTTAGACCTCCTTTTAGGGCCTCACAAATTGCGGCTACGTGAGATGTGTAAGGCCTTTTTATGACAGAAAATAGAAGTCTTTCTAAACTGTGTATGTGACACTCTTGACAACAGATTATATCTCCTCCTGAAGCTACATATTAGGGTCTAATAGACTACAGATTTAGTCCTCTTAGAACAACAGATAGAAGTCTCTTCTTTACCTGTGTTTAGGGCTTCTCCTTACATTGGATTAGGGTCTCTTCTAGACATGCGGCTAGGGAAATTTAGGACTACGGCTAGGGCATAATCCTGCAGCTAGATTTCCCTCATTTGACTGCGGCTATGGCAACATTACTTGGACAACGTATAAGTCTCCTTCATAGCTGTGATTAGGACCCATTAGGGCAGTGTATAAGACTGCAGCTAGGGCATGATCCCTGTGGCTATTTTTCCTTCATTTGACTGCGTCTAGGGCAACATTACTTAGACAACATGTTTGTCTCCTTCATAGCTATGATTAGGACTCATTAGGGAAGTGTATAAGACTCATCCATGGCAGCGTTTAAGACTCCTCCATGCTTGCGTCTAGATCTCATTAGGGCAGTGTATAAGGCACTCCCTCTAAATCTTTCTTTCACCAAAACCCAAACCAATGAAGAAAGAGATCACAAGAGGTGTGTGTGTAAAATGACTTGAAGTCCTATTCTATTTATAATAAAACGTTGAGGACAAGTAGGGGTAATTTGGTTGCTAGCCGACCTTGATGAATTGTCACATAACACAAATAAATTCATATCTCCATGACTACATGTCGGAATCAGGTGATCTTTAGATCAATCCTACACCTCTCAATGAGAGGAATCCAAGAAAAATATCAGTGCTCATAAATAAGAGACCTACATGGAGTTTTGCCCTAGTTGCCAATTTTATCACTCCCTCTCAACTAGGGAGAACTCCATCTGCTAATCCATCTGTCAATCACTACTATCTTTGCCATCAGTGCACTACTCTACTCTTCTCTACTTTACTGAACTAAGAAGAAGAAGAAGTGATTGAAAATGTGTCATACCATTCTCTACTGATCCGAAGTCAGTCCCATATAAAGAGAGTGTCTCATACCTTTCTTATTGATCTGAAATCAGTTCTAAATAAAGAGAGTGTCTCATACCACTCTTACTAATCCGAAATTAGTTCCAAATAAAGAGAGTGTCTCATACCACTATTACTAATCCAAAATCAGTTCAAAATAAAGAGAATGTCTCATACCACTCTTACTGATCCGAAATAAATTCCAAATAAAGAGAGTGTCTCATACCACTCTTACTAATCCGAAATCAGTTCCAAATAAAGAGAGTGTCTCATACCACTCTTACTGACCCGAAGTCAGTTCCAATTGATCCCATATCAATATCATCCTAGCACAGGGAGTACGGTAGTACACGATGCGGCCATCGGTAGTACTATGGTATGTATCCTAATTTCCCTTCTCATTGGCCATATGAGAGGTACTTCCCATGAGTCCCAAACTGCATGGGTAGGATGTCTCAGCAGGAGAAGAATGAACCACTCATCCTGCCTACATGTCGCCATGGGGTATCCCAAGGGAAGGCTGAACCACTTACCTTGTACATAAAAAATCACTAGGGGAAGGCTGAACTACTCACCCTATGATTGTGTCTCAGCAAGAGAAGGATGAACCAATCATCCTGCCTACATAGCAAACCACTAGGGGAAGGCTAAACCACTCACCCTATGGTTTCTCATCGCTCCAAGAAGTACCCCCAAGCCCCTCGGAGCTCCCAAAGCTCAATGTCCATGACATACAGGACCCTCAGGAGAGGGTTTCTCCATGACACCTAGTCGTTCTCGAAAAGTCAAGAATTTGACCTTTCCTAGGGGCTTCATCAGAATATCAACAACCTACAAATCAATCCCAAATGTGATGGAGCCATATTGCTCCTCGTTGTACCATATCCCAGATAAAGTGGTACCTGATGTCTATATGCTTGGAGTGATCATAGAACACGAGATTCCTTAACATTCAAATCCTACTCTGGTTGTCACAAAAGATCACAGTGGTATCTAGAACGTGTCTAAATAGATCACTGAAGAGCTTCAAAAACCATCAAAATTTACAGGAGGTCACACTCTCAGCTATGTATTAAGCCTCAACGGTGCTCAAAGCAACCAACTTTTGCTTCCTGCTCATCCAGGATATTGAGGCAGATCCCAAAAAGAAACAACACCTAGAAGTGCTTTTGTGATCAATCACATTGCTTGCCTAATCAGTATCAAAATAACCATGTAGCCTCACATTTCTAGCAGTGTATCTTAGACTATGAGTGATTGTGCCCCAAAGATATCTCAGAAGATTCTTGGCACCAATCCAATGTAAGTGATTAGGCTTAGCCATATGTTGGCTCAACATGCTAACTACAAAACATATATCCGGACTAGAGTTCACCAAGAACATCAATGCTACCATGAGTTAAATAAACTCAGAGGCATTTCCCCAATTAGGTCCAACAACACTATTGCATAACTTATTAAAGTTGAGCTCTATCGAGGTAGTCACGGGCTTGCAGTCCACCATTCAAATTCGGAATCCAACTCCCTCTTACTTTTGCAAATGAGAGGGCCTGCACCTGTCAGAAAGAGGTTGTCCACATAAGGTACCAGTATGAGAGGTCTATCATCCACAAACTTAAAGCAATGGTTTGGATCAGCTTCACTCCTAGTGAATCTTAGCTTCATCAGATATCCTCTCACACCAAGCCTGGGGTGCTTGCTTTAAATCATAGAGAGCTTTCTTCAACTTGCATACATGAGATTCCCAATCATGAATCTCAAACCCCTCAGGTTGTTCCACATTTGTGGTCTTGCTATTACATGAGGGGAATGGTCCCCTTGTAAGATTTCCTTTGGTACATCTCGGACATGTACCTTCATTCTATTTTTTGAATTCAAACATCCTTGTCACTATCTGACTCACATCATGTAGGGCCTTACAATAAAGATGGGCAGACCTTCGGTGCCATTGAAGAGATGTGTCACACAACATGGTCCCAATGGACTTCCTACAACTTGATACAAATTTCCAACCCTGAACCCAAGAGTAAAAGCATCTTTTAAAATTCATTTTCCAAACACATACCTTTCCATCGATGAATGCCACCTTGTAACCTTTGTCTTCCATTGCCGAAATGGACACAGGTTCTTCTTACGATCAGGTACATAAAGAAATTCTTGCGAGTTACCATGATTCAATTGAAGAGTAGCATTCCCTACACCCTTTACGGGATAGGTGGCATCGTCTCCAAGTATAATCTCCAAGTTTGTTTCCTTCTCTGTCAGATTAGAGAGCGCTTCCTTATATCCGGTGAAGTGCCTTGAGGCACCACTATCAATAAGCCAATATCCCAACGAGTCCAGAGGAGAGGTAGAGGAGAGGGCCGATATAAGATAATACTCATTTTTCTTATCAAAAACAACATTTGATTCTTCATACTTGGAATTCCTTTCTTTCTTGGAGAGTTGGCCATTTCCTTGATGTCTTCCATTCCTTTTTCATTTTCCATTATACCTGTCATTCATTCGATCATTGAAGATGCCCTCGGAATGATTTTGATCATCATCATGTGATGTGCCCCTTCTATTTGGACACTGTTATGAAACCAGCTCAAGAAAAGATAGAAAAGAAAGATCAACGCCTTAGAATTCAGCCTCTTCGAGGGGGCAACCTCCTTTACATTACATAAATGAACAATTCTTGGATGATACAAATGAAAATACCTCCTTTCTATATATAGGAGTCTAAGTGGTCCCAATACAATCCAAGCCTACATAACAATAATATTGTAGGGCACAACAATAACAATAGTGGGCTTCTATGTGGCACAATAGTAACAATATGGGGGTAATAGGGGCACAACAGTATAAATAAGGGGTATAACTACAATAGTAATGGGGTAATCACTAGTATTATAGGGACCCAACATGCCCCTCTCCTTCAAAAAAGTGTTGTCCTCAACGCTTGAGTAGTTCTGGATACTTCTGCATAAAATTCTCATCCTCCCATGTGGAATCTTCAGTGGATAAGTTCTTCCACTTGATAAGATACTCTGAAATTGATCGATTTCGTAGCTGTCGAGTTCTTGTTTCTGTGACTGCTTCCGGTTCCAATATAATTTTTCCTTCCTCATCAAGTTCTGGCAATATTGTTTGAATTGGGAGCTTGTCACCTATAACCTTCTTTAAACATGAAACATGGAAGACTGGGTGCAATCGAAAAGCTGCAGGAAGCTCCAATTTGTATGCCATAGTACCAATCTTTTGCAACACCTTGTACGGACCATAATACTTTGGTGATAATTTATTATGCTTCTTAGCTTGCTTTAGGGACATTTGCTTATATGGTTGTAGCCGTAGGAATACCCAATCACCTACATCAAAACTTCTTTCACTGCGATGTTGATCTGCCTGTTGTTTCATTCTATTTTGTGCCAACACGAGGTTATCCTTTAAGAGTTGGAGGACTTGTTGTTGATGTTCGATGTGATGTTCCACTGCCTGAACCTTAGAATTTTCTCTTAAATATGATGTGATGGATGGTGGTTGATACCCATAAAGTGCCATAAATGGGGTCATTTTTGTTGCTGTATGGAAGGAAGTGTTATACCACCATTCAGCCAGAGGCAACCATTTGACCCATTGTGTCTGTTTATCAGATACAAAGCAACGAAGATATCCTTCCAAACATTTGTTTACTATCTCAGTTTGCCCATCAGATTGAGGATGATAAGATGAGCTATGAGCTAACTGAGTACCAAGAGAAGAAAATAATTCTGTCCAAAAATTTCCAGTGAAAATGGGATCTCTGTCACTTACAATAATCTTTGGGTTTCCATGTAGCTTTTGAACTGTTTCCATAAATGCAGTAGAAACTGTACTGGCTTTAAATGGATGTGATAATGCACAAAAGTGTGCATACTTGGTAAGTCTGTCAACTACCACCATGATGACACTCTTTCCCTCAGACTTGGGTAAACCTGTGATAAAATCCATTGAAACCTCCTCCCAACGTTGGCTTGGAATGGATAAAGGTTGTAATAGACCCGATGTCTTAATTGTTTCAACTTTATTTTGCTGGCAAACCAAACATTACGCCACAAACTTTTGAATATCTGATTTAAGGCCCTCCCAAAAAAATTCCTTCTTAACCCTGTGGTAAGTTTTTAAAAATCCTGAGTGCCCTCCTAAGGGAGAAGTGTGCAATTCCATAAGAATCTTTTGTTTTAGCTGGGAATTCTTACAGAGGTATAAGCGATCTTTGTACCATAACGAATCATTTTTCTAGCTAAATGTATCAGAAGTACTGGAATCTTGTTGTAGCTTTCAAATAAGTGCCCACACTTCTTCGTCATTCTTCCATTCCTCCCTTGCTTCATTTATCCAATCTGGTTGGATAATAGAAATGGCACACAACCATGCTTCCACATCCTCATCCTTTCTTGAGAGTGCATCTGCCACCACATTTTGCTTCCCTTTTTTGTAGATGATTTCAAAGTCATAACCCAACATCTTTGTGACCCACTTTTGTTGCTCTTCAGAGGATAATCTTTGTTCTAAAAAGTATTTAAGACTATCATGATCCGTTTTTACCTTGAAGTGTCTTCCCATTAGGTAGGGTCGCCATTTCTTAAGTGCATGGAGTATTGCCAACATTTCCTTCTCATAAATAGCTTTGCTTAAAAACTTTCCCTTGATTGGACGACTTTCAAAAGCAATGGGTCTTTCATCTTGCATTAGAACAGCACCAATTCCATTTCCCGAAGCATCACATTCCACAATAAAGGTTTTTGTGAAGTCCGGTGTAGCTAAGACTGGTGCTTGGCACATTGCCTCTTTAAGATGTTCAAAGGCCTTTGTTGCTTCCGGAGTCCATGAAAATGAATCTTTCTTCAATAATGTTGTTAGAGGTGCTGCTATTCTCCCATAATTCTTAACAAACTTGCGATAATACCCTGTCAACCCAAGAAATCCTCGCAGATGCTTTATGGATGTGGGGATTTTCCATTCCTTAATGGCTTTAATTTTGCTAGGGTCTACCTTAACTCCTTCATGAGATACAATATGACCCAAATATTCCACCTCCTGGACTCCAAAGAAACATTTGGATCTTTTTGCATATAATTGTTTCTCCTCCAATAGTTGTAGCACCCTGTCAACATGTTCAACATGATCCTTCCAAGACTTGCTGTAGATTAGTATATCATCAAAAAATACTAACACAAATTTTCTAAGGAATGGTTTGAAAATTGAATTCATCAAACCTTGAAATGTTGAAGGTGCATTGGTAAGGCCAAAAGGCATGACAAAAAATTCATAATGACCCTCATGAGTTCTAAATGTCATTTTTGGAATGTCTTCAATCTTCATTCTGATTTGATGATATCCCGAACGAAGATCCAACTGGTGAAGTAATTGATCCGATGCAATTCATCCTCAATTCATCATATACATCAATAACAGGAATGGAACTTATCTTTAATTGAGCTTGTTGAGAGCTCCCTATAATCTGGACACATGCGCCATGATCCATCCTTCTTGTGCACCAATACTGTTGGAGCTGAGAAAGAACTTTGACTCGGTTGAATTATACCAGCCTCTAGCATTTCTGCAACCATATGTTCAATTTCACTTTTTTGGACATAGGGATATCTGTACGGCCTGATGTTTGGAGGAACACTTCCTGGATCAGATGAATAGCATGATCATGATCACGCATAGGTGGGAGGCCCTTGGGAGTCTCAAATACCTTGGAATGATTGTCCAAGACTTTTTGGAGATCTGGAGAAATAGATGATTCCAATGTGGAAACATCTAGCGAGCATAATTGTGCAATTACACCTCTTTGCTCCTTTTTTAGAAGCTTTGTCATACCATGAGAGATGATTATCTTTCCTGGTTTCCCTGCAATACCCCTTAATTCAACTTCCTTTCCTTCCGCAGAAAATTTGATGAAAAGTTCTTGAAAATTAAAAGCTATTGTACCCAAGGATTGTAGCCATTAGACTCCTAGTACAACATCCGCACCTCCCATTGGAATGGAAAGCATTGGGCTAGTCAATACATATTCTCCCATGGATAGCTTGATATTATGGCACTTTCCAGAGCAATTTATTGTTCCTCCATTTGCAATCATCACTTGACACTCTGGTGCTGGATATAGGAAGCAATTCAATTCTTTTGCTACCCTATAATTAATAAAATTGTGGGTGCTTCCTGAATCAATCAACACTATTACCTTTTTCTTCTTGATTTGTCCTTCTATCTTGATGGTTTGAGGAGTGGTAATTCCCGCCAATGCATTACAAGATATGGTCGGATTTATTTGTTCTTCATCTAGGCTTCGTTCCTGGAATATATCCTCTTCTTTTGACCTTTCTTGCTCCTTTTCTTCTTCCTCTTCACAATCTATGTAGAATAATTTCTTCTCAGCACACTTATGACCTTTTGTGTATTTGCTATCACAATTGTAACAAAGCCCTTTTGCTCTTTTTTCTTCCAATTGTTGTGGTTTCAACCTTGTAGGTTGTGGAAGACTATGGGCAACACTTCCATCTTTATAGTTGTGAATGGTATGCTTCCTACTTGCCATAATTTTGCTTTCCATTTTTCTTGCTAACCTGAATGCCTTCTCTAATGAATCAGGTTCCCAAAGGCGCACATCATGTTGGATATTATCCTTTAAAGACCCTATGAACACATCAATCCTATGCTCCTCTGGAATATCTTTACCCTTATGTTCAATTTTTGGAACTCCTCAATGTGCTCCATTATTGAACCCTTTTGTTTGAGACTTATCAATTGGCTAAAAAAAGTGTTGCTTTTTGTATCCTCATAATGTGCTATCAATTCTTCCGTAAAAATTGCCCAAGTGATAAATTGTTTACGAGAACAAAGCCATTGATACCATATAAACTGATTTGGTTCCAAATATAAAGTTGCCATACGTACCTTTTGTGTGTTTTGCACATTATTGAGATCGAAGAATTGCTCCATCTGTAATATCCATGTGGCGGGATCCTTGCCATCAAACTTCCTCATATCGATTTTTGGAACATGGTGAGTCTTCGATCCAACATTAGAGTCTATGGAATCATGATTAACATTTCTTTTGTTCTCATCATGAGTTTCCTTTACTACCTTTTCACCATTAGTAAGTATTTCTTGTAGAAAATTTGTCAAATCTGTCTTCAAATCTGTCTTCAAATCTGCCATGTTTGTCTTCAAATCTGTCTTCAAATCATCCATCTTAGCTTCCATGCCCTTCATCTTAGATTCCATGCCATTTATCTTAGATTCCACACCATTTATCTTAGCTTCTGTTAGCTTTTGTGAGCGTGACATATGTTGCACTTGTTCTTGTAATTTTGATATATCATGTAGCATTTCTTCCTCTTCTTCATGAGTCATGCTAGAGCTTTCAGGTTCCTTACTAGATGTTTGCATTTTCTTTCCTCGGGGCATCAGTTACCGATAATAATGCTTTACTATGCCCTTTGAATTCCGTTAAACCAAGCTTACACAAAAATTAAAAAAAAAAACTACACACCTTTTTTCACTTTATAGAAGCCTGATATTGAATCTGATGTATCTCTGTAATTTCAGATCATCCAATTCTGAAGTTGCAACCTGTAGTAGCCTTCTGCGTCCTCTTTCCAATGCCACAAGTCTGAGCCCAATTGGATTCTCCAAGGAAGAGTTATGTGAAATCTCCCACAGTGACTTGCTTTTAGACTGGTTCAGTAGAGCGAACTTGTACGACGTGCCACGAGTCACTGTTTCAACCTTTGAATTTGAAAAACACAGAAACGAAACTAAAGTCCGTCCTCTTTCTGTAACTTTTTACGAAATTTCAATCTGATCCTCAGAGAGAGAGTTATGAAGATTTTCCTCAGGTCACCTGTTTTGAATGTAATTCAGGAGTCTACAAAAAGGCCAACTTCCTCAGATCATATCGCCGAAAATATCGCGCGAAAAGCTCTGAAATTTGGACCCAAGGTTTAGCGCCAATTCTTCTCAAATGGGTTTTTTTTGCGACTTTGAAAACGTCACAGAAAAAAAGTTATAGAGAAAATGCCACGATGACCTGTTTGGAGCAGCGAAACCCTAGAATCCAAAGCTCTGATACCAAATGTTATGAAACCAGCTCAAGAAAAGATAGAAAAGAAAGATCAACGCCTTAGAATTCAGCCTCTTCGAGGGGGCAACCTCCTTTACATTACATAAATGAACAATTCTTGGATGATACAAATGAAAATACCTCCTTTCTATATATAGGAGTCTAAGTGGTCCCAATACAATCCAAGCCTACATAACAATAATATTGTAGGGCACAACAATAACAATAGTGGGCTTCTATGTGGCACAATAGTAACAATATGGGGGTAATAGGGGCACAACAGTATAAATAAGGGGTATAACTACAATAGTAATGGGGTAATCACTAGTATTATAGGGACCCAACAGACACTCCCTCGGATAATGGCCAAATTTGTTGCAAGTAAGGCATAGATACAAACTTTCCATTGTAGTGACCTTTAGGTAGGCCACGAGACGCTTGTCAATGGAATCTCTGATAATCTTCTTCACTTTGACTTCACCCTTGGTGTATTTTTTATTTGGAGCAATTGGTGCATTTGTTGGAGGCTCAGGGATTTTACCCTTCACATAATCGAGCACTTCTTTCTCTTCCAATTCAGCTGGGAAATGGGATGAGCAACCCATTTAGCCTTTTACCTTGTCCAACTGTATTCGGTGATTTCTCTTTCACTCTTTCTTGGGCTTTGTCTTCACCTCAGCTCTGATACTAGGTTAATTTTAGATATTTTCTATGCTTAGAGAAATTTACTTCAATTTTCATATTAGCCCAATGTCAATATTCAGATTAGCAATCACATCAACATGATAGTAAAGTGCAGATAGAGCATAAACATAACTAGTAAAAGACAAGCCTAGACAAGAGGACACAAGATGTGGCACCAGCCACGGAAAAACCCCAATGTGGGGAAACCCTTGATCAATTCTTCTTATATTCTTCAATAGTTCAACAAAGAAAGAGATAGTACAAATACATTTGAATTCAATACTTGACTTGCCAAAATAGGAGATCAGACATCAGAGATCTTCACCATGAAGATGACACAATAGGTCTGGTGATAAGGAATGAAGATATGCAATAGATGATAGGTCTAGAACAACTCAACCAATTACCCCAAAATACTGAAGCTTTCCTTCCATTAGACTCTCCTTCCTTTGTTGCTTCACTGATCATGACAAGGTTTCCAATCTGGCAACTTGTATACGTTGAAAGGACTTAAGCATATCTTGGCAAACCTGATGATTGGTTAGGGCACAAACTCAGTGTGTTGCAACACCCCAAAGTCCACCTATAGACAGTGACTAGCCTTCATACAATCCTCTAATGAAACATTGCATTATAGGACTACTTACTTTATGAATGCAACTCCTATAAAGGTCTCCAACTACTCGCTATGTCCTGCGGCCTAGCCCAACAATGGACCGAAACTTGATCCCTTCAAACAGTGACCCAATCAACTCTTAAACTATAGTCCATTGCTCCTCCTTTCAGCGGCTTCTTCTTCTCTTCAAATCGTGCTCAAGAACAACATTAACATGCCCAAACATCCACGCTGTCACCTACAACTACGTGGCATTAACACAGATCCTTCACATTGTAGTATAACTACTTTGCTGCGGCTAGGTTCAACCTTCTAGCTGTTACTTAGGGTCCCTTTCAAGCTGAGATTAGGGCTCTTATGGCTGCAATTTTATGCCTCCTTTTAGGGCCTCACAAATTGTAGTTAGGTGAGATGTGTAAGGCGTTTTTATGACAGCAAATAAAATTATTTCTAAACTATGTATGTGACTTTCTTGACAGTAGATTATGTCTCCTCTTGAAGTTGCGTATTAGGGTCTAATAGACTGCAGATTTAGTCCTCCCAGAACAGTGGATAGAAGTCTCTTCTTTAGTTGCATTTAGGGCTTCTCCTTACAGTGGATTAGGGTCTCTTTTAGACATGCAGCTAGGGAACTTTAGGACTGCGGCTAGGGTATGATCTCTACAGCTATATTTCCTTCATTTGAATGCAACTAGGGCAAAATTACTTGGAAAATGTATAAGTCTCTGTCATGGCTATGATTAGGGATCATTAGGGCAGCGTATAAGACTCCTCCATGGCAGCATATAAGACTCCTCCATGAATGTGCCTAGATCTCATTAGGGAAACATATAAGGCACTCCCTCTAAATATCTCTTTCACCGAAAACCAAACCAATGAAGAGAGACATCACAAGAGGTGTGTGTGTAAAATGACTTGAAGTCCTCTTCTATTTATAATAAAACGTTGACGACAAGTGGGGGAAATTTGGTTGTTGGCCGACCCTAACGAATTGTCACATAACACAAATAAATTCATATCTCCATGAATACATGTCATAATCGGATGATCTTGAGATCAATCCTACACCTCTTTATGAGAGGAATCCAAGAAAAATACAAGCTCTCATAAATAAGAAGACCCACATGGAGTTTGGCCCTAGTTGCCAATTTTAACACACTCGGAATTGCTCTTACTAAGAAATGATTATGCTATGAAAAACAAGAAAACTTCTAATTGAATGAATTCTAGAATTTTTAATTTCAAATCTACAAGACAGATTTTTAAGTACAAATGATGCTAGATTTAACAGAACAAATTTCTTGATGAAATTCACACTTTGAATGTAAATCCTATGATATAGATAAGCTAAAGGGCCTGTTTCTAGTAGTGGTGGGCTCTTGACACTCTTGGAGGAAGCTTAAACTAACTCAATAAAAATGAAATTCAAAAGACAATAATAATATTTACAAAGAATTTAGAGATGAAGCAAAATTCAATTAAGATGCAATTATTATTACAACAGAGCTTCAATCCATCCTTTATTCCTTCCCTACTTCTCTTCCTTTTACCAACTTCGAAATATTACAATACAAACCATCTTTGAGCCATTTATAAGATCTACAAGGCGAATTAGTCATTTTCCTCAATATGGAAAATTGAACAATACTAACAAACTGACCCCAAAGATATTGACATATCTTCCTAACCATGGCGAATTTTGGAAAATTGTTTGGAGGGAACCTAACTAGTTATATTTTAAACAAAAACCTCTCTCTTATTTGTCTCATTCAAATCCATATCCTCAGAAATCGTGCCCAAATTTGGTTGTTTGACTCTTTTTGCAAGATTCTAGAACTCTGGAAAAACAATCATTTGTTATAAAACTATCTCCAAGACCCGCTTATATCTTTTAGTAAAATTTGAATTTGGTGAAACAATTTTGGATATAGATAACTGGTTATATGGTTAACAAACCCATTTTCTCAAATTTTCCAGATTCGCCTCTTGATGCACGAAAATCAAGGTCAAACTTGGCAGTTTGGAAACTGTGCACATTTTGAGCAGATTTGTTAATTAGCTCCTAGGGACCCACATGTGCGACCTGGTTGCAATCCAACCCATGGGAAGGTATTAAAAAATTATTTTTGACAATAACCTGCCTCTGTTTTCTCTGGAAGTGTGTCGAAATGTCGAAACCCCAAATTGGATATTCTCGTATACTTGTACCAACTAGTTCAACTGACTTGTGAAGAATTTCGGTGATGGGACCCTATGAAAAATGAATTTAGAAAAATTGTCATTACTAAATCATGGAAAAATCATCTTTAGTAATAGAAGAGTCAAGAAAACTAATGATAACCAACCATAGAGTGTAAGATATGTATTTGGTGGCAAGTTATGGAATTATGGTACGAAATGGGTTAAAAGTACATGAATATAGGTTATGAATAGTGGTATTTAATGATGAAAACATGGGCATATTTAAGTCCCAACATCCCCCCATGCTTGAGGATTTGCATGTCCTGATGAAAACAAGGACTTTGCTCATATACAGATTTTATGGCATTGTGGCTTTGGGCAAGGTTGGTTTTTGTGGAGCAACACTACGTGAAGGTTTGAGGTTGTTGGTTCTTGTGGAGTAACACCATTCTTATTTGACTACCATATATTTGATTTTTAGAACAATACAAATTGAGAATAAACAATAGATGTAGTAGGAGGAAGTGATAAATGAGATGATAGGTGGCAATGGAAATGGTGGATGAGATGAGGTGGTGATAGAGATGATAAAATAGGTGCTATAATGGAAATGTTGATACAAAGAACCAAACTACTGCAAATCTGTGTTGAGATCACAAAACCGTATAGTCTTCAACTGCTACACATCTGTGTGCAATCTTGCATATGTGAATATATGGTGTCGATGTTGAACATAAGAAAGAATCTTTGGATTACCGACCATTGAGGAGATCGTTAACCAATGCGAGATATCCCACCTTTGATGTCAATGGCAATCAAGGCACTAGGTACATTCTACTAGCCATAAATAGATTTGTCGAAGTTGATTGGATTGGAGAATTCATCCACTAAGAAACATTGATGTATTTCCTTAGAGGATGACAAGGAGACCTGCCATTAAGGCATGCAGGTTCCCAGGTACCTTATCTAACCCTAACCCTAATCCCAGATAATGTGTTGATGTCGATGGGATAAGGCTTGTTGGTAGATGGGCCTTAAGGATACACATCAACCAACTCGAGTACACACATAATGAAATACATGATTTGAAGAGCGCATACAAATTTACAAAATTTATTGGGAACCTTGCTCACCAGTTACCTGGTTTTCAAGCAAAGTCCCTGTCTAGTTGCGCTAGACAAACTGGTTTTCACAAAAGGACTTATTTTTCTCTTTACTATTTTCATTTATTTATTTACAATGCTAAATTTCCTACTACACTGAAGAAAAGGTGTCCTCCCTCAAGTGAAAGAGAACTTCCAGTGAAGCCATGCGTAGATCAGGTACAAGGATATATTCATGCTCAGATTTAACATATAAGATTTATAATGTACAAGAGCATGAGAAATCAACAACTTTGAAAGACGTGATACAAAGAGTATTTGAATATGAGAGTGGTGCTTTGACTGGATTGTGATCTGGAACCAATGCTCGATGTAATCTTGGTGGTATTGGCCCTTTTCTTCATTCGGACCACTTTGAAAGTCATCCTCGGTCATGCCAGTCAAACTTGGATAATTGGTCTCTGGAATGCATACAAGGCTTGTTGCTGGGCATGGTGAAAGTTCTTCGATCTCAGGTTCAGCTAGATGCTCCCATCAGATTTGGTACATGATTTCTCAATCTCCTTGGTAGATAGGCAAGAGGAATCAAGGGAGATTTCAAAATCCTCTTTTGGCTATGGAGAGACAGATAATTTCTTGAATGTGGTGAAGATGAACTCTTCCTGAGAGGTAGATATCCCAGCTACTGTTAAGATTTGAGAAAGTACTTCGAGGGACATTCTTCAAGCTCTCGATCGTTCTTTGAATTTCTTCTTATGTTTTATGATCCCTGTCTCGCAAGATGGATTAGTACAAAGGGGTTCGTACAACACCCCAAATTTTTTATTTTTTATTTTTAAAGAGCTTTGAAATTTTAACCTAAATGAATCAAAGACTGCTAATTGCAATAAAATTCACCAAACTTGCTTATTTGGACAACCAAACTTTGGAGCAACCCCACAATAGTGGACGCATGGCTCTTCACTCATGTCTTATAGTACTCCATACCCTTTGATTTCCCTACAACTAAGATCACACAAAAACTTGTGAAAGAAACTAAGCACTAATCCCTTTAGCACCTCCCTAGCAATGACACCAAAAATGTTGCGGAAATTGTGTTATAATTCCAACATTAAATTATAAATCTGGGACTCGTAAGCTTCGAGGCACAAGCATAGGTAATGCAAGATCAGAGCATCTAACCTAAATTAGAGTGTGAAATCAATTTATTGTTTTACTGCTATAAAATAACACCAATTACTACTATAAAATAAATTCTTAAAAGAACACACTATACACTTGCTAAAAAAGAATGCCTATGATAACAATTCTAACTTCAAAGATCTATTAAAAGAAACTCATTGCAACTTAATCTATGAAAAACTTTCAATTCAAGACTCCTAATCTAAATGAAATAAATCATTCGAAAGAAAGCTCACTCTTCACAATCAGGAAACTCATAATTGAAATTCAAAAGTAAATGAAATCCAATCAATCTGCATTAAATTGATATCTCTACTTGCGCAATCGAATTCACACTTGGACTTGCTCTTACAAAGAAATGATTATGCTATGAAAAACAAGAAAGCTTCTAATTGAATGAATTCTAGAATTTTTAATTTAAAATCTACAAGATAGAGTTTTAAGTATAGAATGATGCTAGATTTCACACAACAAATTTCTCGATGAAATTCACACTTTGAATGTAAATCCTATGATCTAGATAAGCTAAAGGACTTGTTTCCAGTTGTGGTGGGCCCTTGCCACTCCTAGAGCAAGCCTAAACTAACTCAATAAAAATGAAATTCAAAACACAGTCATAATACTTACAAAGAATTTAGAGATGAAGCAAAATTCAATTAAGATTCAATTATTACATCAGAGCTTCAATCAATCCTTTATTTCTTACATGTTTCTCTTCCTTTTAGAAACTTCAAAATCTTACAATACAAACTATGTCTGAGCCATTTATAATATTTACAAGGCGAATCAGTCATTTTCCTCACTATGAAAAATTGAACAATTTTAACAAACTAACCCCAAAGATATTGGCATATCTTCCTAACCATGGCGAATTTTGGAAAACTGTTTGGAGGGAACCTAACTTGTTACATTTTCAACAAAAACCTCTATTTTATTTGCCTCATTCAAATCCATCTCCTCGAAAATTGTGTCCAAAGTTGGTTGTCTGGCTCTTTTTGCGAGATTCTAGAACTTTGGAAAAAACAATCATTTTTTTTAAACTGCCTCAAAGACCCGCTTATAACTTTTAGAAAAATTTGAATCTGAAAAGTGGTTTTGGATATAGATAATTGGTTATATGGTTAACAAAATTAATTGCTCATATTTTCCATATTCACCTCGAGATGCACGAAAATTGAGGTCAAACTTGGAAGTTTGGAAATTGTGCACATTTTGAGCAAATTCGTTAATTAGCTTCTAGGGACCCACATGTGCGACCTCATTGCAATCCAACACATGGGAAGGTATTAAAATATTATTTTGGACAATAAAACCCCTCGGTTTTCCCGAAAGCATTGTGAAATGTCGAAACCCCAAATTGGATATTCTCGTACTCTACTTGTACCAACTAGTTCAACTGAATTGTGAAGAATTTCAGCGATGGAACCCTGTGACAAATGAACTTAGGAAAAAAGTCATTAGTAAATCATGGAAAAATCATCTTTAATCATAGAAGAGTTAAGAAAACTAATGATAACCAACCATAGAGTGTAAGATATGTATTTGGCGGCAAGTTATGGAATTATGGTATGAAATGGGTTAAAAGTACATGAATATATGTTATGAATGGTGGTATTGAATGATGAAAACATGGGCATATTTAAGGCCCAACAATATGAATAGTACATTGGTTTTAAGGTAGGGATATGCCTTGGTTTTTGGACCTTCTGATGTGAGGAAACCTTGTCGAGGGATGGAATGCCCGAAATGGGGTGCTAGAGAAACTTGGAAGGTGTGTGACTGCACGGAAAGGGGTGACCAGATTGCCCAAGGGACTGTGTAGCAAAGAAGGGAAGGTCATGGATATATTTATTTTTTTCATTAGCTTTGTGTTGTAGCGGCTACAACCACCCTCCAAAATTTTGCATTTGCTTCGTTTTGGAGCCTCCCTCCTCGAAATTATCATAGTTATCTTGCATTGATCATGTACTTGTGTTTATTTGAGTTCATTTGTTGTTTCATATCTTGTGTCCAACTCACTTGTCCCGTCAGTCAACCACAAGAACACCCAGCACTTGGCTCACATTCGGTCGATCAGTTGTCGAGCAAAACTGCGCAAACCTGGAGGACAACTTGTCTTCCCCTCTATAATTGCACAAAGCATCCTAGCAGCTGCCCTGCAATGAGAAATTTCACAGAGTAGGCCAGGCAACCTTTCTCCGGAAATTGCACAAAGCAGGCCATCTTGCATTGCTCTCCAAAAATGCGCAGCTTCAGCCAGTTGTACTACCATCCAAAATTGCACAAAATCCAACCCAACTGCATTGCTCTCTAGAAATGCGCAGAGTATCCCAAGCCAGCTACACTATTCTCCAGAATTGTTCAGAACTGACCAGCTTCACTACTCTCTGTAAATACATAGAGTAGCCTAGTATCATTGCTCTGGAAAATTGCGCAAATCTGGCAAACCATCCAGGGCCTCTCAATCTAGAAACAACGCAAAGGTTTTCGCTCAGTGATTTCCCATCGCATTGGCCAGCAGGTTGTCAGGTTCCCTCTAGAACTGCGCAATATTTCCTTGCATGCCGAACATCTTTTCCCGAAAAATAAAAAAATAACCCTAGATTTTAGGGATCTATTTGTAGCAGCATGAGTTACATGCAAAACCATTTTTATAAACTTCCTGCTAAGTGTTTCTTTTCCTAGATTTGTGGCATATGCGTCATAAACCCTAATTTTGCCAAATATATTTAAAAGATGCCTTAGAGATCATTATTCACATTCAATCTTGGAGATCTGGCATTCCTGAGGCATCTAGGAACCTTCAACTCAATCGACGCAATTTTTCCAAGTAAGTTTTGCTTTTCATGCCTTTTGTCTCTTTTTCTATCGCTTTTTAGTTTCCGTCTTGTATGAGTGTTGTTTCCTTGGCTTTATTGAACGACAATTGGCATTTTAATGTATTTTACAATGTATAAGTGTTGTTTTAAGTTTTTTATTACCTTTCCTTAGTGTCACATACATAACATTGTTTATGCACTCACAGTCGTCGTTCCAGCGACTCGCTTCATGGGATTCTTGTTTTTGTCATTTACCTGATTTATGCACTCGCTTGAATCGCATGCATGTTCATTTCATGCAAATTTTCACCAGCTTTGCACACACATTCACTCCTTTGTGTTTTCAGTTTACCATTGGGTAGATCCGAGCTGACTTGGTCCAGATCTTGGCTTTCCTAGCAAGCTCTGCGGATTCCTGGTAGTCAAGGCTCTGCCTTGCCTCCAAGATTTGCACAGAGGCTACCCACATTATCTCCCAGCTATGCTCTGCACAATCCTGGGAGGAAGTGCCTAGTCCTGCCCACTAGAACTGTGCAATGCTCAGTTCCAGGCAACAACCAAGCCTAACTGTTCTGTATATTGCGAAGTTTCAGTCAGTAATCAGCCTCTTTGGATTTTGCATTGCATAGATCCAGCCAGTAGTCAGCCTCATTAGTATTTGGGGTTGCGTAATGCGCAGTTCCAACTGACAGTCTCCCAGCTTCCTGAAGTCAGTGCTACGCAACCTTGCCTAGCAGTCACCAATTTGTTGCCTGAATGTTTCTCGAAGTTGTTTGATGTTTTAGCTGACATTGTCTCGCCATGATTGTCTTCTCTATCTCTAGGTACCACAAGTTTTTGAGTAGCTTCTTAGTAGGACAGGTGTTATTTCCTCCAAGAGAGTTAGATCAAAAGACAGTTGAAATCAGTACCGAGGAAATGGTTGAACAGGGGTCAGTGTGCTTGCTCGTGTACACAGACACAAAAATTTTAACCTAGAAGAACATCAAGATCCCATGGAAATACATAAACACCATCTTCTTAGACAAATTTGAGGAGAATCTGGAGGATCGGAAGGTATATGTGAACATCCATAAGTTAGGATTATACAAGGTTGCATGCAGGTTTCCCATGTTCCCTTTCGCAAATGTGATCCACTGGATTGTTTCATACACGGACCCAGAGACAATGATACTGAGCAGTACCAGTGGAGCAAGGCTTACTTCCTTTAGGAAGGAGGATTAGCAGGAGATATATCATTTTCCATTCCCAGTGAACATGATGGATGCACTATTTTACACTCCTAACGACAGCACTAACACAAGAGATACCTTGAAGTGTTGGGTAAAGGAGCCAACAAATTTCAAGATGGCACCCAACCAGATATACAAGACGAAGACACTCAGGAAGGCATACCAATTCTTTGTCATCTTCACACGCCGCTTGTATGGAGCGGGGAGTACATAAACCTTCCCGCAGAGTTGGGTATCTATGTTGGATTAGCCGGGAAGTGAAGGAAAATCGTTCCACTGGTCCAACATGTTAGCTCTCTAGTTGAAAGTGCATCTATCCAATGCTTGGAGTCCGCCCAAGGATTAGCAAGAAAAATTCTTTATGTTTGCCTACTTTCTCAATGCAATCTGTGCCCATCAACAGTTTCCTAGCATGAGTTGGGCATGGACACCTTCAAAGAGTGACGTGAACATATATTGCAAGTTTCTCTCAGATTGTAGCTACCAAGGAGTCATGGCTAGAATATGTGACCATTTCATCGCCCCTTTGTGCACGATAATCTTCGAACAAGATCCGCCCTATGTGTCACAGGTGGAAATGGAGGCCTTGTTGAACATTATAAATTGGTACGCCTCACCTGAGGGAACCTTCATCATGATGTAGAGCGTGGAGAAAGCTCTACATGTGTTTATGAGGTTTTCCACGCACAAGTTGGTCATGCAGGAGGTTGCATACCACATCTCGACGGGCTTATCAGTGGGATTGCATAGGAAGAATAAGGCACTATGGCCCATGCTTCCGGTGCGAATTGGGTTGTTCATGATCGGGAGTTTGAAAGAAGCAGATGTCGAGGTGGTAGATTTCAAGAAGTTTAAGTTCAACACCATGAGTTTCAACCCATATGACCCACATGGTTTATGCAGGGACCACTGTGCGAGAGTGTACTATCCTTGGATCCACGGGGCATGTCATTGGTCAGAGGAAGACCCATGGAGATATTGTTATAACTCCTCTAGGCTCAATGAACCAGTCAACATTACAATGGAGTGGCTAGCAACACTCAAGCCAGCAGCACCACAGGGAGCAGCAACAATAACAACAAGCAGCAACAAACCTGTGCAAGACAAAGGCAACGGGAATATTGTCAAAAGCACAAAGCCAGAGCAAAGCTACAAGTATAAGGAAGACCCACTTGTGGAAAAGGTGGATTTGGAGATAGATGCGAAGAGACGACAACGCGACAGGAGGATAGCGCAAAGAAAGAGAGAAAAGTAAAGGCTGGAAGATACAGAGAGGATGTTGCAGGATATCCAATAGAAGCTCAAGGAAGAACAAGAGTTGTGTAGAATAGAGAAGGAAGCGCAACATGAGAATGAACAGGAACAGGAGGAAATGCAAGGTGCACAGAAAACGAAAATTGCACCAATAAAGTTCAAAGACTCTGAACTAGCAGTAGATGAAGAACAGGGTGAGTAGCCAAAGGAATAGGAACTTTATCTATATGATGAATAGATAGTAGAATAGATGGACATGGAGATGGAGCAGCCATAATAGGATCAGGATACCGACCTCATGCCAAAAGTAACCGAGGTCACTCCATAGGTTTCACAAGCTCCAATAATAGAGAAAGTCTTTAGTGAACAAGGGGATACTATTCTCCTTGAGTACCATATGAGAACAGATGTGTACAACATAACGTTTGATTAGTCATAACACATGGTTGTATAAGCGCATAAAGCGTGCACCCTGGATGAGAATGCATCACCTGCACACTTAGAAGAACGAGTGATTGTATCAGATGTACTAAGACATCTAGGTGCCTTGAACGATGCTACAAATGCTTATCTTGAAGCCACGAGCTCAAGTGTTAAGTTCTTGATAGCATAAAATGAGCGCATGGCTAAGGAGGTGCAAGCTATTGGGCAGAAAGAGGAACAATCAATAGGATCCACTAGAGAAGAGATGAAGATGGCCATACTTGCTGAAGTATTCGCTCTTGAGATAGTCACGCGGAGATTGTATGACAGGTTCGTCACCATGCATAAAGGTAGTTGTCTACCTTCATGTTTATCAGGAGCGTTGCACCCCAATCGAAACAACTGACTTGACTTGGCTTGGAATGTGTACTGACCAATCAAGAGAATGGTAAGGGACTGTATCTTTTACTCAAGCTTAGTGTTAAAGCCATGACGATCAAAGAATCGAACAATACTTCTGGTGGAGTTAGACTCGCTTTTCACGAACAAGGTCCATACAAAGAGCTGGAGTTCTACCAGTGTGTTGCCAATGTTGTAGCAGCTACAACCACCCCCCCAAATTTTTCCTTCGCTTCATTTTAGAGCCTCCCTCCTCGAAATCGTCGCAACTATCTTGCACTGATTAGGTACTTGTGTTTATTTGAGTTCATTTGTCATTTCACAGCTTGTGTTCAACTCACTTGTCTCGTTGGTCAACCACAAGCACACCTAGGACTTGGTTCACATTCGGTCGATCAGTTGTCGGGAAAAATTGTGCAAACCTAGAGGAAAAATTGTCTTCCCCTCCAAAAATGTGCAGAGCAGAACAATGGTTGCCTTTCACTTAGAAATTGCACATAGCAGGCCAATCGACACTTCTCTCCAAAAATGCGTAGTTTCAACCAGTTGTATTGCCATCTAGAATTACGCAAAAACTAGCCCAGAAATGCGTAGATCAACCCAGTTCAGCTGCACAGTTCTCCGAAATTACGCAAAATTGGCCAACTGCACTACTCTCCGGAATAGTGCAAAGCAGCGCAACATCAAAGCTCTAGAAAAATGCGCAAAGCTGGCCAACTAGACAGGGCCTCTTAGTCTAGAAACAACATAGAGGTTTTCCCTCACTGACTGTCCATTGCATGTGCTGGTAGGTTGTCCAGTTCCCTCCAGAACTGCACAATCCTTCCTTGCATGAAGGGCAAATTTTCTCGAAAAAGAAAAAAAAAATGGAAAAAACATGCCTAGATTTTAGGGATCTATTTCTAGAAATAGGAGCTATATGAAAAACCATTTTTAGAAACTTCCTGCAAAGTGTCGCTTTTTCCTAGATTTGTGGCATGCATGTCATTGACCCTAATTTCACCAAATCTATTTAAACAATGCATTAGAGCTCATTCTTCACATTCGATCATGGAGCTCTAGCATTCCTGAGGCATCTAGGAACCTTTAGCACAGTCAACGTAGCATTTCCGGCCAAGTTTTGCTTTTCATGCCTTTTGTTGCTTTTTCTATCGCTTTTTAGTTTTCAACGTGTATGAGTGTTGTTTCCTTGGTTTTATTGAACAACCATTGGCGTTTTAATGTATTTTATAATGTATAAGTGTTGTTTCAAGTTTTTCATTACCTTTCCTTAGTGCCGCACACATAACATTGTTTTAGCACTCACATTCGTCGTTTCGGCGACTCGCTTCATGAGCTTCGTGGTTTTGTCGTTTAACTGATTTTCACACTCACTTGAATCGCATACATGTTAATTTGACTTAGATCTGCATGAGATTCACACATAGATTCACTCCTTCATGTTTCAGGTTGCCATTGGGCAGATCCGGGCTGACTTGGTCCAGATCGGGTCTTTCCCAGCAAGCTCTGCACATTCCTGGCAGCCAAGGCTCTGCCTTGCCTCTAGGAATTGCGCAGAGGCTGCCCACAATGTCTCCCAGCTATGCTTTGCGTAATCCTCAGAGGCAGTTCCTAGTCATACCCATTGGAACCACGCAATGCGTAGTTCCAACCAGCAACTCGGCCTAACTGTTTTACACATTGTGCAGTTTCAGTGAAGAATCAACCTCTCTAGAATGCGCATTGTGTAGATCCATCCTGCAGTCAGCCTCACTGGCAGCTAGAGTTGTGCAATGTGCAGTTCCAATTGACATTTTGTCTCCACGAACCACAGGTTTTTTAGTAGCTTCTCAGCAGTACAGGTATTATGGCCTCCAAGAGAGTTGGATCAAAAGACACAGTTGAAAGCAGTGTTGAGGACATGGTTGAACAAGGGTCAATGATCCTACCCGTGTACACAGACACAAACCTTTTAATCGAGGGAAATCAAGATTACATGGCAAGAAATCAACACCATATTCTTAGACAAATTTGAGGAGAATCTGGAGGATTGACTGGTCTATGTGAACATCCATAAGTTAGGACTATACAAGGTTGCATGCAAGTTTCACATGTTCCCTTTCGCATATGTGATCCACTGGATTGTCTCACACACTGACCCAGAGATAATGATACTGAGCAGTGCCAGTGGAGAAAGGCTTGCTTCCTTTAGGATAGAGGATTATCACGAGATATATCATTTTCCATTCCCAATGAGTAGGATGGATGCACCATTTTATACTCCTAATGACAACACGAACACAAGAGATATCTTGAAGCGTTGGGTAAAGGAGCCAACAAGTTCGAGACAACACCAAACCCGATATACATGACAGAGACATCCAGGAAGGCATACCAATTCTTGGTCATCCTCGCATGCCGCTTGTATGGCCAAGGGAGTACAAAAACCTTCCTATAGAGTTGGGTTGCTATGTTGGATCAACTGGAAAGTGAAGGAAAATCATTAGCATGGTCGGACATGTTCACTCTCCAGTTGAAAGTGCATCTATCCAATGCTCAGAGTCTGCCCAAGGATCAACAAGCAAAGTTCTTCATGTCTTCCTACTTGCTCGATGCAATCTGTGCCCGTCAATAGTTTCCTGGCATGGGTTGGGCATGGACACCTTCAGAGAGTGTTGTGAACATATATTGCAAGTTTCTCTCAGATTGCAACTACTGAGGAGTCATGGCTAGAATATGTGACCATTTCATCGCCCCTCTATACACGATGATCTTTGAACAAGATTCGCCCTGCATGTCTGAGGCAACAATGGAGGCATTGCTGAACATTGTAGATTGGTATGCCTCACTTGAGGGAACCTTCATCAGGATGTACAACGCAGATAAATATCTACATCTGTTGCTGAGGTTTTCCATGGACAAGTTGGTCATGCATGAGGTTGCATACCACATCTCGACAAGGTTATCAATGGGATTGCACAGGAAGAAGAAGGCACCATGGCCCACGCTTCCTGTGGAAATCGGGTTATACGCAATAAGGAGTTTGAAAGAAGCGGATGCCGAGGTGGTAGATTTCAAGAAGTTTAAATTCGACACCAGGAGTTTCAACCCGTACGGCCCACATGTTTTTATGCAGGGACCACTGTGCGAGAGTGTACTATCCTTGGATCCATGGGGCGTGTCATTGGCTAGAGGAAGACCCATGGAGATATTGTTATAACTCCTCTAGGCTCAATGAACTGGCTAGCATTTCCATGCAGTGGCTAAAAGCACTCAAGGCAGCAGCACCATAGGGAGTAGCAATAACAGCAGCAACAAGCAACAAACCTATGCAAGGCAAAGGCAAGAGGAAGATTGCCAAAAGCACAGAGATGAAGCAAAGCTACAAGTTTAAGGAAGAGCCACTTGTGGAAAAGGTAGCTTTGGAGATAGATACGAAAAGGCGACAATGCAATAGGAGGATATTGCAAAGAAAGAGAGAGAAGCAAAGGCTAGAAGATACAAAGAGGATGTTGCAAGAAGTCTAGTAGAATCACAAGGAAGAACAAGAGTTGTACAGAAGAGAGAAGGAATTGCGACATGAGCATGAATAGGAACAGGAACAGGTATAGGAGGAACTACAAGGCACAAAAATAGTACAAATTGCACAAATACAGGTTGAAGACTCTGAAACAACAGTAGATGAGGAATAGGGTGAGCATCCCCAAGAACAACAACTTGCTCTGTAGGATGAACATATAGTATAACAGATGGACATGGAGATGGAGTAGCCAGAACAGGATCAAGATATTGACCTCATGCCAAAAGAAACCAAGGTCACTCCACAAGCTTTGCTAGCTCCAATAGCATAGCAAGTCCCAAGTGACCAAGGGGATATTATTCTCCTTGAGGACCATCCTAGAACAGAGGTGTACAACATAGCCTTTGATGAGTCATAACACAGGGTTGTACAAGCACATAGAGCGCGCACCCCAGATGAGCATGCATCATCTACTCACTTAGAAGAACGAGTGATTGTGTCAGATGTCTGGAGACATCCATTTTCCTTGGCCAATGTTACAAAGGCTTATGTCGAAACCACAAGCTTGAGTGTTAAGTTCTTGATAGCAGAAAATGAACGCATGGCTAAGGAGTTGCAAGTAGCCAGGCAGAGACAGGAACAATCAACACGATCTGCTAGAGCATAGATGAAGATGGCCAGACTTGCTAAAGTATTGGCTCTTGAGACAGTAACATGGAGACTGTATGACAAGTTCGTCACCATGCACAAGGCAGCTGTCCACCTACATGGTCATCAGCAACGATGCACCAAGATAGCACGAACACTCGCAGACATACATGCCGTAGTTGATCATGTACTAATCATGTCCAACATCGACCAGAGACTAGACCAAAATGTAATGAGGGAAATGCTATCCCAATCTGAGATGATACACTGTGGGATCCCAAAGTGTACCCACACTTGTTCAAAGAAGATTTTAGTAGTGCCTTCTGTTGTGATATTCTTCTTGTAGGCCACCATAATGGCCATCTTCGAGAATTTATCGATGACCACAAAAACAAAGTCATTTCCACGCTTAGTAGAAGGAAGGCCCGATATGTAATCCATGGAGATGGATTCCCAACGTCGACTAGGGGTAGGAAGCGAAGTATAGAGGCCTTGCTTCTTAATGGTCAGTTTGGAAATGGCGCAGGCAATGCAAGATTAGATGTACTTCCCGACATTCTATCAAATGTTTGGCCAATAGAAATATTTCTGCAGTACTACCACTATTTTCTCGACCCCGAAATTCCCAGGGACCTGACTGTAGTCCGCTTCCCAAATCATCTTGGCATGCTCACTTGACCTAGGTGGCATAACAATGCATCGTTAAGGTGAAAATATGGAACTTGCCGACCCTCCAAGAGCAGCTGGTCTATGTGGCTGAATTCTGGGTCAATTTTATAGAGAAGCGGCCAATCAAAAGTCTCGTTCCCACAAGAGTTGAGCGCAGTGGTTAACGCCATGATCGGGGGTCAGCTGAGGCAGTCTGCAACATTATTGGTGCTGCCCTTATTGTACTTGATATTCAAATGGAATTGTTGCAGGTATGTAGACCACTTCTGATGGGGATCATTCTGCAACTTCCCTTACGTCTGTATGAACTGCAGGTGTTGGTGGTCTATCTGGATGGCTGTTTCCTTCCCAAAAATGTAATGCTTCCATTGTCAGCAGGCCTGCACAATGGAATACATCTCTTTGTCATAAGTGGGATACTTTTGGACTGTGTCTGAAAGTGTCTCACTGTGATCTGCCACTGGATGCCCCTGTTGTGTAAGGACTACCCCAATAGCATAGTCAGAGGCATCTGTCTCAATCTCAAATGTTTGTTGCAAGTCTGGTAATGTGAGCACTGGTGCAAAGTAGAGGCGATGTTTCAAATCTGCAAACACCTTCTATTGAGATTCAGACCAAAATAATTTTACTTTCGCTCCTCCCTTGGTGACTTGACTCAAGGGCCAAGTGATATGAGAGAACCCCAACAGGAACCTGTGGTAGAAATTGGCAATACCCACAGAGTTGTGAAGCTCTGTCAGAGTGGTTGGGGCTGGCCAATCTCAAATGAATTGTATCTTGGCTAGATCCACAAGCACCCCCCGTTCATCAATAATGTATCTGAGACACTAAACCTGGGTCATGTCAAAAGTGCATTTCTCCAAATTGGCACAAAGCTTGTGTTGCCACAGTGTTTGGAGAACCTGTCGGATGTGGTGGAGGTTCTCTTCCCAACTTTGGTTAAAGATCAAGATGTCATCCATCAGCCTCATGAAGGTTGCAGGAACATTCGTCAACCCGAAAGACATAACTAGCCATTCAAAAAGGCCCTCCTTGGCTTTGAAAGTAATCTTCCACATATCAAAGGGTTCGATTGGTACCTGGTGATATCCAGAATTCAAGTCAATCTTGCTGAAATATTTCCCCCCATTGAGTTGGTCTAGAGGTCATCAATATGTGGGATCGGGTACCTACTCCAAACAGTGATCTTGTTCAGCGCCTGATAGTCAATACATAGTCTCGAAGTCCCATCCTTCTTCTGTTGTCTAGACTTCAAGTCAATCTTGCTAAAATATTCCCCCCCTTGAGTTGGTCCAGAAGGTCATCAATATGTGGGATCGGGTACCTATTCCGAACAGTGATCTTGTTCAGCGCCTGATAGTCAATACATAGTCTCCAAGTCCCATCCTTCTTCTATACCAACATGATCGGGCTCCCACAGGGCAATGAACTCGGCCGCATGTGACCTTTCTGCAACAGATTCTGAATCTGCCTCTTGATTTTTTCATTCTCCAGAATAGAGCGTCAATAGATTGTTCCATTAGGTAATGACGCACCTGGGGTCAGATCAATGGAATGCTTGACTTGACAGTGTAGAGGCACCCCTGCAGGGGAGGTGAAGATGTCCTCGTACTCTCCAGGACCTTGTCCATTTGTTGTTTTTGTGCAGAGGGGTCTTGTCTAGAGATCATGGCCACCATCTTCTTCTTTCCCTAAGGGTGTATTATCAGGAAAAAAATTTCCTAGTTTTGGAAATGAGCTTACTGCATTGTTTTGCAGTAACCAAAGAGATGACAGTAGGTGGTGCTACCTTCGGTATCCTATACAGCTTATTTCCCAAGGTAACAATAACAACGTGAGGCCTTGAATTATACACAACGTGTCACTTCCACAAGTATGGCTGGCATAATAATACATCACAAACATTAAGAGGAGCAATATCACATAAAACATCATCCATAAAGGGCTTGATGTTGTATGGAAGGTGACACTGCTGGCTGACGCGGAGATCCTGTCCTTGGTGAAGCCACCCGATGGTGTATGTTTGTGGGTGTGCTGTGGTCGGTAAGCCCAGCTGCTTCATGATCTCTACTGAAATGAGGTTATTTTGGTTGCCTTTGTCGACAATGAAATGTAGTGGGGAACCCTTTACCCACATTTTGTAGTGGAAGAGTCCTCCTCCTCTAGATCTCTGAGTTCCTCCTTCTGGATCTTCGTGGTGGCAACGATGGTGTTGGGCTCTGCATCGATAATCTGCTTCCCTTTGTCATTCCCCTTGTTGGGTTCTGACTTAGAGTCGTAACATGCATCTAATTCAGAAGCCTTCAGCTCGGCCACCAGTGACTATTTGGCGCGACACTCACTTGTGTTGTGAGTGGAGCTCTTATGTAACTCACACCACTTTCCCGTGTCCTTATTCATCTTCACGGTGTTGTTCTTTTCTTACGGCTTTGGTGGGTTTTCCTGGGCCACCCCACCTTGGCTTTGTCCTTTATTCTGGGGTTTGGGGGCACCTTTCCCTTGCTTCAGATTCACAGATCCAAAATCTCACTTTTTTTGTTTAAGCTTCTACTCGATCTTGACAACATCGGTACACTATGCCAAGCAAGAACATGTCCAGGAACTCCATCTCATCCTGTATGTATTTGTGTAGGAAGCCATGTACTTGAGTACCAAATGTTTCTCAGAATCCTTGATACCCAACTTCGTGCGAAGGGTATGAAAAGAACATCGTTAAACTTCGGCATGTCTTGGTCCCTTCCTTGCTGCAATGTGGTCCACTTTATGTATTTATCCTCACAGCTCCCGACAGAGTAGTACTACTCCTTGATGGAATCCTAGAACAAATTCCAACTAGATGCTGCTGAAAATAGTAAGGGCATACTTTCATCCTTCTTCTCACAGTAGGTTTCCCACCAGTCTTTGACATGGGGGTAGCTTTGACAAGAGCAAAAGTAATCTTTTCTCGGATGGAAAAATCACAAACAGGAAAATATCCTTCTAGCAGATTTAACCATTTATATACGGTGTCTACATCTATGTGGCCCTAAAATAGGGGAATGTCAAATTTTACGTGTATCTTAAGAGGAGTGGCGCCTTCAGAGTGCCTTTTGGATGTGCATGCGCTGCCAGTGGGCAATCGTTGAAGGATCTAAGAAAAGTTATCCATCATCGCATTCCTTTGTTTCTTAAGGGCCTCCTCAAGCAATATTTTGATAGGATCTCCTACTCCCTCGTCTTTATTTTCTTTCCCCATGGGCAGTTGTCGAGGTTTGTGAGGCTGATCTTGCAAAGGTTCAACCAGATTGAGCCTTAGCTCCTTATACCCCGACCTTGTTGGGGACATGCAAAGAAGGATTGAGAAAGAGAAAACCACTCTAATACCACTGATCTGAATTTAAACAGGAACTCAACAAATTACAAATATAACCATACACATAGAGATGCAACGAAAATAAAACTTCAATTCATTAATATCAAAGAACTAGGATATGTTTACATACATAATGGAAAAAAAAGTAGCTCAAGCAATGGTAGCTTATTTGTGAGAAGAGATTTGGTGGCTACGTGCCTCTGAACTGTGTTACAATAAGGCTTGAAGGCTTATTTATTATTCAGAAACAATGGAAAACCCTAAACATCCAAAAACCTAACCCTAGGAGATGAAACACAAAACTATGGGCCACGTTAGGGTAAGTTAGTACATCAACTTCCCGGGCCGTAACTTTGGCATACAATCTCCATTTGACGCACATGATACCTTGCTAGAAGGATCTATTTGAGGACTACAATTGTTGACAGTGAATATCAAGTTAAAAACCTACATTAGCCACCGGTGGTTTTCCAAAAAGACGTCATTTAGGGCATCAAAACGGCTTCGAAAGTTTAGGACCCAAAAAACTGTCAAAAATAGTAAATTGTGCTACAATTACGGAAACTGAAAAAATGAAAGAAACAATGGTGGAGGTCCAAGTGGAATAGGCGGGAGCCACAAATATCCACCTGGATCATGTACAAACATGGGCAATGAGGTACATGGGAGCTCTGCTTCACTTGCACAATATTATGAAGCTGCAGGTGGAGTTGAACAAAGCATGCATCCGGAGTCAGATCCAAAACTATGAGGAACTCCTACCACTCATCACTAGTATTGAGGCTTCGTATGCACAGTTGTAGAGGAGTTTGGATGTCGTGGTGAGAAAGTATGGCACCTCATCAATTGATAGGCTCACCGAGGCCAAAGAGAAGAAACAAGTCAGACTGGAGTTTGATGCGTACTTTGATTAGTTGGTGCTCATGCCACTAGCGCAAATTTGCAAGTCAACACAGATAACATGAGGATGTACATCGTCGGTCCGGACTTTCTCAGGACTAAGCTACGCATGTTACAAGATGAGTTGGACTGAGGTTCCAAATTAGTATACCTGGAAGCAATGGAGGCAAGAGCTCGTTTCCAGAAGAACATCATCAAAGAGTATGTGGACACCATTGTGCACTATCAAGCATGGCATCAGTTTGTCGTCGAGGATCACTAAGAGAAGGTTGATGAGTTGGTCTTTCCAAAGTCCTCTGAGTCTTAGTGTTGTCTTGTCTGACTGACTCAAGCCGATTTTGTCCCACATGGGGTATATGTGGAAAAATGTATCATTTTTGTAAACATCATGTAAAGTGAAATTCCAAGTGTCATTAGTGGAATACAAGCAGTCATATGTAATGTAAAGAGTCATGATGGTATTCCAAGAGTCATAAAGGGGAATGTCAAGGGTCACCCCACCCTTTGTTATAAATATAACCTCATAGATCATAGAACATGCTTTTGGGAGCTAATCTTTCGCTAGCCATTTCTTAGAGAGGGCTCCGAGAGTATTGTGACAAGCCTTGGCTTTCCCATAGTGCAAAGTGAGAATATCTCTTTGGAGGAGTAGGCGGTGTTGACTGTAACATTCCACTATGGATGGAACTTTCACTTTATATAATATAGCAGAGCTAGCACGTTTCATGCATATGTTGTTATTGTAGTTCGACTATTCTGGTTACTTTAGCAATGTATGTAGTTTTACTTATGCATTGATGTATGGACTATTCCGTATGTGATTGTATGAATCTTATTGAAGTGTGTTGTTGGTTTAACTCATCACTTTGGATTGTCGACTATTCTGCTTTCTAGTTTGTGATGTCATTCAGCTCGTGTGTTCCTTTCAAGTTGTGTACTATTACAAGCTTCTAAGGGATACACTTATTTTCCCCTTCTGTGTGTTAGAACCTCCCCATGCATTTCTCCTGACTTGCTACAAGGCCACACACTTGCTTTCGACAAAGATATCTTGCTTACCTCTGCGCACTAACGTAGTCAAGGCATAACTTTACTACCCTGCTAGGACTCCTCCTCCAAACGGTCTGAGGTCTAGTTGGGACTTTACTGGGGAGATCCCTTGACATGTTGGCGGGTCCAACAATGTCAACACATTGCCAAATGGAATCAAATGCACATTGGGAGTGTGCCCTGGAATAATGAGTCGATAATTGTTCACTGAGAAGATAAGTGGCGCAGGATTATAGTGTTGGATGGATGCAGATTCAACCTTGCAGTGGATTCTAGACTTCCTAGGAAGGAGGTGAATCCTGGTATTACTTTGATGGTGGAGGTGTGAGCCTTTGGATTCCTTATTGCAGATGCAGGCATCGTGCCCTTTTATTCGTTGGTTGAGAAAATGTGCATATGTGTGTATTATTGAAAATATTGTATCGAGCTACTCCATAGACATTATGAGTATTTTTTGGGTGAAGCAAATGTGTATGTGTGTATATGTGGTTATTATTGTAAATATTTTAATGAGTTGTGTTATAAATCTCCCGTGAATGGTATATTTGTCATGTTTTAGCATATGGTCATTGTAAATACTACAACAAGTTATTATAAAGCTCCATGGGTAGTATGTTTTGTTTTTAGCGATCTTGCTGGTTATAGGTGTCATTGAACACCGAGGATGATGTTCCCCCAATGGGAAGGATTATGTAACAACCCTGGTTAAAAAAATCCATGTAAATATAAAAATATAAGACCAAGGTCATGGGACACGTATTCCAAGATGAATATTGAGCAAAAATCCTAGTGGGGTGTCACTTCGATTTATTAGGGCTAAGGAAATTGGCAAAGGCTTTCGAAAGACATGAGGCATTTGTTGGCATTTTATTTATGAAAATAAAGGAAATTAGAAGAAAATGAAGGTGAAAGGTCACATATTGCATGTGATGAGGAAATTGGAGAAAAATAATGGAAAATGAAGAAAATAGAGACCTCATTGATAAAAAGGTTTCTAAGGATCAGTTGGTAAGCTTTTGCTCAAGCTTTTACTCAAGCTTGGTCAGTGTGAGGCTCTTGTGAGTTCAGTTTTTGAGCTCTCATTCTATTCTCTATCTCTCATACTCTTGGACACTTAGAGTTTTCTTGGAGCACTCCTGGAGAGTGTGGCATACTTGTATTCTTGGATCAAGAAGGTAAAGGAAGAGCAGAAAAGTGCAAGAGGACATCGAAATCAGCAGCTACAACAGGTTTTTCTTGCAAGTACTGAGTTGCATGTATGTTTTCCTCACTAGTTTGACATGCATGTGGTTTATTGGTCATGATCTGTCATTGGCATGGAGGATTGCCAGGATTGACAGTGGATTTTCCTAGCCTTGCCATTTCTTGGATAGCCATGGTGTTATGGGTTCATTTCTTTGTTTTTATGGTTGGTTCTCATGTTTCCTTTAGCTTGGGTTGAGTTTCTAGTTCCTAGAAGCCTTGATTGGATAAATGCTCTGGAAGCCTTGTAACATATTGGGTTGAGTTACTAGATCTAGAAGCCTTGGTTGGACAATTGCTCCGGAAGCCCTTGGTGGGTTGAGTTACTAGTCCTAGAAGTTATGGTTGGACAAATGGTTTGGAAGCCTGACTACAGCTCTGGGTTGAGTTATTGGTCCTGGAAGCCTTGGTTGGAGCAAACACTTTGGAGCCCTAGAAGGCTTGGGTAGAGACCAATTTGGTGATGGTTTGTGATGTCCGGCCGTGAGGTGGAACCATTGTTTGATGGGTTGAGGTGGTTTGGCCTCTGGAAGCCCCAGTTCCGTTTTGATGGATTGTTCCATGAGATCCCACATTCATCCTTGGAATATGGCACGGGGGTGACTCGCTAAAGAGAGATTTGGCTCAGCCATGTCTACAGTCGGGTGGTTCATGGAAGTAACAAACCTGGTTAACATTTGCATCATTAATATGAGGTTATTTCTCCTTGTTAATTCATGAGTATTATATTGGTTTATATGTGGATTATATGGTTGTTGTTTCGTTGGTATTTCTTTTGTTATTATACTGGTTATGAATATGAATTATGACAATGGCTATATATGGCTCTCATCATGTTTTTACTTGTAAATGAATGAACAATGTATCCATGTGCTAATAGATGATAATGTAGTTAATTTGATAAGGAAACAATGCCTCATAGAAAATATCATATAAGTATGAGACCCCTATGCACAACTTTGTTGTTAAGACCTGTAGATTTCATATTTGTGATATGTTTGATGAAATGCATGTCATGGCTAGTAAGGGTCCAGTCTAGTCCTTGTTGATGTTTTTGCAATTGTATCTCTGTTCCGCTGTGAGATTTCATTTATAAAGGTGTCATTGAGTTCTGGGCAGTGACCTAAGCTCTGGGCCTGAAAAAGTCGCACAAATTTTAGATTCGCGAGCACAACATTGGGGAAAAAAGTCTGTAGAAGCTCCCTTGCCCTTGTTGTGGGAGCTTTTGGAACCTCCCAAATGCACCCTTGTCCGTATCAAGGGAGCGTCCAGAGGTTTGATGCACTAAAACTTCAGTTAGTCTCAGGGGCAAGTTACCTAAGTGATTGGGATGGCTCCTGGTAATTTTGTTGCTGATGTGGAAGGTCTATGTGGCATGTTTCCGTCGATTCCACTTCCTTAAGGTGACTTAGGAGGTTGAATCCCATCATAGTGGCCTCTCATTGCATATTTACCCTGGTTGGGCAGTTACTTGGTAGATGTGGGATAAGGTTGTTACATTAACTAGATGTTAAATCCATGTAGATCGCTAAACTTCTATGTGGGTTGTAGTTTTTTTAAAGACAAATCAAAAGTGTAATGTTTCAACTTCACTTATTTTGTCTTTACGAAGGCAACTCTTGCACATTTATCAAGGTGTAGGAGGACAAGAAAACTTAGGTTTTGCAACAACAAGATTGTGTATAACACATTTTAAGACCTCTACCAAGACAAACAATATATGGAGAAAGAAATAAAAAGCAACCGGTATCTGAAGAATGAAATAAAATCACACCTTCCAGTTACATATATATTGGCTCCACTAATTAAGAGGACCATTTGTATTCTTAGTGTTGCCTTTGTTTCTAGAGGAATAATCCATGGAAAATTTCAGATTCTATGACTATACTATTTGACGGAACTTTGATTTATATATGAGTTGAAGGGAAAGTACACTTTGGACAAATTATTGATACATAGACAAACTATGTACTAGGATTAACCTGTTAACATTAGGAATGTGCCAGCCACCTTACAACATCATCAAACAAACCAATTTTCTTCAAGTTGACTAAGTGCAAAGGAATTTTGTGCACAATTTTGTCCCAAAAAGCATCTGCATTGAATGATTTATTTGGCTTAACATAGTTTATGTTATTGAGCTTATAGTTGGGATGTTGTTTTTCTTCTCACTAATCCTCAACTAGTTCTGCTTCTTTGGTCTATTTCAAGGCTCTCAATGGGTGGATTCCCTGATGGTATAACTAATATCAACCTCAAGAATAATTATGATATGTTTGGATGTTGTGTCTATTGACATATTGAGCTTGTTGATGAAATAAGTGTTCTATATAACTTGGTTGTAAGACCCATTTCCTATAGGGCAACTAGAGTATTACACTAGATTTGTTTGATATTGGAATTGGTTTTGATTATTTACCAGCCTAGATCCATTTTAAATCTAGCTCTATCAAGTGCCAAGAGGGATGAAATCTCTTGAGGTGCAAACATTTCCTCAAGTTTACACTCAAAAAGAGGTTTTCACTTCGAGAAATTTGATCCTCTCAACACTTGATAAATCCATATTTAAGATGGATCTAGGTTGGTTTCAATAATCTAAAATAACGTAACTTTGTTTTAAATTTAAATTATTCTTCATTGATTTTCCTCTTTTCTTATAATGGATTATAATTTACAAATTTGAATAGTTTGAGTTTAATTAAATTATGCACCCGTATTATACACTCATATTTCTAACAATGATCTTAATTTTTTATATCTCTTAAATATTCATTATTTTTTACTTTGATAAGAAAATAATCTCACACAGATACATTTAACAATAATATCTATATACGCAATTTATTGAAGCATTGTTTTCCCTTTAAAATATTATTATCATTAAACATTTGCTTTTAACTTAGACAAAAACATTTATAATTTACATAATTTATATATATATGAGATACCAATTAATTTTTACTTGGATACATTTTATTTAATCTCACACGAGAGCATTTTAACTATCATATCAAATTACATGATTTATATTTCAAAAATACTTATTGGTTTTACTTTAAGAAAATTTAATTCAAATAAAAATATTTTTAACTATCATATTAATTTGATTAATTTATATATATATAATACTAATTACTTTTCACTTTGATAAGATTTACCTCACACAAACAAATTTAACCATGATGTCAATTTACTTAATTTTTGTAGGCAATATTTTAGTTTTGTAACTATTCCAATTTCATGCAACATTTCACATGTAGTAAGAGTTGATTGTGTTTTCACGTTTTGGCAAATAACCTTATATGATTTTTTACATTATAGATAAAATCTAATCTAATATTTTTGAGGAATGCCTTGTATGATTTTTTACATTATAGATAAAATTTAATCTAATATTTTGAGGAACAAGGTGTTACAAGTTTTATAGCTGGGTGACTTTGTTATCATAATTGAAGATTTTGGAATGAGGTGTTGACAAGTTTTATAGCTGAGTGAGTTTGTTATCATAATGTTATTGTGTTAAGAGCATGCATTTTCTCCAAAGAGGTCACAGGTTCAAAACTAGAAGGCGCTAGAGTATGTATGCCTTAGTAGACTTAGCAGTGAAATCGCTACACTGAAGTGGGTCCCTTGTCCTACAAACAAGAGGGTCTCATACACCAATTTGATATCTTAAAATTGGATAATAATAATAATAATCTGTTTTTTTGTTTAAAAACTTGATTGAACAAACATATTCAATATTATTCTTTATTTTTTATTAAGTGGTTTACATATATTTTTGAAATTTGTTTAATGTAACTTTACATGATAACATCTCCCCCGGAGGGGATAAGTTTTTCCAGATTTATCCATCATGCATGAATAATAAGAGAACAAAACACAATTAAGGCCCCCTTCATATTTGTTGAGAGTTGGTTTCGTGTTCATATTTGTTGAGAGTTTGGTTTTGTCATGATAAAAATATGCTTCCATTAGGAAGTTAAGCAAAGCATAATAGGAATTTTCTGATGCCTCTCCACAATGCTCGTAGAGACATCTAAACATCGTCTTTGCCAAAACTCACCAAGAAAAAACATCATCTCTGCATCATTGTAGCAGCGAGTCAGTCATACATCTTTAGGCATCAAAAGGCTTACATCCATTACTACAAGAGTTCTTAAGCACCTGTTACTGCATTAAAACTGGGTTATCCGTTCCACACAAACACCATAGGAAAGGGTAATTTTTCTCCGTAAATCATAAAATAAAATCCTGGTCTCATAATCCTCGATGGGCATGCAAGACCAGCGACAGAGTTGATGCTGAATGCTGCGACCTAATTAGAATCTGAATTGAGGCCTAATTGATCTGACAAATTAATGACGTAAGTGGAGCGTTGATGCTATGCTGGAGTAAAATCACTTCAGAAAAGGATCCAATAAGTGCGGATGAATGAAGGTTTAGGTAATACCAATGCAATCAAACTGTGATTCCTCCTGCAAACCTTCATAGGAATTCAACGGTACTCTGCACATTGACACAAAGTATCCGAAATACCAAAAACTGAAACAATAGATTAACCAATAACATCATTTGCATTCTCTTCCTCTGAATCACTTAGAACTATTAGTTCAGAATCCTTTTGGAGTTCAGAACAGACATGCTTGGAAATTCTCAGTAAAGTCTGATTACGTCCCAAGAATGAAGAGTCAAAACCTGGCATCATTATTTGTTGAAAAATCAAGGTTCTCACTTCCACTTCCTTCCTGATTGATACCTGGATCTTCATCATCTCCATTTGTATCAGTTGCGCTGTAGTTGATGGCTGGCACAGTTTTTATATTCCCTGACAAGGTCCTCACTTCCTTCTTGATTGATACTTGGATCTTCATCATCTCCAATTGTATCAGTCGCACTGTAGCTGATGGCTGGCACAGTTTTTATATTCCATAGTATTTGCAGTAGATGATAAGATAGCACCACCTAATCCCAAATAACTATCTCAGTTCCTCTTTATTCCAATTTTTAAAGGCAACTGACTTTCAAATATACCCTAACATTTAACCTGGTTCAAGTTTCCCTGTTGATGTGTAATTTTTCCAATTGAAATAATGATTCATCTATCTGGCCGATGCCAATGCTCATGGAGCCTGGCATAACCTTCAAGCTTTGGATACCATCTCAATTCCTCTTTATTCCAATTTTTAAAGGCAATACTCTCACATTTAACTTGGTTCAAGTTTCCCTGTTGATGTGTAATTTTTCCAATTGAAATAATGATTGATCTATCTGGCTGATGCCAATGCTCACGGAGACTGCATAACCTTCAACCTTTGGATACCAAGAAGCATCTGGTTTCACCTCAACATCAGTTACGTCCTTAGAGTAGTTTTTCATCTGCCATATTAGATAATCATAAAGTTTTGACATGTTAGGAATTAGCCTAAATTTGAGGTTCCCTTTATCATCCTGTTCCCATCAAAAAATTGCAACAATTTACTTACAAAATTAACGATGCTATCCACTGAATAATCCTCCTTGCACATAGGACACTGCCACTGCATGTGCAAATAAAGAAACTTCCATTTCTTATTTAAAAGCAAATGAAAATTTAAATAGCAAATAGTTGGAGAAATGGTTAAAGCAAGTGTGAATATTTCATGCCAGTGAATTTTCTAGCAAGTTGGTCATACAAAAGATCCTAATTCAAAACAACCCAAATGAATACAAGGTTTGAATTTACCAGCAGATTTTCTACAGGTTAGACCTGTCTGGAAAAACCCCAATACATCAAAATCATGTTCAGATTCCAGAATACTCGAGAGAATCTTCTATAAATTGCCAAACAGAAGAAAATAATAACACAACAGCAATTTGGTCTATAAATAAATGATTTTGACTAAATCATGATTCACAGACATCAGGAGTGTTTCCTTAAATTTCAGAATTCCACAGAATAAGCTTTTAAGGAAAGTTTAAAATAAGACATACACAACAGTCAAGCAGTCAAAGATATGTCTGACCAAATAATACGAATAAGCTTTAAAGCATCAAAATGTTCAAGAAAATAGAGATCAAAATCATGTTTCGACAAATCACTAAAGTTAGAAAAGAAAAGTGCAAACTAGTTTATACTTTAATGATCTTTGAACAGTTTGTTCTATAATATATCAGTGTTAGATAGGGATGCACTTCTCAAGACTTATTTTGACATGCTCTTCAACAGCAATGCATTTTAATCCTTCAGATAATTCTCAAAATACATTGTAATGCTAAATAAAAAAGATAAATTATAAAAGTCAAAAGAGAGGCATAAAAAACACGTGTAATAAGGATAAGAAACACAAGTTTACAGACCGTAATAAGAACAAAAGTGATGGTATATTGCCAAAGGACATATCCAATTGCAAATTTGTACGGAGTGATGATCCTGGAGGCAAAGGGATTGGTCAATTCTCCAAAAGTTATCAAACGTCATTTGAGGGGAAATAAATGCCCTCAAATATTCACCTTCAATGCCACCTCAGGGGGATAGTGGACACAGCTTACCCTATCCATAAAAGGAATATCAGGAGACTCACCATTTCTTCGATGATAAGTTAAGGGGGTTTAAGTAGCTACTTCCATGGTCAAGTTCTGTTGGGGTCACTAGAAGAGAATCCAGATTTTCATTATGAATTTTTCTCTTCAATGAAAGGTGAAGTTTAATCTTTAAACCCACCAAGAGGTTGACTAATATACTTCCCGCAACGACACCAAAGGCGTTGCCTCAAAATCTAGCAGGTCTTGTGAGGAGGGCTCACAAGGCAAAAGCTAGACCAACGGACAACAATGAGGTGTGGCCCACTATCACCATAGCCACTACCTCATGCTCGATTATGTACTTTCACCACTAGGCAGGCTTCCTCTTATCAGGTCATCCATGAGAGATGTTAAATCCAAGGGATAAGGTGACAAGATAGGCTTGTAGAGGACAACTCTTCCTAAGAACAAGGCTCATCAAGCATGATGGGACAATTCGCTTCTTCTAATGAGGCCTATTCAGGGTACAAATGATATAGGGCTTGAGAAATAGCAAGCCAAAAGGATCAACCTAGAGTCACAAGGCCAAGAAAAGGCTTCCAAACAATCAACACCTTCAAAATTGAAATTAAGGAACGAGAAGGGCAAACTAGGGTTTTTCTAGAGCAAGATTTACCTAGGACATACAGAATTTAGCTTTGAAATGGATAGATTAGCTACTACAAGGGGCTAATTTTGATGCAACTAACACTCCTTCCAATTTCGAATCCTTCCACAAGCCAAAGACTTCAACCCTAGTAAAATTTCATGCCCTAGCGCTAGCTAGCGACTTATCCTTAAGGGGTCAAAAATCAGATTTAGAGAGACATAATGTGATTTAAGTGAAGTTTTGTAGGTGATCAACAAAGTTACCAAGGCTAGGGCCTAGCCCTTGGGATGATGGAGTCTATGGGAGTGTAAAATATGCTAAATTTTGGTAAGGAGTAAGGGAATAATAAAACCCTAGGTTTCAAAACCCTAGCTATCACTTCTGTGAGGGAGCAAAGTCAATTGGGAGAGCTAGTTTAAAGATTCACCAATGGAATTGCCATTCACATTCTATGAGTGAGTAATGCATACAATGCTATCATCTAGATTCAATACAATGATTTTCAACAATAACTAGCAAATTAGAAACCCTAGATAACCAACCATTCCATATATTAGACACAAAAAAAAATATTTATCAAATCCAAGGTACACTTACAAGATAGAATGCATGAACAAGCCTTTGTTGCTCCAAAATGACATCTTCGAGACCAAAGAAATAGCCCCAAATAGAAAAATACACTATAAAGTCACATCTCCACAAGAAAACAAGAAGGCTGAAATCTCTAAGAGGGCCAGAATAAGTCACAAGTGATGATGATCCAATACAATGAGCCTATCCTCTATTTATATGAGGATTAGAACTAATAATAAGCCTAACAAAGACCCTAAAACAAATTTGACGCTAAAATGTCCTTGGATTACAAGCCAACTGACTAGCTATATCAAAATGTGCCCTAATTTGTCCACACGTGTGAGTTGTAGGCACTCTCATGCTAACATCATCAATAGTAAATGCTCCAAATGCCATGTCCAAGGATGATGAGGTGTCCAAGAAGGTGTAGATTCCTATGAAGTCCATGATTTGAGGGTTGGCCCTCAAATTCAATTCATTACCTCCTGTGGGGTCCTAAGATCTAGTTGGGGTGCCACAAAGTGGTTTCCATGGGTCTCCAATTGTTGGAAGTGGCCTCCTCTAGTGTTAGGGCTTCCTTTGGTGCAACAAGCCCTCCCTAGTCTCTTAGTGTGAGACCATCCTCATCTGGGCTCTTAATCAATTGTTTTCCTTTAAGTTGTGTCAAGGCCAGCCTGGGGGCATGTTAGGTCCAGTTTGTGTCATCCTTAAGAATCCTCAAACCTGGGTCAAACTCAACTAATGTCCTGGGCACTGGGGGTGCTCTGGGACATGTGTCATTGATGATGTTGCTAGGAGGCTCCTGACTCTCAATGCTTCACTTGTTTGTGCCAATGTACTCCTCTAAAGCGTTGGGGTACATGTGGAGTGGGTGCCCAACACCTAAGCTACAAAACCACCTAACAAGAACAACATGGATTCTAGTGAAAGAAACTATTCATTAGGGACAAAGATCAATAATGCATCTTAGTGAACCAAACTTGAATGTTAAGGGAAATTTAATACTTCAAATAAGGATCCCTTATTAAAATCAGGGCCCTGAACTTGCAAAGGTGTTTTTTCCCTAGGTAGGGGTGGCTAAAGGTCAACCCTATTAGGTGCCTCCAGACCCTAAGGGGAAGTAGCATTTCCCCAGTCCACCCCTCAATTGATAGGTGTTAGTGAATAGTAATGTGGCAACACAGGGGATAACACTTCATTGCCAAGTGTCATGGTCAAGGGTGCCAGATGATGGGGGTGTCCATGTATTGAGTGTATAGATGTAAGGAGGAAGCATTCGTAAATGCATGAGTTACCATTTCAGCCTTGGTTTTTCCACCCCTCTTGTGTGCCTTTTACTTCTTGATTTTCCCTTGTATTACCACTTATAGCTCAAGGGTTAGAGCTTGCTTTGTATGAAGTAGCAATTTTATTAGCCCTTTAAGATGAGTCAATTTATCGTTCATCACGGTTGGGACATTCAAGGGCTCCTTTATGATAAAATGGAGCAACATGTGCTCAAGAATTGGGTGATAGACATATTTGGTAGGTAGATTTCATGCTAGGATTTTTCCCACGCGCTAATTCTTCCATCCCTGGCCATCTTTTGCATTTTAACATTTCTTTTTGTTTCTTTTAGTTGCATCAACCTCCCAGGGAAAAAAACTAGGCCCTACTCAAGGTATGTAAACATATGCGTGCCAAGTCCCCAAGAACCAATGACAAGTTGTACCCAAAGAATGGAGGCGAGATATGGACTTGTAGTGTAGGATGGACGGCGTTAAGTGTGACATAGGGAAGATGGAACATGTTATCTCAATCATGGCCTTCCAAGTAGTGCCCCTCCTATAACCCAGTGGTCATTAAGGGGAGTCCCAACGGACTAGGATCAAAGATTAACCACCCAAGTAAGGTGAGAGATCAAGAATGCAGTCAAGGTCTGCCAATCATCCAGATCACCCCATAATCCATACTAAATGCGCAAAGACAAACAAGTATAAGCACTCGAATGCAAAATGATCAAAATACCTTTTGAGTGGTTGCCCACCTTTGCCCAAATGCTAATCTAGATGGGTAAGAAACAAAGCTCTAATGCAAGTGGGGGAGATATATGGCATATCATCAGCTAATGGTGGCTCTCAGGGGTTGTTGGTTGTCTGGCTGACTGGTTGGCTATCAAATGGAGGACAAAAGTTTTCTCCTATGGGGTTACCCATTTTGGTGGGTCACATGTAATTTTCTTCATAGGGCCATTATCCCAAGAACAGAGCCCTTGTATTCTATAGGCTTTAATTAATGAAACAATAGATTTTGAAGGGAAGAAATTATTTTTACATGTGTATGAGATTGGTGTAATCATTTCTCTTCAGTTGTTATATTCTATTTAAATGTTAAAATCTTACACATTTTTTTGGGTCAATAGATTTGATCTATGGGGAAGTAATTAACCAAATCATTGGGGTTAGAAATTAGCATGGTATCAAAGCACAACCTCTGAAGACTAATCTATAAGAGTTGCACAATCAGATTGAGCCACAAAGGACATAAAGAATCAACCAGAAGTTAACGCACAGGAGACATTCATGCAAGAGTCAGAGATTGTACGAATCAAGCCATAGGCAGACGCAGCCAAGCAAAAAATTGCATTCAAGGTTGGCCATATGTCATACAATGCCTAAGAGAGATAATAAAGTGGTAGTTGTCCAACTTTGTAGTAAAGGCCAACCATATAGTGATTGAGAAAAACAAAAAGGGGGTGCGTGGTTGGTGGGGGCTTCTAACTTCCACCAAGGTTGTAATGGCAAAAAACAAATGAGTTTGAAACATAAAAAGTGGATTGTAGCCACAGGCATCAAGTGCAACTGACAAGAAAAGGTCGTAATGGGCTAGAGCACGAGCTAAAAGTAAAATAAAGACAACTTCTAGCTACCAATCCACGTGCAGAAAACAAGAAAGGATTGTCACCAAGTCTGAGACATGTAAAAAGATCCCAACAACAGCCAAGTTAAGGGACGCAAACACTAGAAGCCATTAGATCATGTGCATGAAGTGGTTAGTGTGTAGGGGGAACCATACACTATTATACATAGCCACAGAGTTCCATATAGTAGCCACAAAAGCCGAAGGATGTGTGGAAGTTGATAGAAGAGAAGTTTGCGCTGTAAATTCATACTAGTTTGTACATGTAGTGCAGTAGCATGGTGACAACAACTACAATGTATAGCGGGTACATGGGCACAATATCTATAAGTGCCAACAAAGTTATCAATGGAGCCAATACTGATTGGTGGAGGTCATCCTTTAGAGGGATAGAGGGAGACCTTACCAGTTGAAGGTTTGACATAAAATATTTTTTTGTGGGGGTTTTCAAAGGACCGAAACACATAACCATAAGAAATCTTAGCATATCTATAAACCAGTAGCATTATTTTTTCTTGTGGGTGCTATGACTTAGCACAAGAAAGTTATTATTGAATCTAGAAATGGCAACATCTAGTCTTAGATTTGGGATAGGTTGGATGGAGCATCTAATTTCTTGCCTTGGGAGGCAAGGGTTACCTTGCTACTAAAGGGGAGGTTGCCTTCCTCACTAAGAGGGAGTGGTTATAAGAATAGCTTGGGAAGGTACTTCCATAGAAGCCTAGGTGTTTAGGCATGTGAAAGTCACCTAATTGACCCTTAATCTTAACAGTTAATTAATTAAAGTAATTGACTTTTAAAAGATGAAGTGAGTTAATATAATGAAATACGATGGTTATTTACATTAATGAATTAGATGAATCTCAATCGTTGATCTAAAGTGTTGTTGAGATCTAATCTCAACCATCAATCACTTTGGAGATTATGGTTGTGGATTCAATCAATAACTCAAACTTATAAAAAGAAGGCTAGGCTAAGGGAGAATACACATCTTTGAACACAAGATGGTGAGTGTTAGAACTTAGTGACTGGGTGAAGGACATTCATTCAAGTGTGCAGGGTGTGAGGAAGAGTGCAAGGGGCAGTAAGCGATGGGTCCAAATCAGCTAGCAAATCAAAGTACAAATGGTTTGATCAATTGAATTAATTCCAAGTTCTTGTTGTATTAGTATTTTTCCTCAAAGGGCCATTACCCCAAGAAGGGAGCCCTTGTGTGTTGTAGAAATTAAATTAGTGAAACAACAGATTTTGAAGGGAAAAGTTATGTGTGCATGCATATTGAAATTGGTGCGATCATTTTTGCTTCCGTCGTTATATTTTATTAAGTGTTAAATTCTCATCCATGTTTTTTATTTAGTAGATCTAATCTTCTAGGGAGTAATTATCAAGGTTGTTGAGGTTAATGAACCAAAGCTCATACTTGATGAGAAGAAAGAGAGTTGAAGAGGGAATATGTTATAAGTTTGATGAAGCCTTAAATAGAGATGAAGACAAATAAAAATTCAAAAAGGACTTGAAGATGGATAAACAAAGTTGATGGATGGTACAATAATTCAATTTCAAAAGGGGAAGGAATAGAAGATATAACAAGGTTGCCACAAATTTCTTAAACTTGAAGTAGAGATCATGGTTAAAGACAAAAATGGGATAGTATTATCTCAGAAGTGACCACAATCAAAGATCAAGAACACAAGCTAGGGCACGGTACTATACTAGAAAGGAATATTAATGATAATGTTGTGGATGATGAAGAAAAACCTTTAAAGGTGGAACGATATTGATATCCTCATTACTAGGAACGCCTATAATGAATACAAGAAAGTGCATATCAGTAACCTCGTTCAAAGAAAATAAATGGAAGAACCAATGGAATTCATGGACTCAAAAGCCAAGGAACAAGTATATGATAAAACTAAAAACTACAGCAAATTGGAAAAATGATGATAATACATGGAATAAAAAGAAAACAACCTAGTAGCGTTAGATTATCAAGGATTGGCACCAATAATAGTTACAAATGAATGGATAGATAATTAAGCATGGAAAGCACTAAGAAAAAATAAGAGTAATTCTTACTATTTGATATCATCTTAATGCTTAAAGGATAAATCTCTTAAGGAGGGAGGGCATGCTGTTCCCTTAAGACAACATAATGGGCCCTATGGGTCCATCAAGGCCAGTTGAATCTTAAAAGTCGATGTAATGGATCATTGTGGTGTCATTTATCATGTTAATTGATGCCCCTAATATTATTTTATCATATTTTAATGTACCATCCATGATTTCTAGCTTTATGACTAATGTCTATTGTATATACTTATAGTGTTTTTCCAAAAAATATAACATAATCTCTTCCATTATATAAAATAGAAGGAATACATATGATTGTTTGACAAAACAATTAAGGTGCATAAGCTCAGTTATAGAGTTCACAAACAAAACCTCCATAAAACTCCAAAATAGATCATCAAAAATGAAAACTACCCATTACATAAATTTTTCAAACCTCTCACAAAGCAATCCCCATCTTAAAAAATCTTACAAGGAGAGAGCTTGGATCTTTGCGACAAGCTTGTTTGGATCATGGTTGTGCTCTCAATAGATGTGACGAATGTGGATATTAGTGAAGCTTAATTTGATTTCTTTCACGTGTTGAAAACTATCAAATACATCTATATTTCTTTGCATTCTAATTCCCCTTAGCCATTCCACTACAAGTAAATAGTATCCATAAATATCAATGACCCCGAGTCCTCCTTCCAAGAGGATAATTTCAACAAAATAGATAAGACCTTGATTTCTTCATAGGTGATTGTGCCACTGCACAAAACACACTCAAATCTGATTTTGTGGAAGTCAGAAAGGTGAACCTCGATATTCTGAGGCACCTTCAAATACACATGAATACTTGATGTCTCTATTCTTGGATCTACAACAAATTAATACTTTTTCACCTTTTTTGGTTTCTCAAACAGTAGATAGGCTCGTTTAAGTTTGGAAAAGATTTTGTATGGTTATTTACATGCTCCTTGGAATAGGAATTCATTCCTAGTTAGCCATACCACCCATAAAATAAAACATGGAAGAGGTCGATGTGCTTCAGATCTTACCTCCTGATATTCCAACCAGATTTCTGATGTTTCTTCTGTGCCTTCATCCCATACCCCTTTGCCACTAGTGATAGATTTTGTAGCACTACATACCACTTCAGTAAAATAACATTGAACAGAAATCTGATTGATGCTTGCATAATTTTCCATAGATAATGGACATCTCCCAGGACTCCGCCAGCTTTTTTTGCAGTATATCCCAGATCAAAGATTTTATTGTTTTTTTGAGGAAAGGTCGTAAGAAATCATGAGATTTTAAGGGCGGTTAAAGCTTTGAAATATGCTGCCAGTTTGAAATATCCTTTTCCTCCTTTTCTTAAGAGCTGCAAGGTATCTTAGATTAACCTTGTAGTCATTTCCTATTTCATTTTCAACCCATACAAGACTGTTTGGTTAATCTCTTAATCTTATATAATCCAACTAGGGGGCAGAGACACATCGGTTCCACTCTAGTGCCAAATCCTTGTTGAGTCCTACCTGGCTTGCATGCTTGCATCCTCATTGTTCCTGTCATAAAATGCTTCCAAATAAAACCAATTTTAAGAAATGTAAGAGGGAAATCAAACGTTGTGAGAGGCTTGACATTTGGAGGCCTCCTATCCATGAATCAGTTCCAATATGGACCTTCTGTCCATTTCCAATTAGCTGGAAAAGACGATCACCAATGATTGAGAAGTCTTTTGCTACCTCTGTGCATACTATAGATCCTCCAGAAAACGATTTTCCAGGGTATCTTATCCAGTCCTCCAGGATTGATGGTTCAATATATTTCCACTTCATCACACTCTGCCACAAAACTTCAATAAAGAGGACTCTCCGCATTACCTTTGTAGCCAACGATTCTAAAAATGGAGAGAAAACTTTGAATCCCTAGCTTCACTACTTCTTAGGCCTTAATGGTATTTTCCATTTAACTAAAAGTATGCCACCATATTCTCTCATTCCTGCCCAAACATACCTGGAGCACATTTTCATTATCTTGTTTAGTATGTCTGTGGGTATTGAAGGAAAAGACGTCTGATAAATAGGTGTGACCTCAAACATGTTTTTAACAAGGGTCAGGCTCCCTCTTATGAATATCCACCTGTTATATAAAAAAGGACCCTTTTTCGGTCTTTAAAAATAGCCATAGCCAGTCTTTGTAGTAGTTATTTTCCTTCAAGTGAAAACCCAAATACTTTGTAGTCTCTTAAAATTCTGTAACTTTAAATAGAAACAAAATCTTAATTCAAAATAGAAGTTGGACCATCAATCTGGTGCAAGGTTATGGTTGAATTTTAAAGGTAGGTCTTTATTCATGTAGCTATACAGCTTTGAAGAAGAACATTTCCTATCATTTTTGCCTCCCAAGAAGAACCATTCCTAAGCAGGACAATATCCTATACAAACAGTATATGGGTGATAGTGAGTTCTTTGGTCACTTGAATTACCTTTATTTTTCATCCTTCGTTTAGACTCTTCAAAATTCTACTGAGAACCTTTGGCACTAATAAGAAGAGTAAAAGTGACAGGGCGCATCTTGACTAAATCCTCTCTGTGGCTGGAAAAAATAAGGTGACCCATTTATAAGGAAACGTATGATATTGTAGATATGCACTTACCTATCCAATTGACAAAGTGGATATCAAACCCTATGTGAAGCATCAATTAAAATCTTAAGAAAATTAAATCCACACTATCATATGTATTTGAGGGATTCAACTTGAAGACGGAGGAGGTAGTATTTAAGAAAGTTAAATCCACACTATCATATGTATTTGAGGGATTCAACTTGAAGACGGAGGAGGTAGTATTCTTCGATTTAATAGTGTGGAGCACCTTGGGAAATTCCCACCATATCAAAAATCTGCCTTCCTGGAAGAAAACCAAACTGCTCATCAGAGATGATAGCCTTCAGGCTATTACTTTGCACAATTTTGTAAACACATCTGCATAATCGTTAATGAGATGGGCCAATTTGCGTGAAAGGGAAGGGGCTTATTCATATTGAGGTTGTTCGCAATGAAGGTAGAGTTGGAAGGATGAAAATCATTCCCCATGGATCTTGGTTCTTCAACAACTAGTGACACTATGACAAGTATTCCATTATCTCTTTAAAGAAACCTTCCAAAAGCTCAATGGTCCAGCCATCTATGACTAAATATTTATCACCTTGAAAAGAGTTTTTATACCTTTTAAAGATACTCTTCACTCACATGGGCATTGAGTGAATCATTTTGCTCATCCAAGAGCAATCTGTTCAAAAGAGAGATGTATAGGAAAATTTCAGAAATATTCAACTTATCTGGCTTCTTGTAGATTTTCTTGTAGTGATCCACACGCACTTTAACAACATCTTTAAAGAAAGACAGAATTAACAAGGCCATTGATGTCATACACGTGAAAAAAAGTATAGTTTTAATCTCCTCCTTTCAACCACTCTAACTTAACTTTTTCTCTCCATAATGCCTCTTCCCAAGCTAGAAATTGCTTCTATCTTCTTCTAGACTTGCATCAGGACATAACATTTGTTAGGTCATCATGTATGACCTCTAGTTTATCTTCCGCTTCTGTAAGGGCCTGATGGTTCTGAGAGTTTTGTCCTTTGAAGTTTAATCCACTCCAATGGCTTTAATCCTCAACACGTTTATAGGAAGGGCCTCAATGGCTTACTCTCTAGAACCTATATCATAGGGGATCCATTCAGCTTTAAAGAAGATGATTCAGGTGCCCAGAATGGTGAAGAAGATCAACCATGCACACATGGTGCTCCAGTTGTGGTTCTATGTGATAATCCAGACTCGTGCAATGAAAGTATTTTGAAACACTTTTCATCAAGCTTATATGGATACAAGAAGACAAGATACACACAAATTTAGCATTGTCCAGTATGATGTAATATCTCTTCAAGCGAATGAAATCTTAGTTTTCAAATCCATTCATTGCATATCCTAAGAGACTACTTTTCAAATCCATTCATTGCATATCCTAAGAGACTACTTTTCAAATCCATTCATTGCATATCCTAAGATCATTGCATTCATGACAGCCCATCTCATCTAGGCCTTCTATTATAGATCTGGTGTGCATCATTTATGGTCTTGCGTTTCAGACACGTTATAAGGAAAGCAACCACAAAACCATCAGATTGAAATCCATATCTAATTATACATTTGTGGCAAGCTTTCCATGTCTCGAAGCAACCAAATTGACACATGCAAGAAGCACACAAGAAAATTTGTCCATATATGGCTCCATGCCTGTCAATTACATTTCTGAGAAAGTGCCAGAGCTTCCAACTCTACACATATCCCACAATCATTGCTTTACATGAGACAACATCCTTTTCTGCCATTTCCTGAAAGACTTTTACAAATATCTGGGATACCCATTCAGCAAATATCTAGCAACCAATGCATTCTAGGAAACAGCATTATATTCAGGCAAATTTCCAAACACTGTCCAAGCTTCATGTCTAGTTACATTTGGCATAGATGTCTAAAAGGCATCTCCAGCTACAACATCAGAAAGTAACCAAAATTTCCATGACATCGACAAGAATTACAAATTTGCACACAACAACAAACCGAGTCTTTCCTGGGAGAAGAAGAAGGCTGAATTTGTTGAGCGACAGGTTGTCTTGTCTAGTAGGCAGTTTGACCAGGTGACCAGGGCTATCAGTTTGACTTTTGTTTAGATGTATCTCGGTTGACTTGAACAATTTCTCTATAGAAAAAGGTTGCTGGTTTTTTCTCAAAGTTTTCCCAGGGTAAAAATCTTGTGTTCTGGTTGGGCTGTCTCTTTATGATTCTACTATTCTACGGTTGAAGATCTTCTGTATAATTGTGCAAAACAAGAAGTCAAATCTGAGGCAAAGAAGAAGTCGCATCTGAGGTTGAGAAAAAGTGAGATATGAGGCAAGAAAAGAGGATAAGTCTGAGGCAAATAAAAGAACGAATTTGTGGCATAGTTTATGAGCTTCCCTGGGCAACAAAACCGAGTCTTTCCTGAGAGAAGAAGAAGTCGAATTTGTTGAGCAGCAGATCATCTTGTCTAGTAGGCAGTTTGACCGTGTGACCAGCGCTGTAAGTTTGACTTTTGTTTGACTTAGATGTATCTGTTGACTTAATAATTTCTCTACAGAAAAAGGTTGTTGGGTTTTTGGTTATCTTTTTATGATTCTACTGTTCTACTATTGAGAAGATCTTTTGTGTAATTGTTTAATGAAAATGTAAATACAACTGAATAAATTATCAGTTAAAAAGACTATGAAAAATCAATAGATTCTATCTCCACGGACTTTGTGGCCCCACCAACAGTTCTACTGCTCGTTATTAATTGTCCCCGGGTCTTCCAAAGCTAAGGCTGTGCATGATCAAAAGAAAGCCATGGGAACACAACCAGATCCTTTTCATCTCATCTCATCCGTTTCAGGTCCTTGTGCTTCAGTCAATTCTCGACGACTCCTCATCGTGAATTGGAGATTATTGATCCCTGCCATGTGAGAGCTTTCTGCGTCTAAATTAAGAGTTGCCCGACTGCATTATTATTTTGAAAGTCTCTTTACAAGTATTAGGCAATTCCTTGTTATAGGCGATTCCTTGCTAAAGTCAAGAAGTATTAATTATAATTTTGCGGCTCAAACCAAAGTGTGAAGAGTCGTCCCAGAACCTTAATGTCAATATAGAAGAACAAAATTCACCCAAAAGCTCGTATACTTCATATTTCTCAGTCTTGAATTGAATTGCACTGCTTTTGTTAATAACCAAAATCCAGTCGGTGGACTAAATTCAAAATCTCTCCACGCAAAGTTCTCAATTTTCAGCCTAGTTTCAGAACTCTTAAACAAGCATTTTTTTTAAACATGAACATCTTGTCAAGATAATCCTGAATACTAATATATATTGACACGCAGCATCTACACATGTAAGAAGTAGCAAGCCATAAGCTGAAGCCAAAAAAGAGTTCTTTAAGATTGCAGAAAACAGAAGAATATCTCACATTGATAAGGACAGATCCAACGTTCACCTGAAGCAGGACGTTGTTGTTTTGATTTGGTAAGAGAATTCACATATTTCAATTCCGACACTCTTTGGGGACTAGAATTTAAATCAGGAGTCTTGCAAATCAATGAATTTGTTGACAGTGGAGCAGCAGATGCTTCATATTTCTGGCTTCCCAGCCACCTAAACTTCTGCTTTGGTTTCTCACCAGAATATAGGTACACTGTAACTTCCCGCAGAGACGGGAATCGATCGCCAGTAGATTTTTGGACATAATACTACGGTAAACAACCATTTTATTGGTGTAAATAAAAAGGAGACATAATTTATCCATAATGACCTTAGTTTCTTTACAGAGCAGCTCAAGCGTACGCCGTATTGAACACCTAAAAATACACATTATCCTTTGACCCTGCTGTCGCTCCAGATTCTCGATTCTCGGTACCTTATCTCCGTTATCCATCCTTTACGAAACCACTCGGGAAAAAGAAAAGAAAAGAATTCAAATAGCCATGGCATCCGGCCTGATCGCTTACCGATGCGCCATACTCTGTTTGGTAACCTGCCATTCGCTGGGTCCGAAACCTGTTTATGAAGGCTTGGGAGCAGTATTTTCTGTGCTTTCATCTGAAATTTGAACAACCATCTCTGGAATCAACACTGTTTCACCAGTTGACACTAATCCGTCATGTTTTGAAAGAAGATTGTCATTTTTGCCCTGGCTAGTTGGTGTAAATGAAGTGGCCAAACCGTCATCTAGGGCGGCCTTTCCAGTTACAGGGTGGAACAATTTTTGTTTCTTTTCTGTATTTCCTGAACACATTTTACTTGTATCTTATCTCCGTTATCCATCCGGTGCTTCCTGCCTCTTCGTTTTCCATTTCAAGGGCCTGAAACGGTGATGCCTCTTCGTTTTCCATTTCAAAGGCCTGAAACGGGGATCGACAGTCAAAACTGAGATACCAGTAAACAAATGACTGATCTATTTAAATGAACGTCCTAGAAAAAGATAAACGCCTATGGAAATTGAGATACCAGTAAACAAATGACTGATCTATTTAAATAAACGCGTATGGAAATTGCTTTGTTTTTGGCAACCCAACTGATTGTATTGGTTTATTGTTCAAAACCGGACTCAGTGATTCGGTTTCGTTTTTACTGGGTTTTATGGGGAAGAGTAGATACTGGGTGTGTCCAAAATCCACTCTATATATGTTGACGTAATGAATTTTTACATGTGATATATATAAATTTAAATACAGTTTATCTATTAATGCATAGATCTGAGCTAGAGTTTATCTACTAATGCATAGATCTGAGCTAGAGTTTATCTAATAATGCATAGATCTGAGGTAAGAATGTGTAGATCTAAAGTTCATTACAATGATTTCTATTTAGATTTTTATTTTTTCAATTGTCAAGCTCAAATCTAAATCCAAATCACAATCACAATATACATATGTTACTCTACAGATCCATTTTTTCTCAATAACTTACCTTCAACCTGCAGAGGAGGAGTTGTTATAGCAGTCCCTCATATATTCTTTGCATTCATTCTTTTCTCGGCCTTGAATGTTAGGAGAAATAATGCATCTATACAACTACTCTTTTTGCGAGTTGGGCATTGTTCTAAGAACATCATCAAGCTCTGCGTCTTTCTCCAGAGAATCATAAAGAGTTGCTTCTCCTTCCTCTTCCCCTACTATTTCTATTTATATCATTAGGGTTTTCTTCTTATACTTAAATATCTTTACTCTTTTTATTCCCGATTAGGGTTTTCTTCTTATACTTAATTATCTTTATTCTTTTTTATTCTCGATTAGGGTTTTCTTTATATACTTAATTATCTTTACTCTTTTTATTCTTTATATATATATGATTGTCCACTAAATCCTATACTAGCATGTTCTAAAACATCACGTTATTCCTATTCTAGAGTGTTCTAAAAACATCATGTTATATTTTAATTGGTGTAATTGTAAAATGCTAAATTTATAAAATTTTAAATTTATGTTGCTTAAAATATTTCTTATTAGTTTTGCACCTTTTATTTCTAATTCGTAATGGGACTTGGACTTATTGGCATCATGCTCACTTCCATGTACCTTTTGGCTATGCATCTACTCCCACTATAGTTGTGGACATCAGAGTTTTATTAGAATGCTAGAGTTTTTGTCAGCTTGTCCTTCACCCCAATATTAAAGAAATTAAATTTGTCTATTAACATGTTCTTTTTCTTATAATTGTTAGTTTATGCCTCTAATTAGATCAAGACCTATGGTTTCCATCAACAAGGTTTTATCATCATGCAACCACAATTTTAGAGTCCAATGGTTGGCCCTTCCACTGTCACTACCTACATGATTAATATTTGAATATTATTATGCACAATTAACTAAGTGGTTTCCCATCTACTTTGCCAAAAATAAATTTTGAATAATTCCATATCCAATTATTGATATTTAAATATTATTGTGCATTGCCAACAATAGATTTTGAATCAATTATATATCCAATGACACTGTCTTTCATTATTTTGTTTTGTTTATTATGTGTTAGGTAAGAATCAAGGTTGTTAAACCTAGTCATGGAGCAATCAATTAAATTCTTGATTGTGACTTGTCTAAGCTAGCTCACTCTTTCTTAAGAAGACATACTAGTTTTTCAAAGGGTTGTTAAGCCTAGTCATGGAACAAGCAATTAAACTCTTGATTATGACTTGTTTAGGTTAGCTTATTCTCTCTTTTGCTAAAGAATAAGAAGACATATTGGTTTTTCATATATCTTAATCTTTAAATTTGACGCTCTTGATTATGACTTGTTTGGGTTAGCTCATTCCCTTTGTCACCAAGGAATAAGAAGACATGGTAGTTTTTTTTTCACATATCTTAATCTTTAAATTTAGTGTTTGCTTAGTCATTCCAATATTTCATGAAGACTTACCTTAAATTTATCCATAGAAAAAAAAAATGGTATATTTACACTCCCTAGCTTATGGGAATGTAATTATGAGCATACAAAAATGGTTGCAATATATTTATCTTATTAAATATTACATTTCCTCTTACTTTTTTACCTTAGTATATGGCCATTTACAAATGGAAACTTAGTAGTGGGTATTTTCTTGTCCCTCCATCTCCTTTTCATAGTGGGATTAAGATTAACAATTAGCTTTATAAAGTCCCCATATGGAGTGGTAGGGATGCAAAAGGTGGGGAGGTGTGTTTTCTCCTTCCCACCAGCCTACACACCTAAGGGAGGTACCAACATACCCCATTAAGTCATCATTCCTATCAATCCAAAGCATAAGAAACCACACTCAGTTTCTATACTATGCGTGATCGACAATTAATTTGTGTGAGCAAGGGATGTTGATGAACATGGCAGAGGATACGAACGGACCAAAGAAATTGAATGGGAGGTGTACCAGGTTGCAAAGTAAGCATGTCACCTCGAGATTTCACACCAGGGAAAATCGTAATTGGTAGTAGGGGGCAAGCATTCAAGTTAATACTACACTCATGGAGTTGGAAATTAACTCTTTTGTTTAGCGTTCAGATTAATTATGAGACACCTCCTTGGGGATGAACACATTGTGTTATGTAGGCGCATGGAATCTCCTCTTCCTAGGCTACTAAAGGAAGAGATTTGTTGGCATTCTCTCCTCATCATGCATTCTGTGAAGGTGCTTGGGCATTTTGAAGTCCACTTCTGGGGGATTCTAGGGCACATTAGTTTCACTCCAACTTTTTTCCTCAACCTCCCCAATGATTTTTCAAAGTTAGATCTATTTGGATGGGAATCTCTATAATGGTTTCATGAGAATGGGGTCATGTTGAAGCAAAAAAATTCCTACAAGATCTCTTCCCTCCTTGGCAAGCCACCTCCAAAAGAAAGAAACTGTAATTGTGTTTGGTTTGTTCGTTAGCAATTCTGAGAGATTATTAGTGGGGAACTCTATCTAATTCAGTGGGTCACGAAGTCTAGTCCTACTAAATAATTTTTGCTCCCATGCTCCCCCTATTGGCATCACTATTTTTTAGCAAGGATCCCAAAACTAGGTGCTCTGGGACCTCAAGGAGGTAGAACTTAGTATGTCAAGCACAGTCTTCTTAGGCTCATCAATATTCAATTTCATTTCCAATGCTAGACTTGTCTGCTTCTCGGTGAAAATGACACCTATCACTTATGGCTCTAGGTGGCTCTTGGTCAACATCTCTAATGCCATCTCCCTAACTAACAAGTGACATGCCCCATTTGATCCAGGCAGATATTGGTGGACACTCGCCTATTCCACTTGGACCCCCACCATTGTTTCTTTCAGTTTTTCAGTTTCCTTATTTATAGCACAATTTACTAGATCCAGAAGGAGGAACCCGAAGATCCAGAGGAGGAGGAGCGCCTTTTCAACTCCCAGATGTGGGTAAAGGGTTCCCCGCTACAGTTCATTGTCGACAGCGGGAACCAAAAGAACCTCATTTCGGTAGAGGTTGTGAAACGGCTGGGCTTACCAATCATAACACACTCACAATCTTACACCATTGGGTGGCTTCACCAAGGATGAGATCTTTGTGTAAGCTAGCAGTGTCGCCTTCCATATAGCATCAAGCTCTTCACAGATGAGGTATTATGTGATGTTGCTCCCTTTGATGCTTGTGATGTATTATTAGGCCAACCATACTTGTGGAAGTGACATGATGTGTATGAGTTAAGGCCCCGTGTTGTTATTGTTACTTTGGGAAATAAGTTGTATAGGATACCGAAGGTAGCACTGCCTACTGCCATCTCTTTGGTTACTGCAAAACAATGCAGTAAGCTCATTTCCAAAACCGAGAAATTTGTTTTCCTGATGATACGTCCTCAGGTAAAGAAGAAGACGGTGGCCATGACCTCCAGACAGGGCCCCTCCGCACCACAACAACAAATGGACAAGGTCGTGGAGGAGTACGAGGACATCTTCACCTCCCCCGCAAGGGTGCCTCTGCACTGTCAGGTCAAGCACTCCATCGATCTGACCCCAGGTGCGCCATTGCCCAATGGACCAATCTATCGGCGCTCTATTCTAGAGAACGATGAAATCAAGAGGCAAATTCAGGAGCTGTTGCAGAAAGGTCACATCCAGCCGAGTTCATCGCCCTGTGGGAGCCCGATCGTGTTAGTACAGAAGAAGGATGGGACTTGGAGACTCTGTATTGGCTATTGGGCATTGAACAAGATCATTGTCTGAAATAGGTACCCAATCCCATGGATTGATGACCTTCTGGACCAACTCAAGTGGGAAAAATATTTCAACAAGATCGACTTGAAGTCTGAATATCACCAGGTATCAATCGAACCCTCCAATGTGTGGAAGATTGCCTTCAAAGCCAAGGAGGGCCTTTTCGAATGGTTGGTTATGTCTTTCAGGTTGACGAATACTCCTGCAACCTTCATGAGGCTGATGGATGACATCTTGCGGCCATTCACCAACTCATTTGTAGTGGTATACTTGGATGACACCCTGATCTTTAGCTAGAATTGGTAAGAGCACCTCCACCACATCCGATAGGTTCTCCAAACACTACGACAACACAAGCTGTGTGCCAATTTGGAGAAATGCACTTTTGGCATGACCCAGGTTTAGTATCTGGGATACATTATTGATGAACGGGGGGTGCATGTGGATCTAGCCAAGATCCAAGTCATTCGGAATTGGCCAGCCCTATTAGCTCTGTTATAAGATTAAGCTTTTGATGGGTAAAAAGCAGGTTTGGCAGTGCAGGTTGTGCTTTCAGGAGGTTCACAGAAGTTGGTTTCATCTCCCCCTTCATTCTCCTTCATTTTCCTTTAAACCCCTTGTTAACACCCAGGTTTTTCCCTTTGAATCCAAGGGAATACGGCCGGGGTAACCACTAACCAATCTTTGGGTTACAGCTTCTAGCCAAACTGCAACCAGAGAGGGCTCTCTCTTTATAATTTATCTCTGTTCTGGTAGTATTTCAGGCTAGCTATGAGTTCAGGTTTGTTTAAGGTTTTGGTTGGATGATAATTTCTGACAAGGTGCTTGTGCATTCTCTAAAGTGTTCTAGTCCATTGGGCTATGGAGTCAGTGGTCCTTTAACTGTATTGAGGTGCTGCGTGATGCTGTAGTGATGCTGCAGAGCAAGGTTAGTGCCTGAGAAATAATCCTTCATAAAGTGTTGGGGTGAGGTTGTGTCCAGTTTATGCAAGGCAATTAAGAATCTTACAGTAAACTGTTAGAGAAAAACAGTGAGAGTATTGACCTAGGAGCATTTAAGAATTTCTAGGTAATATTCATACATATAGAATTACCAGTTACATGAGCAATTAAGAATTCATGTCCATGGTTGGTTCTTAAGAAAACATTTACAGCAGTAAAAATTGAGTACAAGGTGTCATATAACAAATCCTGCACTATTCTTTTTCTTTACTGCTAGCTTAGTGTAACATGAGTATGATTTGATAAACATAAGAAAAACAAGAACAGAGATTAAGGAAAAAACTTGTTATTTCATCAGACATCACAGGAATTCTGCATCAACACATGGAGCATCCTCCAGACATCAAATAATTTCAGGAAATCACTGAGCTCATCCAGCCCTTTGTATTAGATAACTCTGAAAGTTTACAGTATACATGCCTCAGAGTGAAAATTACCAACCCCTTATGAGTTACTCAGGGGAGTATATATACAAAATTTACATCAAAAATATCAGCGAATGAGTTAATATCTCATTTATGATATGCTAATCTCTGGAATGCAGTAGCTGAAGGAGTGAATGCTTCATTAATAGTATGCCAACCGCTGGAGTGTAGCAGCTGAGAAAGTTAATGATGTAATAACTTTTGTTCCCTTAGCTGTCAAAAATGGTCAGAACTTGTTGACTTGCTGGCAGTTAGAGTCGGCTGAGGGTACGCTGTCAAAATTTGCGTATTTCTTTACCCTTTGGGCCAGCCGTTGGTGTCTATGTGCTGAGTCACATTTCAGTTGTTTTTAAATGCTGACTTTATCATGCTGTTGTCTTGTAGTGACCTGGAGCTGGCAGTGGCCGAATGACTGAAGCTACCGTGGCAAAATCTGGAGCATAAACTGCCACCAATCCTCCTTAGGCATTTGATGTCTGCGCATTTTTATCAATGTTTCCTCGGCCTCTGTATGTCTATAAAGATTGGGCGGGGTCTCAAACAAGTGATTCACTTCATTCTCAATGAAGAACAGGCCCTCAAGTTTGTCATATAAGCTCTGCCCTGTGGGAGGCCCTGCTTGTTCAGATGAACTGCCAGATGCAATAATCTGATTTTCAATAGTGGTTGCCATTCTGTTGGCCATTTGATCAGAAGAGATCAGTTTTCCTGCACCACTTAGTAAGCTGGGCAGGCCTTTTGCTTGAAGCACTCCCATTTTAACTTTGTACTCCTCCACATCTGCTTGCATCTCATAGTACTTCCTCTCCACTGTTTGTATATAGTTTCTGAGAGTTAGTGCCTTCTTGGCAGAGAGGACAACCTCTATTCTGTTGGGAATGCCTATAGCTGCCAATTCCTCCCTTTCTTGCCTGTTCAGGAAGTCTATCATCCTATTTGCCTGTTCTGCTTCGTTCCCTAGCACTGTCTTGGCCTTCTGAATTTCTGCTTGAGCTTGGCCCATTAAATCCATCTGCTCATGCATTATTTTGATTGACCTCCATTGCTGTTTGATGGATTGGCCAATTTTGGCCCATAGGATTCTCTTTATGTCGGCCATAGCAGTTTCTAGATTCAGCTCTTTCTCTAAGGCCTTTATCTTTTCTTTTTGGGCCTTTATTTCTCTGCTTTGCTCTGCCACAGCCATTTTTGACTTGTCGTATTTGGCATCCAGTTCTGCCAACTTCTCCTTAGCCTTCTTTATTTCATCTGCCTGGAGCTCCATTGCTTTGACGGCCTTGGTCAATTCCTCTACACTTGGGCTGGCATCTGGAGCTGCTGCTGTTCCTGCTGCTTCTGTTGTGGGGGCCACTGCTGCCCCTGAAGTTGCTGTTGTTGTTGAAGTAGTTGGAGGAGCCTGGGAAGTGGATTCTGCTTGTTTATCTTGTAATATTCCTTCCAGCTCTTTCTCCAATTCCCTGATCCTCTGGTCTTGCTGCATTAGGAGATCTAGTTGATCCTCAGCTCGTTTTTGCTTTTGAAGTTCTGCTGTTTGAGGGTGCTCTGTGGGCTGCAGCTTCAACCTCTTCTTCAACGCATTCAAGTCATCATCTTTCTTCTTCATGAGGGCCTTCACACCCGTTGGATCACTAGGATCATGTCCTAGATCAATGATGATCTCCTCAAGGGACTTTATTCTATTATCTTTGGCCTGAGAGGACATTCTCTCAAAATCCAACTGGGTGTTGGTGTTTTTTAGGGACTCTTTCAGCTCATGGGCCATGGTGGCCTTCTCTACCAAGGTTGCATAGACCATCTCTCCAGCTTGCTTGTGGAGTTCAATCTGGTCCATGGGATGTATGTCTCTGGCTAGGACCTCCACCCTTGTCTTTACAACATCTGCAGCTGTCTTAGGCTACAACCCTTTGGGCTTGAAGTGGCTGAGGAGCAATTTTTCCTGCTGAATGTCATATACCGACATTAATCTCTCTTGTTGGGCTGGTGTTGCATCTATGAATTGCTTGTAGACCTCAACCCTTAGCAGCTCATTCTGAGCTTTTATTTGTTTAAAAGAAGCCTTGGTGCTTTTGGGCTTCTTGGTCTGCTGGGAAGAGGAGGACACCTCTAGGCCGAGTTGTAAAGTTTGCTCCTGCTGAAAGGAGCTTGTACCTGTATGCTGACTGCCCTCCTTGTCTTTTCTTGCACTGTCCAAGACATCTTCAGTAATGTCTTCTACCTCTGGAGAGTCTGCTCTTTGCCTTTTGGCTTCTGGCTGGTGGGAGGATCCATTGAAAGGAGTGGACTCTTCTCTCTCTCTTTTTGTTCCCCTCTCCTCATGTGCTGGGGTCTGTAACATTGGAGCAGTTACTGGCTCAGTTTGTAGAGGTGGAATTTGCAGTGCTGGAGCTGTTGGCAGCCCAGTTTGTGGTAGGACAGTTTGCCCTTGCTGCTGTTTTGGCTGCTGCTCTATTAGAGGGGCAGACTTTTCCTTCACTGCTTCCTCCTCTGCACCCATTATGCCTTTGCCTTTGTCTGTCACTGGTGCTGATGTAGAGGGTGCCTGTGGTGCAGTCTTTGTGGCCGAGGTCCCTTCTCCTACTGAATAAGGCGGTCTGAAAGGTACCTGCTGCACATAGTCTAGGTCAATAGTTTTTTCAAGCTCCCTCCTATTCTTTAGCATTCTCTCTTCCTCAGTTAGATTTTCAACTAGAGTATCCATCTGCCATTCTTGCAGGTTGGCATATTTTTCAATGTGAGAGTACTGGCAATGTTTAATGCCTATAAGCCTATACTTGTTTCTCCTAGCAGTGATGAAACCTTCCGGGTCATAATGGACCCACCGAAAACTATAGGACAGCTTGTATTTATCCTTAAGGATTAGGTCTGCATCTTCCCACCCTTCTTTCTTGTTCATGATGAAGGGGCCCAACTGGTGTTTGAACTTGAGGTGGGCATTCTTTTTGGCGCTGTGGAAATGTGTGAGGTCGGACTGAATCAACTGCCTATAATACTCCAAAGCAAATAACCTCATAGGTACATATTTTGGGAGCCTGAATGGACAGAGCTCACAACCATAGATCCTAATGACAGTATGGTTCTCATATAGGTACCAGTCACCTATTTTATATTTTTTAGAAAGCTGCAGAGCTTTCTTTATCTCATTTGATATTCTGGGAGGAGGGGACCTCATCAACAGGCAAGAGACTGGGTATACAAATTGGTCAACAAATTCACAGTAGGTATAGGGTGAGTTTGTGACCTTGTGATAGACAGAGGTCCAGAAGATGACAGATCTTCTTTCCCCTCTGTGATCCAGCCTTTTGATGTAGCATGGGAAGGCTTCAGAATGATAGTACATGAACAGGTGGTAAATATAGGCTGAGTACTTGAAGACCCCCTGTCTGTCCACTCTGCTCAACTGATCATGAATTTTGTTAGCTATGAACTTAGCAAAGTTATATTTGCGGGCAGGGGGTTGGCGTGGACTGTAAGCAGACAGCAATACCAGCATTGTTTTATCCACATGCTCACTGTTTTTGTATCCCAGCACATAGGCAATCATGTCCAGTAAAAGCCTACCCACATCATTGAAATGGACACCCAGGTAGGGAGGTGGCTCTGTAGGCTGGCATTCAGGTCTCATGAAATCCCTGGTGACCTTTTGAATCTCCTCACTGGTCATCTTGGCACCAGTGTCCAGCAAATAGTTCATGGAAAATGGGATTAGCAACTCTGTCTGATCAAAATGTAACATTTTGTTGATGGACTCAGCATTGATGTAGAAAAGGATCCTTCCAGATGGAGTGCTAATAGCTCTGTGCTGCACATCATAGTTTTCAGCACATAGGTGAATGATTTCAGGGAAGACATTTACAGCTGGGAGACAATAGTATGGTAGGTTTGACTCCCATATCCCATGTGTACCATGACCATCCTTATAGTCCTCTCTTAATTGACAGAAGGTTTGCAAGAAGTCCCTGTTACCCTCAAAGTCTTCAATAAGATAGTCCTTGTCAGCAAATGCCAAGGCCTCCAGCTCTTTATTTGGTGGATTTAATGGAGCTACACTGAGGGATGAGGATGCAGAAGCAGCCATTGTAAAACTTGATTTTGAAATAAGGTGATGGCAATGGTTTGCAAAGTTCTTTTAAGAGCTTAAGTAATAGGCCTAATATAGACCAAGTCTGAAGTGTTTTTCTCAGTGGAGAATACAAGCTGGTTTCTGCAGTTTGTTGCAACTTTACAGGGATATGAACTGCCAAGGGTAAGTAGCAGAGGGAATGAGGTTTCCTTTGGTAGAGAATAGCAGCTGGTCTGTACTCGGCAAAAGGGAACAATGATGAGCACCTCGAGGAGAATTTTATGGTTTCAGCCCGTGAAACGACTGCTTCGATGTCGAATTATAGTTCTGGGGTAATGCAGGTTGCTTTGGCTCTCTTTTAGGTAGCAGACAGAGTTGAATTTAGGATTTTTACCAGTCTTCAATGGTGAATTTTACAGAGAAATGGAATGCATGGGCCAAATGGAAGGATTACGGTGAATACCTGGTAAAACGCTCGGAAAAACCTTCGGGCTGAACTGTGGAGGCACGAGGTGGCCGAATTGATAAGCTTGGGCGGTACAAATTCGAATTTTGCAGCTTCAGGGACAGTCTGGCGCGGAAGCAGCAACAAGAGCTCAGTGTATTTTCGCTTGAAAATGACACAAAACGGCTATTTCGGGCCTTAATAACGGCAATTTTGGCAAAAATGGCTTATTGGCGCTTTTCCGCCAATGACGTCAGCATGACGTCACGGCGGGCCTGGGTACAGAGGTGACATGGATGGTGAGGTGGAGGCCATCATGGCTGGACATGTCGGCGGGCAGATGCGGTGGCAGGGCTACGTGGAGGGCCACGCAGCGCGGGAGTGGACGGCATGTGTGACGTCATAATGACGTGGGTGATGGCGTGTGGGAGGGGCGGTATCGCGATGGTGGTAAGCGGGTTCCCCGCACCACCTTTGCTGATGAGTGGTATTGGGAGGGGGGGCTCCGAACAACCCCGGTGTTTGACACGCGTCTAGGGTACGGAGCGGGAAACCACTTTCCCCGGACGCTAAAGGTCGGCAGATCCGGGCCCAAGAATACCCGCCCACCGTTAGATCATGGGTGGCGGAAGATCAACGGCTGGCGGGCCCTCCGACGGATCGTGCAGGTTTGGGGGCCCCGCCGGCCTTAATTAAATATTCAATTAAATATTTTCAGCGGAAAACTATAGGAAAGGGGGTTTTCTGTTTTTTCGGGATTTTCTTGGGTTTTTCAAGGGTTTTATAAGGGTTTTATAAGGAAAAGAGGTTTAGGAGTGGGTTTAGCAGGGGGAAAAAGGTTTTTAGTGGCGCTTTTGAGCAGAGGGGAGGTGAAGGCTTAGGGGAAAGGTTGTTGCTCCTAACCAGAGGTTAGAGCAGCCCCAAGACAGGGTTGACCACAGCCCCTGGTGGACTGGAGTCTCCCTAAACAACTTATTGGCTATAATGCCAAAGGGAGGATATGTATATAATGCTGGGATTTAGACACCATGGTGTTATAATAGTAGGGAAAGGGGGACATAGGGGATTTAGATAGTAGAGTTAAGGGTTAGTATGGGAAAAAGGGGTGAATGAGGAGTGAAATGATCAGGTTTATTTGAAAACAACTTAGCTGTAGGAGTAGATCAAAATGAAAAGATTTTAGACAAGAAATGTGGCTTCTAAAGGATTAAAAACCAACATAAAACCACAATTTCTTCCATGAGTCTCAGCTGATGAAGGGATGTTAGTCATGAAATGGAAAAGGGGAAGAAGGGAGGTTAGACATGCTCCTTTGTTTTGCTGCAACCTGCTGAAGAAGAGGAGCCTCTCAACCATTGATTTTCCTTTGTGGACATTTCAGCACACATTTATTTGCAAGGAATGATATTTCTGCAACCCCAGCTGCCTACCCATCTACTTGCCTAGCATTTTTTGTTTCTTCTTGGAGGGTGCCCTTGGACTTGCAGACCCTTATTTACCTTTTCTTTTCTTTGGCTTTTTCCTTTTGATTTTCTATCTACTTCTGCCCTTATTGCTTCCAAGGTCCCAGATTAAGCAGTTGGGAGCCTTTCTTCTCTACCTAAGCTACTTGTCTGCCAAGATTAAACAGTTTGGACAGACTTCTTTCTCTATTCTACAACTGAAAATTTAAAACATGGCATGATCCAGATTATGTTGTTGGACCATCCATCAAAATTTAGTAAACATGAAACTATGTAGACACCTAGTTTTCTTTTGGAAATATGGGATCTTTGTATCAGCAAAGCAGAGCATATTTGGCATTTTGAATTTGCCAATCATGAAATATGAAACCTATTGGTATAGGTAGCTAACAGTGGCTCCACATGGGGATGGTTTTTCATTTGAAAAACCAAGATCAGCAGGTCAGATTGCCTTGGCCCTTGCTTGCTTTTACCAAAACTTGAAGTATGCTGCTTTGAGATGCCGAAATTGTGCTCTTCTTTCTTGGTAGATCTCTGAATCTATTTACCTTTTGCTGATAGTTAAGAAGACTTGAGAAACTGTATTTTACAATTTAACAGAAATCAATATATACATCTGAATATGTACAGTGGAAACTCAGGCTGCATTTATGGGTAGTAGTCAAAATAGTGTTTCAGCATCCTGCCATTCACAGGACCTTCATCCAAATCAGTTTCATTAAGACTTTTAAGGAAATAAGTGTTGTTTCCTTGTACTGCTTGGACAGCAAATGGTCCTCTCCAAAGGGAATCAAATTTTCCATGTTTTCCCTTATCTTCCCTCCTTGAATCCCATTTGAGGACTTTGTCTCCAACTTTAAAGTCTTCTGCCTTAGTTCTTCTGTCAAATGCCTTCTTTAGCTTTTCTTGTAGAACTTGAACTCTGCTGAAAACTTGATCTCTAGTCTGCTGTAAACATATTATTTGATTGATCCTTCTTTGCATATCATTTGGTTCTGCTTGGCTTTCTTGAAGAAGCTTCATAACAGGCACTCCTAGTGATGAAGGAAATTTTGCTTCTAACCCATAAACCAACTCATATGGGCTGGTCCCAATTGATCTTTTGGTTGTTAGTCTGTCTGCCCATAAGGCATTGACCAGCTTCTTATGCCAATTCTTCTTGTTTTCTTCCAGCACCTTCTTTATGATGTTCACTAGGCTTTTGTTTGATGATTCAGCCAGGCCATTACCTTGGGGATAGTATGCAGTAGAATGGCCTAAGGTAATGTGAAATTTGTGACAGAAATTCACCATTTTCTTGGATCTGAAAGCAGCAGCATTGTCTGTTATTATTTTGACAGGGCAGCCAAATCTAGCCAATATGTTATTCTCCAAGAACTGAATGATTGTTGAATCATTTGCTTGTCTGCATGGAACAGCTTCAATCCACTTGGTGAAGTAGTCTGTGGCTGTTAGGATCCATCTATGTTGGCCTGAAGATGAGGGATGAATTTCCCCAATGAAATCCAAACCCCATTGTTGAAAAGGTCTCTCTGTTGCAATAGGCTTTAAGGGAAGTGGTAACAGCTTTCTCTTACCCTCAAACACTTGGCATTTGTGACATGATGTGGTAAATTTTTTAACATCAGAGAAAACAGTGGGCCAATAGTAACCAGCCCTCAATATTTTTTCCACAGTGGACTTCCAATACAAGTGTCCACCACAGTCCCCTGCATGAAATTCTTTCATGATATTGTCAGTTTCATTTTCAATTAAACAGTGCAGCAATATTCCTTCATGATTTTTCCAAAGCAAACTGACATCCATCACACAAAATCTTGAGCTTTTCATTTTTAAGAACCTACACTTAGTTCTGGACAATCCTGGGGGAGCACACAGGTTTTGTAATACATAACATATATCAGAGTACCAGGGGGATTGTTCAAAGGCTACATTGATCTTTGGAGTCGCCAGCTCCGGTTCACTGTCCAGCTGATTGATGTCTAAGGCTTGGAAATTTGCTTCTGTCATTAGTTTAGCCAAACCTTGCCCTTTTATTAGTTTTGTAGGTTTTATCTCAATATCGAATTCCAAAATGCTGGCAATCCACTTTCCTCTCCCGCCCTCTAAATTTTCTTGGGTAAGAATGTCTTTGACAATAGGACTTGGTACATAAGCTATAATATGTGAATAAAGGATGTAAATCCTAAAGTCTTTAATGGCTTTAACCAAAGCATAAGCTTGCTTTTCCATGATTTGATACTTTAAAGGTGCATCTCTAAGAGCTTTGCTAAAGAAAGCAATTGGCTTCTCATTTCCTTGGTCATCTTTTTGCAACAAAACAACAGCAATAGTATGCTGGGAGGCAAAAGAGAAAATGATAAATTCTCTGTCAAACTGAGGATTGGTCAAGACCGGGGTTTGGGTAAGGGCCAGCTTTATTCCATCAAAGGCTTGGTTTGCTTCAACTGTCCATTTTACTTTTGAATCTTTCTTTAGCATGTTATTTAATAATCTGATTAGTTCTGCTAAGTTAGGGATAAACCTTCTTAAGAAATTGATTTTTCCCAAGAATCCTTGCAACTCTTTGATATTTCTTGGGTGGGGCATTTGTAGGATAGCCTGTATCCTATCTGGATCAATTCTAATGCCATCTTTAGAAATGATGTGGCCTAATAGTTTACCTTCCTCTAAACCAAACAGGGATTTTTTGGGATTCAGGGAAATTCCATATTTTTTGCATTTTAGGAAGATCTGTCTCAAATGTTTTATATGTTCTTGGTCTGATTTTGAGAAAGGTGTAAGGTCATCTAGGTAAATGACTAAAAAGTCATGAATCTCCTTGGCAAAATCAATATCCATTGCTCTTTGAAATGTTGCCCCTGCATTTTTCAATCCAAAAGGCATTTTCACATATTTGAAAGTTCCCCATGGGGTAGTGAATGCTGTTTTGTCTTGATCATCAGGGTGCACCAGGATTTGATTGAAGCCTGAAAATCCATCCAGTAATGAGATCCTTGAGGCCCCTACCACTCTTTGGAGAATGTGATCCATCTTGGGTAATGGATAGTTGTCTTTGAGGGATACTTGGTTCAGATTTCTTAAGTCCACACACAGCCTAATTTCACCAGTCTTCTTCCTTGTAGGGACTAAGTTGGAGATCCATTCAGAGAATCTGATTGGTGCTATGATGCCAGCCTTGAACATTTTCTGTACCTCTTGTTCCATTGCTGGGAGAAGCATAGGATTGATTCTCCTTAATTTTTGTTTAAAGGGCTTTTGATCAGGTTTGAGAGGGATTGTATGCTGGATAACAGAGGTGTCATAGGACTTCAGGTCCTCATAACTCCATGCAAAGACATCTTGGAACTCTTTAAAGAGGTCAATGTATTTAGGCTTTTGGTCAGGAGGTAAAGATGCAGACAATTTAATTATTTTGGGTTTGTCAATTGTACCTATGTTGAATTCTTCAATGGCTGCATTTAAGGGCTACATTTTTGGTTTTTTGGGAATATCATTTGAATCAAAGATGTCCTCTAGTGGAGTTAGGCCTGTTGGTAGAAAATTGTCTTTCAGCTCTATGATTTCAGTTTCAGCATTGGCCACTTCTTCACAATTGATTGATTGAATTTGCTGAATATTTTCCTTGCTGAAAATAGTTGGATTTAGCATTTGTTTTGCTGTTCTAGGTGATATTGGGTGAGTAATCTTTTGAAACCGTATTTGTGATGGACTTGCTTTTTCAAGTATTTGTGATTGACTTGCTATATCAGTGTCAATATTTAGTCCTGCAAATTCTTGTTGCAGAGTTAAAAAATGGTTTATTTGCACATCATCCTCAAATACTTGCCAATCCTTAACATTGTTTGGAATGGAGGGTCTGTGTTTTACCTCAGCTGTAAAACAATGATGGGGCTCAAAAGGCAGCTTGCAGGTACTTGCAAATGTGGCTAAACTATGAGCGTGAAGATTGTGGGTCCTAGAAATTTTGGTAATTTGGAATTCAGAGAAAGCGTTTAGTATTTCAGCAACAGCAGACCTATAAGACCTTAATCTTTTGTCATTGGTGACAAAATTTCCCTTCACTTGTTGGATGACTAAATCTGAATCTCCCATGATTGAAACCCTGGCAGCTTGTAAGAACTTTACTAACTTGAGGCCTAGTAAAAGAGCTTCATATTCTGCCATGTTATTAGTACATCTGAAGTTTAATCTATAGGCTCTGCCTTCTGCATGACTGTTTTCTTTATTATGTATCCAAACCCCAGCTCCTGCCCCTAATTTGTTGACTGAGCCATCAAATTCAAGGAACCATAGAATATCTTGTTGTGAAGGAGATTTAATGATATGTTGATGAGCTGGAATTATTAGTTGCAGTTCTGGTTTTTCATCTGGTTTGTGTTCTAGGACAGTCTTATAATTCAATTGAATATCCTTGACTACTAGAGCAGCAACAGTGTCTAGTGATTGATTGACTGTTGTTTCATGGGTAGCAGTTCACTCATTGGTGTCTTCCTCTTGTATGCGTGTCTTTATTTCAACATCATTTTTTGAGAGAGTTGTGCTGTCATTGAAGAGAATGTATGAGTCTATGTCTGAATGGACAGCATATATGGGAAAATTTTGAGGCTTTTCTTCACTGCTGACCATGTATTTCATGAGTGTTTCTCTGTATAGTCTTTTTGGTTGCCCAAAGACAGAGATGGTTGCATATGACATGTCTAGTTGTAGGGAACCTTGGAGTTTAGCTCCCCATGATCTTGATAACAGCATCCCATACTTAGGTGGGATATCAGCAACTACAACATCCATCAGAATTGTTTTGTTTGGGTATTGAACCAAAGACACACATAAATCTTTTATGAGACCTAAACACTTGACTTGGCTGGAGTCAAAGGAAAACAGGTCCTTGTATGGTCTTGTTATATCCAAATTTAATCTTTCCATGATAGCTTTTGGCATGAGATTGTGAGAAGCACCTGAATCAAACATTGCACTATGTAGTATTTTGTCATGAACATGTAAGCTGACATAAAAAGGTAATATCCCTGTGACTACTGTTTTTCCATTCACTTCTGGGCCAAACAGTAATTTTGGAGTGTCATCCAACACATTGACATCATCTTTGTTGTTGGTGAGTTGAAGGGACTTCTTGATCTGTTGCTTGTAAATGTCATGCTTGGCTAGTTCTGAGAGAGGAATTGCTATCTTTAATTTGCCAAGTTCAGTTTCTAGGTCAAAGGGTTTTTCAAATTGGGCCTTGGGGTTTTGGATAACAGTTCTTTCCTTGTTCCCTAACTCTTCCTCTTGATTTTTATCTTGATGTTGTGGCCTGTCCTTATTACTCATGTCTTGAGGAGTAACCTTCAAATTAGGGTGAGAGGATGAAGTATCCACGGGCTGCTGTTTGGAGAAAGATGGTTCAGTGACTTCTTCAATAGTTACCTCTTCTGCAGGTGAATTTATTTTATCATCAGGTTCCATCACTATGGCTCTTTTAGGCTGTTGGCTGTCTTTAGTCTTTTCAGGCAGATTTACATTAACAGTTCTGCTCCTTAGCTTGTACTGTTTGTGGACTTCATAGACAGCAGTGTCATAGCCTTGTTTAAAGTCAAATGATTCACCTGATTTGGTTTGGAACAGTTTGATTTCATCATCCTCATGATCTTCTTGATTCTCATGATCTTCTTGTGTTAAGAAAACTTGACTCTCACCATCCAAACCCATTAAATTAATCTGAGAATCTTCATTGGGTTCAGTTGCTGCAGAAGTTTCAGCATAGTTTTCTTGGAAAGGGGGTCTTATGTCTTGGTCAGCACTAGCCTTGCCAACATTTGGGTTTTGAGTTCTCCTAAAATTTGGATTCCTAGGAGGGTTGTTTTGTGGTGCTTCCCATGATGATTTTCTTTCAACCGTTTCAACTCTATCACCCAATCTTTTCATTCCAGTGAGAATTGCATCTAGCTTTTGATCAAAGGCAGAGGGTTCCTCTTTGAAAGCAGTCCTCTTTTCCAACCTTGCCCTGTTTCTCTTGGTAATTAGGTTGGCTTCCACTGTGACAGCAACCCTTTGGGCTTCTGCAAGGGATTGAGGATCTCTTTCCTTCAACTGATAGGCCATGTCAGGGTCAAAACCATCAGGGAATTTGTACAGGGCTAAATCAGGAGGAGGTCTTAAATTTTGTGGAATCGCGTTATATACATTGTTAAATCTTGCACAATACTCCAAAACAGTCTCTTGGGGACCTCTTTTGATAGTGTCATATTCCCCAAGTATGTGCAGAGGATCTTTCTTCTTCTCCCATCTACTAGTAAAGGCTTGATACAGTTCATCACGAGTTGTAATGGAGTTTGCATTCAGAGATCTAAACCAAGTTCTTACATCCCCAGTTAGGCTTTGAACAAACATCCTCATTCTGACACTGTCATCATCTATTTCATAGGTCTCAAAATGGTCTTGCATCCTCTTAGCATGCTGAACAGTTGTTAGAGGGCCATTGGAGTCAAAATATGAGATTTTTGTTTGGTAATCTTGGGGTAGAGCTGCAGCATTAGCTGGTATCTGCAAAGGTGCATATCTGTTAGCCATATTCACAGGGTTTAGAGGATTAACAGGGGTAGCTGGGATAATAGGAACAGTGGGTATCACTGGGGTAATATGTAGGGGTGAACCTAGAGTGTTGGTCAAGGGGATATGTGCAGTGGATGAAGATGTGAGAGGAGGACTCTGAGATGTGGATGGTGAACTAGGGGAATTAGGGGTAGACCGGAAAAGGACCTTGCATGGGGTAGAGATAAGGCTGGGATGATCTGAATCTGAGGTTAAATCAGCAGGCTGCTCCTGCCTTTGCTGCCTCCTAATGTTTCTAGGGATGGTATTTGGATTATCAACAATGATGAGTGGATTAGGGTCAGGGTTTGCCCTAGTATGCCGTGGATTTTTCTTGGGAGCCAACTTCTAACTGTTTTTTAGGTTTTTATAGGAAGTTTTTATATCTGCAAGGACTGGATGAAGATTTTGGAATGGCTATATATATTCCAAAGCTGAGATGAAGACTTACTGAAAGAGCTCTTCCCTAAAGCTGTCAATGTGACACAGAAACAGCTTTGAGGCCTCCTGACTGATTTCAGGCTTGATTTACAGTTTTGAGAGATGTATAGAAATTGGAAAATCCTAAGAAGTCCCCAGTGGAGTCGCCATTTATGTTAACACCCAGGTTGTTCCCTTTGACTCCAAGGGAATACGGACGGGGTAACCACTAACCAATCTTTGGGTTACAGCTTCTAGCCAAACTGCAACCAGAGAGGGCTCTCTCTTTATAATTTATCTCTGTTCTGGTAGTATTTCAGGCTAGCTATGAGTTCAGGTTTGTTTAAGGTTTTGGTTGGATGATAATTTCTGACAAGGTGCTTGTGCATTCTCCAAAGTGTTCTAGTCCATTGGGCTATGGAGTCAGTGGTCCTTTAACTGTATTGAGGTGCTACGTGATGCTGTAGTGATGCTGCAGAGCAAGGTTAGTGCCTGAGAAATAATCCTTCATAAAGTGTTGGGGTGAGGTTGTGTCCAGTTTATGCAAGGCAATTAAGAATCTTACAGTAAACTGTTAGAGAAAAACAGTGAGAGTATTGACCTAGGAGCATTTAAGAATTTCTAGGTAATATTCATACATATAGAATTACCAGTTACATGAGCAATTAAGAATTCATGTCCATGGTTGGTTCTTAAGAAAACATTTACAGCAGTAAAAATTGAGTACAAGGTGTCATATAACAAATCCTGCACTATTCTTTTTCTTTACTGCTAGCTTAGTGTAACATGAGTATGATTTGATAAACATAAGAAAAACAAGAACAGAGATTAAGGAAAAAACTTGTTATTTCATCAGACAGCACAGGAATTCTGCATCAACACATGGAGCATCCTCCAGACATCAAATAATTTCAGGAAATCACTGAGCTCATCCAGCCCTTTGTATTAGATAACTCTGAAAGTTTACAGTATACATGCCTCAGAGTGAAAATTACCAACCCCTTATGAGTTACTCAGGGGAGTATATATACAAAATTTACATCAAAAATATCAGCGAATGAGTTAATATCTCATTTATGATATGCTAATCTCTGGAATGCAGTAGCTGAAGGAGTGAATGCTTCATTAATAGTATGCCAACCGCTGGAGTGTAGCAGCTGAGAAAGTTAATGCTGTAATAACTTTTGTTCCCTTAGCTGTCAAAAATGGTCAGAACTTGTTGACTTGCTGGCAGTTAGAGTCGGCTGAGGGTACGCTGTCAAAATTTACGTATTTCTTTACCCTTTGGGCCAGCCGTTGGTGTCTATGTGCTGAGTCACGTTTGAGTTGTTTTTAAATGCTGACTTTATCATACTGTTGTCTTGTAGTGACCTGGAGCTGGCAGTGGCCGAATGACTGAAGCTACCGTGGCAAAATCTGGAGCATAAACTGCCACCAATCCTCCTTAGGCATTTGATGTCTGTGCATTTTTATCAATGTTTCCTCGGCCTCTGTATGTCTATAAAGATTGGGCGGGGTCTCAAACAAGTGATTCACTTCATTCTCAATGAAGAACAGGCCCTCAAGTTTGTCATATAAGCTCTGCCCTGTGGGAGGCCCTGCTTGTTCAGATGAACTGCCAGATGCAATAATCTGATTTTCAATAGTGGTTGCCATTCTGTTGGCCATTTGATTAGAAGAGATCAGTTTTCCTGCACCACTTAGTAAGCTGGGCAGGCCTTTTGCTTGCAGCACTCCCATTTTAACTTTGTACTCCTCCACATCTGCTTGCATCTCATAGTACTTCCTCTCCACTGTTTGTATATAGTTTCTGAGAGTTAGTGCCTTCTTGGCAGAGAGGACAGCCTCTATTCTGTTGGGAATGCCTATAGCTGCCAATTCTTCCCTTTCTTGCCTGTTCAGGAAGTCTATCATCCTGTTTGCCTGTTCTGCTTTGTTCCCTAGCACTGTCTTGGCCTTCTGAATTTCTGCTTGAGCTTGGCCCATTAAATCCATCTGCTCATGCATTATTTTGATTGACCTCCATTGTTGTTTGATGGATTGGCCAATTTTGGCCCATAGGATTCTCTTTATGTCGGCCATAGCAGTTTCCAGATTCAGCTCTTTCTCTAAGGCCTTTATCTTTTCTTTTTGGGCCTTTATTTCTCTGCTTTGCTCTGCCACAGTCATTTTTGACTTGTCGTATTTGGCATCCAGTTCTGCCAACTTCTCCTTAGCCTTCTTTATTTCATCTGCCTGGAGCTCCATTGCTTTGACGGCCTTGGTCAATTCCTCTACACTTGGGCTGGCATCTGGAGCTGCTGCTGTTCCTGCTGCTTCTGTTGTGGGGGCCACTGCTGCCCCTGAAGTTGCTGCTGTTGTTGAAGTAGTTGGAGGAGCCTGGGAAGTGGATTCTGCTTGTTTATCTTGTAATATTCCTTCCAGCTCTTTCTCCAATTCCCTGATCCTCTGGTCTTGCTGCATTAGGAGGTCTAGTTGATCCTCAGCTCGTTTTTGCTTTTGAAGTTCTGCTGTTTGAGGGTGCTCTGTGGGCTGCAGCTTCAACCTCTTCTTCAACGCATTCAAGTCATCATCTTTCTTCTTCATGAGGGCCTTCACACCCGTTGGATCACTAGGATCATGTCCTAGATCAATGATGATCTCCTCAAGGGACTTTATTCTATTGTCTTTGGCCTGAGAGGACATTCTCTCAAAATCCAACTGGGTGTTGGTGTTTTTTAGGGACTCTTTCAGCTCATGGGCCATGGTGGCCTTCTCTACCAAGGTTGCATAGACCATCTCTCCAGCTTGCTTGTGGAGTTCAATCTGGTCCATGGGATGTATGTCTCTGGCTAGGACCTCCACCCTTGTCTTTACAAAATCTGCAGCTGTCTTAGGCTGCGGCCCTTTGGGCTTGAAGTGGCTGAGGAGCAATTTTTCCTGCTGAATGTCATATACCGACATTAATCTCTCTTGCTGGGCTGGTGTTGCATCTATGAATTTCTTGTAGACCTCAGCCCTTAGCAGCTCATTCTGAGCTTTTATTTGTTTAAAAGAAGCCTTGGTGCTTTTGGGCTTCTTGGTCTGCTGGGAAGAGGAGGACACCTCTAGGCCGAGTTGTAAAGTTTGCTCCTGCTGAAAGGAGCTTGTACCTGTATGCTAACTACCCTCCTTGTCTTTTCTTGCACTGTCCAAGACATCTTCAGTAATGTCTTCTACCTCTGGAGAGTCTGCTCTTTGTCTTTTGGCTTCTGGCTGGTGGGAGGATCCACTGAAAGGAGTGGACTCTTCTCTCTCTCTTTTTGTTCCCCTCTCCTCATGTGCTGGGGTCTGTAACATTGGAGCAGTTACTGGCTCAGTTTGTAGAGGTGGAATTTGCAGTGCTGGAGCTGTTGGCAGCCCAGTTTGTGGTAGGACAGTTTGCCCTTGCTGCTGTTCTGGCTGCTACTCTATTACAGGGGCAGACTTTTCCTTCACTGCTTCCTCCTCTGCACCCATTATGCCTTTGCCTATGTCTGTCACTGGTGCTGATGTAGAGGGTGCCTGTGGTGTAGTCTTTGTGGCCGAGATCCCTTCTCCTACTGAATAAGGCGGTCTGAAAGGTACCTGCTGCACATAGTCTAGGTCAATAGTTTTTTCAAGCTCCCTCCTATTCTTTAGCATTCTGTCTTCCTCAATTAGATTTTCAACTAGAGTATCCATCTGCCATTCTTGCAGGTTGGCATATTTTTCAATGTGAGAGTACTGGCAATGTTTAATGCCTATAAGCCTATACTTGTTTCTCCTAACAGTGATGAAACCTTCCGGGTCATAATGGACCCATCGAAAACTATAGGACAACTTGTATTTATCCTTAAGGATTAGGTCTGCATCTTCCCACCCTTCTTTCTTGTTCATGATGAAGGGGCCCAACTGGTGTTTGAACTTGAGGTGGGCCTTCTTTTTGGCGCTGTGGAAATGTGTGAGGTCGGACTGAATCAACTGCCTGTAATACTCCAAGGCAAATAACCTCATAGGTACATATTTTGGGAGCCTGAATGGACAGAGCTCACAGCCATAGATCCTAATGACAGTATGGTTCTCATATAGGTACCAGTCACCTATTTTATATTTTTTAGAAAGCTGCAGAGCTTTCTTTATCTCATTTGATATTCTGGGAGGAGGGGACCTCATCAACAGGCAAGAGACTGGGTATACAAATTGGTCAACAAATTCACAGTAGGTATAGGGTGAGTTTGTGACCTTGTGATAGACAGAGGTCCAGAAGATGACAGGTCTTCTTTCCCCTCTGTGATCCAACCTTTTGATGTAGCATGGGAAGGCTTCAGAATGATAGTACATGAACAGGTGGTAAATATAGGCTGAGTACTTGAAGACCCTCTGTCTGTCCACTCTGCTCAACTGATCATGAATTTTGTTAGCTATGAACTTAGCAAAGTTATATTTGCGGGCAGGGGGTTGGCGTGGACTGTAAGCAGACAGCAAAACCAGCATTGTTTTATCCACATGCTCACTGTTTTTGTATCCCAGCACATAGGCAATCATGTCCAGTAAAAGCCTACCCACATCATTGAAATGGACACCCAGGTAGGGAGGTGGCTCTGTAGGCTGGCATTCAGGTCTCATGAAATCCCTGGTGACCTTTTGAATCTCCTCACTGGTCATCTTGGCACCAATGTCCAGCAAATAGTTCATTGAAAATGGGATTAGCAACTCAGTCTGATCAAAATGTAACATTTTGTTGATGGACTCAGCATTGATGTAGAAAAGGATCCTTCCAGATGGAGTGCTAATAGCTCTGTGCTGCTCATCATAGTTTTCAGCACATAGGTGAATGATTTCAGGGAAGACATTTACAGCTGGGAGACAATAGTATGGTAGGTTTGACTCCCATATCCCATGTGTACCATGACCATCCTTATAGTCCTCTCTTAATTGACAGAAGGTTTGCAAGAAGTCCCTGTTACCCTCAAAGTCTTCAATAAGATAGTCCTTGTCAGCAAATGCCAAGGCCTCCAGCTCTTTATTTGGTGGATTTAATGGAGCTACACTGAGGGATGAGGATGCAGAAGCAGCCATTGTAAAACTTGATTTTGAAATAAGGTGATGGCAATGGTTTGCAAAGTTCTTTTAAGAGCTTAAGTAATAGGCCCAATATAGACCAAGTCTGAAGTGTTTTTCTCAGTGGAGAATACAAGCTGGTTTCTGCAGTTTGTTGCAACTTCACAGGGATATGAACTGCCAAGGGTAAGTTGCAGAGGGAATGAGGTTTCCTTTGGTAGAGAATTGCAGCTGGCCTGTACTCGGCAAAAGGGAACAATGCTGAGCACCTCGAGGAGAATTTTATGGTTTCAGCCCGTGAAACGACTGCTTCAATGTCGAATTATAGTTCTGGGGTAATGCAGGTTGCTTTGGCTCTCTTTTAGGTAGCAGACAGAGTTGAATTTAGGATTTTTACCAGTCTTCAATGGTGAATTTACAGAGAAATGGAATGCATGGGCCAAACGGAAGGATTACGGTGAATACCTGGTAAAACGCTCGGAAAAACCTTCGGGCTGAACTGTGGAGGCACGAGGTGGCCGAATTGATAAGCTTGGGCGGTACAAATTCGAATTTTGCAGCTTCAGGGACAGTCTAGCGCGGAAGCAGTAGCAAGAGCTCAGTGTATTTTCGCTTGAAAATGACACAAAACGGCTATTTCGGGCCTTAATAACGGCAATTTTGGCAAAAATGGCTTATTGGCGCTTTTCCGCCAATGACGTCACGGCGGGCCCGGGTACGGAGGTGACATGGATGGTGAGGTGGAGGCCATCGTGGCTGGACATGTCGGCGGGCAGATGCGGTGGCAGGGCTACGTGGAGGGCCACGCGGCGCGGGAGTGGACGGCATGTGTGACGTCATAATGACGTGGGTGATGGCGTGTGGGAGGGGCGGTATCGGGATGGTGGTAAGCGGGTTCCCCGCACCGCCTTTGCTGATGAGTGGTATTGGGAGGGGGGGCTCCGAACAACCCCGACGTTTGACACGCGTCCAGGGTACGGAGCGGGAAACCACTTTCCCCGGACGCTAAAGGTCGGCAGATCCGGGCCCAAGAATACCCGCCCACCGTTAGATCATGGGTGGCGGAAGATCAACGGCTGGCGGGCCCTCCGACGGATCGTGCAGGTTTGGGGGCCCCGCCGGCCTTAATTAAATATTCAATTAAATATTTTCAGCGGAAAACTATAGGAAAGGGGGTTTTCTGTTTTTTCGGGATTTTCTTGGGTTTTTCAAGGGTTTTATAAGGGTTTTATAAGGAAAAGAGGTTCAGGAGTGGGTTTAGCAGGGGGAAAAAGGTTTTTAGTGGCACTTTTGAGCAGAGGGGAGGTGAAGGCTTAGGGGAAAGGTTGTTGCTCCTAACCAGAGGTTAGAGCAGCCCCAAGACAGGGTTGACCACAGCCCCTGGTGGACTGGAGTCTCCCTAAACAACTTATTGGCTATAATGCCAAAGGGGGGATATGTATATAATGCTGGGATTTAGACACCATGGTGTTATAATAGTAGGGAAAGGGGGACATAGGGGATTTAGATAGTAGAGTTAAGGGTTAGTATGGGAAAAAGGGGTGAGTGAGGAGTGAAATGATCAGGTTTATTTGAAAACAACTTAGCTGTAGGAGTAGATCAAAATGAAAAGATTTTAGACAAGAAATGTGGCTTCTAAAGGATTAAAAACCAACATAAAACCACAATTTCTTCCATGAGTCTCAGCTGATGAAGGGATGTTAGTCATGAAATGGAAAAGGGGAAGAAGGGAGGTTAGACATGCTCCTTTGTTTTGCTGCAACCTGCTGAAGAAGAGGAGCCTCTCAACCATTGATTTTCCTTTGTGGACATTTCAGCACACATTTATTTGCAAGGAATGATATTTCTGCAACCCCAGCTGCCTACCCATCTACTTGCCTAGCATTTTTTGTTTCTTCTTGGAGGGTGCCCTTGGACTTGCAGACCCTTATTTACCTTTTCTTTTCTTTGGCTTTTTCCTTTTGATTTTCTATCTACTTCTGCCCTTATTGCTTCCAAGGTCCCAGATTAAGCAGTTGGGAGCCTTTCTTCTCTACCTAAGCTACTTGTCTGCCAAGATTAAACAGTTTGGACAGACTTCTTTCTCTATTCTACAACTGAAAATTTAAAACATGGCATGATCCAGATTATGCTGTTGGACCATCCATCAAAATTTAGTAAACATGAAACTATGTAGACACCTAGTTTTCTTTTGGAAATATGGGATCTTTGTATCAGCAAAGCAGAGCATATTTGGCATTTTGAATTTGCCAATCATGAAATATGAAACCTATTGGTATAGGTAGCTAACACCCCTTTATCTATGTTTTTCTCTCAAAACCCCGTTTAAGCCACCCTCCACCTCGTTCATCCTCATTTCTTATTTTCCCGTGGGTCATTCGTTTAAAATCACATGCAAAGGTTTTTCGTTTTAGCCCGAGCGCAGAGTTAAAACAGCCATATGACCATTTTATCATAACCCTAAGCTTTAATAAAATCCCGGACCCACGGCTTTACCTGTCACATCACATCCGCTAAACATATGATTGGATCCCGCCATTCGATCGCGCTCGCCTTATCATTGGACGCTTTTCGCTAGCCCTCTCCCCGCAAGCCACGCACACGATAGCTCGCGAGGAAGGCGGCTTCCCACCGGACCTGCCTGCCATGCTTCACAACCTGATTGGGTCGCTCCTCCGCATACGATTACCGCCCATTCCCGTAAAGCAATGCGGTAAAACCGCTTACCTCCACTGTACCCGACTCCCGCTCGTTAACCTTCGATCACCTCCGCCGCCCGATAGCCGTCATATCTGCCCGACAACGATCCGATGGCCCACACTCTTCCATCCGCATATGTCTTCCGATAGCCCGCATAGTCCAATCTCGGCCGTCCGTCTGAGCCATCCAGCGGCTAGTGTTAGTTATCAGCTCCTCGGCTGTGTTCAATGCAATTTTCATGTTTTTGGCAGTCCTGTGCACCTGAAGAAGAAAGGAGCTCATGGTTCAATACTCTGCGCATTAAGTCCTCAGCTACCACATTCAAAGAATAACATAGCCAAGGACGAGAAGGACGATCCTTGAGCAGTTCAATGACTATAGCAGTTATTGAAATTCATTCAAATAATACTTCACCAGTTTAGGAAGGACAACAAAGTACCAGTAAATGTCAAATTGATTCATTAAAACACACAGTCTGCAGCAAGGACCCATGTCTAATTGTAAATGTGGTTGGTGGTCAGTTATGACCCCTACACACATAGGTTAACAAAGATTTTTGTGAACAAACTCTATATATACCAAAAAGCAAGATGTAATCAGATTGATGAATGTTATTCTGATGTAAGGTTCAAATTATGGAGATTGTAACTACTGTGATACCTGCAGCTTCTGGTCTTCATTTTCAGCTAATACAAGCTTCTTTTGCTGTTAATTGCTCACTTTCCACTTCTTCTTCTTTGTTCCAAGCTATGCTTGTTGTGCATTTATTCATGTGCTGCTGATGTTTAGCATTAGAGGGGCTATCATCCCACCTCTGTGTTAGAATCCAGTTAGTTTCATTGAATTTGTATGCAGGTTTCTGTTGTTTTAATGCCAGAGAGCTGTCATCTTGTTTGTGCATTAGAAAATAGATTTACAGACTTTTAAACTGTTTGCAGCTGGCCATCACAGGGTCCTGTGCATCTACTAGTGTTATCAATGTTCTCCATCATCACATTGTCCTTAAACTGTGAGTAATTGGTGGTCTAAAGCCTTGTAGTCTGGGGGTGTTCACCCATGTCTGGGGTTAAGCATAGTAGAAGTGGTTATCTGGCTTGAATATGCATCATTTCTCTCATTCATCCATCATTTTCCAAAATTTTATGTTGAGTTTGTAATGTTCCCGAGCATCTCTGATATACAACCTAGGAGAGTTTCTTGGGGTGATAACATTAATTGGCGTCGTTGCTAGGGAGAGGAGAATTGAAGCTCAGCTTCCCTGGGAGAATGACACAACTTCAAGCTTTGATGATAGACAAGGTTTGAACACAGTTTCTGGTTGTAATCATCTATCTGGCGACTCCATTGGAGGAAGACCATCCTTTGGTGACTCCACATTGAAGTTCTGGCTCAGTTTGTGAGACATACTCGAAGAAATCCTCAAAAATCACCAGCTAAATCAGTGCCTGACCCTGAGAGGACTGTCAAATCGAAGAAATCATCATAGAAAGGGGCATCAGGATTAGGTAAGCCTAAGAAATCTCATGCATCTCTGAAAGATAAAGTTGTAGCTGAATATTTATAGTTTAAAGATTTAGAAATCAGCACTGTTAATAAGGAAATTCCTTCATAGATTAATTCAGCCCCTTGTTCAGTTAGTTCCCCTTTGAATCTCAGTCCAAAGAAAGCTTCCCATTCAGTCCAAAACATCCCTTTGTCTCTACCATCCATCACATTACTTCCTACCATTCAAGCTCCCAGTAGTCTTCCACATATTCCAATCATGGCAGGACAACAAGCACCCATGAAGATAGAAAGAATTGTTGCTGCTAGATATGGACCTTTAGTCTTGCTTGTTCCTTTAAATCCTATGCCTATGGGAGAATATCACAAATATATGCCTAAATTCATTGGAACAGAAGGAGTAACAACAAAAGAACACCTTGAACCTTTTATAGTTATGTTGATAATTTAGATATAAGTGAAAATGATGTGTGGATGAGAGTTTTTGTCCAGAGCCTTGATGGAGAAGCTAGGAAGTGGTTCAAAGAGTTACCCTAGAGATCTATAACAGATATTGAAGCCTTAGATGATGCATTTTTGAAGCACTGGGAGATAAAAAGGACTTGATGTATTATCATACTAAGTTTGGTAATCCGAGGAGGGAAAATGGTGAATCTTTGCCCGATTTTAATAAAAGATTCAACTATATGTATAGCAAGATACCAGCTGAGGTAAAGCCTACTCCCACCTCTGCCAAAATCACTTATGCCAATGCTTTTGACTCTGATTTCTGCCTGTTATTGAGAGAAAGAAGATGTGCCACTCTAGCTGATATGCAAGATGCAGCACTAGAAGTAGAATCTAATATCATGGCTGCAGAAAAGCTCAAAAATCAAGCTGACAGGAGGAGGTAGAGAGGTCAGGACTCTACTTCTTCTGCATCTTCAGAACCTAAATTAGACAAAATGACTAAGATGATAGAGTCATTGGCTGCTGAAATTTCTAAGCTAAAGGTTGAGCAGAATTCAGGAAAAACAAGGCAGCATAACACATTTGCTCCAAGAAATCCCAATCCATTCAGAAGAGCAAATGAGCAGTTACAAATTATGCAGAGGGGTGAAGAATCAAAAGAAGAACAGAAACTTAAAGCTCCTTTCCAAAATGTAGTCATGGAGGAGGAACAATTTGAAGAGGATGAGGATGAAATTCACTGCATGGAAGATAAAGGCAGCACTGCATTTTTGACATTGGCTAAGTATGAAGAATCGTTGCTGCAGAAACAAAATGTCAAGAATGGGACAGAGAAGCTGTTCTACAAACTCAGCAGCAGTAGAGATATAAACTGAGGTCGAATGCAAAAAATGTCAAAGAAAATTCTGCCCAAAGAGATGTTGCCCAAGGAGCATTGGATCTCCAGTCACAGACGCCATCAGTAGACAGCTGAGGAGGAAGGAAGATGACCATACAACAGCAACAACAACATCAGATCTGTAATCAAGAAACCATCAGCAGACAGTAGAGGAGGAAGAAGAATGACCATCAGTAGCACCTCTGATATTTGACAACTGCAACGTGGCATTAAGGCCACAGGTAAGTATCCTACTCACTCACTCATATGCATCATTTGATCAAAAGTTGTAAAGGTTAAGAGGTAGTTGGTTTGTAAGTAAAAAGGTGGCCAGTTTCCTCTAGAAAGCTAGTGGATTACATACACAGGAAACTCTATTTTTTCAAAGAATTTTCTTATTTCCTCCTCAAGCCTCACAAGCAAGATGCTCATCAAGTATATCTCATGTGAGGGTAGATACAATGTTGTTTATGGCTACCATTTTAGAGAGCTTGAAGAATTAAGATTTGGGGTAGAAACACCAGTTCACCAAAGACTCAGCATACCCTATTTTCTGATGCAATCACTCATGGACTCCAACAGCAAAGAAAAGACAGGAAATTCCCAATAGTTAGTTCACCATGGGTTGACTAGAATCCTCATTGAGGATGCCCTCCAAAATCAGTCTTCCGAGACTTACCAGCAGAGGATAACATCAAAACCCTCATCTATGATGTTAGTCCTTCAGTCAGTAAGGAGGAGGAAAAACAAGATGAAGAAGATATAGAGATAGATGGGGATGAGATGGATGAAGAAGGAACTAATACAGATGATGATACTAAAACAGAAGAGAAAGAAGGCATTGAAATAGAGGAGGAGACGATGCAAGAAACTGATAGAGATGAGAAAGAAAAAACAGGGAGGAAGAAGGCATTGAAGTAGAAGGAGAAGAACAAAAGGATGAGTCACCTAGGGTGTCTCCAAAGGTCCCTAAGTAGAAGGCAGCAGCTGCCATCACTAATCTCAACACACTAGTCAAGAAAAAAAGGAAAAGAAGGAGGAAAAACCCTCTACATTTCAGAACAAGAAAGAGCAGTAAGAAACAAAAGAGCTAAGTGGATTTAGGGATAGAGAAGCAACTGAACAATCAAATCCCATGGCCCTAATCAGCACCCATAATCTAATTGTAAATAATCCTCAGCTGGCACCTCGATATCTTGCTACTCAAGGGCAAGAAATTTCACATTTTGAGGACATGTTTAGGCTGCCAAGAAATGATAATATACATGCCTGCATAAGGAGATGGAAAACACTGCCACATAGCTTGAAGATCAGAGAATATCAGTGGGAAGAAGTAGAAAGGAAAGCAGGCTTCTATAAACAAGAAGTAGAGACCACAACAGAAGCATAAGATGTCAGAGAGGCTACCAAAGCCACTAAGTTGCTCAGAGGATGAGCAACACTTTCAGTAGGGGGGTGATGATGAGCCTCATCATTGAGTAATTATATGGGCCTTAATTGACCTTAATTCACCTCCTAGCTTAGTCAAAGCAACTATTCTCACAACTTATTGCATACTTTTGATTATATTTTGTTTATGAGATGAGTAGAGTTGGATATTTTGCTTTGTGGTCTAATGTGCATCTAATGCAGGAATAAAGGATAAAAGCAAGGAAAATGCACGGATAAAAGATAAAAGAAAGGAACTATGGTAAAGGCCTTGGTAAAAACATGGATGGGACAAGGGAGAGGAATTACAGGAGGTAAAGCCTCCTCATTTACTACCCCTCCATTCGAGTAACCCTTCATCAGCTAAAAGTACAAACAACCCCCCTTCTAGAAGGTAGCTAAGCAAGTGAAGGTGCAAATAGCCAAATCAGGAGTATTAGAAGGCAACCAAGCAAGTGAGAGTGCAAAATGAGCCAAATCATGTGTACTATAAGGAAGCCAAGAAAGTGAAAGTATGAGTTGTTCTTGATTTGGGAGCCATGCCTCCCTACTACAAGGCATCCAAGCTAGTGAAAGGGACAGCACGAGTTTATCATTGAATTGGGAGCTGTACCTTCCCAATTTTGAAGGAAGTCGTTGGAGACTTTAGATGTATAAGTAGAGAGGCTTAGGACCTCATTTTTTTTAGCTACCAAGAGCTACCAAGAGTTAGCAAGAATTCAGACTTCTCACTGTAGAAGTCTACTTTGTTTTCAAGCTGCATGTCTTGTAACAGTTTTTTATTTATAATGAAGATGATTTTTGTTTTGAGCCAGCACTAAGTTAACTCAGAGGGCTGAGGCTCTTGGGTGAGGGCTTGACCCTAGCAGCCGAAGCTCCTCTTTATTGTATTGTTATGCTAGCATCGATTCATTTTTTATGTTCATTTGCTTAATTAGATGCATTTTCATTATAACAGTAGTAAAGATTCACGGTTTCCTGTTCATTTGCTTAAGTAGTTCATTTCCATTACAACACTAGCATAGCTTTATGGTTTAGTTGTTTATTTTCTTAAGTAGTTGCATTTGCATCACCCCAGTATAGAGTAGATGATTCATGGTTTAACTGGTTATTTGTTTAAGTAGCTGCATTTCCATTACAGAGGTTTATTGTTTAACTGTTCATTTGTTTAAGTAGTTGCAGTATCATTACAGTAGTGTAGAGTAGATTAGTTGTGTTTCAATTTGCTTCGATTATGCTTTCATTCAATTAGCAGGTTAGCAAAGAAAAGGTCCACAAGGTTGCCCACAGGTGTCTCGGCCTCACCTCCTCCCTCTGGGACCATGACATGAGGAATAAACCCTCCAACAAGCCCAAAAACATAGGGTTTTGGTTTTCACAAAGAGTTTTTTGTTTAACGCAGTCATTGGGTTCCTTACATTGTTACTCTATTCCTTTCATGATCAGCTGCTCCTTCACTCTCTTCCTATCCTTTGATCTCCCTCATATCCCTTTCATTCTCCCTTAGCATGAAATACTTAGGTGGAAGCAGTTAATTCATGTTATAATCAGTTTTTGCCCATAGATTGCCTTACACAGCAAAACCCAACCAATCACCGCCCAATTCACTTTTAACGCTAACTTTTTTCACTTTAAATCCCCACCATCGATCTTCTTCGTTAGATCCATTGGTTATCACGCACCCGCTCGCCAACTAGCTCAGTCAAATCTCCACCATTGATCTGCCTCACCAGATTCGACGGCTATCACGCGATATCGTGTGGATTTTTGTCTGATCGTTATCCACCTGAGGGCACATGATAAGAGTGGTTTCCCCATGCTACGTGTCGCTCGGGGAGGCTAGTCGCATAAAATTTTATAAAACTGCTTATAGCTTTGAGGGAGCACGATAAGCAGCTTACCACCCTTTAAACACGCTACCATTTCCGCAAGTTTTCTTCTCCCAATTTAATCTCCACCATCGATCTGTCTCTTGATCTGACGATTTTCACTTCACTCAATCGCCAACTAGCTTGGTTGATCTCCACCATTGATCAGTGCCGCCTGATCCAACGATTGTCGCACAATCTTACGCGGACACTTGCACGACTGTTATCCAGCTGAGAGCACGTGAGAAAAGTGGTTTTTTCATGCTACATGTCGCTCGGTAAGTCTAATCGCGTGTAATCTCATAATAGAACTTATGGTTTTGAGGGCACGCGAAATACATCTGACCACCTCCGCAAACCCGCTACCATTTCCACACGTTTCTTTTGCTCGCGATCTAATATCCATCATCCATCTGCCAATTAATCCTATCCATCCATCTCTTGAATTAGCCTCTATGATATAATCTCAGTCATCCATCTTTTGTTAACCTTGTTCATTCATCTATTCACTCAATCGTCGCGACATAATCTCCACCATTCACCCTATTAGTTAACCTTGTTTGCCCATCTATCTACGTACCCTCCTATGATCCTATCTCAGGCGTTCATTTACCTTTCACTCGCCTAATCCAACGACTCTTATGCACTGTTTCTCATTACATCCTATTTTGACCAATTTTGATCTCCGACTACTCTTCCGCTTAAACACAAATTTAGCTTAGTTTCCTTTGCTTACCCCTTAGTCTAGTTTTGATGCTTTTACTTTTGTAACTTAGAGAATTATCATTAGATTAGTGATTGATCTAGTAATTCTTCTTAGCATATTTGTTTAATTGGTTAGCTAGGTTCTGGTGTGAGTTTAGCATCACATGATTGTTTTCTTCATTACTGCAGTAGAGTAGCTCTCCCTTAGAATAGATTTGTTATTCTTCCATCAAAGTCAAGCTTCTTCTGACCCTATAGAATTCTGGCTTGGAACCCCTAGGGTATCTTGCCAGATGAGCAGTGACGATAGGCAGTACCTTCACTTCTACTTGTGCATATAGCACTGTCACCTCCAAGTTTGTACGAACCCCGGGTTGATAAGTAAAACTGGTAGCCCTGGGAGTTGCAGCATTATTGGTGCAATACCTAGGCTCATCACTGGCCTTCCTCTGTTGCATATTTGAACCACAGGTCCCAAGACCCACTTGGCTCAACCCTCCGTTGCATAGTCGGCTTCGCTGGCCTCCCTGCTATTTTTTGTGGTATTACTTTGTATTTTTATTGTGCTGCAGTTGGCGTGAATTTTAATATCGCTGGTACCATACATCTTCACAGTGACCTCACACCTACGTTGGCTCTTCTCAACTCACACCTACGTTGGATCTGCTTAACTCACACCTACATTGGCTTTGAATGCTGCTCACAATGTAACGCAAAGCATATACCTCGGCCCTCCTGATCCACACTGCGTTGCCCGACCTCGATCCATATTCTACCTCTGTCAATGCTGCATACTTCACATCTGTGTATCCCCTCTGCACAACCCTCCCTCCATCCTATACAATCGTCCCTCTTTCCTCCCCTTGTCGTTGTATTAAAAGAAAAATCTGGGTCGGCATCACTTGAATACTCCCCCATATGAACGTTGTCATATACACCCTCCCCCATGTGAACGTTATCATATGAACCCTCCCCCATATGAACCTTCCCCTCATACGTTACCTCTGAAATGCTATCATATGAACCCTCCCCCATATACACCCTCCCCTAAATACTACACATATTTTATAGTACACATATTTTAAAATGCACTCATTGATATCTATTGTGGGAGTGGTTCTCAGTGGGAAGGAGAACTATCCTGAGTGGTCTCGGAAGATCAAACACACTCTCATTTTTAATGAGATGTGGAAAGGAGTTTGTGTAGGAGAAGGAGACAATGAACTGAAAAAGCTTACCTCAGACAAGGAATTCACCATTTGGGAAAGCAAGAATAGAAAGGCCAATGCCTTGATTGCAACATTTGTATATGAAGAGGTGAGTCACCATATTTCACATTTTTGAGTGCTTTTGAAGCCTTATGGAAATTGAACAAACTCTATGACCCACACTCTACACTTGAATTTTTCCAAACGATGATTAAATTGTTCGGCCTTGAATTACAAAATGATGATCCTCTTGCTCTTGCATCAGAAGTAAAATCTATTATGCATGATATCAAAGTCACTAATGCCGAACTAGACATTCCTTTGATAGCTTTTGTCAAGGCACTTTACCGCACTTATTCAAATTATCTTGAGTCATTGCGAGCAAATGGAAACCTCAAAGAGATTACCTTTGACTCCCTTGTGAATAAATTTGTTGAGAGAGAGAAAGCTTTTGGGAAGAAGATAGCTTCTTAGTATTCTGAAGAAGTTGTGTGTCTTGCACATAGAGAGAAAAATCATGCTTAAGATTCTTCCAGAGGAAGAGGTGGTTGAAGAGGAAGAGGAAGAAGAAAGTTAAGAGGCAGGGGGGACATACACTCTCAAGAAGAAAAGTATGATCTTCATTGCATACGTTGCAATAGAGATGGATCACATCATGCATGCACATGAAAGTGGCCTTGGGACATAATTGAGCTGGAAAGAAATCAAACCAAAGGTAAAATCAATGACAAAGAGAAAGGTAAAGCACATGAATCTACTCACTATGTTGTGGCACATTGTAATATTGGAGTAAATGAAGACTTGTTCAATGCTTCATTTGCTTCTTGGAAAAATGATTGGTTGCTTGATTCAGGAGAAACATGCCACATGAATTTTAGAAAATATTTTTTTGAAGAATTAATCCAGATTTAAATGGGAACGCAACAAATTACAGATATAACCATAAATAGAAAGATGTAGTAAAAATAACACTTCATTTCATTAATATCAAATATTTCTTACAAACATAATGGGAATAAGACTAGCTCGAGCGATGGTAGCTTATATTTGAGAAGAGATGTGGTGTCTACATGCCTCTGAAATGTGTTACAATGAGGCTCAAAGGCCTATTTATTATTTAGAAACAATGGAAAAGCATAAACATCCAAAAACCTAACCCTAGGAGATGAAGCGCCAAACTATGGGCCCTGTTTGGGTAAATTGGTACATCAACTTCCCAAGGTCATAACTTTGGCATACGATCTTTGTTTGACGTGCACAATACCTTGGTAGAAATATATATCTGAGAACTACAAATTTTGAATGACAAACATCAGTGAATGACCCATTTTGTTCTCTTTTTTTCCCAAAAAATGTCATTTAGGGCTTGAAAACGGTTGGAAGTTTAGGACCTGAAAAACTGCCAAAAATAATAAATTGTGCTACAAATAAGGAAACTTAAAAACTGAAAGAAACAATGGTGGGGGTCCTAGTGGAATAGGTGGGTGGCCATAAATATCCACCTCGATGAATAATTTACTGACAATGTTTATAGAGTAGTATACTTTGTAGACAACTCCAAACTCAAGCCATTAGGGCTTGGCACAATCAAGCTCAAACTGCTTGGTCTTCCAGAATTTCTTCTGCATGATGTTTTGTATCTCCCATAGATGAGGAGAAACTTGTTGTCTTTTGTCCACATCCTCCAGCAAGGACACTCCATTCATATGTTTTATGGAAAGGTTGAGGTGAGAAAATCATTAGGTCACTCACTTGTCATGTCAGGGATATAAGAAGAAACGCTTCTCAAGCTGCAAGGTACCTCTCCTCGTGCACAAAATTTCTCATACAGTTCTCATTATGATGAAGGTACATTTCCATCAAGTCTATTATGGCATGCTATATTTGGACACTTGAACTATGACAACCTTCACTTGTTGAAGAAAAATGGTGTTACTAGTTTGCCTACAATTCCTAGGAAACTTAATCAATGTGATGCTTGCATTCTAGGAAAGCATCGAAAACAATGTTTTCATGATTTACATTCCAAAGCACATAGAAAAATTGAACTTATTCATTAAGGTTTATGTGGCCCAATCCCTGTTCCTTGTGTAAATGGAAATAAATTCATGATGACATTTATTGATGACTACACCAGAACGTGTTGGGTTTATTTATTGAAGAACAATTCCGATGCTTTTCAAACATTCAAGAACTTTCATACATGGATTGAAAATAATGCACAATCTCATATTGGCTCTATTTGTACTGATAATGGAAAAGAATAGACTTCAAATGAATTTGAAAACTATCTTCGCTAACATGGGATCAAAGATCAAACAATTATGCCTTATAATCCTGTTGAAGCCCCGAAAATCGGGTCTACAGCAAGGGGGATACCCACCCGGTCCGGACCTTGGTTAGCAGCTCCTTTTCCGTTTGGTATAGTGGGTCCGACTGGGGATATGGGATCAGTTTCCCAATTTATGTGTGTGTGTGTGTGACAGACTGATATTTCTCTTTCTAACAGTTTCTAAATGGAATACTTTTACTCTAACTCTAATCTAATAATAAGAAAATTATATTCTAATAAGCAAAAATATCTAAGTCTACACTAACCCGGGGTGTAACCTTTCTTTTATGCGATCTAAAATGATTTCAAATAACAACTGGTAATAAAGATCATTCAATTGTTATGAGAAAAGAATTCAATAAAGATGAACCACTTCGTATAAAAAGTTAGACGAAACAGTTGTGAAAAACATATCGCATAATAAGCTATTCATACATTAAGCATAAACAAATAGCTATCACCATACAAAAATTCCAAATGATAACTCAGGCATTCATACACCAATATATAAATAACTGAACATGAATATCACTTTAACGCAAAGGCAAAAATAGTTAAGAGATAAAAGTACCATTTATAACTAGTCCTACTCATGAGCTTCAAGCAATAATGATTTATCTCTTCTTGATCAAACATCCACTAAGAGTACAAAAGTGCAACATTAGTAGCAGATATCAAATACAAATATCAATAAATCATGTTCCATTCATTCATCAAAACCTCCTCAGAGGGTACATAAGTGCATGTTCTGGGGATAAGTTTTTAAAAATAACTTATTACAAAAATGTAGGATGCGGTTTAAATGACCATCCTCATTTCAGGAAAATAAAACAAAATTAAAACTAAAATTGAATCTAAAATTAAACTACTTCTGTATCTGGTCCTTGAAATCGCACGCATGCAGCATTTGTTTGAGAGGAGTCAGCTGACCGACTTCCGATTTTAGTTGAGCTGAGAAAACAGAATCGACAAGAGCTGGCGCCATCTTTTCGGCCGAATTGATGATACACTTGATAGTCATCCACTGGCTATGTGGCTTTACCAAGTATGCCCAGTAATAATCCCAGCTTAACTTGGTTAACCCTTGGATTGCTTTTGCCTTTTCTTGAGCTCTCTGTTTCCAATCGGTCCACATCGTTGCTTTCTTGTAATTTTCGGGGCTTGCAGGTGACTGAGCAATTAGCAGCTTTCCTTTTCGAGAAATGTTTCTCAGCGATGTGCGATTACTGCCTCCGTTTCTTGGTCTGGGCTTCCTTGATGCGTTTTTTGCCTTTAGCGCTTTTTCCTTTTAGCGGATATAAAGTTCCAATTTTGTGAAAATAATGATTCCGTAAGCTCTTGACCCTGAGTTTCAAACTGTCTGTTTCTGATATCAACGTTGTCCAGTATCCACTTAACCATGTCCGTGTATGGGAGAATTTTGGGCCTTGCTGCTATCCGGTGCAAGAATGAGCAAGCTAGCTCTTTGATGGATGCCTCAGAAGAACTATGTGAGCCCACAGTAGCAGTAACTTCCATTACTCTCGGATTCTCCTCCTCAACCAGATTATACATGCCTTCCCACGTAGCAATTCTCGCGTCTCTGTTACAGGTCGTGTCTGTATATAAGGCACCATTTGTTTCTCTTCAGATCTCGAAGATTTTCTTTTCTTTCCCATAATATCCTGCATATTGCTTTGTATCGTTCTTTGTTCTCCGTTCCTGCAATTCACAAGTGAAGTGAAAATAATGACAAGGAAGGGTGATGGGAAATTTTTAAATGCCGAAGATGCATAAAGTATACCACCTTCGTGAGATGATTTTTCGATAAGCATGAAACCATATTCCATTAATAACTAGCAACTAACTCATTTATTAGTATTAAAGCGCATAACCAGGTGTCAGTTTATGGAAAACACTTTTTTGAACCACGCGCCCGAAAGATCTGCGATGAGGAGATTTTGTGATTTGCTTCGCAATATCACAGATCACAACATCGCAAAATTATAACATCGCTGAGTTGATCGCTCGTGACATCGCATTATTGCATTGTTGTTGTATCGCGAAATTGCAATATTGCATTATCGCAATATTGTATTGCCGCTTTATCGCAAAACTGCAATATCGTAGTATCACAATATCGCTTTATCGCAGGAATGTAATATATGATAATCTTTGTTAACATGTTTTCTGCGGAATGCGATTTGCGATCGACGTCATCGCATATCGGCAAATTAAAGTGTTTCAATGTAAGTTGTGCTTGATGTATTCGATACGATATTTTATTATCGCGTATCGCGATCTTGCAATGTTGGAATTTGGTTTGTAAGGAGGTATCCTTTTATTCTTTTGCGATGCGATATTTCCTAAGGAAAGATTTTGTCTTACCTTATTATAAAACTTAGATTTTTTTAGATTTTTCAAGGGGATTTCCTAAGCTTATGATAGTAAGTTTTATTGGGAAAGGAACTTTAAGCGCTACTTTGATTTTTTAAATTTTTAACTAAGGGTCCCCACTTATTTAGTCTTAGGATTAACACTAAATAAAAAGGGGGGTTGTTGCTGGCCACAACAATTGGCGATTCACTTGGAAGAACCAATTATCTCTGCTGCTCTTTTGAATTTTCAAAACTTCCAAAACAGAAAATTTCCAGAAAATTAAACTTTACTATAGAAAGACTAAGTACAATGTGCTTTTGCCTAGCAATGATATTTTGTTTCTTCTTTTTCTAACTTTGATTAGTTACTTTCTCAAGCCAGTCCTTGTATCTACATCAGTCATTACTTGGTTTATAAATATAAAAACAAAGTCTTCTCTATAAATCAGTTTTAAATATGCTCATTTGTCATAGGTAGAGCCTCTGCTACCAGCAAGCGTTTATAGCTTCGACAAGGTTACCTATTATTCAGCAATGATCCTGTATCCTACTTAGAGAAATTTACAATTTTTCAAAGAAAAATCCATTTCCACACTTATTGCTTTCATTTTCTTTTTTATCCTTAAAAAACAATGTCTTGGTTTGGTATCCAATTCATGACACAGTCATTCACTGATTTATAACTTTGCTGAACAAGCTGGCTCATGATGAGACCCCTTGTCTTTTGATTTTAACAATCTTGAGTCATTGCCCTGTTGTGGTATGCAATTTTTGGCAAAGTCAGCAAGCTATAACATCTATGATCATGATAAATCAGCTCGTGATGAGACCTCTTACTCTTTAAGTTAAAGTGTATCTTCGGATCATTCTCTGAATATTGTAGCTTCCTAGGTGGGGAGGAAGTCATTGTTTCCTTAAGATAGCTCTGGACGATAATGATAGATTTTTTTGGAAAGAGCCTTTCTACAGAGAATCTTCATTTTGTTATTGATATCTTTCATTGGACTGAAATAAAACAATTTCTAACTAAAGGTAGTTTTCCATCAAAATTTATACAGTTGAAACTAATATCATTTCTAGGCCTATAGTCTTTAACTATATCTTTCAATAGTAATGATTAATTTTTTAGAAAGTATTCTATTTATACAAGTGAAAAAACAAAATCCAGAAGAGAATGTGTCTTTTTCATGAATCTCAAATGTAACCATTTACAACCGATTTTATTATGGAAAGAAAAACAACTACTCTACAAGAATAGAAGAATGATCTTCTATGGAAAATATTTTTTGAGTATCTGAACATTAACAGGTAAAGAGTCTCTTTTCCCTGTTAAATCTTGTAACATGAAAGTAGACGGACCTATGACTTCTACAATTTGAAAAGGACCCAGCCACATTCTTTGAAATTTTGTATGTTTCCCTTTTTCCTCATGAGCCTTGTCCCATTTTAAAACCAGATCTCCTATCTGAAAATCTTTTCTGGATATCATATTGGAATCAAAAGAGGCTTTCACTAATGCTTGATGATGAGCGTGAGTTACCTTAGCCCGTTCTCGTTGTTCTTCTAAATTAATTAATTCCAGTTTCCTTAGTTGTAAGGAAGAAGTTGGTGCTTCATCAATATACTGAACCAAGGCTAAAGAGGGAATTCCCAGATGTGTTGGAAGAACCACTTCTTTCCCATAAACTAAATTAAAGGGAGAAGTGCCGATGGAGGCTTTCTACGTTATTCGATCTGCCCATAAAGCATATATGAAAGACTTATGCCAATTTTTACGATTTTGGTCAATGGTTCGCTTAATGATTCTAATTAAGTTCTTATTTGTAGATTCAGCTAACCCATTCCCTTGTGGGTAATAATTGGCAGAGTATTTAGGCTTGAAACCCATTTTGAGTGCAAATTCAGTCATTGCATTACCAGAAAAATATGATGCATTATCAAACATTAAAGCGGAAGGCAACCCAAACCTAGTGATTATGAACTGATCTATGAACTCGATGATATTTTCAGCGTTAGCTGTCTTGAGTGGAACTGCTTCTACCCATTTGGTAAAGTAATCTGTTGCTGTAAGGATATACCTATGCTGTTTAGAAGAGTGAGGAACGATCTCACCTATTATGTCCAATCCCCACTGATCAAAAGGTTGTTCAATGGTAACTGGTTGCAGTGGCAAGGATGGTTTCTTTTGCCTCCCAGCAGCAGTTTGACAGATTTGACATTTCCTCACGTAATTATATGCGTCTTTGAATAATGTGTGCCAGTAATAGCCTGCGCGTAAGATTTTGTGAGTAGTTGCATCTCCAACATAGTGTCCACCTGCTGGCCCATTGTGGAGTTCTTGCAAGACATTTTCAGCTTCAGATTTCTCAAGACATCTAAGGAGAACAAAATCATAAATTATTCTAAAAAGAACGTCATTCACGAATTGATATTGTTTGGCTTTTAACCTTAGAGCTCTTTTCTTGGTATGATCGAGGTTTGGAGGAGCATATCCATTCTTTAGATAATAAATAATATCAGCATATAATGACTCAACATCGTTTAGGCTTACCTCGTACACTTGTACCTATGTAGATGGATTTTCGGACATTAGCGATGCTCCTGCCAGCATTTTCCAAAAGCCTTGACCTTTGACAATACTCGCTGGTTTGATGTCTACATCATATTCTTATAAGGCAGTAACCCAATTGGCCCTTTTTTCACCCACATCCTTCTGTACTAGAAGATTTCTTACCGCTGGAAACGGTACTATGATTTTAGTATGTGTTTTGAGTAAAAAAGGTCTGAAATATTTAATTGCTTTGAAAACAGCATAAGCTTGTTTCTCCACATCTGAATAATTCAACTCAGCTCCTTGTAAATTGGAACTGAAAAAGGCAATTGAGGCTTCCACCTTTTCTTGATTTGCTTGAGTGAGTATCGCAGCATATGATCTATCCGAGGCAAATGTATACAAAATGAATGGATCGGAAAATTTTGGAGTTGCTAAAGATTGAGCATTAATAATAGCTTGTTTGATCAGATTGAATGCCTCATGTTCATCTTGGCCCCATTTAAAGTTTGCGTTCTTTTTAGTCATGGCTTGTAAAGGAAACATGATTCTTGAAAAGTCTGGAACAAATCTCTTTACAAAGTTAATCTGGCCAAGGAAAGATTGCATGGCTTTCTTGTTGTGAGGTAGGGGTACTGCGGAAATTTCCTTGATTCTGTTAGGATCAATGTGAACCAGATTTTGACACTATGAATCCTAGAAGCTTTCCTTCACTTAATGCGAAAAAGGATTTTTTCAGGTGAAGTGAAATTCCATACCTTAAACAACGTTGGAATATTTGTTTTAAATCCTTGAGGTGATTGTTTCGTTTCTTGGAATAAACAGTTATATCATCCAAATAAATTACCACTGATTTATTAACTAACCCCTTGAATGCGATGTCCATGGCTCTCTGAAATGTGGCACCCACATTAATCAATCCAAATGGCTTCTTTTGATATGTGTGCGTACCCCATTTGGTTTTGAATGTAGTTTTTAATTGATCGTTGGGATGTACCAACACTTGATTGTATCCTGAGAATCCATCCAAGAATGACATTAATTCTGAGCCTGCAACTGCCTGCAGTATTTGTTCCATGGGGGGAAAAGGAAAAATATCCTTTTGGCAGGCCTTGTTAAGGTTTTGAAAGTTAATCCAGATTCTAATATCTCCATTTTTCTTTCTAACAGGTACCATATTGGAGACCCATTTAGAATGTCTAACGAGAAAGATATTTTGGCTTTCAATAACTTATTGAGTTCAGTTTTGATCTGGTTTTCTAAATTGGGATGGATCTTTCTCAACTTTTATTGGACAGGTTTTTCATTATCGATCATTGGGATAGTATGTTGGATGATGGAGGTGTCATAAGTTTTGAGTTCATCGTAATTCCAAGCAAAGACACATTTGTATTGTCTTAAGAGACGAATATACGCTAATTTTTCTTCAGGGTCTAGGCCAAGGCCTAGGTTGATATTCTGTGGTTTGGCATCAGTTCCTAGATTTACTAATTCATAATTCAAAGTTGAACTTTGGAGTTTTGAATTGGTAGATATTTTGAATCGATCTTTCAAATCATAAAGGTCTTCTAATTTGACTACTGATTTAGGTATACATTATTAGTACTATCCTGTTGCAATTGTTGGTCATGTTGGTCTTCATTAATTATTTGATTGGTGTAGGATTCTTCAGATGTGAGGAAACTCACGATATCAGGATCGTCGTTGAAAATCCTCCAATTGGTAATGTTATCAGGAATATATGGTCTAAAAATTAACTCAATTGAAAATCGGTCAGGGCTAAAATCTTCTGAAGGAATGAGCTTGGAAGCTCCGTTGGCTAAGAGATCTGCGCTAGCATTCTGGAGTCTGGGAATTGATGAAATATTAAATGCTATAAAATGTTCAGTCAGATCTTGAACTAAGGATTGGTAATGCTTTAAATGACCTGATAAACAGTGTATAGTATTACGTACCTGTCTGATTACAATTTCAGAATCTCCAAAAACTTGTAGGTATTTGACGTCTAATCCGATTGATTTGTATAACCCTTGGATTAAAGCCTCATATTCTGCGGTATTGTTGGTGCATTCAAATTCGAGTCTGCAAGTTAGCATAGTTTTATCTCCCTTTGGACTTACTAACACGCATCCTGCTCCTGCTCCTTCGTTAGACTTAGAACCATCAAAAAATAGTTTCCAAAACAAAGATTTATTTACAGGACTATCTATAAAATTAATACATTTAGAACTATCTGTTTGACATAAATTTTCTACTTGAGATAAAACAGAATGTTCTAAGTAAGGTGAAGTATGAGCATTAAAATTTCCTAAGAAAGAATCTACTGAATAGTTGCCAATGATGTTAGAATTATATGCTACTGGTTCATTTTCTCCCTCGAGTTCTGTTACTATGTATTTCTGATGTCGTTCGCGTTCAACTTTTATTTGGTTTGGTTTACCATTGTAAGGGAGCCACATATGCGACCAGTCAGTTGCAAAGTATCCATGAAGTTTTTCTGACCAATCTCTGCTAAGAATTAAGCCATAAAATTCTGGAATATCAGCAACTAAAATGTCGATAACTTGACATACCTTTGGGTTGGATGACAGCCTTATGGTAACCTAATTTAATTCGCCAATCACTTTGACTTGCGATCGATCTAGCTGAACTATGCACACAACGGATTTCTGTGGTTGAACGTTCAATTTTGCACATATTGATCTTGGTAAAATATTCGATGAAGCTCCAGAATCCACTAAGCAATTATGCACATTTTTATTGAAAATTTCATAAGTAAGGAGAAATGGGGGAGTATGAGATCTCGATCTTCCTCCAATTAAGGCAATATCATTTGGATCAACCTTATTCATCGCATTAGTTGGAGGTGTTCCCATGTCATGGGAAGCTTGAGAAATTACAGCGGCTAGTAAAGGTGCAACTGGTACAACATGTAATTCTTTTAAAAGTACTTTTTGCTGGTGTTTTAACTTGCTCAATTCAAGAAGAATAATATTGACCCTAGTCTTTTTCATATCTTCTATGATATTATAGTCCATTTCATCCGAAATGATTAGCATTTTAGATGGAGTTGATGTGTTTGTTTGGACTGGGCTAGTTTGAGTCGCTTTAGGTAATGTTTTCTTGGCTGCGACTTTATCCTTAGTCATCGAGCTTGCGCTCTTTGGCTTAGGTGTAGGTTGAGGAGGATCAAGTTGATTTCTACTGCGAGTACTAACTGGTGAGCTCCAGTATTGTAGCAATAATGCTACAACTCCTGGGGCTTCCTGTCTCTCATTTTATCAACCCGGTAGTTCGTACAAACTTGGAAGCGACGGTGCTATATGCACAAGTACTAGCTCTTGTCGCAGCTGTCACTTGGTCAGCTGGCACAAGTCCACTAGGGCTCAAGCCAACTTCTATAGGCTCTCAGAAGAAGCTTGCTAATTGATGGACGAAAGCTATTCTCAAAGGAAAGCTACTCTACTTGACAAAATGGACTGAAAGCAAATCAAAGCATGTAAACCTAGGAAACCCTAATTTAACTAGTCTAACCTCTATAATGCAAAGAATGTGAATGAAACCTCTACCAATGTTGCTGTTACCTCTAATAAGTGGAAATGCATGGATCTAAGCTACTTGCATCATAAAAGACATGTTTTTGTATTTTTCCTTTAAGTGGATGGAATGATTGTGATTTTGTGCTAACTAGGGTTTGGTTATGCAGATGGGATGGAGAAGGAAGGAAAGCATGGGATAGGTTGGGGAGGCTAGGAGAGGTCCCTAGGGATCCTTAGCATCCATCCACAGAGGTTCCTCACATTCAGAAGCTCAGCAACCGAGTGAGTGGCCTCCTACAGGATGTCTGTAGGGGATCCTACAGGATACGCAGAGATTTCTACAGGATGTCTACGAATTGCTACATGATGACCTACCGTGAGTGTTTGAAGTGATGGAGGAGTGATGGAATGGTAGGGGGAGATGTGCAGATATTTCTACAAGATGTCTACGAATTGCTACAGGATGACCTACCGTGAGTGTTTGAAGTGATGGAGGAGTGATGGAATGGTAGGGGGAGATGTGTAAGGTAGGAATAAGGCTGGTGATGGCTCAGAAGTGGAGGAATAGGATAGGGAGTGAGTGTAGGAAGTAGGTTGGAAGATAGAGGGCTAGGTCAACAAAAGGGCTAGAGAATGGAAGTACGTGAGGAGTGAAAGACTTTGGGGGATAACAGAGCGGAGCAGGGGTCAAAGATGTGTTTGCATGCGTGATCAAGATGGAGAATGAGGTAATGGAACGAGAGAGAGAGCAGTGTAAATGAAACAAATGCTTATGACTGTCACCAAACCGAAAATGCATTAACCTAAACTACCTATGCGTATAAATTCAATGAACAGCAATCCAAAACGCGAAGGAGAATGTGCATGAAGCTGTGATGAAGGTGTGTGGTGCAGGTGTGAATCATGTGGAAGCATCTAACATAACCGTGACTGTGTTGCAGCAATCATCAAGTAAAGAAATGCGTATTTTTGGTGGTTAGTTATGGACTGCACCCCAATCCCAAATGAGATGGAAGTGAGCCTTAACAACCTTTTTGCTAGAGCTCCAATAGATTATATCTATCCTCCGCTAACCTAAGCAACTGGAAACAAATTTACCATAAGCAAATCCTATCTAAACTCATAAAAAAGACTAATTCAACAACCTGTAATTCAAATTGCATGTGAAAATGAAAACTCAGAGTGCTGAAACGAAATGCAAACAACACTATAGCAGAGGGGATCTATGGCTCTCAGGTTGGGCCCTAACCTGAGAGCTATAGTATCCTTAAGAAAACTCAGAACTAGATCAGAATCTGCCTCCTTTATTCATAATCTGATGTTATGCCAAAACTGGCTTACAACAAGAACTAACACCGAGCTGTGCTCAAAAATTACAATAGTAATGCGAAAGTTTCAACAACCTATCAAAGGCTACGGCCTCCATACTTATGCAAAAACGATCATCCAACAGGTGTCCTTGATTTTAGGAGCTCGGCTGTCCAACTAGAGTTTAACTGCTGATCCTGTAGGACAGTCATAACTACTGTTCCTGTAGAACAGTTATAACTGCTGTTCCTGTAGAACAGCTGGCTGCTTCTAAGCTCGGTGGGGAGATGGATTGGAGCTCGGAGTTCTTGGTGGGAATCACGAGGAAGGTCCCAAGACTGTGGACATCCTCTCCTAAAAACCAGCAGTGCCACCTCATTGTCTCCTTGTCTCCTTTTTCGTGTCTTTTCTCCCTTTAAATGCGAAAAACCTGAAAGCATCATGCATTAGTCACGTAGATAATATGTCTACCCTTCTTCCAACAAACAACACGAACAAACTAAGAAATGCATGCATAAGCAATAAAATATGAATGGTTTGAGCAAGTAGAATAGGCCAAAATGAGCCCAAATTGTACCAAAATTGGGGCTCATCATCACCCCCCAGCTGAACCATTTGCTCATCCTTGAGCAACCTTGCCCCTGCTCCTTGTCCTTGGCCGAGGACTCGGGACCGGAACAGGCTCTTTCTTTTTCGCTTTTGATGGCCCTGCCTTCTCTGCCCCTGGTGGTGACGAGGGTGGAACTTCTTCCCTCTTTCCTGTTTCTTTGAGCCGGGCTTCGGAAGGCGATTGGCCTATCTTTCGTGTCCAGGAGGTGACCTTCGGGCTTCCTTTCTCGGGGGTGGCCGGTGTCTTAGAGGGAGTTTTCTCACTGGGTGAAGTAGGAACACTCCCTAAAGTGGTTTGGCTGCTGGGAGGAGGCTGCGACATGTCTGTTTTCATCCTCTGACTTCTCCTGGTTTCGGAAGGTAGAGGGATCTCCCTCTCCCTCTTTTCTGTTGGTTTCGCAGGTGTGCTGAGGGCGGCCAGCGCAGCTGCCGCCTCCTTCTCGAGAGGATCAGCCTTCTCTCCCTTGCTTTTTACTTTCCCGGTGCTCCTTGTGGAAGGCCCTTCCCTTTCTATTTTTAGGCTTCCTGTAGAAGACCCCTCTTTATCCACTTTCGGCCCTCCTGTAGAAGACCCTTTCTTTACGAGTTGTGGGCTTCCTGTAGAAGACCCCTTCTCTGTTTTTGGGCTTCCTGTAGAAGCCTTCGTCTGCTTTCCTGTAGGCGTAGTTCTTGGGCTTCCTGTAGAAGTCTGCGTTTGTTTTCCTGTAGAGGCTGCTTCCGGGCTTCCTGTAGAAGCCTGTTTTTGCGTTCCTGCAGATGCAACTCTCACCACCTTTTCTTGCTTGGCTGCATGGATTTTTCTTTTGGCTTTGACTGCAGGAGCTGACGAGGTGCTTGGGCTGGCAGGGACCACCTCAGTTTTGACTGCCCTACTTTTCAACCTCTTTTCCCTTGCTGACAGGATGGGGGTGTCCTCTTTTGCTCTGTCATCCTTTCCCTCCTCCTTCTCCTTTCGTTCTTTCTTCTGTGTTGGAGTCAGGATCTTTTGGCTTTTCCCTTTCTTATTCTTGGCTACTGGCTCTTCTTCCTCACCACTAGAGGACCCCGTTTCTTCAAGCAACATCTTTATGTTCCCTTCTCTTGTTAAATTCCTAAATGATTCCCATGCGAGGGGGACCTTATATGAGTGGAGAGCATCTTCCACAAGAAGCTTGATTAACCCATGGTGGGCTACCTGATCCGGAATGCCGTCCTTGAGCTTTGTAGCGCACTCCATCAAGGACTGTAGTAAAAAGTAAGGAATGCTCAATCTCTGTTCTGCAGGAAGATCAATCCGGTGTCTTAGTTCACTGAGCAGCCGGAAGTGATATGCATACACAATGTTGTAACGACCCTCACAGGTGATATATTTCATGATTTGCAAACTGACTTCGTTCCATGGTGGCAACAGGCTTGTCCTTCTCACCCCATTTTTGTCCTTTGTGAATGATTCTTCAGGTGGGAAGAACTCTTTCTTGGCTTGCTGGCTTAGCTTTCGTTCTTCTTTATCCCACGGGAGACCCATAGGAAGCTTAGTGATTCTGCTGATAGACTCCAGGGTGATCTTGAAGCTTAGGCCTCTGAAATTGACTGTGGCCAGCACCTTGGATTTTGGCCTCAGGGCCTGCAAGAATTCCTCGGCCACTTCCTCATCGTACCCTTGCAACTTATCGCAAAAAGACATCCACTGTGCTCGTGTAAAAAGCTCTACCACAGCCTGATTTCTCCTCAATTTCTCTGAATCTGTGGGTTCTCGCCTGATAAATCCACCCGGCATGATGCACAATTTTCTTAACCGGAGGTGGTGATGGTGGAGGAGTGTGAAGTTTCGGTGACAGAGTGCAGAACAATGCGTATAATCCACAAAATTTTACAACACAGTCTAACTACTTCAACAATCCTGTAGAATGACAGTATAGGCCTACAGACAGCAATTTCACCACTTTCTCTATACCCAGACAGTAACTGACAATTCTACCACCTTACATGACCATTTGCATGAGAAGTCCAGGGTTACCTCGTTACTCGGCCACCTTTTTTTACGTGAACACCCACGTTCCTGTAGAAGACTGCGTTCCTTTAGAACTGTGTTCCTGTAGGAGCAGTGCGCAAATTCCCGGGAGGACTGCAATTGGACCGCGGTTGAGGTGCGCTTCACCGGTGTTCTGGTAGCCAACAGCTCGGCGTATCAAGGTGCAGAGACGATCGGAATAGCCACTTGAGTTCGAAGTGGTGGTTGATTGAATGCATGTCAAAATCTAGCCGATTAGATTTTGAATCGGCGCGATCCGTGGCGCGAGGGACAGCTCATCCCCCGCCGGACCGTTGAGCGACGTCATCAACCACTCACCGGCATATTCACTTGCTGCCGCATTCATTCCCACAGATCTGCCGCCACCTTTTTCTGCTGAACTCATTCCCACGGATTCTCACGTGCGTGCTGCTGATTTTTTCGTGGCCACCACCCGAACATTCAACTATACCATAACTAGCCGACATGGCCAGTCTACTTGGCCATACGGCTGCTCAACCATTCACCTTTACACCATGCAAACAAATCAAAGTAATATTCATGCGATTTGATGGAAGGAAGGGGTTAGACGCTTACCTGCGTGGCTGCACACGATTTTTCCAGTTTTTCGATGATGGTGAGCGGATCTACTTGCTGCATGCGCACTCACACAGACCCGGAGGCTCATGGTTACAGGTTGCTGACGATGGAGGGAATGCTATGGTTGCATGCGCTCGCATTACCTTGGAGATGGCGGTGTTGTGAACGGTATCCACTCCAGCAGGTTGAACTGTTACAGGATTCCCGCGGGTGTCTCGTACCAGTTCTTCTTCCTTGGGTGTATGCTGCACGGCGGAGGATCTGGTCTTTCAATCCCGTTTCCGGAGCTTCTGATGCCTGTGGTATAAGATCTCCGCGCTTGTTTATCTTTGAAAATGCCTTTTTCCGCGAGAACTCATTGATCTGTTTTGTTGGTGCAGGGGACTTGGATGCATGTTGACGAGGATGGTGGAGCAAGGTAACAGCGTCGTGCATGGGCCCAAAAGAGGCTTGCATGCATCCACACCAACCCGTAGTCATCAGATCTGCTCATGAAATGCATTCTGGGCCGTTCTGAGCTTCTACAGGAAGTTTCCTGTAGAGATACAGAGCTTCCTGTAGACAGGCAACTCTTCCTGTAGAAACTTGCACCTTCCTGTAGAAACTGGCACCTTCCTGTAGAAAATCGCACCTTCCTGTAGAAAATCTGCGTCTTCCTGTAGAAGACTCAATCTATAATGAAAGTGCACATACCTTGAAGAACATAAGCATTCTTGGAGGAGGAGCTGGTGAGGTGTCCTGGCTGCATGCTAAGGACCTTTGACCTTGAGTTGAGAGGCTTCCTCTCCTCCATAGAACACCTGCAATCTGCATGCAAATTTCACATAATAACTTATTGATCTTGTATTTTTTCTCTTTTTTTTTTTTTTTTTGAAAGATAGCAGGGGCGCCTCAATGAGGTTTTCACCCCTACCACCTGCCTTAAGCGCCTCAGAGAGGTTTTCACTCAAGGATCTTTATCTCTTTTTTTTTTTTTTTTTTTTTGAAAGATAGCAGGGGCGCCTCAAATGAGGTTTTCACCCCTACCACCTGCCTTGGGCGCCTCAGAAAGGTTTTCACCCAAGGATCTTTATTATTTATATATATATATCTATATCTATATATATATATATATATATATATATATATATATATATATATATATATATATATATATATTTTTTTTTTTAGATTTTTCAGGGTGTGCCCAAAGCAGGGGCAGAACCCTTCTCTATGACCAATACTGCCTTCTCCATAGTTTTGATGAACTCTTGTCTGGAGGGAGGCTTCCTGTAGATCTTCAATCGATGCCCGTTGACAAGCATGGGGATGGCTTCCTCATCAATGGTCCGAATGAGAACAGATCCATTGTCATGACATTTTTCCACTGAATATGGCCCTAGCCATCTGGTTCTCAGCTTCCCCTTGAAATCTTTGTATCTGGAATCATACAACAAAGCCCAATCTCCCGGCTGAAATTGCTTGTCATGGAGATGTTGGTCATGCCACACCTTCCTCTGAAGTTGAACCACTTCTGAGTGAAGGAGGGCCTGCATGCGGTGCTCGTCCAGGCCATTCAGCTGCAGCAGCCTTTCTTGTTGTGCATGGTTGAGATCTAGATCCAGCTGAGCTGCCATCCTCAAGGTGTTGTATTCGAACTCAATGGACAACAAAGCCTTCTTCCCATAGACCAGCTCATAAGGTGTGAAGCCGGTGGTGGTCTTCCAAGTGGTGTTGTAAGCCCATGTGGCTTCAACCAGGCGATCTGCCCAGTCCTTTCTGCTGCTGCTCACCACCTTGGTCAAGATCCCTTCTAATGCTCTATTAGTGACTTCCACCTGCCCATTTGCTTGAGGATGATAGGGGGTGGAAGTCCTATGCTTGATCTTGTGATGAGCTAGTAGATCTTCGACCATGTTGGAGGTGAACTGGCTCCCTTGATCGGTGACCAGCTCTCTTGGATAGCCAAACTTATAGAAGATGTTTTCCCTTAGGAACTCGGCCACTTTCTCTTCTGTTGCTGCTTTGATGGCTTTGGTCTCTGCCCACTTCGTCAGGTAGTCAGTGCACACAATGATGTAAGACCTTTGCCTTGAAGGAGGGTTGATTGGGCCCACAAAGTCCATACCCCACTTCTCAAATGGCTCAAGAGTCACTTGAGGTTGGAGAGGCATCTCATCCCTTTGGGTCGGTTTCCCCATTCTTTGGCATTGGTCACACTAGCTGACATATCTTCTGACATCTTGATGAAGTGTGGGCCAATAGTAGCCTGCCTGCAGGATCTTGAAGGCAGTTCTCTTTGCTGCAAAATGTCCTCCACAAGGCCCATCATGACAGGTGAGGAGGATGTCAAAGACTTCCTCTTCCCTTACACAACGCCTTAAGATCTGATCGGGGCCAAGCTTGAACAGATTGCCCCCGATCCATGTAAATGAGGCACTCTTTCTGATGATTCTGCTCTTTTCTCTCGAAGAGAGATGCGGAGGGAACTGTGCTGAAACAAGGTAGTTTGCTATATCAGCAAACCATGGAGAGAGTACTGAGATAGCAAACATATGTTCATCAGGCATCTGGTCATCCACTGTTCCATCCTCACCTGCAGATAAATCCAATCTAGATAAAAAGTCAGCAACAACATTTTCTCTACCTGGTTTGTCAACAATGGTTAAATCAAACTGCTGCAATAAAAGTAACCATCTAATAATACGAGCATTCACATCTGGTTTATTCATCAAATATCGGATTGCAGCATGGTCAGTATGTACAAATGTTTGATAGCCAGTGATGTAATGTCGGAACTTGTTCAATGCATGGACCACAGCTAAGAATTCTTTCTCGGTTACAGTGTAATTCAACTCTGCTTTGGACAAGTTTTTGCTAACGAAGTAAATGGCATATGGAAGTTTCTGCTCAACTTGTCCTAAAGCTGCACCTATGGCTCTGTTCGAGGCATCAGTGTGGATGTGGAAAGGTAGGGCCCAGTTTGGACCTCTCAGGATTGGGGCTGACACTAACTTGTCCTTCAACTCATTTAAAGCCCTCTGACAATCGTCAGTCCATTTAAACTCCACATCTTTTGCCAACAGACCAAACAATGGTGAGGCTAACTTGCTGAAGTCCTTAATGAATCTCCTGTAGTATCCTGCTAATCCCAAGAAACTCCTAACATCCCTTACCTTTTGAGGAGGTGGAACCCTCTTGATGAGAGCAATTTTGTTAGGATCCACCTGCAATCCTTGGGAAGAAATGGTATGGCCTAGCACGGTCCCTTCAGTCATCAAGAATTCACATTTTTCAGGACTAAGGGACAAGTTCATCTCGGTGCATTTGGTTAGGACTTTCCCCAGGTTGGACAATGCTTCCTGGAAGTTGGCCCCATAAGGAGTAAAGTCATCCATGTATATTTCCACTGCATCATGGACCAGCTCCGAGAAGATGCTCAAGACAGCTCTCTGAAAGGTAGCAGGAGCATTGCATAGCCCAAAGGGAAGGACTCGATAGGCAAAGGTACCCCAAGGACAAGTGAAGGTGGTCTTATCTTGGTCTTCCGGGCTGATTTGGATTTGATTGTACCCGCTAAACCCATCCAGGAAAGAGAAGAACTTCTTTCCTGCCAGTCCATCCAACACTTGATCTATGAAAGGTAGAGGGAAATGGTCTTTCTTGGTAGCTTTGTTCAGCTCTCGGTAGTCCACACAGATTCTCCATTTCCCATTTTTCTTGGGAACCAAGACCAGAGGGGACACCCATTCACTATCTGAGATGGGGTAGATGAATCCGACATCCAACAGTTTCTGCAATTCTTCCTTGAAAATGTCCTTAAGGGCTGGATTCATTCTCCTCTGGGGTTGCCTAACTGGTTTACAATCCTCTTTGATGTATATATGATGGGTACAGACCGAGGGATGGACTCCTTTCATCTCCTTATAGCTCCAAGCAAAAGCATCGAGGTGGCTGGCCAACAGGCTACACAACTCCTTCTCCTGGGAAGGAGATAGGGAGGAGCTGATCTTTAATGCTCTCTCAGGGCCGAACTCCACGTTTTTGACTCTGGGAGTGATAGGGTTAGTTGTACAAAGGTCCACTAAGGTGCTAGCTTGGGCATCCTCCACCAACTTCTCTAAGGATAGTGCACTGGAAGGTGGATTCTGGATCAGAGTCTCAATCAAGTCATCCTCGGTAGGAGGGTCTTTTCTAGTGGTATCTAGGGTGCACAGAGGTGCTGAGTACACCTCATCTTCCTCTCCTTCTTCTAGCCAAAGTGGTAAGTCATGCTCTAAGGAGGGTTGGGCAGGAGGGTATAGGACTAGCTGCTTGGACATGGGGCCATTTTTGATGGTCATATTTCCTGCACGACAACTTATGTAAGCATCTGCAGTGGCTAACCAAGGCCTTCCCAAAATGAGAGGATATCCAGTAAGCTTTGCCTTTGGTTGCAGAACCAGGAAGTCTGCAGGGTATTCCCAAGAATCAATAGAGACCAAGACATCCTCCACAATCCCTTCGGGAGTCACGGTGGAGCGATCTGCTAGTTGCAGTACTGTCGAGGTCTTCCTCAAGGAACCCTGAAGATTGAGTTTGAGCATGGTATCCCTGGTCATCACATTAATGGCAGCCCCCAGATCAATCAAGGTGTGAGGTATAATGGTGCCATTGATGTGAACATCTACTACAGGACTTCCAGGATCTAGATACTTGGGGCAGATGACTTGTCCTAACATAAGGTCAGACAGCTGTCCTATGACATTGATGGTTGAGGCATCTTTCTTTCTCCTGCCTGGGTGTTTAAAGCACTTTTCCTTAACCAGTTTGTTGTATATGGGCACATCCTTGATGGCTTGGAGAAGTGGTATTTTTACACACAACTGCTTGAGCTCACCCAGAAGCTCATCTTCCTCAGGGTTGAGTTTTGTGGTGGCAGTTAGTCTCTCAGGAAAGGGTGGAATAGCTTTTGGTTCACTTTCCTGTAGATCTTCCTCATCCTCTGGGGGAGGAGGTTGGCGATCTGGAAGGATCTTTCCAGATCGAAGATTGATCTCCTGGATCTCCACAGCATAGGTAGGACATGATGTTTCCCCAGTGTATACCTGCTGAGCCTGTCTATTGTTGGGGTTCGGGTTCGGTTGAGCAGGCATTTGAGGTTGCCTTGGAGGAGCAGGAGGTAAAGGTTGAGGTTGAACTGGTGGTGGAGGCAAAATGGCAGGAGGAGTGTTGTATTGGGGCCTCCACCCCGACTGAGGAGCACTCCATTGAGGCTGTGACTGGGCATGTGAATGATATGAATGAGAAGTAGGTTGAGTAGGGTACTGAGGTGGATAAGACCATGGAGGAGGCATGGACCAAGAAGGATGAGCAGGGGGACCCCAAGAAGGCATGGGAGTCGATTGGTTGGGCTTATAATAAGCTTGTGATGCCCCTTGCATTCCCTGCTGATAAAGTCTAGATCCCTGAGGCCTCCTTTGGTTGATGAAGTAGAGAGGTTTAGTGGGGGCTTCGGTTCCTTGGTACATGGCCTTAAACCCAGGTAAGGTTGGACACTGATTTGTTGGGTGGTCCTCCTCACAAACGAAACACACTTCAACCGAATGCAATGGGCATTCGTTCTTAGGGTGTCTTCTGGTGCACCTAGGACAGAAGACAGCCAAGGCTCTCTCAGCTTCTTCTTTCTTCTGCTGGATCCTGAATGTGTCCAGCTGCATGGCAATGGTCTGTCTCACCTCACTCTTAAGATCTTCTAATTGGTTTGTAAACTCATGTTTGGAGAAAGGGACACCAGTGGAGAGGAGATTTCCTCTACCTCGTTTCCTAGCTGCCCTGGAATGATTTCTAAACACAGTCTTGATGTCCTCGTAAGGCAGTTGGTAAATGTCCCCCCCAGCTAACATGTGAAGGGTGTCTGAGAGATCTTCAGGGACTCCTCGGAGTAGAACCAACTTGAGGGATTCAGGGTCAAGTGTGCACCTGACCCGCTTATAGCTAAGTTGGAACCTCTCCTCATAATCCTCTAAAGACTCATCATTCCCCATGGTCATCCGAAAGATCTCTCCCTTGGTTTCCTTAGACCTACAGTAATCCCTATACTTGGTATTGAAGGCTTGCTGCATCTGAGCCCAAGTAGCGATACTATTCCCAAGTAATCCCATGAACCAGCGTAGTGCTGCATCCTTAAGAGTGGAAGGGAAAAGCTTCAGCTTTTGCTCATCTTCAGTATAGTCATAGGTTCTACAAAGGACAGCAAACTCAAACAAGAAGGTATCAGGATCCTCAGTGGTCAGTCCATGGAAGTGAGGCAAGGCGGAGGGGCTAATGTTCTTCATTTTCATCTCTCCATTGGTCTCTCGGATGGGGAAAGCTCCTTCTATTCTCTCATCTTCTCTTCTATTATCAGCCCTGGCTTCAGATGGAGTGGTCTCTAACTCTTCTTCTTCTATAGGGTCTTGGTATATCTCAGGATGTTCACCTATAGGTTCCTCTGGGTCACTGTCACCAAAGAAGAGAGAAGGGTGACTTAGTGATGTGGTGGGGGTGTTGGGTAGGAATTTGCCTGATTTATCTCGGTTCCTACGAGGCATGAAATGGAAAGGACTTTTCTTTTTTGAGTGCTTTTGCTTTTTCTTTGGTACCTGCAAAACTGAAACAGAGTGATCTACAACTAACTATATTGCTCAAATGAAATTGCGGAATTGGAAAGCTAATCTAGGAAAGCAAGAAATATTAATCTAGGAAAGCAGGAAATGCTAATCTATGAAAGCAGGAAATGCTAATCTATGAAAGCAGGAAATACTAAGCTAGGAAAGCAAGAAATACTAAGCTAGGAAAGCAAGAAATACTAAGCTACTTTTGCAGAATGGAAATGAAATAAACTACTGAGCAGAAGTAAGAGTTCGAAAGTAGAAGAAAAGCAACAATTACTAATACTCTGACGCTTCCCCGGCAACGGCGCCAAAAAGATGGTGAGCTCCAGTATTGTAGCAATAATGCTACAACTCTTGGGGCTTCCTGTCTCTCATTTTATCAACCCGGTAGTTCGTACAAACTTGGAAGCGAAGGTGCTATATGCACAAGTACTAGCTCTTGTCGCAGCTGTCACTTGGTCAGCTGGCACAAGTTCGCTAGGGCTCAAGCCAACTTCTATAGGCTCTCAGAAGAAGCTTGCTAATTGATGGACGAAAGCTATTCTCAAAGGAAAGCTACTCTACTTGACAAAATGGACTGAAAGCAAATCAAAGCATGTAAACCTAGGAAACCCTAATTTAACAAGTCTAACCTCTATAATGCAAAGAATGTGAATGAAACCTCTACCAATGCTGCTGTTACCTCTAATAAGTGGAAATGCACGGATCTAAGCTACTTGCATCATAAAAGACATGTTTTTGTATTTTTCCTTTAAGTGGATGGAATGATTGTGATTTTGTGCTAACTAGGGTTTGGTTGTGCAGATGGGATGGAGAAGGAAGGAAAGCGTGGGACAGGTTGGGGAGGCTAGGAGAGGTCCCTAGGGATCCTTAGCATCCATCCACAGAGGTTCCTCGCATTCAGAAGCTCAGCAACCGAGTGAGTGGCCTCCTACAGGATGTCTGCAGGGGATCCTACAGGATACGCAGAGATTTCTACAGGATGTCTACGAATTGCTACAGGATGACCTACCGTGAGTGTTTGAAGTGATGGAGGAGTGATGGAATGGTAGGGGGAGATGTGCAGAGATTTCTACAGGATGTCTACGAATTGCTACAGGATGACCTACCGTGAGTGTTTGAAGTGATGGAGGAGTGATGGAATGGTAGGGGGAGATGTGTAAGGTAGGAATAAGGCTGGTGATGGCTCAGAAGTGGAGGAATAGGATAGGGAGTGAGTGTAGGAAGTAGGTTGGAAGATAGAGGGCTAGGTCAACAAAAGGGCTAGAGAATGGAAGTACGTGAGGAGTGAAAGACTTTGGGGGATAACAGAGCGGAGCAGGGGTCAAAGATGTGTTTGCATGCGTGATCAAGATGGAGAATGAGGTAATGGAACGAGAGAGAGAGCAGTGTAAATGAAACAAATGCTTATGACTGTCACCAAACCGAAAATGCATTAACCTAAACTACCTGTGCATATAAATTCAATGAACAGCAATCCAAAACGCGAAGGAGAATGTGCATGAAGCTGTGATGAAGGTGTGTGGTGCAGGTGTGAATCATGTGGAAGCATCTAACATAACCGTGACTATGTTGCAGCAATCATCAAGTAAAGAAATGCGTATTTTTGGTGGTTAGTTATGGACTGCACCCCAATCCCAAATGAGATGGCAGTGAGCCTTAACAACCTTTTTGCTGGAGCTCCAATAGATTATATCTATCCTTTGCTAACCTAAGCAACTGGAAACAAATTTACCATAAGCAAATCCTATCTAAACTCATAAAAAAGACTAATTCAACAACCTGTAACTCAAATTGCATGTGAAAATGAAAACTCAGAGTGCTGAAACGAAATGCAAACAACACTACAGCAGAGGGGATCTATGGCTCTCAGGTTGGGCCCTAACCTGAGAGCTATAGTCTCCTTAAGAAAACTCAGAACTAGATCAGAATCTGCCTCCTTTATTCATAATCTGATGTTATGCCAAAATTGGCTTACAACAAGAACTAACACCGAGCTGTGCTCAAAAATTACAATAGTAATGCGAAAGTTTCAACAACCTATCAAAGGCTACGGCCTCCATACTTATGCAAAAACGATCATCCAACAGGTGTCCTTGATTTTAGGAGCTCGGCTGTCCAACTAGAGTTTAACTGCTGATCCTGTAGGACAGTCATAACTACTGTTCCTGTAGAACAGTTATAACTGCTGTTCCTGTAGAACAGCTGGCTGCTTCTAAGCTCGGTGGGGAGATGGATTGGAGCTCGGAGTTCTTGGTGGGAATCACGAGGAAGGTCCCAAGACTGTGGACATCCTCTCCTAAAAACCAGCAGTGCCACCTCATTGTCTCCTTGTCTCCTTTTTCGTGTCTTTTCTCCCTTTAAATGCGAAAAACCTGAAAGCATCATGCATTAGTCACGTAGATAATATGTCTACCCTTATTCCAACAAACAACACGAACAAACTAAGAAATGCATGCATAAGCAATAAAATATGAATGGTTTGAGCAAGTAGAATAGGCCAAAATGAGCCCAAATTGTACCAAAATTGGGGCTCATCACTAACCGGGAATGCCTCTTGATCCTCTTCATCTGGGAGGATGAAATCCCACATACCTTGTAACTCTACAACTTCTTCTTCATCGGTATGTTCTTCAGTAGCGTTTTCCTCTTCTTCTTCTTCTGATTCAACATTTGTAATTGCGTTAGGGGGTTTGGAATCAGTTGAAGGATTTCTTTTAAAAGGCCTGTATGGCTTTTTAGAAGAAGTTTCTGCTACTTGTTTCTTAATGTCGACCATTTCGTTAGACATGGTCTTCAAAACTTTTTGTAATCCTTCTAAATTGAATGGATCTTTCGATTGTTTTTTCTTGGGATCTTCTTTGAAAGAAACCTTCTTAGATTTTCGTTCTTCTATCACATTTTTCTTTTCTAGGGCCATAATACGTTTCTCTACTGCTATTGCTTCTTTCATATTTTCAACTAAGGTTGTTTTGTTAGCCCTATCAACAAAGATTGCTAAGTTTGATGGTAAAGCGGTGATGTACCATTCACTTCGCACTTCTTCACTAGGCTGAGAAGCAGTAGGAATTTTGTTCAAAATTTTATTGAAACGTAAATTGAAATCTTTGATAGGTTCTCTTGACTCAGCCTTAAGGTTAGACAAGTCATTTATCAGTGTCGCTGTAGACCTGTCATCACCGAACTTGGTCAGGAATTGTTCTTGGAAGATATCCCAACTAGTAATAGATCCAGATGGTAATGAGAAATACCATGATCCAGCTATTCCTTGCAACGTATAAGGAAAAAGTCGAACAACAGCATCTTCGTTAACAACTCCGTTGAGATTTATGGACAACATAAAGTTATTTATATGTTCTTCTGCTAGCATGTCTGCCTCAGGATTAAACTTAGGCAGCCATTTTTCAGGATGGGCCGGTAACTGACTCAAGGGTGCAGGCATTAAGACTGCCCCTGGGTTATTCCATGGAGATTGGGCCATCGCTGAACTACTAACAGAGGAAAGTGTAGAAGATGATCCCTACGGTTGAGAAGATGAGGATATTACGACTCTAGATGGTTGAGAAGGAGTTGAGGAAGTTGCAGTAGGCTGATGGAAAATGATCTGAAGTGGAGGAGTGGATGGTTGACTTCGTGGTGAAGAGGTTGAGATGGATGATGATGATGAAAGAGTCTCGCTATCGGACCCTTTAGGAGACTTCCTTGCTCTCTTCCTTGTAGGTAGATTTAACTCGGTTGGCTGAACACCAAACTTTTCGCCCTTTAACCTGGTAAGAGGATGAGCAGGATTATATTACGAAGTCATGTTGCCTTGAGATTTATCAGATTTTTGAGGAGATATAGAAAATCGCTGAAGTTTGTGAATCAAAGATTCGACTTCAGGAGGTTCAATAGTAGATTGTTTTCAAATATCAGGGTTTGTGGCAGTGGTTGTTGCTCCAGCGACTTCTAAGTATGGATTTAAAGATTCTAAATGCCATGGAGAAGTCAGAGGAGATGGTGAGGGCGATTTACTCTCAGAATGGTATTTAGATTTAGATTTTCTTGCCATTCACAGTTCGTGCCCTCCTTCTAGCGCCAAATATGTTGAAGCCCCGAAAATCGGGTCTACAACAAGGGGGATACCCCCCGGTCCAGACCTTGGTTAGCAGCTCCTTTTCCGTTTGGTATAGTGGGTCCGACTGGGGATATGGGACCAGTTTCCCAATTTATATGTGTGTGTGTGACACACTGATATTTCTCTTTCTAAAAGTTTCTAAATGGAATACTTTTACTCTAACTCTAATCTAATAATAAGAAAATTATATTCTAATAAGTAGAAATATCTAAGTCTACACTAACCCGGGGTGTAACCTTTCTTTTGTGCGATCTAAAATGATTTCAAAAAACAACTGGTAATAAAGATCATTTAATTGTTATGAGAAAAGAATTCAATAAAGATGAACCACTTCGTATAAAACGTTAGACGAAACAATTGCGAAAAACATATTGCATAATAAGCTATTCATACATTAAGCATAAACAAACAGCTATCATCGTACAAAAGTGCCAAATGATAGCTGAGGCATTCATACATCAATATATAAATAACTGAACATGAATATCACTTTAACGCAAAGGCATAAATAGTTAAGAGATAAAAGTACCATTTATAACTAGTCCTACTCATGAGCTTCAAGCGATAATGATTTATCTCTTCTTGATCAAACATCCACTAAGATTACAAAAGTGAAACATTAGTAGCAAATATCAAATACAAAAATCAATATATCATGTTCCATTCATTCATCAAAACCTCCTCAGAGGGTACAGAAGTGCATGTTCTGGGGATAAGTTTTTGATAAATTTCAGGACCCTTCTCTAAATGCATGAGAAAGGTTTAAATACTACTAACTAAATCTTAAAAATAACTTATTACAAAAATGTAGGATGCGGTTTAAATGACCATCCTCATTTTAGGAAAATAAAACAAAATTAAAACTAAAATTGAATCTAAAATTAAACTACTTCTGTATCTGGTCCTTGAAATCGCACGCATGCAGCATTTGTTTGATAAGAGTCGGCTGACCGACTTCCGATTTTAGCTAAGCTGAGAAAACATAATTGACAAGAGCTGGCGCCATCTTTTCGGCCGAATTGATGATACACTTGATAGTCATCCACTAGCTATGTGGCTTTACCAAGTATGCCCAGTAATAATCCCAGTTTAACTTGGTTAACCCTTGGATTGCTTTTGCCTTTTCTTGAGCTCTCTGTTTCCAATCGGTCCCCATCGTTGATTTCTTGCAATTTTTGGGGCTTGCAGGTGACTGAGCAATTAGCAACTTTCCTTTTCGAGAAATTTTTCTCAGCGATGCGCGATTACTGCCTCCGTTTCTTGGTCTGGGCTTCCTTTATGCGTTTTTTGCCTTTAGCGCTTTTTCCTTTTAGCGTATATAAAGTTCCAATTTTGTGAAAATAATGATTCCGTAAGCTCTTGACCCTGAGTTTTAAACTGTCTGTTTCTGATATCAACGTTGTCCAGTATCCACTTAACCATGTCCGTTTATGGGAGAATTTTGGGCCTTGCTACTATCTGGTGCAAGAATGAGCAAGCTAGCTTTGTAATGGATGCCTCAGAAGAACTATGTGAGCCCGTAGTAGCAGTAACTTCCATTACTCTTGGATTGTCCTCCTCAAGCAGATTATACATGCCTTCCCACGTAGCAATTCCCGCGCCTCTGTTACAGGCCGTGTCTATATATAAGGGCACCATTTCTTTCTCTTCAGAGCTCGGAGCTTTGCTTTTCTTTCCCATAATATCTTGCGTATTGCTTTGTATCGTTCTCTGTTCTCCATTCCTGCAGTTCACAAGTGAAGTGAAAATAATGATAAGGAAGGGTGATGGGAAAGTTTTAAATGTCGAAGATGCATAAAGTATACCACCTTACGTGAGATGATTTTTCGATAAGAACGAAACCATATTCCATTAATAACTGGCAACTAACTCATTTATTAGCATTAAAGCGCATAACCAGGTGTCAGTTTATGGAAAATACTTTTTTGAACCACACGCCCGAAAGATCTGCGATGAAGCGATTTTGCGATTTGCTTCGCAATATCACAGATCGCAACATTGCAAAATTATAACATCGCTGAGTTGATCGCTCGTGACATCGCATTATCGCATTGTTGCTGTATCGTGAAATTGCAATATCGCATTATCGCAATATTGTATTGCCGCTTTATCGCAAAACTGCAATATCGCGTTATCGCAGGAACGTAATATATGACAATCTTTGTTAACCTGTTTTCTGCGAAATGCGATTTGCGATCGGCGTCATCGCATATCGGCAAATTAAAGTGTTTCAATGTAAGTTGTGCTTGATGTATGCGATGCGATATTTTATTATCGCGTATCGCGATCTCGCAATGTTGGAATTCGGTTTGTAAGGAGGTATCCTTTTATTCTTTTGCGATGCGATATTTCCTAAGGAAAGATTTTGTCTTACCTTATCATAAAACTTAGATTTTTTAGATTTTTCAAGGGGATTTCCTAAGCTTATGATGGTAAGTTTTATTAGGAAAGGAACTTTAAGCACTACTTTGATTTTTTAAATTTTTAACTAAGGGTCCCCACTTATTTAGTCTTAGGATTAACACTAAATAAAAAGGGGGGTTGTTGCTGGCCACAACAAATCCCCAAAATAACGGAGTAGCTGAAGGAATGAATAGGACAATCTTAAATATGGTATGTTCCATGATGTTTTTCAAGAATCTAAAATTGATGTTTTGGGATCATGCAGTTCTATGCGATGTATATGTAAAGAATATATGTCCGTCTAATGTTATTGGAAGCAAGACTCCTTATGAAATGTGGTATGGCCACATTCCTTCGGTAAAGCATATCAGGGTCTTTGGTTCCACCTGTTATGCCTTGATATCAAAAGTACATAGAAACAAACTTGGTGCAATGAGTCGAAAGTGTATCTTCTTCGGGTATTCAAATACCTCCAAAGCATATCGTCTCTATGATGAAGTTAATAAAAAGTTTGTTGTATCTAGAGATGTAATCTTTCTTGAATCTTCCAAAACTGACAATATTGTTGAGTGGCAACTTGATCGCTTAGATAGATTCAGAAATGAAAAATTATTTCAAGAATTTGATAATCCAATTCCAAATCTTGAAGGGGGGATTCCTATATTGGATCAATCTATGGAATATTCTTCTGAAGCACTCTCCCCCCCACATGAAACTCCAACCACTGATGATACTTTGAGTGATGTGATTGATAGAATTGGGAGACTCAATCTTGATTTAGTCCCAACTCAATCAGCTAAGTAGCCTGGACCATCTCAGAAAGGTCCCCAAAGTGGTTGACAAAGATGCTTGAAAGTGTTCACCCTAATGAGGTTGGAAAGACAACAACAAGAAATTCAACCAGGAAAAATGGAGGTGATGTAGATGATTATGATTCACCTGTTGATATGGATGTTTCTTATGATTTTGAATTGAATTTTTTTACATATTTTTAACCAACTTCCTTCAAAGAAGCATCTTCTCATGATGAATGGAAAGAAGCAATGCAAAAGGAGTATGATGCCTTGATAAAGAATGTGACTTGGAAGCTGGTTGATCCTCCATTGGGAACCAAACCAATTGGCTGCAAGTGGGTCTACAAGAACAAGTATAAAGCTGATGGATCACTTGAAAATCACAAAGCCAGGCTTGTGGCAACAGGTTTTACATAGAAGGAAGAGGTCGATTTTGAGGAGACTTTTCCCCCACAACAAAATGGGCTACCATCGGGACACTCTTTTACCTAGTAGCTCAGAATGGTTGGAAAGTCCATCAAATAGATGTAAACACTGCTTTCTTGAATGGAGATCTAAAAGAGAAATTTTTTATGTCCCAGCCTGAAGGATTTGCTGTGAAAGGACATGAACATAAAGTATGAAAACTTGTGAAATCCTTGTACGACCTCAAGAAAGAACCACGAGCCTTGTATGAAAAGTTAATTGAGCATCTTCTGAAACTCAACTTCAAACACTATGATCTTGATGATGCAACTTTGTTTGTCAAGAAAGTTGGCAAAACAACTGTATATCTTGTGGTATATGTAAATGATCTTTTGATGACAAGGAAAAATGAGAGCCACATTGCATCCATAAAGAAGGAACTGAGGAAAGGTTTTGAATGACTAACTTGGGATATGTTCACTAATATCTTGGTATTGAAGTAACTCAACATCAGAAGTCTATATTCCTCTCTCAAAAGAAGTACATTGGAGATATGTTGAACATGTTTGGCATGGTTGAGTGCAATTCTTTGAATACTCCAATGGAACAAAACTTAAATCTCACATAAAATGAAGGAAAAGAATTTGAGGATGCAACAAAGTATAGATAGCTTGTAGGAAGTCTCAACTACCTGAATATTACCAGGCCAGGAATTTCATTTGATGTTGGAATCCTCTCCAGGTTTATGCAAAGGCCTTGTGAGGTACATTGATCTACTACAAAAAGAGTTCTAAATTACTTGAAGGGAACTCAAGACTTTGGACTCAAGTATACACAGGTGGGCAACTTCAGCTTGATTGGATACTCTGATTCAGACTTCGATGTAGACAAAGAAACTGGGGTATCTACTTCTAGTTATGCTATGAGTCTTGGATCAGGAGTTGTCTCCTAGATATCATGCAAAAAATCAGTTCCAGCAGATTCCACAATAGAGGTAGAATATGTGGCAGTGGCTGAGGCAACAAAAGAAATTATCTAGCTCAGGAAAATTATGGAAGATTTGCAGGTAAAACAAGTACATTGAACTCCACTCATGATTGACAACACCTCTACAATAAATTTGTACAAGAACCCAAATTTCCATAATCGAACGAAGCACATCAATACAAAATACCATCTGATTCGACATCGTGTTGAGGCCAAGACAATCCATCTACACCATTGTTCCACTAATGAGCAGATTGTAGACATCTTCACCAAAGTGCTTGGAAGAGAAAATCTTGAAAGATTTAAAATGATGCTTGGACTCACCAACATCCCTTCAGATTAAGGGGGGGAATGTTGACACCTAATCATGGGGATTGGGTGAACACTTGTAAATAATGTAAATAGTAAATAACGGAAAATGAAGAGTCATCAGGAGGTGAAACCCAAGAGTCACTCCCTCATATATATAACCATGAGTAATCTCAATGAATAAACACAATTCATTTGAGGAGTTACCTCCTAGCCTTACAATATTCAATATAATCAAATTGACTTTCCAAAAGACAAACTCGTAAAAATACTCTTAACATTATTGTACTTCTTACTATATAGACATTGTTTAAATGTAATACACGAAGCTGAAAATCTAACCTAGTGATCAAACGTTGGATACCAAATGTGATGGCATAAACTAATAGCTCAATGACTGCACTATATTATACTACGTTGTTGGTTGTTTGACTGAGACATATTCCATGAATAGAGACTAGCTCAAAACTCAGTGAATAGATAACCTAGGTTGCTAAAGTATTGTGGTACCCAACAATCCCTAATATTTAAATGTTCTATTTAAATAATGGGGACTTGTTAATTTTTGGTATGTTCTATGCTATAGCAATTTATTTCAATTTATTTTCCACATTAGCAATCACATCAGCATAAAGTAAATTGCAGATAGAACATAAATATAAATCGCAGAAGACAATCCAAGATAAGAGGACACAAGATGTGGCACGAGCCAGGGACAAACCCCACAATGTGTGGGGAAACCCTTGATCAATTCTTCTTTTATGTTCTTCAAAGTTCAGCAGAGAAAGAGAGAGAGAGAGATAGTACATTTACAATAGAATTCAACACTTTGACTTGTCTAGATCTAAGCATAGATCATCTCCTATAACGATGAGATCAGTTGAAGACATTCTGCTTCAATTGATACCTATCATCGTGCTGCATCTGGTCCTCTAGTTGCACCATTGCATACTGCACCATGCTGCACTAACCATGATTATCATCATGTTGCCCATGTCCATGATCTTATCCATCATAATGCTGCTCAAACTAATGTGCATCATCATCATGCTACTGCCCCTGCTAATGTATCATTGTACTGCCCATGCACATGATCTCATAGTGCTGCCCACCATGCTGTTGCCCCTGCCTTCTCGTTGCATCATCATGCTGCAACAATTTGCCTCCGCTGATATCAGCCTTAGCTGCTTTCTATGGATTGTAGCCTAGCAAAGCAGCTAGGCTATAGTTCCATACAGTCCCATCTTAAACAATCCTTCTATTTTCATGTTGTCCCATACAACAATACTTGAGACATTATCTAGCGTATAGAGGCAGCGTATGTTTTATTTAGGACCGCGTATGAATAGTAGCTCTTAGTACTTTTCATAACAGTGTTACTATGTCATTCTAGACCAGTATATATGAATGTCTTCATACACAACGTATAATGACTGAAGTAGATTAGGGCTGCGAGGTAGGGTATGACAACGTATATGCATCCACGCTGTTTTCTTTCCTTTACAGCGGCTAACTCTGCGTGGTATATTATATGACTGTGTTCCAAGATATATATTGCATTATGACTGCGTGGCATATTATATGAATGCCCAACATATATATTTCTAGTGCCCAGTGTATATATCCAATGTATATACTTCCAACATATATACATAATGCCCAGCGTATATACTATCCAATGTTTACATTACAGCAGTGTATATATTGTCCAACACTTACATTGTTGCCGTCCCATAATGAATATGACCTGAATATATATGCGTTCAATATGACTGCGTCCCTAAATATGACTTGTATATATTAGCATTTAATGTGACTGTGTCCCTGAATATGACTCTCATGCCCAACGTATATATATTGCCAAGACTGTGTTATTACTATGTTAGGTTAATGCCAAGACTGCGTTCACCATTGACTGCGTATGAGCCATAAGTGTTCATGTATGTGTAGAACATTTCTTGTGCGTATTTCCATACCTGACTGCTTTTCCTGTATAGACAGTGGGTTCCATATATGAATGCAGCTCTTCATAACAACATTTCTTTTGACTGTATAAATTTCATGTATAACCTGCATATGAACATAACCATGAATAATGTGGCTCTTCATTATCTGCGTGTAAGGATCTCCAGGACTTGTGTATCAATGAATAACATATAATGTTTTCTGGTCCACGTATTGAGTTTCCACTAACGCTAGATGCGGCTATCCTTCATGTAACTGTGGCTACCCTTCACGTTTAGGGCATCATCATGCATTGGTAGGGCATCATCTTTCGACCATCGTGTCTTTCTCTTGGTGTCTCACTCCTTCTCTAAAAACCCAAGACGTGGAGAGGAGGAGATCCCTCAAGAATTGTGTTTCTCAAAGGACATCAAATCTTCTTCAATTTATACTACAACGTATAGGTTGAATAGACATGATGTTTGGGCTTCTTGAGCCTACCTCAATTGCTGGTCGGCTAGATAATAAATCCATAATCAAAATAAATTCTCCATAAATACTTATCAGAATCGGATGATATTTGGATCAATCCTACACCTCTTGACAAGAGGGATCCAATAAAAATATCAGCTGCCATAAATAAGTTGACCCACATGGAGTTTGGCCCTAGTTGCCAATTTAACAGGACTCTTTTAAAATTTTCTTTAGGTTTATATTCATTCTAAAAAGGAGAAAAAACCTCAAAATATATCTTGTTCGATTATATTTTAGGTTTAAGTCCTAGCTGAATAACTTAGGTTTTCTTTTAGAATAAAATCGCAAAACTATTAGGAGTCATGATAATATCATGTAAATAAACGTTGCGATATGTGATATCCTTTGCAAAATAAAGCTTCCATTAACAAAACCAAGAAAACAAAGAAAAAGCGCACTCCCACACATAAAATCCTCATCGAACCCGGCACAATGACATGTCATTATAGCTGAGCGCATATCGCAAGTCGTACATCTCTACTGGCTCTTTATTAACATCACTCATCTCTATGGTGCGATTACGATATAGACGAATGTTGACTGATCTCCGATGCATGTATGTGATATTCCATATCACAAATCACGCATCGTAGATCGTAGCATCACTCTAAACAAAATATTTCCACAAAATATTTGCGATGCAAAGTTGCTAACTCAACACCACTTAATAAAGATCTGTGTGAACTTAGATTTTCATTAAATTTCAAATATAACAATTTAATGTTCCTCGGTTGGCGAAATTGATTTAATTGGCAAGTTGTTATTTGAAACATATGTATTTGTCCCACATGTCCTTTCATCCTTTGACATCTAAAACATTCATTTGTATTTCCCTTCTGCATGCTAATACTAATTAACGACATTCCATTGAAATGTCCAAAGCAGGAAAGAGAGGAAAAGGGTCGTCTGTTCAATCAGAAGTAAATGAAGAGGATGTATCATTTTCCAGACCCTCAGAAGATTTATGACACGCAGTTTCTCAAAATATTTTCCGAGAAGAAAAAATTAGAATCAAAGCCCATTAGACAATGGAGACAATAACCACGCAAGCACAAGCATGATAGTAAGGGTATGACAGTACGACCCCAAAAAGGTAATTCATGATTTCACTACTCAGGTTAAATAAGGCCATTTGTTCATGAACTTGATGATTTTGATGATTTATTTGAAACATGTGATTCATATAGAGAGGTGGAGCATTTAGTACAGATTCAGCTGGGTCCCGATGAATTTATCTTATTCCAAGAGTACAGAAATAAAAGGTTGCAAAAACTACCTTCTGAATGCCTAATAGCTTTACAGTCAGAATTTCCTACAGGAAAGTCTTTATCGTTATCTTCAAATAAACGGAAAAAGACACCCACTACTACACTCACAGAGAAACAAATAGAATAGCTCCTATCTACTAGTGAGCTCGATAAAGTCCGGGATCAGTTCAACAAAGAACTAGATAGCACACATGTGAAAGAAGTTAAGGATTCAGCGACAATGGAGATATAAAAGACTCCTATAACTAGTAAGGAAAAGCCTCTTGTAACGAAGTCATCAAGTCAAATAATGGATAAATAAGTTATCTCGGCAGTCCCCACCTCCGAAATAATCCTCAGAGTAGAAGAGATTCCGCCTCTTGACATTTTTTACAATCCTGAACACCGAGTTGTTGTGAGTATGGAAAGATTATCAAGCTAACTCGTCTAATGATTTAACTAAGCTTTCACAATATACAGGAGCTTATGCTATGACCACCATCTTCAAAGCCACTGAAGTTCAACAACTAGTTAAAGAAAAGATTAAAAACATATTTCAGTGAGAACAAACAATACTTAATTCATGACATGATATGGAGCAGGAATGACAAATCAAGTTGTCAAAATTAAAAACTGATTTTGATCAATTAAAAGTTCAAAATGAAGCTAATATTCAAAGCCGAAATGCACAGATTGACAAGTTTCAACTTAGAATAACTCATATTCAAAAGGACACCAATATTGAAGTATTCAAAAAATAAGCCAAAGAGATCAATGCTCTCCTAGCACAACAACAAGTGAGCTTCTGTAAGAAGTTAAAGATCATCATTGACCTCTGCAAAAATAGTTACTCATTGACTGATCAAATGTTTGAATTAAGAAAATAATATGAAGATATCAACAACAAGATTTTTTGACTTCATCACTTGGCATGAAAATTCAGATGGAATAAAAGAAAATCTCCCTAGAATACAAGAATCTTACAAAGATCTTTGTTTCAAGGATTGGGATATCAGAATGCAGGAGGCTGAAGAAGAAATTTACAGAGCAAGAGACCTACTAGCCCACATTACCAAAACTGTTAGACAAAGACTTACAGATGCTAATCTTATTATTGAGTGCCCAGGAGAATTCTTTCCAGATACTCAATAACTCATAGAGGATTGGCATAACAAATCAAAAGAAAAATAAGATAGCATCAAGAAATTATCTAAGTTAAATCTTGAATATCATCAGCAGTTTTTGGTAAATCCCTATGGACAATGGTTTCACAGACTTGTTAATTTAATTGAGTACATGCTCCCACCTCTTTCATATGTCTTGTTGTAGGATAGACACAGATCAATCCAGCTCATCCCCTGGAATTGAAGTCGATGGAAGCTATTTACAAGTTGCCAGAACAAATGGGAGAACAATCAACTTTTCATCCTTAGTTTCTTGTTAAAATAGAAGCTATTTTTATCTTTTTTTTCCTTATTTAGAGGAGTGTTTGTTTCAACCTCCTCAGCAAAATATGCATTTTCTATTTTGATAGCATGACCTTCATTTATAAATACCTTCTCATGTTTTTAGAGAAGGGGTTCAAAATTTTTGTAAGAAGACTCAAGGAACTTGCACTACTGTATTGCTTTGATAAATTTAATAGAAAATCTGGGCCAGAGATTGTCTTCTTTCATAAGTGGAGCATTGATAAATGTGGTACTATTATTTTTTATTAATGCTATGTTCTATGTTTGAAAGTCAGTTAAATTTTATCATTGTTTTATTATATGCAATACCACAACTCAATTAAGTATTATTTCACTACTGAAGAATGTATTAATTGTTATCTTTAGTTGTATGTATGAAATGGTATAATTTTTTATGCAATTTGTGCATGATAATTAGATTGATTAACTATTTAATCAATTTAATTATCTTTAATTTGTTTTAACTCTTCTAAATGTTTGATGAATTATATTGTCTTTCATTTATAAAGAAATATTTATGAAATCGCATATGCAAAGTTAGTTATATCTCGAGTATTAGATAGATAGATATAGATTTATTTATTTGCATTCATATTTAATCTATCAAATAATTTTCACCCCATCTATATCACACCTCAAAATTCGTTATATATGGAAAATATTCCCTATATCTCTAGTCAGAACCACTATCCCGAATGGAAAATGAATGATATTCAAGTTCTCGACCGAGTGGTTTCCCTGATGTTGAGGCAAAGACATTTTAAGCCTTCAACATTTTTAGTGCTGGAAGGAGGGTCCCGACTATGAATGGAAAAAAGAGCTGAACATAAATCTAAAAGCCATTCTAAGAGTCACTTCCCCTCAAGATCACCTCCAACTTCTAGATATTCATCTAAAAATCTTACTTCTAGATCAGAAGTTGAACAAACACCTACAAAATGTTAGGTCCCTGTAATACTAGTGATTACCCCATTACTATTGTAGTTATATCCCTTATTAATATTTTTGTGCCCCTATTGTCCCCATATTGTTATTACTGTGCCCCATAGAATCCCTCTATTGTTATTTTTGTGCCTTTATATTATTATTGTTAGGTCGGCTAGGTTATATTGTGACTCCTTAGACTCCTATATATAGAAAGGAGGTTTTGTCATTTGAATCATCAAAGAATCATTCATTTGTGTAATGTAAAGGAGGTTGCCCCCTCGAAGAGGCTGAATTCTAAGGTGTTGATCTATCTTTTCTATCTTTTTGTGAGCTGGTTTCATAACATTTGGTATCAGAGCTTTGGATTCTAGGGTTTCGCTGCTCCAAATAGGTCATCATGGCATTTTTGCTATAACATTTTTTCTGCGATGTTACAAAAGAAAAAAAAACCCATTTGAGACGAAATCACACTGATCCTTGGGTCCGAATTTCAGAGGTTTTTGCGCTATATTTGCAGAGATATGATCTGAGGAAGTTGGTGTTTTTGCATACTCCTGAATTACATTCCAAACAAGTGACCTGGGGAAAATCATCATAACTTTCTCTCTGAGCATCGGATTGAAATTTCATAAGAAGGTATAGAAAGTGGACGTACTGTAGTTTCTTGTGTATATTTTTTAGCGCCAAAGGTCGAAACAGGGACACGTGGCATGTCGTACAAGTTTGCTCTACTGAACTAGTCTATAATCAGGTCACTGTGGGAGATTTGGTATAACTCTTCCTTGGAGAATCCAATTTGGATTAGACAGGTGGCATTAGAAATAGAATGCATAGGGCTACTGCACTTAGCAATTTTAGAACTGGATGATTTGAAAGTACATAGATACATCAGAGTCAATATGGAGCTCCTACAAAGTGAAAAAAGGTGTGTAGATTTTCTTAAATTTTTGCTTAAGCTTGGTTTGAAAAATTATTTTGAAGGAATTCAAAGGGAATAGTAGAGCATTATTATCGGTAACTGATGCCCGAGAAAATAAAATGCAAAAACCTAGTAAGAAACCTGAAAGCTCTAGCATGACTCATGAAGAAGAGGAAGAAATACTACATGATATATCAAAATTACAAGACCAAGTGAAACAAATGTCACTCTCACAAAAGCTAACAGAAGCTAAGATAAATGGCGTGGAATCTAAGATAAAGGGCATGGAAGCTAAGATGAATGGTGTGGAAGCTAAGATGATTTGAAGATAGATTTGAAGAAATATTCGAAGACAGGCATGGCAGATTTGAAGACAGATTTGACAAATTTTCTACAAGAAATACTTACTAATGGTGAAAGGGTAGTAAAGGAAACTCATGATGCGAACAAAAGAAATATTAATCATGATTTCATAGACTCTAATGTTGGATCGAAGACCCATCATATTCCAAAAATCGATATGAGGAAGTTTGATGGCAAGGATCCCGCAACATGGATATTACAGATGGAGCAATTTTTCGATCTCAATAATGTGAAAAACACACAAAAGGTATGTATTGAAACTTTATATTTGGAACCAAATCAGTTTGTATGGTATCAATGGCTTTGCTCTCGTAAACAAATTATCACTTGGGAAATTTTTACGGAAGAATTGATAGCACATTATGAGGATACAAAAAGCAACACTTTTTTTAGCCAGTTGATAAGTCTCAAACAAAAGGGTTCAATAATGGAGCACATTGAGGAGTTCCAAAAATTGAACATAAGGGTAAAAAATATTCCAGAGGAGCATAGGATTTCAGGTTAGCAAGAAAAATGGAAAGCAAAATTATGGCAACCAGAAAGCATACCACTCACAACTATAAAGATGCAAGTGTTGTTTCCTGTAGTCTTCCACAACCTATAAGGTTGACACCACAACAATTGGAAGAAAAAAGAGCAAAAGGGCTTTGTTACAGTTATGATAGCAAATACACTAAAGCTCATAAGTATGCTGAGAAGAAATTATTCTACATATATTGTGAAGAGGAAAGAGAAAAGGAGAAAGAAAGGTCAAAAGAAGAGGATATACTCTAGGAAGAAAGCCTAGATAAAGAAGAAATGAATCCAACCATATCTTGTAATGCATTGGCAGGAATTACCACTCCTCAAACCATCATGATAGAAGGACAAATCAAGAAGAAAAAGGTAATAGTGTTGATTGATTCAGGAAGTACCCACAATTTTATTCATTGTAAGGTAGCCAAAGAATTGAATTGCTTCCTATATCCAGCACTAGAGTGTCAAGTGATGGTTGCAAATTGAGGAACAATAAATTGGTCTAGAAAGTGACATAATATCAAGCTATCTATGGGAGAATATGTATTGACTAGCCCAATGCTTTCCATTCCAATGGGAGGTGCTGATGTTGTACTACGAGTCCAATGGCTACAATCCTTGGGTACAATAGCTTTTAATTTTGAAGAACTTTTCATGAAATTTTCTGCAGAAGGAAAGGAAGTTGAATTAATGGGTATTACAGGGAAACCGGGAAAGATAATAAGCTCTAACGGTATGAAAAAGCTTCTAAAAAAGGAACAAAGAGTTGTAATTGCACAATTATGTTCACTAGATGTTTCCACATCGAAATCATCTATTTCTCCAGATCTCCAAAAAGCCTTGGACAATCATTCCAAGGTATTTGAGACTCCCAAAGGTCTCCCACCTATTTGTGATCATGATCATGCTATTCATTTGATTCCACGAAGTGTTCCTCCAAACATCAGGCTGTACAGATATCCCTATGCCCAAAAGAGTGAAATTGAACGTATGGTGGTAGAAATGCTAGAGGCTGGTATAATTCAACCTAGTCAAAGTTCTTTCTCTTCTCCAGTAGTATTGGTGCACAAGAAGGATGGATCATGGCGCATGTGTCTAGATTATAGGGAGCTCAACAAGCTCACTATTAAAGATAAGTTTCCCATTCCTGTCATTGATGAATTACTGGATGAATTACATGGATCAATTTACTTCACCAAGTTGGATCTTCGTTCAGGATATTATCAAATCAGAATGAAGACTGAAGACATTCTGAAAACAACATTTAGAACTCATGAGGGTCATTATGAATTTTTGGTCATGCCTTTTGGCCTTACCAATGCACCTTCTACATTTCAAGGTTTGATGAATTCCATTTTCAAACCCTTCCTTAGAAAATTTGTGTTAGTATTTTTTGATGATATACTAATCTACAACAAGTCTTGGAAGGATCATGTTGAACATGTTGACAGGGTGCTACAACTATTGGAGGAGAAACAATTATATGTAAAAAGATCCAAATGTTTCTTTGGAGTACAAGAGGTGGAATATCTGGGTCATATTGTATCTCATGAAGGAGTTAAGGTAGACCCTAGCAAAATTAAAGCCATTAAGGATTGGAAAATCCCCACATCCATAAAGAATCTGCAAGGGTTTCTCAGGTTAATAGGGTATTATTGCAAGTTTGTTAAGAATTATGGGATAATAGCAGCACCTCTAACAACATTATTGAAGAAAGATGCATTTTCATGGACTGCAGAAGCAACAAAGGCCTTCGAACATCTTAAAGAGGCAATGTTCCAAGCATCGGTCTTAGCTACACTAGACTTCACAAAAACCTTTATTGTGGAATGTGATGCTTCAAGAAATGGAATTGGTGTTGTTTTAATGCAAGATGAAAGACCCATTGCTTTTGAAAGTCGTCCAATCAAGGGAAAGTTTTTGTAACACAAAGCTATTTATGAGAAGGAAATGTTGGCAATACTACATGCACTTAAGAAATGGCGACCCTACCTAATGGGAAGACACTTCAAGGTAAAAACGGATCATGATAGCCTTAAATACTTTTTAGAACAAAGATTATCCTCTGAAGAGCAACGAAAGTGGGTCACAAAGATGTTGGGTTATGACTTCGAAATCATCTACAAAAAAGGGAAGCAAAATGTGGTGGCAGATGCACTCTCAAGAAAGGATGAGGATGTGGAAGCATTGTTGTGCTCCATTTCTATTATCCAACCAGATTGGATAAATGAAGCAAGGGAGGAATGGAAGAACAATGAAGAAGTGTGGGCACTTATTCAAAAGTTACAACAAGATTCCAGTACATCTGATACATTTAGCTGGCAAAATGATTCGTTATGGTACAAAGATCACTTATACCTCTGTAAGAATTCCCAACTCAAACAAAAGATTCTGATGGAATTTCACACTTCTCCCTTAGGAGGGCACTCAGGATTTTTAAAAACTTACCACAGGGTTAAGAAGGAATTTTTTTGGGATGGACTTAAATCGGATATTCAAAAGTTTGTGGCAGAATGTTTGGTTTTCCAACAAAATAAAGTTGAAACAGTTAAGACCCCAGGTCTATTACAACCTTTATCCATTCCAAGCCAACGTTGGGAGGAGGTTTCAATGGATTTTATAACAAGTTTACCCAAGTCTGAGGGAAAGAGTGTCATCATGGTGGTAGTTGACAGACTTACCAAGTATGCACACTTTTGTGCATTATCACATCCATTTAAAGCTAGTACAATTTCTACTGCATTTATGGAAACAATTCAAAAGCTAAATGGAAACCCAAAGATTATTGTAAGTGACAGAGATCCCATTTTCACTGGAAATTTTTGGACAGAATTATTTTCTTGTCTCGGTACTCAGTTAGCTCATAGCTCATCTTATCATCCTCAGTCTGATGCGAAAACTGAGATAGTAAACAAATGTTTGGAAGGATATCTTCGTTGCTTTGTATCTGATAAACAGACACAATGGGTCAAATGGTTGCCTCTGGCTGAATGGTGATATAACACTTCCTTCCATACAGCAACAAAAATGACCCCATTTATGGCACTTTATGGATATCAGCCACCATTCATCACATCATATTTAAGAGAAAATTCTAAGGTTCAAGCAGTGGAACATCACATCGAGCATCAACAACAAGTCCTCCAACTCTTAAAGGATAACCTTGTGTTGGCGCAGAATAGAATGAAACAACAAGCAAATCAACATCACAGCGAAAGAAGTTTTGATGTAGGTGATTAGGTATTCCTACGGCTACAACCATATAAACAAATGTCCCTCAAGCAAGCTAAGAAGGATAATAAATTATCACCAAAGTATTACGGTCCGTACAAGGTGTTGCAAAAGATTGGTACTATGGCATACAAATTGGAGCTTCCTGCAGCTTCTCGAGTGCACCCAATTTTCCATGTTTCATGTTTAAAGAAGGTTATAGGAGAAAAGCTCCCAGTTCAAACAATATTGCCAGAACTTGACGAGGAAGGAAAAATTATATTGGAATCGGAAGCAGTCACAGAAACAAGAACTTGACAACTACGAAATCGATCAATTTTGGAGTATCTCATCAAGTGTAAGAACTTATCTACTGAAGATTCCACATGGGAGGATGAGAATTTTATACAGAAGCATCCAGAACTACTCAAGCGTTGATGACAACACTTTCTTGAAGGAGAGAGGCATGTTAGGTCCCTATAATACTAGTGATTACCCCATTATTATTGTAGTTATATCCCTTATTAATATTGTTGTGCCCCTATTGTCCCCATATTGTTATTACTGTGCCCCATAGAATCCCTCTATTGTTATTCTTGTGCCTTTATATTATTATTGTTAGGTCGGTTGGGTTATATTGTGACTCCTTAGACTCCTATATATAGAAAGGAGGTTTTGTCCTTTGAATCATCAAAGAATCATTCATTTGTGTAATGTAAAGGAGGCTTCCCCCTCAAAGAGGCTGAATTCTAAGGCATTGATCTATCTTTTCTATCTTTTTGTGAGCTGGTTTCATAACACAAAATCTCCTAGAACATCCCCCCATTGACTGATTCACCTTCTTCTCATCAAGAATCAGAGGATGAAATTTTAATTGAAAAATGGAAAGTATTTCTATATCTGGTAAAAAAACTAAACAATCAGAAACATTTGAAGGTAGTTTATCTTCATCTTTTCAACCTACTCAGATTTTAACTCGTTCTCAAAGTGAAAAAATTGGAGTTGCTCCATTCAAGTTTCCTCTTCCTTCTTTCCAAAATAAGACTAATAAAATTGAATCACAAACATCTACTAGTGATATTTTGTCAAACTCACCTCCACAAACACCTTCATTTCATACATTTCCTCCTGTTCATACCCCTTCTTCTCAGAGTACTAGTGCTAGCTCATCTAGCACTAATACACAATCTTGCTCTTCTTCGACACAGTCACCTTCTACATCCACCTTTACCCAAACTCCAATAATAGCTGGAAGACAACAACCACCTCCCGGCAGACCATGGGCCAATCCTGGAGTTGTGCAAATTCTAGCACCTCTCCATGCTCTACCTAAACATCCTGAAAGATGGCTACCAAAATTTAATCCTGATGACGGACTTCCTACTAAAGAAAATCTTCACAATTATATGTTAGCCATTAATCTGAATGGAGTTGTTGAAGAGGACTATGTAGTAAGATTATTTCCTTACACTTTTGAAGTATCTTTAGGTTCATGGTATTTTTCGTTACCACTAGAGTCCATTACTAGCTGTGATATATTTGAAGAAAAATTCTTAACCAAGTTTGGTGATGATCGCACTACTGCCACTTTGATTAATGATCTGTCCAATCTTAAAGCAAGTCCCAATGAAACAATCAGGATTTTAATTGTAGATTTAATAAACTCTTAAATAAAAGACCAGATACATCTAAACTTAGTTTTGATGTGCAGAATGAGTGGTATATATCTGCCTTACCTTCAAATATAGCAGGGCTAATAAAAGGACTCTAGTAAAAAACATTAAAAAAGCATTAGCAGTTGAGAAAAGAATACCCGCTTTAGAAAAGAAAACTGCATTGGATGAAAGAAAATCCAAAAAGGTTTCATTTAAGGATGAACCAAAGAAGAAAACTCCAAAAGGTCCTTTTGATCTCGAAGGACTACATAAAGTCCTCAAAACTATGTCTAACGAGATAGTTGAGATTAAAAAACAAGTGGTTGAATCTTCAAAGAAATCTTTCAGACCCTTTAAAAGAACTCAAACTTCAACTTCCCAATCCCCCAATGTCATATCAAACATAGAATCAGATGAATATGACGATGAAGAAGAAATAAATATGTCTATTGAGGATTCTCAGGATGAAGAATTTGTAGAAGTTCATGGGCTTTGGAATTTTATCCTCCCCACTTCTGACAATGAAGAAGAACAAGAAGCCTTACCTGTAAGTACAAGAAGTAAAGGATCACCTAATCCTCCTCAAACAATCCATAAACAAAAGACTTTTATTTCTTCAAATAAAGACAAAAACATCAACAAAACAACCCCTTCTTCTTCTTCTAATCCTCCATCCGAATCAAAAACTTTGGTTGTCCCATAACATTGAGTATAATATAGTGGAACATATGAAGAAAGTTAAGGCTAACATCTATTTATTTGAATTTTAAAAATTAAAGAAGCAATAGAGGTATCTTATTAATGAATTGAACACATCTCCTTTACCAACTGTTGTCACTTCTAAAGCTACACGAGGAATAGGTAAGCCTCCTACTAATTCTACAGAGAAAATCACTTCCAAAGATACTATCTTGATTGGAGACTGATCAAATTCTCACACTCCCCCATTTCTTTTAACTTTTGAACTCTTCAATAAAACATGCACAATTGCTTAGTCGATTCTAGAGCGTTATCAAATATAATGCCTCAATTAGTTTTTTCAAAATTGAACGTATCTCCCCATAAATATATTTTTCATATAATGCAACTTGATAGAACAAAAGTTAAAGTATTAAGAGAAATCAACTCAGTCCTAATTAGACTTTCTTCTAATCCTAAAGTATTTCAAATCATTGACATTCTAGTTGTTGATATTCTAGATTTTTATGGTTTAATCCTAAGTAGAGATTGATCTGAAAAGTTACATGGTTACTTTGCTACAAACTGGTCTCATATGTGGTTACAATATAATGGAAAACCAAATCAAACTCATGTGGATTGTGAAAAACATATGAAATATTCAGTAACTGATTTAGATGAAGAAAATGAACCAGTCGTCTTCACTAGTAATATTCTTGGGAATTATTTTTCAAAATCTTATTGGGGTAACTTCAGAGCTCAATAATCACCTTTATCAATTAATTTTGTCACATTGCAAATTGAAAACTATTCATAGACAGATTTAGCCAAATGTGTAAATTTTGTAGATAAGCCTTTAGCTAAATCTTTTTTTTGGATTTTGTATTTTGATGGATCTAGATCTAACGATGGTGTTGGAGTAGAATGTGTCTTAATTAGTCCCGATGGAGAAAAGCCAATGCTATCTTGTCGATTATAGTTTGAATGTACAAATAACGTTGTTGATTATGAAGATTTGGTTCAAGGCTTGTACAAAGCAATATCTCTTGACTTCAAGTATTTGGAGATTCAGAAATTGTTATCAAACAGGTTAGAATTACTATTCATTGTATCTACAACCATTTAAAACATTATCAGGCTCTAGTTGAATCTCTTACTTCATATTTCTTGGATTTTGATATTTCTCCAATACCTAGACTTCAAAATGCGAGTGTTGATTTATTAGCCAATGTTGCATCCAAGATAATTCCTCCTACCGATTTTAGTCCAGATCGATTTTCAATTGAGCTAATTTTTCGCCCTTCCATTCTTGATAACATTACAAACTGGCGTGTGTTTAATGATGATAAAGATATCTTAAGTTTCTTAAGATCTGAAGAATCATATTTTGATAAGATAATTGACGAAGGTGAACATGATAGACAGATGAAACAAGCAAATGAAGATAATTCTCTCCCCAAATCTGTGGTTAAACTTGAAAACCTTTATGATCTAAAAGATAGATTCAAGAAAGTATCTAATTGTAAACTTCAGAGTTCAACATTGAGGTTTGAATTAGTAAACCTTAGATCTAAATCTAAACCTCAAAATGTCAATTTAGGTCTAAGTATTTCTCCTGATGAGAGATTATATTTTATTTGTCTATTGAAGAAATATAAAGATGTCTTTTCCTAGAATTACATATATCTAAAGACTTATGATACTTCCATCATCCAACACACCATCCCAATGATGCCTTATGTCAAGCTTGTTCAGCAGAAATTAAGAAAGATTCATCCAAATCTAGAGAATCAAATAAAAAATGAGCTGAATAAACTTCTTAAGGCAAAAGTCATTTTTCCAGTGAGACATTCCAAATGGGTATCTAATTTAGTACCAGTTCGGAAAAAGAATGGTGACATTAGGATTTGTATAGATTTTCGCAATTTGAATAAAGCCAGTGAAAAAAGACAATTTTCCTTTACCACCTATGGAACAAATCTTGCAGTGAGTGGCCGATTCTGAGCTTATGTCTTTTCTTGATGGCTTCTCATGTTACAACAAAGTACTTGTTCATCGAGATGATAGATTAAAGACTATGTTTAGAATTAAATGGGGAACTTACACATATCAACAAATTCCTTTCAGATTAATAAACACAATCACTACTTTTCAAAGGGAAATGGACATCGCTTTCAAAGGTATGATCAATGAAACATTTTTTGTTTATTTGGATGACATCACCAGATATTGTAAGAAGAGAAACAATCACTATCATAACCTAAAACAAATATTTGAGAGATTTAGAAGATATGGGATTTCTCTTAATCCTAAAAAGTCATACTTCGCTTTAAATTAAGGAAAACTTCTAGGATTCATTGTCTCTAAAGAAGGAATGTTCATAGATCTAAGCTATTTCAGAGATTCCTTTGCCCCATAACAAAAAATCGATGCAATATTTCTTAGGACAAATTAATTTCGTAAAAAGATTTGTTCCTGATTTTTCCCAACTTGTTTTACCTTTACAGATCGATCAAGATAAATTCTATTTTTAAATGGGGAAATAATGAAAGGGAATTCTTTCAAGAAATCAAACAAGCTATAATTGGCGCCCCCTCTTTAATCACTCCCAATTTTTCTGATCTTTTTATTTTGTAAACTTTACTTCTGAATTGTCTTACGCTGCAGTGCTAACACAAATCAACGATAAAAAAATAGAAGAACCTATCTCTTTCTTTAGTTCAAATTTTCAAGGAGCAGAACTCAATTATTCTGAAGTAGAGAAATAGGCTTTTGCAGTATTCAATTCCATTAAACATTTTAGACCATTTTTGCTAGAATCTCATACAAAAGTTATTGTTCCATTCTCGGCACTGAGACAATTACTTATACATAAAGAGTTAGGTGAAGGAGAAAACTCGATAACAACTCTGCAAGAATATGATCTTGATGTTAAACCTAATAAAATTTTTATAGGACACAGTTTTTGCATATTGATTACTGGAGCATCAAATATTCTAGAAAGTGAATATTCAGGTAATACAATTCAAATATCTGAGGTATGTCTTACTAACATTGAATCTATATATGCTGATCTTTTGTTTTATTTAAAAAATGGTTATGCTCCACTAGCATTTAATTATAAAAACAAAATATCTCTAAGACTTAAAGAGACGTAGTATGAGATCATTGATGGTGTGTTATTCAAAATAAATTATGACTCTGTTTTATTAAGATGCATAGAAAAATCTGAAGAAGAGAAAATTTTGCAGGACCTCCATGATGGACCAGCCAGAGGAAATTTTGGAGGAGATACCACTGTACATAAAATCCATCATGCCAGATATTATTAGCCAACATTGTTAAGAGATACACATGCCTACGTGTGAAAATGAAAAATTTGTCAGACCGCCGCAGGAAGACAAAGGAAACCAACCCTACCACTCCATCCAGTTAACATTGAACAACCTTTTGAACAATGGGTATTGGATATGATAGGTGAGATCATTACTCACTCTTCTAAGCAGCATAGGTTCATCCTAACTGCCATAGATTATTTCACAAAGTGGGTAGAAGAAATTCCATTGAAGGTAGCTAATTCAGATAGCATTATCGAATTCATTGATCAATTTATTATTACTAGATTTGGATTACCTAATGCACTCATATTTGACAATGCATCTTATTTCTCAGGAAACAGTATGACTGAATTCACATTAAAAAGAGGATTTAAGCTAAAATACTCTACTAATTGTTATCAACAAGGAAATGGTTTAGTAGAATATACCAATAAAAACCTCATTAGGATTATCAAACATATGGTTGATCAAAGTCAAAAGAATTGGCATAAACCTTTGGTGTTCTCTTTATGCGCTGATAGGATAACAATATAATCTTTTATTAGAACTACTCTCTTCAATTTAGTTTATGGAAAAGAGGTTATTCTCCCTCCCAATCTAGCTCTTCCTTCATTAGCCTTAGTATAATTTATTGAAGAACAACCCTCCTCTTCTATACAACTAAGGATGTCTCAAATTCTAAAATTAGAAGAAGAAAGGGAAAAGGCTAAACAAACGCATGCACATCATCAACAATTTGTAAATCTTTCTTTGATGCAAGCTCAGTTAGAAAAAATCTTTTCAAATTGGTGACTTAGTTTTGAAATGGGACAAGGCACATGAAGAAAAAGGAAATCACACCAAATTTCATAAATTATGGCTTGTACCATTCCAAATTGTTGAACAATTAGGTCCGCCAACTTTTGTTTTACCAGATATACAAGGTAAGAGAGATGATCTTCCTATTAATGGACTAATTCTCAAACGATCTTTTCGTAGGACTTTTGTTCTACTGTACTATATGTATATATCCATGTTTTTGTTATAAATAAGATTGGAAAACACATTACTGGTTTTCAATTTAAAATCTATTCAATTATAACTTTAAGCTTGAAAGGTATCACTTTTAAAAGAAAGCAATCTCAAAATTGAAAACCAGATAAAAAATTTAAAACTATGAGATTTTTATACATTTAAATTGTACATCCTTATCACTTCAAACCTCATAAAGTATACATTCTCAAAAATCAGTAAAGAAAGGTTACTTTAACAAAGTAAAAAGCTATTAGACAATGGAGGCAAGACCCAAGAAAGCACAAGCATGATAGTAAGGGTATGTATTCTTTAGCTTCTCTTTTTGGTCCTTTTTTTTATGTTGTTGCTATGATATGTAGATTGTTCGATTCTCCGAACACACAAAAATTTACAGTTTAATGGGTTTGTAGGTTTTAACGCCGTACAAAAATCACCTGCATACTAATTCTAAAAATAGAAAATAAACAAAGGCAAGAGCATAAAACATAAAACACATATACATAAAGATTTTCCCCTGGATCCAAAAACCGGGACTACCAGATTGATTTTTTATTATATTCCTTTCGATGTTACAATACATATATATACATGCCCAAGCATCCATAAACCATAATCCATTAACCTTGGATTAGAATATAACCATATTTCCCTTTACTGGATCTACATAATACCATGGACCGAAAAACCATCGCGCCCAAAACCATGTGCGAAATCCATGCACAAAACCATATGTAATAAAGGGTCTTGAGGGGAGACCCCTGCATACCCCCCGACAGGGGGGCTGTCGCCCCCTCTGTGACCCCCCCGCTATTCGTGGAAAGAATATAACACAACCCAACAAGGTTCTCCCGATTCAAGCCACTTCTCATTTTGAATTAATGGATTGGGTTAATATCTTATCCAATAATATTGCATCCAAAATCTTAGAATATAGGAAAAAGCACAGTGTGTCAGAAAGAATCATATCGAATTTTTATATGAGCGTCTATATTATGGATGTTATTCTTTTTTCATTTGATTTTTCTTCAATGGGATGGAAATGGACACTCAGGGACCCTACACCAATTCACATATATCATTATATTCTATGGTAATCCAAGCACCAACCTCATTTTTATAGAATTTCCAATAAGGTCATGTTGCCTTTATACAAAGCCATTTTTTATCAAAATCCACCCAGGTTGTCTCAAGAAGCTATGGTAGACTTCACTTCTATTGGAAGTTTGTTTACTGAAGAAAATTTCACTTATGTTAGAGTTTTTGGGAGTCTTGAAGCCCCACATTTTCATCCTATTTATGTTCTTGATAAGCTTTTGGCCCGGGAAGTTGCCTATCAGACCATAATTCATTATATAACTAAAGTTTTGAAAGACTCCAAAAAAGCTATTTAGCCACAATTTCCTATTCAATGTGGACTCTATGCTCTAGATAACTACAATCATGCTATCCTAGAGATCAAGCAAATCAAAAGCATACAGTTCCCCATTATTCCTCATAGACAATACGACCCCAAAAAGGTCATTCATGATTTCACAACTCAGGTTAAAATAAGGCCATTAGTTCATGAACCTGATGATTTTGATGATTTATTTGAAACGTATGAGTCATATAGACAGGTGGAACATTTAGCATAGATTCGGCTGGGTCCCACTGATTTTTTCTTATTCCAAGAGTACAAAAATAAAAGGCTGCAAAAACTACCTTCTAAATGCCTAATTACTTTACAGTCAGAATTTCCTATAGGAAAGCCTTTACCGTCATCTTCAAAAGAAACAGAAAATACACCCACTACTGCACTCATAGAGAAACAAATAGAAGAGCTCCTATCTAATAGTGAGCTCGATAAAGTTTTGGATCAATTCAACAAAGAACTAGATAGCACACAGGAGAAAGAAGTCCAGGATTCAGCCACAATGGGGATAGAAAAGAGTCTTGTAACCAGTAAGGAAAAGCCTCATATGATAGAGTCATCAAGTCAAATAATGGATAAAGAAGTTATCCTGGTAGTCGCCACCTTGAAATCATCCTCAAAGTAGAAGAGATTCTGCCTCTTGACATTTTTTACAGTCCTGAACATCGTGCTATTGTGAGTCGACAAAAGAAGAAAAGAAGAATGGAACATTCTCATGAACTTCTTCCTAGAAGCATTCCATTAGATGTAGTATGGAAAGACTATCAAGCTATAAGCTTTCGGAATATGCAGGAGCCTATGATAGAACAACCATCTTCAAAGCCACTAAAGTTAAACAACTAGTTAAAGAAAAGGACGAAAAAAATTTGCAATTAGAAAAAAAAGTACTTGATTCAAGACATGATATGGAGCATGAATGGTAACTCAAGTTGTCAAAATGACAAATTGAGTTTGATCAATTAAAAGTTCAAATTGAAGCTAATATTCAAAGCCAAAATGCATAGATTGACAAGCTTCAACTTAGAATAACTCAGATTAAGAAGGACACCGATATTGAAGGATTCAAAAAAGAAGTCAGAGAGATCAATTATCTCCTAGCACAACAGCGAGTGAACTTCTATAAGAAGTTAAATATCATCATTGACCTCTGCAAAAACAGTGACTCATTGACTGATCAAATGTTTGAATTAAGAACATATTATGAAGATATCAACAACAATATGTATGACTTCATCACTTGGTAGGACAGTTCAGATGGAATAAATGGAAATCTCCCAAGAATACAAAAATCTTACAAAGATCTTCTTTTCAGGGATTGGGATATCAGAATGAAGCAGGCTGAAGAAGCAATTTACAGAGCAAGAGACCTAGCAGGCCAAATTACTAAAACGGTTAGAGAAAGTCTTACATATGCTAATCTTATTACTGAGTGCCCAGGAGAATGCTTGCTAGTTACTCAATCACTAATAGAGTGTTGGCATAAAAAATCAAAAGAAAAAGAAGTTAGCATCAAGAAATTATCTAAGTTAAATCTTGAATATCATCAACAGTTTTTGGTAAAGCCCTCTAGATAATGGTTAGTTCTTCACAACCTTGTTAATAAAGCTGAGTACATGCTCCCACCTCTTTCAAATTCCTTGTTTGCAGGATAGATACGAATCAAGCCAGACCATCCCCCAGAATTGAAGCCAATGGAAGATATGTACAGGGCAAGAACAAATGGGAGAACAGTAAACTTTTCATCCTTAGTTTCTTGTTAAAACAAAAGTTACTTTTATCTTTTTGTTCCTTATTTCGAGGAGTGTTTGTTTCAACCTCCTCAACAAAATATGCATTTTTTGTGTTGATAGTATGACTTTTATTTATAAATACCTTCTTATGTTTTTAGAGAAGGGTTTCAAAATTTTTCTAAGAAGACTCAAGGAACTTGCACTACTGTATTTCTTTGATAACTTTAATAGAAAAGATGGGCCAAAGACTGTCTTCTTTCATAACGGAGCATTGATATATGTGGTACTATTATCTTTTATTAATGATATGTTATATGTTTGAAAGTCAGTGAAATTTTATCACTGTTTTATTATATGCAATATCACAACTTGATTAAGCAATATTTCACTACTGAAGAATGTATTAATTGTTATCTTTAGTTGTATCTATGAAATGGTATAATTTTTTAGGCGATATGTGCTTCGTAATTAAATTGATTAACTATTTAATCAATTTAATTATCTTTAAATTTTTTTAACTCTTTTAAATGTTTGATGATCTATATTGTCTTTCATTTATAAAGAAATATTTATGAAATCACACATGCAAAGTTAGTTATTTCCCGGGAATTGGATAGATAGATATAGATTTATTTATTTTCATTCATATTTACTCTATCAAATAGTTTTCACCCCATCTATATCACACCTCAAAATTCGTTATATGTTTGAATGGGAAATTTGTCCCTATATCTCCAGTCGGAACCACTATTCCAAACAGAAAAGAAATGATATTCAAGTTCTCGACCGAGTGGTTTCCCTGATGTTGGGGCAAAGGCATTCTGAGCCTTCAACGGGAAGATAAATTCCGAGTACTATGACTAGTGCCATCAACAAAGCCAATGTATGTATGAGAGAACGTCGACATCTTCAAAACAAGTGTAAAAATGAGATAAGCAGGAGAAGTAGTAGAAAAATGTGAAAACATTAACTGTCATACATACTTAAAAAATGGTAAATAATTTATAGATCTTCACCAAAATTTTATGCATAATATTTCTTTAGGTAAAGACCATTTCTTGGCTTTCCTAAAGGAATACCATCGTAATCAACCATCTTATAGGCTCTTTTAGCTTATACATGCTTTATGATGTAAGGGCCATGCCACATGGGTTCAAACTTCCTTGTACCTAACTTTTCATGAGCTTGATCATAAACCAAGACTAGGTCACCTTATGAATATGAAAGAGGATTAACATTTTGATCAAACTATGCTTTGAAACGTTTTTTGTGAGCCTCGCTAGCCAGTACGACATCACAATGATTTTCATCTAAATGTGTTAAATGTACAAAGTGTTCTTCGTCGACGGAGGATGCAGGTAATAATACGATATCTAGTTTTAGGGATGGGATTTCACATTCAATGGGTACTACTACTTCCAAACCATTAAAATTTTTGGAAAGGAGTAAAACCGATAGATGTTTTTGTAGTAGTACAGTAAGCCCACAATGCTGAAAATAGCATAGAATGTCATTTTCCTTTACGAATACTAACAATCTGTTTAATCATGTTGGTTAAAACTTTATTGCCAGCTTCGACCTAACCATTAGCTTGTTGATAGTACGGAGGGGAACTATCATGGCATAGCCTGAGTTGTGCAGATAGTTCAACCATCATCAAGTTACAAAAATTACTACCATGGTCTGTAACAATAGCTTGTGAGACACCAAACCGAGCAATCACATGATTGAAAATGAAATTTGCTGCAGTTTCATCATCGTCTCTATATATAGGCATTGCCTTAGCCCATTCCGCAAAGTAATTGACTACAATGATTATATACCCATGCCCCCTCGTTCGAGTGGGGGTTACAGGTGATGAAGTCGATGCCCCATTTGGAAAAAGGACCGACATCTATGATAGAGTGAATATGAACTAGAGGTGCTTGCATTTTGAAATCATAGATTAGCAATTATGGCATTTGCTGACTGTAGTAATGCAATATTTAAACTTTGATGGCCAAAACTAACCAGCACGTAATATCTTTTGGGCAGTAGAATACCCATACATGTGACTTCCACATGCTCTAGATTGGTATTCATTTAATGTTGTTTCAGCCTCGTGGAGAGTTAAACAATGTCGAAATATAGAATCGATACCATGACGGTAAAGAGTGTCACCGATAATATTGTATTGTTGGGATTGGAATTGAATTCGACAACTATCAGTTTTGGATAACTCGAGCCTAAAAGTTTGTGTTTGGAGATATATAATGATATATGCATACCACGGATCTAACGTACTAATAAGAAAGAGAGATTCGTCAACAAAAGAATCTTTTGCTACAGTATCTATATCAGTATGAGGAAAGTCACACAATAGTTCAACGAAAATCAAAGATTTCTTTGATTTGGACTTTTCAAATACTAAATCAAACTCTTGTAAGATAACTATTCATTTGGAGTATTTCCCCTAGAAATTTTTTAGTGAGAATATACATCATAGGGTTGTAGTCTGAAATAACAATTGTTTTTCAAAGAAGTATATAGTGATAGAATAGTTGAACAACTTGTACAGCTTCCAAGGCTAGCTTCTCCACATGTGCGTATTTAATCTCGTTTTAGTGAGACTTCTACTCAAATAGTAAATCACATGTTTGCTACTAGAATCATCCTCTTGGACTAACACCATGCCGATGGTGGCATCAGGCACGACTGAGTACAGAAAGTAATCTTGATGATAATCGAGTGGATGCAGTAATGGTTGGTTAGTGCATGTTTTAATGCATCAAAATATTTATCAGCAAGCTCATCCTAGAGAAATGGAATGCCTTTTTTCAACAATCGAGTAAAACCCTGGGTTAGTTCGGCATAATTGTGGATGAATCTATGCAAAAAGTTTGCTTTCCCTTGCAAACATTGGATTTGAGTAAGGCTAGAAGGAGCAGGAAAATTTAGAATTGCCTTTACCATTATGAGGTCAACATGAATGCCTCCTTTTGAAATGATGAAACCTAGAATCCAACCTGATTGCACACAAAAAACACGTTTGTGCAAATTTAAGCGAATATTCTAGTGCCTGCACCTAATGAAAATCACTTTTAAGTGCAATGGGTGATCTTTCCTTTTCATTGAATGAGTTGGTAGGTCATCTAAATAAGGTTGAAAAATATTATATCGTGGAATGCATAAGACATTGCTCGCTGAAAAGTTGCGCCAACATTTTTAGGCTGAATGGATGTTTGCGATAAGAAAAATTTCCCCATGGGCATATAAATGCAATTTTATATTGTTCGACAGGGAGTATGTTTATTTGATTGTAGCTAGAAAATCCATCCATGAATGAAAAAATTTCATTCCCAGCATAGTCATCAACAATTTGGTCGATATACGGAGTTGGATAATTGTCCTTAAGACAAGCTTTATTAATATCTCAGTAATCAACACATACTCAAATAGTTCCTTATTTTTTATCAACGAGCACAATATTTGATACCCAATCAGTCAAAGGAACGGGATAGATGAATCCTACTTTCAACAATTTTTCAACCTCAGTCTTGATAGTGGAAACTTTGCGTGGATGTATAGGATGTAATCATTGTCTAACGAGCTTAGCATCTAAATAATTTTTTATTTCATGTACAACTATGCTAGGGTCGATTCCTGGCATTTCTTCATATGACTAGGCAAAGGTGTCGCGAAATTCCTAAAATAGGGCTTTGTAAGTTTGAATATCTTCTAAAGAAGAAGAAGCTCATATATGAATATTTTCAATTATTCTTGGTTTCACTGAGATATCTATGGGTATCGTCTCTGATATGTTCCCTAAATTTTGTTCAGAATTGGAAGAAAGGGTAGATATTGGACATTGAGGATTACTAAGGGTCTTAGATGAAAACATAGCTGACAAATTATTCTCAATTTTTTCAAAGGATGGAAAGAAGGTTGAACTTGTTAGCTACCTATACCAATAGGTTTCATATTTCATGATTGATAATGAAGAGTTCCAAATATGTTCTGCTTTGGTCATGCAAAGATCACATATTCCCAAAAGAAAACAATCTGTGTATATAGCTTGATGTTGTCTAAAGTTTGATGGATGGTCCAACAGCCTAATCTGGATCATGCCATGTTTTAAATTTTCAGTTGTAGAATAGAGAAAGAAGTCTGTCCAAACTGTTTAATCTTGGCAGACAAGTAGTTTAGGTAGAGAAGAAAGGCTCCCAACAGCTTAATCTGGGACCTTGGAAGAAATAAGGGTAGAAGTAGATAGAAAAACAAAAGAAAGAGCCAGAGAAAAGAAAAGGCAAATAAGGGTCTGCAAGTCCAAGTGCACCCTCCAATAAGAAACAAAAAATGCTAGGCAAGTAGATGGGTAGGCAGCTGGGGTTGCAGAAATATCATTCTTTGCAAAAATATGTGTGCTGAAATGTCCACAAAGGCAAATCAATGGTTGAGAAGCTCCTCTTCTCCATCAGGTTGCAGCAAAGAAAGGAAGCATGTCTAACTTCCCAAATTTCCCCTTCCACTCTTATTACTAACATCCCTTCATCCATGGAGATTGATGAAAAGATCTGAGGTTTCATGGTGGTTCTTATTCATTTAAAAGCCACATTTCTTGTCTAAAAACTCTTTTCATTTTTCTCTACTCCCTAAGCTAAGTTATTTTCAAACTAACTTAGTGGTATCTCCCCTCACCCACTCCTCTCATCCATATTAACCCCTAACTCTATTGTATAATTCCCCTATGTTCCCCTTTCCCTACTATAATAACACTATGGTGTATAAATCCCAGCATTATATACATATCCTCCTTTTAGCATTATAGCTAAATAGGTTTGTCTAAGGGAGATTTTAGTCCACCTGGGACTATGCTCAACCCTGTCAAGGGATTACTCTAACCCCTGGTTAGGAGTAATAACCTCTCCATAAGCCCAGACCTCACCTCTACTAAAACCCTCCATAAACCCTTTTTTCACAAATTAACCCAAAAACCCCAAAAAGCTCGCGAAAACCCTCAATCCTAAAGTTTTCCGCCAAAAGTATTTAATTGAATATTTAAATGAACCGGTGGGCCCCCCCCCAACCTGCATGATCCGTCGGAGGACCCGCCAACTGTTCGATCTCTGCCGCCCAGATCTAACGGTGGGCGGTCATTTTCACTCCCCGACCTGCCGACATTTAGCGTCCGAGGAAAGCGGTTTTCCACCCCATACACGGGACGCGTGGCAGGCGGTGGGGTTGTTCGGAGCCCCCCTCCCCGATACCGCCTTTGCCCAAAGGTGGTGCGGGGAACCCGCTTACCACCATCCCGTTACCGCCTCCCCCTTGCGTCATGCTTGCGTCATCCTGACGTAGCGCCCTTCCCCGCCCCTGCGCCGTGTGGCCCTCCACGTAACCCTGCCACCCTATCCACCCGCCACCATGTCCTGCCACCCTGGCCGACACCTCAGCAGCCATGTCACCTTCGTACCCAGGCCCCACCATGACGTCATGTTGACGTCATCGGCGGAAAAGCGCCAATTGCACGTTTTGTCCAAATTTGTCGTTATAAACGACCAAATTAGCCGTTTGCGGTCATTTTCACGCGCAAAAGACGTAGCCGTTGTCAACCAGTTGCCGCGAAAATTCGTTTCCAGCCATCAAATTCAAGTTTCAGACCGTTACAAGTCAAGAATTCAGCTGCCTTAAGCCTTCACGGTCCAGCCCGCAGGCTTTCAAGCTAGTTTGTCCTGGTATTCACCGTAAAGCTTACTTTTCACCCATGCATTCCTTTTCTCTGTAAAATTGCCATTAAAACACCTGTAGAAGTCCACATAAACTCTGCACCTACTACCTAAAACAAGCCAAGTTGACCTGTTGACCCCCAGAACCACAAATTCAGCATCAAAACAGTCAATTCGCGGGCCAGAAACTATAAAATTCTCCTCGAGGTGCTCGGCATTGTTCCCTTTTGCCGAGTACAGGCCAGCTTCAATCTCTGCCAAAGGAAACCTCATACTCTCTGCAACTTACCATTAGCAATTCACATCCCTGTAAAATTTACAGCAAACTGCAGAAACCAGCCTGCATTTTTCACTGAGAAAAACTCCTCAGACTGTGAATTTGTTGACCTATCACTGAAACTCTTAAAGAAACTTCCCAAACCATTGCCATTACCTATTCAAATTCAGATTATATAATGGTTGCTTCTGCATCCTCATCCCTCAGTGTGGCTCCATTAAATCCACCAAATAAAGAGCTGGAGGCCTTGCCATTTGCTGACAAGGACTATCTTATTGAAGACTTTGAGGGTGACAGGGACTTCTTGCAGACCTTCTGTCAATTAAGAGAGGACTATAAGGATGGTCATGGTACACATGGGATATGGGAGTCAAACCTACCATACTATTGTCTCCCAGCTGTAAATGTCTTCCCTGAAATCATTCACCTATGTGCTGAAAACTATGATGAGCAGCACAGAGCTATTAGCACTCCATCTGGGAGGATCCTTTTCTACATCAATGCTGAGTCCATCAACAAAATGTTACATTTTGATCAAACAGAGTTGCTAATCCCATTTTCCATGAACTATTTGCTGGACACTGGTGCCAAGATGACCAGTGAGGAGATTCAAAGGGTCACCAGGAATTTCATGAGACCTGAGTGCCAGCCTACAGGGCCACCTCCCTACCTGGCTGTCCATTTCAATGATGTAGGCAGGCTTTTACTGGACATGATTGCCTATGTGTTGGGATACAAAAACAATGAGCATGTGGATAAAACAATGCTGGTATTGCTATCTGCTTACAGCCCACGCCAACCACCTGCCCGCAAATATAACTTTGCTAATTTCATAGCTAACAAGATTCATGATCAGTTGAGCAGAGTGGACAGACAGGGGGTCTTCAAGTACTCGGCCTATATTTACCACCTGTTAATGTACTACCATTCTGAAGCCTTCCCATGCTACATCAGAAGGCTGGATCACAAAGGGGAAAGAAGATCTGTCATCTTCTGGACCTCTGTCTATCACAAAGTCACAAATTCACCCTATACCTACTGTGAATTTGTTGACAAATTTGTATACCCAGTCTCTTGCCTGTTGATGAGGTCACCTCCTCCCAGAATATCAAATGAGATAAAGAAAGCTCTGCAGCTTTCCAAAAAATATAAAATAGGTGACTGGTACCTATATGAGAACCATACCGTCATCAGGATCTATGGCTATGAGCTCTGCCCATACAGGCTCCCAAAATATGTACCTATGAGGTTATTTGCCTTGGAGTATTACAGGCAGTTGATTCAGTCCGACCTCACCCATTTCCACAGCGCCAAAAAGAAGGCCCACCTCAAGTTCAAACACCAGTTGGGCCCCTTCATCATGAACAAGAAAGAAGGGTGGGAAGAGGCAGACCTAGTCCTTAAGGATAAATACAAATTGTCCTATAGTTTTCGGTGGGTCCATTATGACCCTGAAGGTTTCATCACTGCTAGGAGAAACAAGTATAGGCTTATAGGCATTAAGGATTGCCAGTACCCACATATTGAAAAATATGCCAACCTACAAGAATGGCAGATGGATACTCTAGTTGAAAATTTAACTGAGGAAGAGACAATGCTAAAGAATAGGAGGGAGCTTGAAAAAACTATTGACCTGGACTATGTGCAGCAGGTACCTTTCAGACCGCCTTATTCAGTGGGAGAAGGGACCTCGGCCACAAGGACTGCACCACAGGCGCCATCTACATCAGCACCGCTGATAGACAAAGGCAAAGGCATAATGGGTGCAGAGGAGGAAGCAGTGAAGGAAAAGTCTGCCCCTGTAACAGAGCAGCAAACAGGGCAGCAAACAGAGCAGCAACCAGAACAGTAGCAAGGGCAAACTGTCCTACCACAAACTGGGCTGCCAGCAGCTCCAACACTGCAAATTCCACCCCCAAAAACTGAGCCAGTAAATGCCCCAATTTTGCAAACCCCAGCACATGAGGAAAGGGGTACAAAAAGAGATAGAGAAGAGTCCACTCCTCTTAGTGGATCCTCCCACCAGCCAGAAGCCAAAAGGCAAAGAGCAGACTCCCCAGAGGTAGAAGACATTACTGAAGATGTCTTGGACAGTGCAAGAAAAGATAGGGAGGGCAGTCAGCATACAGGTACAAGCTCCTTTCAGCAGGAGCAAACTTTACAGCTCGGTTTGGAAGTGTCCTCCTCTTCCCAGCAGACCAAGAGGCCCAAAAGCACTAAGGCTTCTTTCAAACAAATAAAGGCTCAAAATGAGCTGCTAAGGGCTGAGGTCTACAAGCAATTCATAGATGCAACACCAGCCCAACAAGAAAGGCTAATGTCGGTGTATGACATTCAACAGGAAAAGATAATCTTCAGCCACTTTAAGCCCAAAGGGCCGGAGCCTAAGACATCTGTAGATTTTATAAAGACAAGGGTGGAGGTCCTAGCCAGAGATATACATCCCATGGACCAGATTGAACTCCATAAGCAAGCTGGGGAGATGGTCTATGCAACCTTGGTAAAGAAGGCCACCATGGCACATGAGCTGAAAGAGTCCCTGAAAAACACCAACACCCAGTTGGATTTTGAGAGAATGTCCTCTCAGGCCAAAGACAATAGAATAAAGTCTCTTGAGGAGGTCATTATTGATCTAGGACATGATCCTAGTGATCCAACGGGTGTAAAGGCCCTCATGAAGAAGAAAGATGATGACCTCAATGCATTGAAGAAGAGGTTAAAGCTGCAGCCCACAGAGCATCCTCAAACAGCAGAACTTCAAAAGCAAAAACAGGCTGAGGACCAACTGGACCTCCTAATGCAGCAAGACCAGAGGATCAGGGAATTGGAGAGAGAGCTGGAAGGAGCATTACAAGATAAACATGCAGAATCCACCTCCCAAGCTCCTCCAACTACTTCAACAACAGCGGCAACTTCAGGGGCAGCAGTGGCGCCCACAACAGAAGCAGCAGGAATAGAAGCATCTCCAGATGCCAGCCCAAGTGTAGAGGAATTGACCAAGGCCGTCAAAGCAATGGAGATCCAGGAAGATGAAATAAAGAAGGCCAAGGAGAAGTTGGCAGAACTGGATGCCAAGTATGACAAGTCCAAAGTGACTGTAGCAGAACAGGGCAGAGAAATAAAGGCCCAAAAAGAAAGGATAAAGGCCTTAGAGAAAGAGTTGAATCTGGAGACTGCTATGGCCGACATAAAGAGAATCCTATGGGCCAAAATTGGCCAATCCATCAAACAACAATGGAGGTCAATAAAAATAATGCATGAGCAGATGGATTTAATGGGCCAAGCTCAAGCAGAAATTCAGAAGGCCAAGACAGTGCTTGGAAACAGAGCAGAGTAGGCAAACATAATGATAGACTTCCTAAATAGGCAAGAAAGGGAGGAATTGGCAGCTATAGGCATTCCCAACAGAACAGAGGCTGTCCTCTCTGCTAAGAAGATACTAACTCTCAGGAACTATATACAAACAGTGGAGAGGAAGTACTATGAGATGCAAGCAGATGTGGAGGAATACAAAGTTAAAATGGGAGTGCTGCAAGCAAAAGGCCTGCCCAGCTTACTAAGTGGTGCAGGAAAACTGATCTCTCCAGATCAAATGGCCAACAGAATGGCAACCACTATTGAAAATCAGATTATTGCATCTGGCAGTTCATCTGAACAAACAGGGCCTCCCACAGGACAGAGCTTATATGACAAACTTGAAGGCCTGTTCTTCATTGAGAATGAAGTGAATCACTTGTTTGAAACCCCTCCCAATCTTTATAGACATACAGAGGCCGAGGAAACATTGATAAAGATGCGCAGACATCAAATGCCTAAGGAGGATTGGTGGCAATTCATGCTTCAGATTTTGCCACGGTAGCTTAAGTCATTCGGCCACTGCCAGCTCCAGGTCACTACAAGACAAATAACATGACAAATGTCAGCAGTTAAAACAGCTATAAAGTGACTCATCACGTACACAACGACAGCTATCCAAGTTTCAGACAGCACATCTCCAGCCGACTCTAACAGCCATAAAGTCCAAATATCTTCTGACTATTTTGACAGCTGAGGCATTAAGGAATTACTGCAGCATTCACTCCTTCAGCTACTGCATTCCAGAGATTAGCATATCATAAATGAGATATTAACTCATTCGCTGATATTTTTGATGTAAATTTTGTATATATACTCCCCTGAGTAACTCATAAGGGGTTGGTAATTTTCTCTATGAGACAAATGTATTATACACTTTCTGAATTATCTAATACAAAGGGCTGGATGAGCTCAGTGATTTCCTCAAATATTTGATGTCTGGATGATGCTCCATGTGCTGATGCAGAATCCCTGTGCTGTCTGATTATATAACAAGTTTTTTCCTTAATCTCTGTTCTTGTCTTTCTTATGTTTATCAAATCATACTCATCTTAGACTAAGCTAGCAGTAAAAAGAAAGAATAGTGCAGGACTTGTTTCACTACACCTTGTACTCAATTTTTACTACTGTAAATGTTTGTCTTCAGGATTACTATGCACATGAATTCTTAATTGCACATGTAGCTGTTAATTCTATATGTATGAATATCACCTAGAAATTCTTAAATGCTCCTAGGTCAATATTCTCACTGTCTTACTCCAAAGGTTTACTGTAAGATTCTTAATTGCCTTGCGTAAACTGGACGCAACTCACCCAATCACTTTATGAAAGTTTATTTCTCAGACACTAACCTTGCTCTGCAGCATCACTACAGCAAATCACTCAGCACCTCAAAATAACTAAAGGACCACTGACTCCATAGCCCAATGGACTAGAACACTTTGGAGAATGCATAAGTAGCTTGACTGAAATTATCATCCAACCAAAACATAAACCAAAACCTGAGCCCAATAACTAGCCTAAAATACTATCAAAAGAGAGACAAATTATAAAGAGAGAGCCCTCTCTGATCACAGTTTGGCTAGAAACTGTGATCCAAATATTGGTTAGTGGTTACCCCGGCCGTATTCCCTTGGGAGTCATAGGGAACAACCTGGGTGTTAACATAAATGGCGACTCCGCTGGGGACTTCTTAGGATTTTCCAATTTCTATACATCTCTCAAAGCTGTAAATCAAGCCTGAAATCAGTCAGGAGGCCTTAGAAACTGTTTCTGTGACACATTGACAGCTTTAGGGAAGAGCTTTTTCAGTAAGTCTTCATCTCAGCTTTGAAATATATATAGCCATTCCAAAATCTTTATCCAGTCCTTGCAAATATAAAAAACTTCCTATAAAATCCTAAAAAACAGTTAGAAGCTGGCTCCCAAGAAAAATCCACGACATACTAGGGCAAATCCTGACCCTAATCCACCCATCATTGTTGATAATCCAAATACCATCCCTAGAAACATCAGGAGGCAGCAAAGGCAGGAGCAGCCTGCTGATTTAACTTCAGATTCAGATAATCCCAGCCTTATCTCTACTCCATGCAAGGTCCTTTTCCGGTCTACCCCTAGTTCCCCTAGTTCACCATCCACATCTCAAAGTCCTCCTCTCACATCTTCATCCACTGCACATATCCCCTTGACCAACACTCTAGGTTCACCCTTACCTATTACCCCTGTGGTACCTATTGTTCCTATTATCCCAACTGCCCCTGTCAATCCTCAGAACCCTGTAAACATGGCTAACAGATATGCACCCTTACAAATACCAGCTAATGCTGCAGCTCTACCTCAAGATTACCAAACCAAAATTTCATATTTTGACTCCAATGGCCCTCTGACAGCTGTCCAGCATGCAAAAAGGATGCAAGATCATTTTGAGACCTATGAAATAGATGATGACAGTGTCAGAATGAGGATGTTTGTTCAAAGCCTAACTGGGGATGTAAGAACTTGGTTTAGGTCCCTGAATGCAAATTCCATCACTACTCCTGATGAGCTTTATCAAGCCTTTACTAGCAGATGGGAGAAGAAGAAGGATCCTCTGCACATACTTGGGGAATATGACACTATCAAAAGAGGTCCCCAAGAGACTGTTTTGGAGTATTGTGCAAGATTTAACAATGTATATACGCAATCCCACAAAATTTAAGACCCCCTCCTGATTTAGCTTTGTACAAATTCCCTGATGGTTTTGACCCTGACATGGCCTATCAGTTGAAGGAAAGAGATCCTCAATCCCTTGCAGAGGCCCAAAGGGTTGCTGTTACAGTGGAAGCCAACCTAATTGCCAAGAGAAACAGAGCAAGGTTGGAAAAGAGGACTGTTTTCAAAGAGGAACCCTCTGCCTTTGATCAAAAGCTGGATGCAATACTCACTGGAATGAAGAGATTAGGTGACAGAGTGGAATCGGTTGAGAGAAAATCATCATAGGAAGCACCACAAAACAACCCTCCTAGGAATCCAAATTTTAGGAGAACTCAAAACCCAAATATTGGCAAGGCCAGTGCTGACCAAGACATAAGACCCCCTTTCCAAGAAAATTATGCAGAAACTTCCACATCAACAGAGCCCAATGAAGATCCTGAGATTAACTTAATGGGTCTAGATGGTGAAAGTCAAGTTTTCTTAACACAAAAAGATCATGAGGACGATGAAATCAAACTGTTCCAAACTAAATCAGGTGAATCCTTTGACTTTAAATAAGGCTATGACACTGTTGTTTATGAAGTCCATAAACAATACAAGCTGAGGAGCAGAACTGTGAACGTAAACCAGCCTGAAAAGATAAAGGATAATCAGCAGCCTAAAAGAGCCATAGTCACAGAGCCTAATGACAAAACAAATTCACCTGCAGAAGAAGTAATTATTGAAGAGATTACTGAACCATTGTCCTTAAAACAGAAGCCTATGGCTACTTCATCCTCTCACCCTAATTTAAATATTACTCCTCAAGAGATGAGTAAAAAGGATAAGTCCCAAAATCAAGATAAAAACCAAGAAGAAGATCTAGTGAACAAGGAAAGGACTGTTATCCACAACCCTAAGACCCAATCTGAAAAACCCTTTGACCTAGAAACTGAAATTGGCAAACTAAAGATAGCAATTCCTCTCTCAGAACTAGCCAAGCATGACATCTACAAACAACAGATCAAGAAGTCCCTTCAACTCACTAGCAACAAAGATGATGTCAATGTGCTGGATGACACCCCAGAATTACTGTTCGGCCCAGAAGTGGATGGAAAAACGGTAGTCACAGGGGTATTACCTTTCTATGTCAGCTTACATATTCATGATAAAATATTACATAATGCAATGTTTGACTCAGGTGCCTCTCACAATCTCATGCCAAAAGCAGTCATGGAGAGATTGAATCTAGACATAACAAGACCATACAAGGACCTGTTTTCCTTTGACTCCAGCCAAGTCAAGTGTCTGGGTCTCATAAAAGATTTATGTGTGTCTCTGGTTCAGTACCCCAACAAAACAATCCTAATGGATGTTGTAGTTGCTGATATCCCACCTAAGTATGGGATGTTGTTATCAAGATCATGGCGAGCTAAACTCCAAGGTTCTCGACAATTAGACATGTCATATGCCACCATCTCTGTTTTTGGGCAACCAAAAAGACTGTACAGAGAAACACTCATGAAATACATGGTCAGCAGTGAAGAAAAGCCTCAAAACTTTCCCATATATGCTGTCCATTCAGACATAGACTCATACATTCTCTTCAATGACAGCACAACTCCCTCAAAAGGTGAGGTTGAAACCAAGATACTCATACAGGAGGAAGACTCAAATGAAATAATTACCACCTATGAAACAACAGTCAATCAAACACTAGATACTGCTGCTGTTCTAAATATCAAGCGTACCCAATCAAATGATGAAACTGTCCTAGAAGACAAGCTAGATGAAAAACCACAACTTCTACTCACATTACCAGCCCATGAACAGATCATTAAATCACCTTCCCAACAGGATATTCTATGGTTCCTTGAATTTGATGGCTCAGTCAACAAGTTAGGGGCAGGAGCTGGAGTTTGGGTACACAATAAAGAAAATAGTCATGCAGAAGGCAGAGCCTATAGATTGAACTTCAGATGTACTAATAACATGGCAGAATATGAAGCTCTTTTACTAGGCCTCAAGTTAGTAAAGTTCTTACAATCTGCCAGGGTTTCAATCATGGGTGATTCAGATTTAGTTATTCAACAAGTGAAGGGAAACTTTGTCACCAATGACAAAAGACTAAGGACTTATAGGTCTGCTGTTGCTGAGGTACTAAACTTTTTCTCTGAATTCCAAATCACTAAAATTCCTAGAACCCACAATCTGCATGCTCATAGTTTAGCCACCTTTGCAAGTACCTGCAAGCTGCCTTTTGAGCCCCATCATTGTTTTACAGCTAAGGTAAAACACAGACCCTCCATTCCAAACAATGTTAATGATTGGCAAGTATTTGAGGATGACAAGCAAATAAACCATTTTTTAACTCTGCAACAAGAATTTGCAGGATTAAATATTGACACTGATACAGCAAGTCAATCACAAATACTTGATACAGCAAGTCCATCACAAATACAGTTTCTAAAGATTACTCACCCAATATCACCTAGAACAGCAAAACAAATGCTAAATCCAACTATTTTCAGCAAGGAAAACATTCAACAAATCCAACCAATCAGTTGTGAGGAAGTGGCCAATGCTGAAACTGACATCATAGAGCTGAAAGACAATTTTCTACCAACAGGCCTAACTCCACTAGAGGACATCTTTGATTCAAATGATATTCCCAGAAAACCAAAAATGCAGCCCTTAAATGCAGCCATTCAAGAATGCAACATAGGTACAATTGACAAACCCAAAATAATTAAATTGTCTGCATCTTTACCTCCTGATCAAAAGCCTAAATACATTGACCTCTTTAAAGAGTTCCAGGATGTCTTTGCATGGAGTTATGAGGACCTAAAGTCCTATGACACCTCTGTTATCCAGCATACAATCCCTCTCAAACCTGATCAAAAGCCCTTTAAACAAAAGTTGAGGAGAATCAATCCTATGCTTCTCCCAGCAATGGAACAAGAAGTACAGAAATGTTCAAGGCAGGCATCATAGCACCAATCAGATTCTCTGAATGGATCTCCAACTTAGTCCCTACAAGAAAGAAGACTGGTGAAATAAGGCTGTGCGTGGACCTAAGAAATCTGAACCAAGTATCCCTCAAAGACAACTATCCCTTACCCAAAATGGATCACATTCTCCAAAGAGTGGTAGGGGCCTCAAGGATCTCATTACTGGATGGATTTTCAGGCTTCAATCAAAACCTGGTGCACCCTGATGATCAAGACAAAACAACATTCACTACCCCATGGGGAACCTTCAAATATGTGAAAATGCCTTTTGGATTGAAAAATGCAGGGGAAACATTTCAAAGAGCAATGGATATTGCTTTTGCCAAGGAGATTCATGACTTTTTAGTCATTTACTTAGATGACCTTACACCTTTCTCAAAATCAGACCAAGAACATATAAAACATTTGAGACAGATCTTCCTAAAATGCAGGAAATATGGAATTTCCTTGAATCCCAAGAAGTCTCTATTTGGTTTGGAAGAAGGTAAGCTGTTAGGACATATCATTTCAAAGGATGGCATAAGAATTGATCCAGATAGGATACAAGCTATCCTACAAATGCCCCACCCAAGAAATATCAAAGAACTGCAAGGATTCTTGGGAAAAATCAATTTCTTGAGAAGGTTTATCCCCAACTTAGCAGAGTTGATCAGATTGCTAAATAACATGCTAAAGAAGGATTCAAAAGTAAAATGGACTGTTGAAGCCAATCAAGCCTTTGAAGGTATAAAATTGGCCCTTACCCAAACCCCAGTGTTGACCAATCCTTAGTTTGACAGAGAATTTATCATTTTTTCTTTTGCCTCCCAGCACACTATTGCTGCTGTTTTGTTACAGAAAGATGACCAAGGAAATGAGAAGCCAATTGCTTTCTTTAGCAGAGCTCTTAGAGATGCACCCTTAAAATATCAAATCATGGAAAAGCAAGCTTATGCTTTGGTCAAAGCCATTAAAGACTTTAGGATCTACATCCTCTATTCACATATTACAGCTTATGTACCAAGTCCTATTGTCAAAGACATTCTCACCCAAGAAAATTTAGAGGGCAGAAGAGGAAAGTGGATTGCCAACATCTTGGAATTTGATATTGAAATAAAACCTACAAAACTAATAAAAGGGCAAGGTTTGGCCAAACTAATGACAAAATCAAATTTCCAAGCCCTAGACATCAACCAGCTGGACAGTGAACCGGAGCTGGCGACTCCAAAGATCAATGTAGCCTTTGAACAATCCCCTTGGTACTCTGATATATGCTATGTATTACAAAACCTGTGTGCTCCCCCAGGATTGTCCAGAACTAAATGTAGGTTCTTAAAAATGAAAGCTTCTAAATTCTGTGTTATGGACGGAAATTTATTTTGGAAAAACCATGAAGGGATATTGCTAAACTGCCTAATTGAGAATGAGACTGACAATATCATAAAAGAATTTCATGCAGGTGACTGTGGTGGACACTTGTACTGGAAGTCCACTGTGGATAAAATACTAAGGGCTGGTTACTACTGGCCCACCATGTTTTCTGATGTCAAGAAATTCGCCACCTCATGTCATAAATGTCAAGTGTTTGAGGGAAAGAGACAGTTGCTGCCACTTCCCTTGAGGCCTATTACAACAGAGAGACCTTTTCAACAATGGGGCTTGGATTTCATTGGGGAAATTCATCCCTCATCTTCAGGCCAACATAGATGGATCTTAACAGCCACAGACTACTTCACCAAGTGGATTGAAGCTGTTCCATGCAGACAAGCAAATGATTCCACAATCATTCAGTTCTTGGAGAGCAACATATTGGCTAGATTTGGTTGCCCTGACAAAATAATAACAGACAATGCTGCTGCTTTCAGATCCAAGAAAATGGTGAATTTCTGCCACAAATTTCACATTACCTTAGGCCATTCTATCGCATACTATCCCCAAGGAAATGGACTTGCTGAGTCATCAAATAAAAGCCTGGTAAACATCATAAAGAAAGTGCTAGAAGAGAACAAAAAGAATTGGCACAAGAAGCTTGTGAATGCTCTATGGGCAGATAGACTAACAACCAAAAGATCAATTGGGACCAGCCCATATGAGTTGGTTTACGGATTAGAAGCCAAATTTCCTTCATCACTAGGAGTGCCTGTCATGAAGCTTCTTCAAGAAAGCCAAGCTGAACCAAATGATATGCAAAGAAGGATCAATCAAATAATATGTTTACAGCAAACTAGAGACCAAGTTTTCAGCAGAGTTCAAGTGTTACAAGAAAAGCTAAAGAAGGCCTTTGATAGGAGAACTAAGGCAAAAGATTTCAACATTGGTGACAAAGTCCTCAAGTGGGATGCAAGAAGAGAGGATAAGGGAAAACATGGAAAATTTGATTCCCTTTGGAGAGGACCATTTGCTGTCCAAGCAGTACAAGGAAACAACACTTATTTCCTTAAGAGTCTTAATGAAACTGATTTGGATGAAGGTCCTGTGAATGGCAGGATGTTGAAGCACTATTTTGACTATCACCCATAAGTGCAGCCTGAGTTTCCATTGTACATACTCAAGTGTATATATTACTTTCTGTGAAAATGTAAAAATGCAGTTTCTCAAGCTTTATTAACTATCAGCAAAAGATAAATAGATTCAGAGTTCTACCAAGAAGGAAAGTGCTCAATTTTGGGCATTTCAAAGCAGCATACTTCAAGTTTGGTAAAAGCAGTCAAGGGCCAAGGCATTCTGACCTGCTGTTCTTGGTCTTTCAAATGAAAAACCATCCCCATGTGGAGCCACTGTTAGCTACCTATACCAATAGGTTTCATATTTCATGATTGATAATGAAGAGTTCCAAATATGTTCTGCTTTGGTCATGCAAAGATAACATATTCCCAAAAGAAAACAATCTGTGTATATAGCTTGATGTTGTCTAAAGTTTGATGGATGGTCCAACAGCCTAATCTGGATCATGCCATGTTTTAAATTTTCAGTTGTAGAATAGAGAAAGAAGTCTGTCCAAACTGTTTAATCTTGGCAGACAAGTAGTTTAGGTAGAGAAGAAAGGCTCCCAACAGCTTAATCTGGGACCTTGGAAGAAATAAGGGTAGAAGTAGATAGAAAAACAAAAGAAAGAGCCAGAGAAAAGAAAAGGCAAATAAGGGTCTGCAAGTCCAAGTGCACCCTCCAAGAAGAAACAAAAAATGCTAGGCAAGTAGATGGGTAGGCAGCTGGGGTTGCAGAAATATCATTCTTTGCAAAAATATGTGTGCTGAAATGTCCACAAAGGCAAATCAATGGTTGAGAAGCTCCTCTTCTCCATCAGGTTGCAGCAAAGAAAGGAAGCATGTCTAACTTCCCAAATTTCCCCTTCCACTCTTATTACTAACATCCCTTCATCCATGGAGATTGATGAAAAGATCTGAGGTTTCATGGTGGTTCTTATTCATTTAAAAGCCACATTTCTTGTCTAAAACTCTTTTCATTTTGCTCTACTCCCTAAGCTAAGTTATTTTCAAACTAACTTAGTGGTATCTCCCCTCACCCACTCCTCTCATCCATATTAACCCCTAACTCTATTGTATAATTCCCCTATGTTCCCCTTTCCCTACTATAATAACACTATGGTGTATAAATCCCAGCATTATATACATATCCTCCTTTTAGCATTATAGCTAAATAGGTTTGTCTAAGGGAGATTTTAGTCCACCTGGGACTATGCTCAACCCTGTCAAGGGATTACTCTAACCCCTGGTTAGGAGTAATAACCTCTCCATAAGCCCAAACCTCACCTCTGCTAAAACCCTCCATAAACCCTTTTTTCACAAATTAACCCAAAAACCCCAAAAAGCTCGCGAAAACCCTCAATCCTAAAGTTTTCCGCCAAAAGTATTTAATTGAATATTTAAATGAACCGGCGGGCCCCCCCCCAACCTGCACGATCCGTCGGAGGACCCGCCAACCGTCCGATCTCTGCCGCCCAGATCTAACGGTGGGCGGTCATTTTCACTCCCCGACCTGCCGACCTTTAGCGTCCGGGGAAAGCGGTTTTCCACCCCGTACACGGGACGCGTGGCAGGCGGTGGGGTTGTTCGGAGCCCCCCTCCCCGATACCGCCTTTGCCCAAAGGTGGTGCGGGGAACCCGCTTACCACCATCCCGTTACCGCCTCCCCCTTGCGTCATGCTTGCGTCATCCTGACGTAGCGCCCTTCCCCGCCCCTGCGCCGTGTGGCCCTCCACGTAACCCTGCCACCCTATCCACCCGCCATCGTGTCCTGCCACCCTGGCCGACACCTCAGCAGCCACGTCACCTTCGTACCCGGGCCCCACCATGACGTCATGCTGACCTCATCGGCGGAAAAGTGCCAATTGCACGTTTTGTCCAAATTTGTCGTTATAAACGACCAAATTAGCCGTTTGCGGTCATTTTCACGCGCAAAAAACATAGCCGTTGTCAACCAGATGCCGCGAAAATTCGTTTCCAGCCATCAAATTCAAGTTTCAGACCGCTACAAGTCAAGAATTCAGCTGCCTTAAGCCTTCATGGTCCAGCCCGCAGGCTTTCAAGCTAGTTTGTCCAGGTATTCACCGTAAAGCTTACTTTTCACCCATGCATTCCTTTTCTCTGTAAAATTGCCATTAAAACACCTGTAGAAGTCCACATAAACTCTGCACCTACTACCTAAAACAAGCTAAGCTGACCTGTTGACCCCCAGAACCACAAATTCAGCATCAAAACAGTCAATTCGCGGGCCAGAAACTGTAAAATTCTCCTCGAGGTGCTCGGCATTGTTCCCTTTTGCCGAGTACAGGCCAGCTTCAATCTCTGCCAAAGGAAACCTCATACTCTCTGCAACTTACCATTAGCAATTCACATCCCTGTAAAATTTGCAGCAAACTGCAGAAACCAGCCTGCATTTTTCACTGAGAAAAACTCCTAAGACTGTGAATTTGTTGACCTATCACTGAAACTCTTAAAGAAACTTCCCAAACCATTGCCATTACCTATTCAAATTCAGATTATATAATGGCTGCTTCTGCATTCTCATCCCTCAGTGTGGCTCCATTAAATCCACCAAATAAAGAGCTGGAGGCCTTGCCATTTGCTGACAAGGACTATCTTATTGAAGACTTTGAGGGTGACAGGGACTTCTTGCAGACCTTCTGTCAATTAAGAGAGGATTATAAGGATGGTCATGGTACACATGGGATATGGGAGTCAAACCTACCATACTATTGTCTCCCAGCTGTAAATATCTTCCCTGAAATCATTCACCTATGTGCTGAAAACTATGATGAGCAGCACAGAGCTATTAGCACTCCATCTGGGAGGATCCTTTTCTACATCAATGCTGAGTCCATCAACAAAATGTTACATTTTGATCAAACAGAGTTGCTAATCCCATTTTCCATGAACTATTTGCTGGACACTGGTGCCAAGATGCCCAGTGAGGAGATTCAAAAGGTCACCAGGAATTTCATGAGACCTGAGTGCCAGCCTACAGGGCCACCTCCCTACCTGGCTGTCCATTTCAATGATGTAGGCAGGCTTTTACTGGACATGATTGCCTATGTGTTGGGATACAAAAACAATGAGCATGTGGATAAAACAATGCTGGTATTGCTATCTGCTTACAGCCCACGCCAACCCCTTGCCTGAAAATATAACTTTGCTAAGTTCATAGCTAACAAGATTCATGATCAGTTGAGCAGAGTGGACAGACAGGGGATCTTCAAGTACTCGGCCTATATTTACCACCTGTTCATGTACTACCATTCTGAAGCCTTCCCATGCTACATCAGAAGGCTGGATCACAAAGCGGAAAGAAGATCTGTCATCTTCTGGACCTCTGTCTATCACAAAGTCACAAATTCACCCTATACCTACTGTGAATTTGTTGACCAATTTGTATACCCAGTCTCTTGCCTGTTGATGAGGTCACCTCCTCCCAGAATATCAAATGAGATAAAGCAAGCTCTGCAGCTTTCCAAAAAATATAAAATAGGTGACTGGTACCTATATGAGAATGATACTGTCATCAGGATCTATGGCTGTGAGCTCTGCCCATACAGGCTCCCAAAATATGTACCTATGAGGTTATTTGCCTTGGAATATTACAGGCAGTTGATTCAGTCCGACCTCACCCATTTCCACAGCGCCAAAAAGAAGGCCCACCTCAAGTTCAAACACCAGTTGGGCCCCTTCATCATGAACAAGAAAGAAGGGTGGGAAGAGGCAGACCTAGTCCTTAAGGATAAATACAAACTGTCCTATAGTTTTCGGTGGGTCCATTATGACCCTGAAGGTTTCATCACTGCTAGGAGAAACAAGTATAGGCTTATAGGCATTAAGCATTGCCAGTACCCACATATTGAAAAATATGCCAACCTGCAAGAATGGCAGATGGATACTCTAGTTGAAAATTTAACTGAGGAAGAGACAATGCTAAAGAATAGGAGGGAGCTTGAAAAAACTATTGACCTGGACTATGTGCAGCAGGTACCTTTCAGACCGCCTTATTCAGTGGGAGAAGGGACCTCGGCCACAAGGACTGCACCACAGGCGCCATCTACATCAGCACCGCTGACAGACAAAGGCAAAGGCATAATGGGTGCAGAGGAGGAAGCAGTGAAGGAAAAGTCTGCCCCTGTAACAGAGCAGCAAACAGGGCAGCAAACAGAGCAGCAGCCAGAACAGCAGCAAGGGCAAACTGTCCTACCACAAACTGGGCTGCCAGCAGCTCCAGCACTGCAAATTCCACCCCCACAAACTGAGCCAGTAACTGCCCCAATTTTGCAGACCCCAGCACATGAGGAAAGGGGTACAAAAAGAGATAGAGAAGAGTCCACTCCTCTTAGTGGATCCTCCCACCAGCCAGAAGCCAAAAGGCAAAGAGCAGACTCCCCAGAGGTAGAAGACATTACTGAAGATGTCTTGGACAGTGCAAGAAAAGACAGGGAGGGCAGTCAGCATACAGGTACAAGCTCCTTTCAGCAGGAGCAAACTTTACAGCTCGGTTTGGAAGTGTCTTCCTCTTCCCAACAGACCAAGAAGCCCAAAAGCACTAAGGCTTCTTTCAAACAAATAAAGGCTCAAAATGAGCTGCTAAGGGCTGAGGTCTACAAGCAATTCATAGATGCAACACCAGCCCAGCAAGAAAGGCTAATGTCGGTGTATGACATTCAGCAGGAAAAGATAATCTTCAGCCACTTTAAGCCCAAAGGGCCGGAGCCTAAGACAGCTGCAGATTTTATAAAGACAAGGGTGGAGGTCCTAGCCAGAGATATACATCCCATGGACCAGATTGAACTCCATAAGCAAGCTGGGGAGATGGTCTATGCAACCTTGGTAAAGAAGGCCACCATGGCACATGAGCTGAAAGAGTCCCTGAAAAACACCAACACCCAGTTGGATTTTGAGAGAATATCCTCTCAGGCCAAAGACAATAGAATAAAGTCTCTTGAGGAGATCATTATTGATCTAGGACATGATCCTAGTGATCCAATGAGTGTAAAGGCCCTCATGAAGAAGAAAGATGATGACCTCAATGCATTGAAGAAGAGGTTAAAGCTGCAGCCCACAGAGCATCCTCAAACAGCAGAACTTCAAAAGCAAAAACAGTCTGAGGACCAACTGGACCTCCTAATGCAGCAAGACCAGAGGATCAGGGAATTGGAGAGAGAGCTGGAAGGAGCATTACAATATAAACATGCAGAATCCACCTCCCAAGCTCCTCCAACTACTTCAACAACAGCGGCAACTTCAGGGGCAACAGTGGCGCCCACAACAGAAGCAGCAGGAACAACAGCATCTCCAGATGCCAGCCCAAGTGTAGAGGAATTGACCAAGGCCGTCAAAGCAATGGAGATCCAGGCAGATGAAATAAAGAAGGCCAAGGAGAAGTTGGCAGAACTGGATGCCAAGTATGACAAGTCCAAAGTGACTGTAGCAGAACAGGGCAGAGAAATAAAGGCCCAAAAAGAAAGGATAAAGGCCTTAGAGAAAGAGTTGAATCTGGAGACTGCTATGGCCGACATAAAGAGAATCCTATGGGCCAAAATTGGCCAATCCATCAAACAACAATGGAGGTCAATAAAAATAATGCATGAGCTGATGGATTTAATGGGCCAAGCTCAAGCAGAAATTCAGAAGGCCAAGACAGTGCTAGGAAACAGAGCAGAGCAGGCAAACAGAATGATAGACTTCCTAAACAGGCAATAAAGGGAGGAATTGGCAGCTATAGGCATTCCCAACAGAACATAGGCTGTCCTCTCTACTAAGAAGATACTAACTCTCAGGAACTATATACAAACAGTGGAGAGGAAGTACTATGAGATGCAAGCAGATGTGGAGGAATACAAAGTTAAAATGGGAGTGCTGCAAGCAAAAGGCCTGCCCAGCTTACTAAGTGGTGCAGGAAAACTGATCTCTCCAGATCAAATGGCCAACAAAATGGCAACCACTATTGAAAATCAGATTATTGCATCTGGCAGTTCATCTGAACAAACAGGGCCTCCCACAGGACAAAGCTTATATGACAAACTTGAAGGCTTGTTCTTCATTGAGAATGAAGTGAATCACTTGTTTGAAACCCCTCCCAATCTTTATAGACATACAGAGGCCGAGGAAACATTGATAAAGATGCGAAGACATCAAATGCCTAAGGAGGATTGGTGGCAATTCATGCTTCAGATTTTGCCACGGTAGCTTCAGTCATTCGGCCACTGCTAGCTCCAGGTCACTACAAGACAAATAACATGACAAATGTCAGCAGTTAAAACAGCTATAAAGTGACTCATCACGTACACAACGACAGCTATCCAAGTTTCAGACAGAACATCTCCAACCGACTCTAACAGCCATAAAGTCCAAATATCTTCTGACTATTTTGACAGCTGAGGCATTAAGGAATTACTGCAGCATTCACTCCTTCAGCTACTGCATTCCAGAGATTAGCATATCATAAATGAGATATTAACTCATTCGCTGATATTTTTGATGTAAATTTTGTATATATACTCCCCTGAGTAACTCATAAGGGGTTGGTAATTTTCTCTATGAGACAAATGTATTATACACTTTCTGAATTATCTAATACAAAGGGCTGGATGAGCTCAGTGATTTCCTGAAATATTTGATGTCTGGATGATGCTCCATGTGCTGATGCAGAATCCCTGTGCTGTCTGATTAAATAACAAGTTTTTTCCTTAATCTCTATTCTTGTCTTTCTTATGTTTATCAAATCATACTCATCTTATACTAAGCTAGCAGTAAAAAGAAAGAATAGTGCAGGACTTGTTTCACTACACCTTGTACTCAATTTTTACTACTGTAAATGTTTGTCTTCAGGATTACTATGCACATGAATTCTTAATTGCTCATGTAGCTGTTAATTCTATATGTATGAATATCACCTAGAAATTCTTAAATGCTCCTAGGTCAATATTCTCACTGTCTTACTCCAAAGGTTTACTGTAAGATTCTTAATTGCCTTGCATAAACTGGACGCAACTCACCCAATCACTTTATGAAAGTTTATTTCTCAGACACTAACCTTGCTCTGCAGCATCACTACAGCAAATCACTCAGCACCTCAAAATAACTAAAGGACCACTGACTCCATAGCCCAATGGACTAGAACACTTTGGAGAATGCATAAGCAGCTTGACTGAAATTATCATCCAACCAAAACATAAACCAAAACCTGAGCCCAATAACTAGCCTAAAATACTATCAAAACAGAGACAAATTATAAAGAGAGAGCCCTCTCTGATCACAGTTTGGCTAGAAACTGTGATCCAAAGATTGGTTAGTGGTTACCCCGGCCGTATTCCCTTGGGAGTCATAGGGAACAACCTGGGTGTTAACAGAACTATGATGAGTATCATTCCATGGCATTTCATCAAAGGTCATGACTTCCATAATCCCTTCATCAGTTATAAAATCTGTGTTAAAAGATCACACATAGAGATTGGTTCCAAGCATGAAAAATGAGAATATTCATCAATAATCATATTCATTTGATTGTCTTCAAATGTTGATGAGTTGGAAAAAGGACCGAATTTCCTCATAGGCTATCTCAAAAGGGCTATGAGGCATTTCATTTCCATATAAGATCATTTTGATTATGAAGGTACTTTCCATGGATCTCCTGATTCGAAAGTACTTGATGTAATCGTGTTAATCTAGGCTTCATTATGAGGCAGATTGGGTTGAGGGAACGTGAAATTTCCCATAAAAGATGAGTCTCTGAGAATAAAAACACCAACTTCTTCATATGGAGTCATTGATTTTCCAACAAAAGGTACACTACCAGTGGAATTAGGGTCTGAGGTATAATAGGATAATTGGTCTACTTTCACAATTCTTCCTTTGTGAAGAAACATGATCATCCTAAAATATGATGAGACTACTATCATCATGGCATAATTCTAGCTCTGACCAAGAAAAAGGTTATAGTCAAGTTGAGCATCAACAACCTCAATGTATATGGAAACAGTTTTTCCCTCTAATTTGATTGGCAAATCATTTAAAAGTCCATAAGGATGAAAACCTCTTCCATTAAAGGATTTCAAAGTTCTGGGAGATTGATTGATTGTTGGAGAAATCTTTACAACAAGGAATGGACATAATATATTTTGATTCTCCTTCATCAATCATTGTTCAAAAAATGCGTCAAGTTGTGAGATGAACTGGTATCTAAAAATCCAGTTGGTGCGAGAGACGCGGCACATGCTTTTCGAGATCGAAAACATTTAAATTGGACTCATGAGGATCTAGTACTCCTACGGATGATAATAATAACTTCCTTTATGCTGGAAAAGTCTGTAGCACTTCAAGAGCTGACATTGCCGAAGGTGACATAACCAAATCTTCGATGATGTTATAGTTCTAAGAAGCCCTAGCATGGGGATTAAAGGCTGACTTTTGAAGCATACCCTTAGGAGGTAGAAAAATTATGATATTAGGGTTTGGTTTATCAATACGTAATGGTTCAGAAGAAGGAGTGGATGTGGAAGTTTGACCAGTCGGGCTCGAGTCATCTCCATTTTCAACAAGACTCTTGGACGCGTAATCTTTGGAACCCGTTGCTACCATAACTTTGGAAGACATCATCATGATATCTGTCGATGTAAATGAGGAGGATCGTTCATCAGAAACCATTTTATTGTCTTGGGGAGGGAAAGGATCCTTCAAAATAGTGGGAGTGGGTGAACTTTTGACAAATTTGGAAACTTCAGCAATATGTGGGCGCTCCTTGGTGTAATGATCTTCCTCACAAATTAAGCAAGGATATCGAAGTTTCTTCTTTTCTTCAGATGGTTCATTCTTGTTTGTTTTATCCTTAGAACAACAGTATTTTTTAGCTTTACCTTTTCCTTTATTTTTATTTCCGGATGGCTTACCCTTGTCGGTATATGATTCTATGGTGTTAATTTCGGAAGTAATTTCAAGAGAAGGATCTTCCTCAGGTGAATTGGATAGAGCTGAAATCTAAGTTTTCTTAGAATTTTTCTTTTTTTTTCTTTGATTTTTGGCTCACATAACCAATCATGCTATCTGCGGCATGTGATCCTATAAGGTTTGGATTAGTTTGACCAGGTCGGGATAAATCTGGGATCTTTTCATACACAGTACCAGACTAAGTATAAACAAGATCAAGGTATTGAGCATGAGAAATTACTTTCTCTTTAGTTACAACATCTCCTTTGGCCACATCTTCAGTTATTACTGATAGAAGAGATTTTATGAACCATTTGACCAAAATCTGGTCTGGAATGTAAAATTTAACCAGGCGATGTCTTCATCTCCATTCATGAATGTGATCTGAGATATGGGTTGACTTTGACTGCTTTAAAGAAGTTAAAAGTTCGATTCCATTGCCATATCGAATGGGTAACTAAAAATGGGTCAAAAAAGTTGTGGTAAAGGCATTAAATGTGCTGAAGGAAGAACACAAAAATTCTATATACCATTTGGTTGCCGAACTGGTAAGGTCCGCTAAAAAAGTTGTAATCTAATAGAATCTTCGATAAGGAGTTTGATGTGCACTAAAAATGATAGGTCATAACATGGTTGGATGGATCTTCACCCGACTTACCTTCAAAATTAGGAATATCACTGGGAAACTTAGTAGGAATGGCTGGCCAAAATGGTAAATATAGAAGTGGATCATTATTTAACTGAGGGAGGTTAGGCAAATACAAAGTCACAATGAAGGGAAATTGGCAGTTAGGATTATGAGATGGCTATTGATAACCCTGAGGGACAAGTCCCGTACCAGGAGGAGGATACCCAGGATATTCTAGAATATCCTAAGCAATTGGAATCTGCATACCTCCTGGGTATCCAGGATGAGCCATACCATATTTCAGTTGTATAGGTTGCTAAAACGTATGACCTAGGTATGGCTGATAGTGAAAAGGGAGATTTTGACCCATTTGACCTTGAACAACTATCCTTGACAGGGTTGATTTTGCAAAGGCAGACCTTGGATAAATTGAGCTTGAAAAGGTGGACCTTGAACAAACTGACTTTAGGGTAAACCTTGGAAAGGTTTCCCTTGAAACGATACTTGCATATATGGGATGTTAGGCTGTACAATAGGTATTTTGGGTATTGACAGAATTGTAGGAATAGATTGAACACTAGATACTTGAGGTAAAGAATGAACAAGGGGTTGCACTGTTACTTGTGATATAAGTGGGATAGTTACCTGTGATACTCCTGGAATGGGAGTTTGAAGCGAACCTGAACCTTGGTTCTGAATAGTTTTTGGTATAACAGACTGTACCAAGGTCTGAGGAGTACTCGCGACAGTATGCTAAAGTGGTTGTTGGATAGGTGTTGATGGATTAACTTGGACAATTGGTTGGACTTGAAAATCTAATTTCTGCATGGTTTATCCAATGGGTTGAATAGGTTGATACACAGGCACTTGAGAAGCAACTGGAATTGACTGTTGATTTAACAAAGGGCTCCAGATTGTATTCATTTGAGGGTAAGGCATTCCAAAGGCAGCTTGAGGCATAACAACGTGACCAAAACTGGTTTGATGCATTTGAACATAATTAAGGTAATTCCCAGCACGGGGTTTCTTCCTATCTGTAGGATAAGATCTACCAAAAGGTTGTCCCCCAGGTGGAGTATATGATAGTTTCCCCCTAGGCAGGTAATAACCACCTGTCGGGTTGGTTTATAGATTACCAACATTACCAGAAATCATATTAATAAAGTGTTCAGATGTCAAACATTCATGAGTAGGATTAATGACACCAGTTGACATGTTTGAAGATGAGTTTGAGGAAGAAGCTCCTAAATAAGCTCTCGCAAGAGAGTGATATCTAGGTGGTAGAAAACCAGCTTACAATGTTGACTAGGGAGAAGTATAAAACATAGATGTGTCTGATGAGGTACTTCTAGAATCCATCATAGACCAGTCAAAACCAGGTACAGTAGAGTAAGGAGTTGTGTATCGCGGAATCCCTTGCCCTAAAAATTTCAAGGGTGTAGAATACCAATGGTTAGGGTGAAGAGATCTAAACAAAAGCTCTGAGATATATGCAGGTTCACTGGTAGAAACTATTGGTTCTTCCTCTTCATCTGAAACAAGTTCTTCAATAGAAATGAGACTAGGAGGGAGACTATCAGTAATAATAAGTTTCACACATAGTGAAAGTGGAGGATCTGGAATATGCACTGTCTCAGTCTCAAAAATCTCAGACTCAAGTTCGTTAATATCTAGTTCAGAAATGGGATTTGTATCTGAAAAGTCTCTAGTATCTCATTCAGTTTGAACGAGTTCAGTAATTTGTAAATCAATTGCTTCTGAGTGTGGTGTTAATTTCTGAGTTTGATCAAATTCAATAGATGTTATCGGCTTATTAACTTCAATTCCTCTTACATCAGAGTCTATAATAGTAGAAGTTTCAGTTTCTATTGCAATTCCAAATCTTGATGATTTAGATTTTTTGGCTTCTATCTTTTATAACTCACCTGGTGTATACTCAGGGGGGTCCTTGAGTATCCTACATGATTGTCTTGGTAATTCTACCACAATGAAAAAATTTCAATCGACCAATTACACAATATCTAAATTAGACCTAAAGTCTCTAAAAAGTTAAAAAAACAACACAGAAAGTAAATCTAGGAGTTCAAACCATACAAACTGACTCTTCACAGAGATCAATAGTTACTAGTTGGTGATGAAATCCAAGTGTTGGGGAGAAAAGTATCTAATGCAGAATGCCTCTATCCCACTCTGAAGGTGATAGTACTTCAGCAACAACTGAATGCAAAGCTATTCAAAGTTTCTTCTTTATGAGATGAGAGAGGGAAGAAAAGGATGATCTACTAACCGTTATCTTGCGCTAATAGTCGATCCAGTCTTCACTCCTTGCTGCTTGCTCCTAGCTCTTTGCCCTTTCACCGGCCCAGCTACACACAGATCCTGTAAAAGCACAAGAAAAGGAAACTACAAGAAGCATACATCCATAATCGATTATAGGATTAGCATAAATCAAATATACAAGCATCTATTCATCATAAAGACACATGCATATAGAAGAACTTCAAATACTTTATTGATAATAGAAGTAAAGTTCTGAGAGAGTTACAACCACAATGGGCCCAATCCAGCAACACCTCCCAGCTGAAAGAAATCTCCTCTTCACCTCCTTCAAGCAAAACACCCAATAGCTCTATACACAAACCAACAGCACTTCCTTACTTGCACAAAGTTCCAGCCTCCCTAGACCTCATGAGAGAGCTCTATATATAGGAGATTTGGAGAAAGGATGAGTCATCTTGAGACTGGCCTGAAGCTGACTTGTGTCCTCTCCCACTTTAGTTAATCTTCAGTTCTTGAGTCCACTTGGAGAATCTTACTTCCACTTGGAGATCAAGACCCTCTTACTCATCATAGGGCGAATTCCTTGAACCAAGTGTCAGTTTGGAAGCTTCCTGGGCAGTTGACACCTTGCAAAATGACTGTGCCACTTGGCCAATCTCGCCCAGCGCAGGTAGCCTTCATTGATTTTGACCTTCAGCGCAGGTACAAGGAGGAGCAGTTGACATTCAGCGCAGATGCTCAGTGGAGCAGTTGACATGATCCAGAAATAGCCTGTTTTTGAGTGTTTTCAGGTGGAGAACTGATTTTCAGTGCTGTGGTTTGCAGACCTTGTTCCTCTAAGGGTAAGAACAACATGTTTAGGGACTTTGGATCCCTCAGATTATTGACATTTCATGCTCCATGTTGTTAGGCACAAAAATGTCTATAACAGTTGCCCCCTAAAGTATGAGGTCGTTTATCGGGTGAAATGCTTTATTAGGAGGATCCGAAGTTCATTCAATCGCTGAGAGGTGCCCTGCAATAAAATACAATACAATACATTATTTTTCATTCTGCTTTCATGATCTAGCTGAGGCGGGCATTCCCATGCTCAGCTTTATAAATTCATTTTGGTACACATAACAGACGACCGTCTGATAATAGACTGATAATTCTCTGCTAAAATTATCATCCTTTGAGTAGGATGATCATCTGTTGCAATGATGTACATATCAAATGTCTTTATATTTCCTGAATATATATCGCAGCCCGGATGGATGAAACTAGATCCGGGGTCTTCAATCTCGTTCGATCTTCACTCTAAGTACAAGTTGATCCATGTGATAATTTCGCTGAAGTCGAACATGGAAAGACATCGCTTGATTACCGGTCAATAATGTAAACCGTTAACAAGCGCGAGAGGAATCACCAATAATGACAATGACCCTCAAGGTACTACAGTACAATTCACGTGGTGTGAATAAAGGACTTGGTGTCGAACACCACGCAAAATCTTCTGGTCGAAGGTCATTGATGTATACCTGTCGCCGGAAGTGAGAAACTTGCCATTGAGGCATGCAAGCTTCAAAGTACTGGGGGGTGTTCCTAGATCAACTTCTTGGATAATGAGCTGAAGTCGACAAGAAGCGATCCGTCAAAGGAGGGCCTTAATGAATCCCACATCAGTGACACGAAACGGAGCTAATGACTTTAGTGGAGGTGAAAACAATCTGTGAAATATGATTCAGGGTGGCGATCATGGGTGGATGAAGGATAATGTATGGCAGTGGATGGGACACGGTTGACTCTTTCTGAACACATCTCTTGAACATATAACGACACTGATGTGATGGATCGGTAGCATTACCCCAAATACGGATGGTTTGGCGCAGACCATGGTGATGAGACCGGTGAATGAAACAACCCAACCCGATGTGATACGGAGGACAAAGTGTCATGTTCAAGAGCGACTTGCTACCATCAAAGCTTTGAGGTTCTCCCAATTTTTCCCCAGTCATTTCTGACCAGTACCTCTTTATTTTTGTCAAGCTTGAGGAGGATAACATATGCTTGTTCTATAACCTGCCCTTCGGGCAAGCCCATCGCTATGTTTTAACGAGCCTAGCGATAGGGAAACTCGTTCTCGTCTAAAGACAAGTTTGTTGCTATTTAATCATTTTAACGAGTCTAGCGACAAAGACAACTCGGTCCTTTTCATTTTTAGAGAGTCTGAAAAGGTACAGAAAGTTAACTCCAAAATTCCTTTTTCGTCATCTAATCCCTTAAGTCCGAAAAAGTATAAAACAATACAAAAGGGATGAATTTTCGATAACTTTAACGAGCCGAATAAAACAAGCGCTCGTCCTTTTTGTGCAATAATCCCTCAGGTCCAAAAAGATTAAAATCTAGAGGAGGGATAGCTCTTCCGGTCACTTTAACGAGCTGGAAGGCCAAAACTCGGCAAACTTTTCATATTTTACGAGTTAGGAGAAAAGAGCTCAAAGAAGACTCGTCTTTTGAGGAACGAGTGATAAACAGGGATAGCAGCGGATTCCAGGTACAGGTTGGAATTTTCCAATCACGGCAGTGTCACAAGGATGGCTAAGTGAAATCACTCTTCGCAGCTGTTCCTCAAAATGGGTAAACAATCATATGGAGGTGAACGATTGGCCAAATGGAATGGAGGTGGCAGGTGCAAACACGACCAAGGCTTTTATGGCTAATAAATTTACGATCACAATGGTTATTTACCGGAATAGGTTCATTTTTTAATGATCTTGAACTCTGGAGGAAACTCTTGCTCAAAAGCTTATGTTTATTTTTTAACGAGCATGAACTATGACGCTAAAACTGCTCGGATCTCGCTTTTCTATTTTTTAACGAGCATAAATTCCGCGGTAAAATTGCTCGATATACCAGTCATAGGATAAGAAATGTCTTCCTGCAAGATTCCAATTTTTATAGAGCTTGCACCTCACATAAGCTATGCTCTAAATTTGGCAATTTTTTGACCTTTGCCCCACATCCTTTCTTTATGTAAGTTAGGAAACGATCAATGACCGCTCTTTGTTTACACTCCAAAAGGTTTGCATGCCCCCAGGTATAAGGTACAATTTCAAAGCTGCCCCTACTTATCCGATAAAACATTTGTTTTAAAGGGTGAGGCTTGCCTCTTTCTGGTTACCCAAAGGATGGTTTTATTTGCTGCCGCAAATGAAACTCTTTCTTCGGCGATGTCTATCATTAGGTTACTCAAAGATGGTTACTACTTGTTGCAGCAAAGGAATCCTTTTCTTTGGAGGCTGCCCCTACTTATCCTCTAAAACATTAGTTTTAATGGGTGAGGCTTGCCTTTTACCCAAAGATGGTTACCATTTGCTGCCGCAATAGAATCTCTTTCCTTGGTAGCCTACCTGTTTAGACAAAGTTGAATGACCTTTGTCAGACAAATAACCTTATCAAAAGAACCCTATTCTAGAACAACCCCTCTTCCATCCACGGACGGGGTACGGACTAGTCATATTCTTTCGCGGAAATTCTACTTTATACCCAAGGTTTCCTCTGCCCGAAGCAGACCAGGATGCATGCCCCCTGGGTTCCAGTTCTATCTTTCCGAATCACTCGCATTCATCAGGAAGGAGGACTGGGGGTGGAGACATTTCTTGGGTGAATAGACCATTGAGGATTGGTATTTGACTATTTGCGATGCGTGATCCCGGAAATGAAAGTTGGTCTACGAGCTTGACCACCTTTCTTTCGTGTGGAAAACACATTACTCTAAAGAGTGAGGAGACTATAGCTCCCATGCAATATATATAGTCACATCCAAGGAGTAGGTTATAATCCAAGGGTCCTTGAACGACCATCACGTTCAAATTAACGGTCTTCCCTTTCAATGTAACAGGCACATTGGGGAGGATCCCTAATGGTCGACTGGTTCCTTTATCAAAGCCCGAGAGATTTCTTATCTCAGGCAAAAGCGCCGGGGAACCCAATGCTTTCCAAGCAACAGAGGAAAGGATACTCACAGATGCCCCTTCATCAATGATAGTTCCAGCCATCACCATTCTATAAATTTGGACTATGATTCTGAATGGTATACTGGCTGGTAACCGGGGTCTGCCCAGTTGGTTCCAATCAAAGGACACAACCAGGTTGCTTGGTGGTGGGACCGAATACACGGCCGGATACGATCCTGACGATGTTCCTTCCTGCGATAAAGGAATGGGCGTATTTCCCTGATGCTCATCAGAATCTGTGTTGATGAAATGAATCTGGATGGTGTCATCCTTATTCTCTTCCGTGAGGGTGTCATTTGAAGATGAATCTTCAGTGACGGTGTCATTTGAGGATGAAACCTCTGAAGGAGGAACCGGGTCAACTGCCGTATCGACCTTTAGACTTTCGTCTGGTCTGGATTCAGTAGGTTCATTTTCAATGACTGACGCTTCAGCTGACCACTTGAGCGGGCCAGCTGTATTCTCAACCAACGAAGGACTTGGCACGAGTTTTTTGTATCCAGGAGGAAGTACTACTGGAGAAACCAGACGATCTTCCAAAACTCTCTTCGCTTCGTCTAAGAAGGGACAACGGTGGATGGCGTGACCGCCTTCACACAGTTTGCAGGGGGATCTTGCTCCCCCTCTTTGTCTCGAACCTTCACTTTCGCTGGTTGACGGTAAGCAATCAACATGGCTACCAGAGGTTGATGCTCCCGAATTGTGCAGACGAGGGGACCAGTCCCTTAGTATCCGGGGAATACAGGGACAATCTCTGTGGAAGTGGTCTCCTCTACATATGACACATGGCGATTTAGGCCCGGTCAGTGCTGTGTGTGGGTTTTTGTCAAATGTCTTTTGCTTGCCCCCAGTCGCCTTAGGCTCCTTCTTCTTCTTTTCTTTCTTCTTCTTTTCCTTCTTCTCCATGGGAGCTTGGCTTTTGCCAGCTTTACCTTTTGAAGATGAAGGATCGGAGGAAGGGTTAGAGGAAGTAGAAGGATGGTGGGATGCTCTAGATTCATCTAACTGTTGATTCGACTGCTCAGGAACCATGGTGTTCTGAACTACACTAGTTGAGAATAGCCAAATAGGCAGGCCAATTGTCAGTCCTGGAAGCGACAATGTGGCCATGTGGGGCGCACCAACTTCTCCCCAAGAGGAGAAAGGACTAGGATTTCCATCATGTGGAGTTCCTTGGTTGGGGCGTTCCATGTTCTCAACTTAAAGATCAACGCGGGAATAGGAGGTGATTATGTTCCGTTTAAAATAAATTTTATAACGACGCTTAGACACAACTTGCTTTTTCACTTTTTAAGAGTCGAGAAAAAGCTAAAGATGACTCTAGTCTCCTTCGATTTATTAACGAGCCCGAAGTGACAAATGCTCGGTTGGACTTTTTCAGTTATAGAGTTTGAAAAAGGCCAAAAGAAACTGCTCTGGAGATCTAGGCAGAGGGTGTGCCAAACCTTTCGCAAAACCACAGAATACGTTTTACGGTACGAGTGGTCGATCTTCGTGAATGCTGTGTTCACTGCATTGCGATCAGTAGGGCGGCCGACACGGTTTCCTATGGATAAAGGATTTGATCCTATAGGGGTCTCCCAATATATATGCGACGGTACGTGGGAGCACAAGTCCGTATTGATACTTATCGCTTCACCGTGGAGGAATCACCCAACCACTCAACGCTAAGATATCACGTTTAACGACGCCGGAACACGTCTCTAGCTTAGACCTCTAGATGTTTGCGTTATGTTTCAATGCGTTGTTATGTAAATTCAATTTATTTTAAGGTTGATCTTGTTTAGCAGTTTGCCTTTATGGATCACCACGAGATGTATAGAAACACTCCTGAATGCAATCTAAGATGATAAGCAAGCTTTTCAATCTTTCAACTTTGAAAACCTTAACTACTGAGGGAGAAGGAAGATAACACCTTTTCACACAGATCATAGAGCACACACTAATGCACTTTTCTAAATCAACATGCAAACTGCCATAATGCACATGCACAATGCAAGTATTTCTTTTCTCTTTCTTAATGTTGATGAAATGCAAAAAGAAAGCTGTTGTATAACTTTAAATTCAATTTCAAGCGGAAGCAAACAAGTTTGTCCAAAATCGAAAGACACCTTACGATTCACTTGTTTCGACACTTAGAAATATATAAATTCAAACCATATAACGAAAGAGACAAACTCAATCAGCTATGAACAACAAATAAACTAACTCTTAAGATCAGAACGACACTTAATCACAGGTCTAGATCTAAGAGGTCAATGCAAGATTGGTTCACTTTCGTTATGGGAAACTGTAATGACACAAGAAATACAAAAGAACAAATACAGTTTCTTTATACCACTGAGGCGGAATAATGACAAAGGAAGATGGTTTTAGATAGGCCCACTGACTGGCAACAAACAACAAAAACAATAGTGAAAACAAGGCAAGACACAGCAGGAAATCTCAGTAACTCAAGCCAAGACTGGTCCAGCGCAGGTGTAACACTGCCTGTTTGACCTTCAGCGCAGGTAGCCCCTTCGGGAACTGCGCTGAAATGCAGACTGCCTTTGTACAGCCTGCAATGAAGAACGAGACTTTCGTCCGTCTTGGTTTCCGGGTCACAGATTGCTCAAAAATTCACAGTTTTTGCTCAAATCAGAAGCTATCAGTCAAGGACACACTAAGGGATGTAAAGGAGGATGAAAAGCTATCACTAAGAGCTTATTAGAGTCTTTTTGGATCAGCTCTTCAAATCATAAACTTGCCCAGAAACTGAGCTAGAGTAGCTACCCTCTACTTTGTGTTTGATGGATTCAAACACAGTTCGATTCGGTACTCCCTTTGTTTATGAAATGAATAGCAAGAAACACAACAAACCAACAAGATACGCTCCCCAGCGGAGTCGCCAATTTGTTGGGGGGAAAAGTATCTAATGCAGAATGCCTCTATCCCACTCTGAAGGTGATAGTACTTCAGCAACAACTGAATGCAAAGCTATTCAAAGTTTCTTCTTTATGAGATGAGAGAGGGAAGAAAAGGATGATCTACTAACCGTTATCTTGCGCTAATAGTCAATCCAGTCTTCACTCCTTGTTGCTTGCTCCTAGCTCTTTGCCCTTTCACCGGCCCAGCTACGCACAGATCCTGTAAAAGCACAAGAAAAGGAAACTACAAGAAGCATACATCCATAATCGATTATAGGATTAGCATAAATCAAATATACAAGCATCTATTCATCATAAAGACACATGCATATAGAAGAACTTCAAATACTTTATTGATAATAGAAGTAAAGTTCTGAGAGAGTTACAACCACAATGGGCCCAATCCAGCAACACCTCCCAGCTGAAAGAAATCTCCTCTTCACCTCCTTCAAGAAAAACACCCAATAGCTCTATACACAAACCAACAGCACTTCCTTACTTGCACAAAGTTCCAGCCTCCCTAGACCTCATGAGAGAGCTCTATATATAGGAGATTTGGAGAAAGGATGAGTCATCTTGAGACTGGCCTGAAGCTGACTTGTGTCCTCTCCCACTTTAGTTAATCTTCAGTTCTTGAGTCCACTTGGAGAATCTTGCTTCCACTTGGAGATCAAGACCCTCTTACTCATCATAGGGCGAATTCCTTGAACCAAGTGTCAGTTTGGAAGCTTCTTGGGCAGTTGACACCTTGCAAAATGACTGTGCCACTTGGCCAATCTCGCCCAGCGCAGGTAGCCTTCATTGATTTTGACCTTCAGCGCAGGTACAAGGAGGAGCAGTTGACATTCAGCGCAGATGCTCAGTGGAGCAGTTGACATGATCCAGAAATAGCCTGTTTTTGAGTGTTTTCAGGTGGAGAACTGATTTTCAGTGTTGTGGTTTGCAGACCTTGTTCCTCTAAGGGTAAGAACAACATGTTTAGGGACTTTGGATCCCTCAGATTATTGACATTTCATGTTCCATGTTGTTAGGCACAAAAATGTCTATAACACCAAGGTCACAGTGATAGAGGTGAAAAGATTTATAGAAATGAGAATTTGGAACTAGTTACCCTGACAACCCGCTTAATGAAATAGTCTGGTGCAGGTAACTCTACTATAAACCATCTCAAGCAAAGATTACCCTCCAAAAAGTCCAAGTGAGTTTAGTCAACATCCGTTCCAAGTACACCATGACCTTCCCTCTGCTGTCAGCTTACGTAGAGCCCTAGGATTATAGTCACTAAGTTTACCAAATACAACAATTTTACCTAGGGGATAGTCACAGATTGGACGTACATGCAAGGGCAGAGTAACAAGCTCAATCCCCTTGAAGCTCCTCCACCTGATCAATTGGAGGTTTACATTCAAGTGACCCCAAGTACCTTTCGGTACCATTGTAATACATGAAAATCACTATATCTAGGTTGATGAAGTCGGTACGATGACTTCACCAGATTCGACATGATCTCGTACTTAACTAATGTACAACAAGAGCTTCCCAGAGAAAAACAGAAATAATTGGATTTTTTCTCCCTAACTCAAGATTCTATTGTTTGTTTGTAGCTTTGGAAATTTTACTTCCTTCCCTATTCCAAATCCCTACACTTAAGCTAATGTAGGTGAAAAGAGCCATAAAAAATGCAAAATTCTAGATGAATTTTAATTAATGTTGTATTATTAAGTTGTTCTTTACTTAATAGGTGATGAAAAAAGGTGAAACTTATGATGTTATGGCACGACTCAAAATCTTAATGCACTCAAAAATGGAATAGAAACTTTCAAATTCAATGAAATCCTATTTAGAGAAAAGAAAGAGTTTCTTTAATTTGTCGAAATGAAATGAAAAAACTCACAACTTTTCCAATTTTCTAAAGCAACCAATTTCACTACAATGTAATGAAAATGCAGCCAAAAAACCAAATTCCATATTTCCCTAAATATCAAATAAGCCAAAATACCCTTAATCTCTAATCACTCAAAACTTTCAAGAACACAAAATTCAATCAAGAGAGTTGGAGAAAACATAGTTTTCCCTATGAATTCTTTGATTTAATGATAATAACAGTGTAATTGCAAGAAATTTCCAAGATGAAAGCAACAATTTCCTTTATCAAGCAAAAATGACCACAATTCCTTCACAAAAGCACTAGGTCTCAAGAAACCCTAATTTACAATTCAAAATGAGTTTGACTACAAATAAGAAACAACTAAGGCTTTTTAAGTATGGGGGATTTACGCAGTGCATTATATTAGATATCATTTTTGGGATTCAACTGCGTTAAGTAAGTCATTCAAACGTATGACCATTTCCATGAGAGGAAGTCGTAACTGACTAATTTCTCATGATTTTTGAATAGTTCACTTAGCACTCATTGCATCGGGTGATGCTCACAGGGGTGAAGAAGTGGGATTGAAACTAGTGAAATGTGGAGAATGAATCACATAGCATCAATCATCACTTCCGGGGCTTGCACCCGGTAACCAGGACTTCCGAGGAGGTCACCCATCCCAGAACTCCTCTGGCTCAAGCGCGCTTAACTGTGGAGTTTTTCCCACAATCAAGCCCACTTAGCTTGCTACCCCATTTGCAAAACCTTAGCAAGTATTGTGCCTCATGAACCATTCAAGTAGAGATCCCTTGACTCTTTTTGAATTTAAGTATGGGGGATTTACGCAGTGCATTATATTAGATATCATTTTTGGGATTCAACTGCGTTAAGTAAGTCATTCAAACGTATGACCATTTCCATGAGAGGAAGTCGTAACTGACTAATTTCTCATGATTTTTGAATAGTTCACTTAGCACTCATTGCATCGGGTGATGCTCACAGGGGTGAAGAAGTGGGATTGAAACTAGTGAAATGTGGAGAACGAATCACATAGCATCAATCATCACTTCCTCAAAACAAAATAAGAATATCATAAACCACAAGACAATCTATCTTGTTTTGATCAATCAACAAATCAACAAGGCAAAACCCTGAGTAATTTCTTCAACAAGACCTAATCCTAAAAAATCATAAACAAAGCACTCAGTTGAGTTCAAAAGAGACACAACACAGTCCAAACAAAGATAATGACACTTTCAGAAAAAATAACTCAGGTTTGGGTTGAAGCAAAAGCTATATTTTCAAAAATTCTCAAGGCCTGCGCAGGTTTATAGTAGAAAATAGAGCACATGCGCTCTGTTGCTAAGGAAAAACTGGCACAGAACTGTGCTCTGTTAGAAAATAAAAAAATGCAGGGATGAAAAACTTAAGAAAAAATAAAAAATCGAAAAATCAACCCCACAGATCTAAAAGGTCATTAATTTATAAAGACTCGGGTCTAGATAAATCAAAAGAATAAGAAAGAAAAACTAAGTAAAAAGACGAGAACAGAGACGTTCCCCAGTATAGTCGCCAATTTGTTACATCGGAAAAATCCCTCTTGCGGACAAGAGCGATCTCCCTAGATCCTTGACGGAAACTAGAAACAAGCAAGACAATTAAACTCACCCTTTCCCTAAGTTGAACTTGTTTAAATTATAAGAATTAAAGCTAATGGATGAGCCTCTTACCTATTTCACGAAATGCTCGATGAAGATAGCTTGTTGTGATTTGATGCAGCTCTTCAATGCTTGATCAGACCCTGCAAACATCAAACTTAAAAGGATCAAAAGCACACACTATATAATAATCCAAAGAACTCAACCTAATGATCAAGGAGATTAGGAATTGAATTTTCCATAATAAACATTATAAACAATTGTAAACCATTCATCATTCCAATAAGACAAATCAATGGGAGAAAGTGTTCATTTGTATTAATCAAAGATTAAGAGGAGCCTTACAACCTTTGCCTTGATGCCATGAGGTCCCTCCCAAATGCCTTCAATCTCCTCCTTATATAACAAGCTTTCCAATCTCAAACTAACAACATAAGTTTGTCTTCTCTGAGTTCTAACCTCCTCAATCCCTCTACCCTCTAGTCATTTTATAGGCTAAGAGGAAGAAGTTTCAGATCCAAAAGAGGAGGATGAGACTCCTTAATTGATGGATTAGGTTACCATGAGAAAAGGGATTAAGATGCATCATATGAGGGTTATAGTTCGAATAGTCATCACATGGAAGCTTTCAGTTGGTAAATATTCGACCAACTATGTTTCTATAATGTACTTTTTATTTTATCTTTCTTGAATTCACATGTGCAGGTTAATAGTGGCAGACCTAGCACAACTGTGCACTGTTCTCAAAGTTAATTTCGGCGAATGCGCGGGAAGTTCTAGAAAAATCGGTGTAGGTGGAACTTAACAAGGTGTGACAACTATTTTCCCAAAATTTCTCATCTACTTCAAGATATTTTAGGTTGTTTGACTTATGGGAGAGCTTGTTCAAACATGTTCATGGATGGTAAAAAGACCCATAAATGTATCAAGTGTCATGGCGACAAATTGACATGTAACACACATTCATAAGCAAAATATAATGTCACATCAGAAAATGGATAAATGGATAAATGGATAAATTTGACAGGAACTCTTATTTGTCAAGTAATTTTTTTATGACACGTTTTCTTTTAAAATTTTCTTTCTCATTACATTTGATTTTACCTCTATTTTAAATATCATTTAATTTGTGTTTTTGTTAATTTTTTGTTGGGAATGCAAAAGCAATTTTTTTAGTATAATTTGTGTTTTGTGGTAGTAAATTTTTTAATTTTGGCGTGACCATAAAACAAACTTTAACCAAGTAATATCATATATGTATATGTTTTATATTACTTTAAAAATATCAAACATATGCAACTATGTTCATTCCTGATGCCAAACTTGCCAATGATTTGGTGCATTAATGTATAACCATTATTTACATAATTTCAAAGGTTTTTAGAAATCATGTGGAACCATTCTTGAAATGTTTTCAAGTAGATTGGTCAAACTCATTAACTATAATATATTTTCAAAAGGAACAATCAATCTCAACGTACAATTTGATGAGTTGGACATAAAGACGATATTATAAATAATAATACAAGTTTGAAGCCACTTTTAAATAAGAATTTGGAAGGATTCTAGCATTTGAAACTTGTATTATTATTTATAAGATCGTCTTTTATATTAAAGAAATAATATGCAAACATGACTATGACCAAACTAACATCTAAAAGGCACAAACTTGGTTGTGTTTAGATTCAAGTATGAATGTATAGAAAGCATACAAACCACACATATGAGATTTCTATATCCAACCAAAAAATATATTTGTTTTCTAATCAAGCTAATAAATAGACACATTTATAAAAACCTATATCTAATACCAATTCTCATTTTCCCAACACTAAAGAAACTACATAGAATTCTCAAGAAAAACAATTGTTTCACTTACATAAAAAAGAAAATTTAGTTAGTTTAAATAGAATAGCAATGCCCAATGGGTATGGACATGTTGTGTGAATCCAACTTTTAAGCTTTAAGCTTCAATGTTCAGGTTTTATGCCTAAGTGTGTACAATGTAGGATCACTTGGTGTTATTGAAATCACATTTTCTTAGATAAGGATGAGCCTATGCTTATTCTCTTAAAGGCTTAGTATTGTGGGTGTTGCATAGTGCATTACTTATGTTGGTGTCTCAACCAATAGAATCACTAACTTCATTTTTTTTACATAAGTTTATTTGAAATCATTTATGTGTACCATTTGAAAACATAGGTAACCATCATCAATAATTAGTATTTTATGGTTAAATGAGGAAAATACAGGTAAATACCCCACAAGTTTAACTCTCACCTAAATATATAGACATATACAAACAAAGTGAACAACCATAATCTATATACAAGGAACAAATATATGCCATAGTTAAATTAAATCTAGATTTAATATTTTTTTCTATAATTATAAAGGGTTATATAATTGATCATCATTTTAAATGGAAGCTTGAACTTTTTAAATTAACACAATAAAAATATAGTCTTACAATCTTGGTCAAATTTCTAATTTTAAAATAAATCCTAGAAGGTTAGAATTTGATAGTTTACAATTTGTTATCATTTTACATAGAGAAAGGTTAAATGTTCAATGAATTTAAATTCTTTTAAATTATTATAAAAAAGTAGTCATACAACCGTTATTGAAATTGTAATTTGAAAATAAAATAAAATAATATTAATAATTTTTATTTAAAATTCTTTAAATTGAAATTGATACTTTATTTTTAATTAATTGTAATTTCACATAGTTTGAATTTCCAAGTATATTATAATATTTTTCTTATTATATTATGCAATTGACAAAAATTTTCTTAAATTGTTTTTAGATTAATCATGTCCTTTTATTAATACGTAAAAAAGCATTTTCAATTGAAAAATCAATTGATATTCTATTTTAAAAATTGATTTGCATTTTAATACTAAAATATTATAACCTAATTCTCCTATTATAATCCAATAATAATTTTATGAGTATTGAATACTTATAAGTTAGATATAGGCCTTTTTTTAAAAGAAGGCTAAAACTTCTATGATGTTGAAATTTTCATGTTTTCTATTATTTAAATTTGGTATTAGAACCTTAGTTGATATTGTAATTTTGTGTTTGTTGAAATAGTTATTTTTAGTATAGAAATGTATTCACTATATTCAAATATATTTAAAGTAATATTATTTTGTATATGATTCAAAATGATTTTTGTTTTTTTAAGAAAAAATAGTTTTTTTCTCGGTTAATAGAATGGAAGATTTCATTTTTTAAAAAACACACACACACACATACACACATATATATATATATATATATATTAATCAGAGTAGATTCATCTTAATTACTGGTCTACCAAACTTCTAAAGAGATTGCAGACTTCTTTCATATATCTTATTGTGAAAGTTTATTAAAAAAGAAAATAAAGAAACTATAGAACTGAGACAAAATTATAAATGTTGTTATAGTCCACCCTTATTTATTTAGTTAGAAGATTTCAACTATAATTATAAAATTCCTTGAATTCAATTCAATACAATACTTTAAAAATTAGATGAAAAAAATTCAATTTCTTTCGAATTCAATTCAATTCAATACTTTAAAAATTAGATGAAAAACTTTCAATTTAATTATATATTTCTTTTATATATAGATAGATAAAACTCTGGGAACCTATTTCCATTTCCAAACTTAAATGTAAAACTCTACCTAATTTCAAAACTCAGTAAAATCCATTTTTGGCTTCATCACAACAATGCTGGTTCTGTATTTACAAATGGATTTTTTTGAACTTTTCAAATTAATTAATCCAACATAATTAATTACATTCCGAAACAACCATAACATTGAGAAATCAATATAGGAAAAGCTGAGGTCAACCAATTTCCTCCTGCCCATTCTTAGCAGGACACAAGTACGACATAGGATAGGCTATTAAAATGTTCTTATGAAGAAAGTGGGTACCCACCCAGAAGTTGTGGCTTCACAGTGAGACAAACTCCATGTGAAGAACACAACTTTTGTTGGTTTTCTTCCCTCATACAAACATTTTAACTGCCTATCCTTTATCGTACTTCCATCCTTGTAAAAAAAAAGGCCCATCGTACTTCCATCCTTGTAAAAAAAAAAGGCCCCGAGGAAATTGGACTTTGGTGTCTCAGGGTTGATTCCTCAGTATTTCTTGAATCACAATCTTTCTTAAAAACCGAAACATCAGGTTAGTATTAAAAGTTTTGAGCGCTGAAGAAATTTCGAAATACTGCAACCAATTTCAGGATAGATTATTAAGCATACAACATTTAGTTCTCCAGAATTATTTGTACCATTTACTAAACGGAAAATAAATTGAATGTTTAGTGAGAACTTAGAAATATAAAATATTGATTGATGGAATGTTTTGTAAGAACTCTCTCTGCCATAACTTCTATTTCTGGAATATTATGTAAAATACTAATCACAATCAATAATATTGTAAAATGGAAGCAACACGTTGAACAAAGATAAGAGCTACTTGGAAATTAAAAAAAATTGATAGAATTCCCTTTTTAGGCGTTCGAACTATCCAACTATTTACCTTGACTCCAATTATGAGGATCAAACATATAAATGGATTAAGATTGATATTGAAAGAGAAATTTATTTGGAGGTCTTTCTTTTTTACATAGACAAGTTTAGATACATTTTAATTCAAGATCTACAAAGATAATTTTTCGATCGAAAAGAGGTTTGCATCTCAAAAGATTTGATTACTCTATGTGCTTAGTAGATCAAGAGTTAAGATGGATCTAGACTCGTTTAATTCCCCCTTCTAAATAGGCTAAATTCTACATGAATACCATGGGTCCATACCATTGGTTCTCAATACTAGGGGTAACTTTTTATTTTATTATTATTTTATTTAATAGAGTTATTTTTACATTGTTGTTTTTATTTTTTAATTTTATGATTCCAGAATTTAAAAGGTTTAATTACATTACATTAATCTTTTTATTTAATTTAATTTTTATTTATTTATTATATAATTTGACTAAGTCAAAATGTGAAACATTACATTCTGAGTACCTCCAATTATATTCCACATAAATACCATGGGTTGTTAAAACTCGCGGTAAAATAAAATAATTTTACCTCAGTTTTATTTTATTTATTTACTTTTTATAATTTTAACTTTATTAATTTTTTTATGTAATTTGACCGAGTCAAAATGATAAAAATATAGCACAAGACAAGAAATTACAATTTTTCTTCAGTATTTGGTTTGGTGCAATTAATTATAATTATAATTATTAATTTATTGGTTTAATTCCCCCATTAAATAGGTTATATTCCATGTAAATACCATGGATCAATACTACCTAGAGATTCGATTCCTCTTTAATCTTGGTAAATTTACAGATAATATGGATCTAAGTTGGTTATATATATACATATATATATAGATCTCACACTATTAAATTTGAAATCAAAAGTTGAGATCTAACTACATTAAATTTGCTAGATGATGAGCAAAAAAATATTACATAATCTGAATTCAAAAATATTACATAATCTGATTTTCTTTTAGAATTTGTTATAAAATTTAAGTTAAGCTGATGTATAGTTAAAACTCATTAAACATGCAGAGTATAATCTATTTGTTGGTGGGTAAAGGCACTATTTAATATTGTTTTCAGAATTTTTCTAAAACCATTTGAGTAGAAAGGTTTAAATTTAATTCCATTATATCTAATCCGTAGTGAAACCTTATTAGCTACCTTGATACTACTTCCTTTGTTTGCTTAATTGATTATTTAGATTTAAATTTTGTCACGAAATTTTTGAAAAGATATTCAAGTAAAAAAGTTGTGATTTAATTCCATTACATCTAATGCACAATGAAAATTCATTATCAACTCACAAAGGATATTACTTAATGTGAAGTGAATAACAAGCGAAGACCTCCCTTCATCCCCACATTCACAATTTGATTATTTGCGTACGCTTTTTAGGTTCTGAACTGCACACATTTTTTTCTCTGCACTACTACTATTCATATTCCTATTTGAATTTTTCATTGATTCTGCAATCAAAACGGCCTGTCACGAATTGGTAATCTAGACAATCAAATCGCTCGGTTGGGTTTCCAGAAAATCAAGAGAAATCTCTCACGATTTTTCCATTTACCCATCGGACTGATACTATAACATGGCAACAACTCTCTGAGGGCAGACATAGAACATATAGACAAAGCACCATCTCCCACGAATTTTATTTTACCCATGGGAAACTATTTGGCGGGTAGAAAGAAGAGTAATAAGAGTCCCTTCAATACCGTCACAAATCGGGAAGGAGGGGACACGTCGCCCAAAGGGACAAAATATTAATGTTTCATGACTTTTTTAAAAGAAGGGAAAAAATTATTAGAATTTTTGAAATTTAGTAGTGTGGATAATGATTATTGGTTTTTTTTTGTTTTTTCGAAAAAAAGACTTACTTTTATTAAGAAAAAATAGTTATATAACCCTGGGTCTTTCATTGTGTTTTCCACATTTTCTCTGGATAACAAAATGACTCAGAAAGAAGTAACTATTACATCCTTATATTCATTGGATGTATCCTCCTATCCTTTGTAAATCATTTATCTTTTGTCTGTGGACTATCGTCATGTTATTCTTTCTATAAACAAAAATATATCATATAATCTGTTAGTGAACAATAAAATTTGTTTTGTGGACCAGCAAAATACAAAAATGAATCATCAATGTTCTTTCTTGCAAGCACAATGAACTATATGAAATCTCTAGTGTACAAATGCGCCACATCTAGTTAGTGAGAGAGGGGGGATCAAAATGTGTATACCCAAAGACCCATTCCATGATTCCTTTAGAGTCTCCAAACACATAAAGACCATCAATAACCAACCACTTGGCACATATAAAGACACCCCACAAAGCAATAAGTTCGATGCATCTATTAGTACATTCACCACCCGCCCACAAAAAATGATAGAATCTTCTAGACCAAAAACAATAAAGGTGCCACATCCACACATCCTTTGTGTAGAGACCCCCTCAAAGAAACCTCGAGGGTAGTTCCTCCACACATCCTCCAACTGGATCGATGTCTTTATTTGTAGCTTCCTTCTAGGACCAATCTCCACAAAATATGCAACAATGTTTACCACAAAGCCAGTGACATCTGCCACCTTTTGTTCAAAGATCTTGGAGTTTCGACATCTCCATATTCCTCAGAAGATATAAAAGGGAAATGCACAATATTCCTTATAAGTATCAAACCAGTGGGATAGACAATCCTAAATCAAGCTTTTCATCCAAATGAAATTAATTTGTAGTAATTGAGTGACCACACCCCACACCGAGGCCACAAAAGGGCATTTGAGAAATAATTGCCCTGCATCCTCAGATTCATTCATGCACAATATACATCTACCTGGTCCCATGAAACCCATGTGCAAGAGATTCTCCCATATGAGAATTGTATTATGTAGGACTAGCCAAAAAAAACATTTAAGTGTTTGTGGTATCTCCTAGTTCCACGATTTCTAAAACCAAATCTTGCTTTCTAGAGAATTGGAGACCGGCGATAAATTATGGAATACCTATTTCACCACAATCTGTCCCTTGATTATGTGACTATCCCAAGTCAACTGATCATTATGTACAGAAATAGAAATGCCCAGTAAACATAACTGAAAATTGTATTTCTCCCATTTAACAACTAAAGGACCTGTAAAGCCAATCTTACCATCCTTGAGCCATGAATGAAAAATTGTAAACTTATTACAAACATCAAATATATGACTTAAAAATATAATACTGAAAAAATGAAGTCGTTGAAGAAGAGGTTTTGATAGAGTATGATCATCAAAAAATCCTTTTAATGCATCCATACTGTTGGCTAGTTGAATTGTTTATGAATTAAACATTCAAGTACCACATTAATTGTCAGCCAGGGAAAGTCTTTTTATTCCAAAGGCGACTGCGTACTGTATGTACTTAAATTCTAAAAGCATTGAAAAGCTGTAATATACGTAATTCTTACGCTATGTCATTACAGTACTTGTTAAGATGAAAGCAATTAATTAAAACTACAAATCTGGAAAGTGAAATGATGGATGCTCTGTTGGCAGAGGATCAGGACCCTATCCTCCAGGTGGAGACGTTCAGCACCTGCCCCTGTAATCAGATTACTAATGCACACTGCACTCTCATTCACCGGTGAGAAACAAACTCAAGTGATTAATGAAACAGAGTACTAGTAAGACAGAAAATACGAGAGGTAATGCTATAGAATCCAAACAGAGTACCAGAAAGAAACTATTGCACACTTACACACTTGACAAGAAAGTAAATGGGTGAATCTTGTGAGGAAGGTGGGCCCAGTCCCTCTCACAAGATTCCCCAGGAACGCGAAGACTGGATTAAGTGCTCAAAACAGTTGTATATTCATCTGCCAAAAGATTTGAATACAATAGAGTTCAGACTTGCTGATATTCTCAAGATCTCCCCTTATAGACTGACTATAGACACTGACTAATCCCCTTCTCATGTAGATGTCTCCTCTTTATAGAGGAGACATCTATTACAATAGAGTATTACAGCCCATTCAGTTAACCCATTCTATCAAAAATAAGAATTTCAGAACGCTGTTACAACAGTATAATAATATATTCTTTCTTGGGTTCTGGCTGTTACACAGCTGGTAACTGACTTCGACCGTCTTCTCGGGATCTTCACATTCCTTTGCCGCTTCCCCATGCTGTTCCTGATTTAGGCCATGCTGACTGTGTTCTTCTTGCTTTAGACATCCGCTTGATTATGCTGAATCAGGGTTCTTTAAATAGTTGCCATCTGTTATTCGCGACTGTTACAAAATAGCTTGCTTTAGGTGATTGCTGTTGCTGACTGTAGCAACTACGGAGTTGCTGCTTCTGGTGTTGCAGCAACTGCGTAGTTGCTGTTTCTGGTGTTACAGCAACTGCGTAGTTGCTGTTTCTGGTGTTACAACAACTATACATTATAATTCCTGCAAGCTTAAGACCATTACTTGACAGTTTAGTCAGCTTTTCCAAGGATAAATATAAAGATATTCACGAATATGCAATGAACAATTAAACATAGATATGCGGAAAGTTCTTCGTACCTTGGGGTAATTATGTCATTATAAAATCAAAAGCTTTCAACCTATGACTGCAAAAGGATAATAATGCGGCAAAAAGATAAGGTCAAAAATAGGTCAATTCTGAGTCCCAACACATACCAACCTCTCTCTTTGTACATGTACCAACTTCCCATCTTGGGCTCCTAAGAAGCCAATGTTTGTTCTTCATTAAACTTTGTCACATGTATCATGAAAACTTTTTTTCGATGCACCGTCTTTGATACACAAATTCTAATTCTTGAATTTTAGAAATTTCCCACTGATGACTTGTTTCCATATACCATTGATCCAGGTGGCTCCAGACACATGCAGAAGTCCAAGAGAGCTCATTAATGGTCACAATTCAAAGTGTTCAGATTTCTCTCGAATTAACACCAGATCGAAGTGCTCATCACCCTAATTCCAATGGTGTGAACGAAAGTCAAATCCGAGCTTGTATGAAGAAGTTAGAGAAAGTCAAAGTTCAGGGTTGACTTGGCCAAGTGGCAGGATTAATGGACCTACAAATTCCACTGGTGTCGGTCATCGGAATCTGGTCACCGGAATGGGCTAAATTGTTGAAGGGTTAATTTGTCTAATAAATCTTAAATTCAGCGAAGTAAAAAAATATCAAGTTGTTATTGAAATAATAAAAAATATTAAAATACGGGGGGCAAGCTATCACCCTCGCCACCCCTGCTCCACAATGCAATATAAGGGGTCGGGGTCCAGCGGACCAGGAACCATGGGGAGGTAAATTTTCATTTTATCAGAATCATATGAAGTTTACAGTCAATTTAACCAGAATTTTGCAGGGATAATGATGGTAAAATCAGAATCACCATTTGAGAAGCAAATTTTCAAACTCCCAATAGAGCAGAATCTTGAGGGAATTTCCAGATTCCTTGGAGGCTGAAATTCGCTAGAGTCAAAATGTAACCAACTTTATACTCAAAAGTATCAGAATCCTGCAAGGATCATGATGGTGAGATCAGATTTGTGATCTGAGTTGTAGATCTCTAGTCAGCCTAGAGAACAAAATATTTGGAGAATCACAGGGAATCTAAAAGATTCCTAAAGGCCTATATTTTGACGATGCCGAAATTTGACAAATAGATAGTCAATTTTACACATATCGACAATAGAAATCCATTGGTGCAGCTAGTTTTTGCAACCGAGCCATCCATTTTTCGACCAACTTCAGAGATAAAGGTACATGAATCAGTCATGTCATGTTTTCCTTCATAATTGCTGAGATGATGTATTATGTTTTGAGATCCCTGTTTGATGTTATGTTGTGGGATCAATTTTTCCACATTATGTGAGATGTATTTAGCTTGTCATGCTATGTATTGTTGTGGAGATCCCTATGTAACTATGTTGAAGGGATACTCATTGCCACATTGTGTGAGATCATGTTAAGTGTCATGCTGAGAGGAAGCCTTCTTGAGTGAGAATTCCTGTAAGAGGAACGTCTCGTGGAGAGATAAGCTACTCTTGTTTGAGGGCATATGACCTTTCTATGACAAAGTATTTTCCATGTACTTCATCATCATTTCCAACATTTTATGAAGCAGCCAACACCACCTTGACACTGACCCGGAGACGTATTCCACACTAGATGAACTCCATTATCAAATGTGTCGTGTTCATGATTTGTTGATCGTTGTCATGGTTCCTCTTGTTTAAGCACGCACATGTTATTTTATGCTCTTTTAAATGAAATTCTAACAACATCACAGAAGTAAAAGGTCTTGGATGATTTCGGTAGTTGAAGGAACCCGAATCAAGTTTGGTATCAGAGCGGTCTTCTCACTGATGTGAATTGCGAGCGTGAACAATTGAACGTGCAACAATGGAGGATGAAAAAGAAATGTACAAGGCCTTACTCAGGATGTCCAAAATGGTGGACATGATGTATGAAGCTTATGAGGAACGGGAGAAATAAAGAGAAGAGAATGATGCTCCATCCACACCTTCCAGTGTACATTCATCACCTTCATCATCTTCTCATCATTCAAATGAGGAGATCAACCAAAACCTTCAAGCAGATAATGCTGAATTGAATATGATTCTACAAGAAGAGAAATAGATGAAGCAATGATTGCAGCTTCAATTGCGAGCCACATAAGAGGCCCTGAAAGAATTGAAGTTCAACAACCAGAGTCTTCAAGCAGAGCATGATGAATTATAGAGGCTTCTACAAGAAGAGAAATAGGAGAAGTAGAGACTGTAGCTTCAGCTATAAGCCATGACAGAGGCCTTGGAGGAGTTGAAGCTCAATGAAGGCTTAGAGAATCCCTCATCACCTACTTCTGAATCAACAGTGGAGGTAAACAATGTTAATTTTTCTTCAGATTCATCTTCACATGATTTTATTTCTGTTGGGAATGTGGAGATACCAATTACAGGAACTGGCATGAGACTCCTTACCAAGATGGGGTACAAAGGAGGAGGACTTGGTGTTAATGGCCAAGGCATGACTCAGCCATTGGAGGTCATCAAAAGACCTCAACTAGCAGGATTGGGATACACCAAAGGAGAATGCTCAAAGGTGTCAGAAACTTCCACAACATTGTTGAAATCGTCGAGGAAAGAGAATGATGGGAACACATCACCATCATCCCATGGAAGTGCACTTTGCAGAGAAAGAGCTGAGGCAAGCTTTCATTGCCATAATTGCACTAGAGACAACCATGCGAGTTATATACAGTCTCAATATTTCAAAGTTCATTTTTATTTCAAGCATGTTAATGCTGAACATAAATCATGGCATCAAAAAACATGTACTTTTTGTGGTTTACATAACCATGTATTTGCTGAGTACTGGAAGAGAGTGGCAGCACGAAAGAGGATGAGGCATGAAAGACCTTCTCCACAATAGGGAAAGAAGCATGTTAAGCAGGTATAGAGGAAGAAGACTTATTACAGTCATTGGAACAGAGGTGATCATCAGAGAGCCACATGTTGGAGGCTCCATCTAGAGCAACGTCGGAAGGACAAAGTGCCTATGCAGAAACCAGTTGAAAGAGTTGACCGACAAGCGAATCTCCCACAGGGGATGACCCATTCACTTTGATAAGTGAGAGATGGTTTTTCTAGATGTGTTAGCTTGTCATGGCCTTTTTTTTAAAATCATGTGTTGCATTTTACATTGTAAAAGTGATGATGTGTTTTCCATCACTTGTTTGAGCAACAATGATATTTTGGCCTTGTATTGATAGCTGGGGTATTGTTTCCATTTTGATGTAAACTTGACCACAGAGTATGTGTTATAAACTCGTGGAAAGTATGGGATGCTTGCGTCATTAGTTGGTCATGTAAATTAAGCATGTAATTTTCAGAAATGTACTATAGGTTTGCAGAGGATGTAGATTTCGGCTCATCGCTTATGGCTTCGAAGTACAAAGGTGAAGTAGAAGGAAGGGTGACCTACCAAGACACTTGTGGTGCAAACGATGTACAAAGTTGCCAAATTATTTTCATGCTTTTGGAGGACCAAAAGCTCCTCAGTGGGAAGGATTGATCTAGGTGGCTCCAGACACATGTAGAAGTTCAAGAGGGCTCAGAAATGGTCAAAATTTAAAGTGTTCATATTTCTCTCGAACCATCACTAGATCGAATTTCTTGTTTCCCTAATTCCAACGGTGTGAACAAAGCTCAAATCAAAGCTCATATGAAGAAGTTAGAGCAAGTCAAAGTTCAGGGTTGACTTGGCCAAGTGGTAGGGTTAATGGACCTACAAATTGCACCAGAAGAGGTCATCGAAATCTGGCCACTAGAATGGGCTAAATTGTCGAAGGGTTAATTTGTTTACTAATTTGTCTTAAATTCAGTAAAGTAAAAAAATATCAAGTTTTTATTAAAAGAATAAAAAATATTAAAATATCTCGGGTGGACTGCCACCCCCGCCAACCCTGCTCCACAATGCAATATAAGTGGTCGGGGTCTGGCTTACTGGGAACCCTACCCCGTGGCCCATGTCACTGGAGTTAATGATGGGGTCGGCGGGGCTCGAATCCGCTTGGCCCATGTGGGCCAGCCTCCACCGGGCGGCCCCATATTAAATGTTACCAACAAACCGTTTACCAAATTTAATGTAACCGCCTCATACCGCCAAGGAAAATGGTTAGTGCCAATTAGAGTTCAAAAAAAATATATGCACTCCGAGTTTGGAAGGGGTGGGATTTGATCCCCCAACCTTCCTTCCAACATTTTCCTAGATTTCCATTACACTAAACCACTCTATGTTGTAAGATTCACCCACGAGCGGGTATAAAAGCTTAGTTCACAGATACGCAGGAGAGGAGGAGTCAACACGCTTAGAATCTTCATCTGGGTAGCAGATTTTTTGGTCATCTTTAGCAAGGAATCTTTGGGGGAATCTTCAAGATTCTCAAGGGTCCAGAATTTAATGTTGTCAGAAAGGGGAAATTTTATAGTCTTTTGACACGATTTCATGCCACAAATTCAATGGTGCAATTCATTTCAGCAACCAAGTTTTTCATTTTTTGGCCATCCTCGAAAGAGGAGGTATATGATGCAGTTATGTCATGATTTTATTCTAATTTTCTGAGATGATGTTCTTGTGTCAAAATAATTGTAACTATTACATTGAAAGGATGCTCGTATTCCACGTCATGTGAGAATTTATTAGCTTGTCATGCTGAAGGAGGGCCCATTTGAGTGAGATTTCTTATAGATAGAAAGTCTTGTGGAGAGACATGCCACTCTAGTTGAGGGAATTTGTCCTTGTAATGACAAAGAATGTATTATGTACTCATCAGCATTTTGCAGCATTTAATGAAGCGGCCTCCCCACCCTTGACACCGAGCCCGGAGACGTAACCCACACTAGGTGAACTCCATTATCAATGTGTTTTCATTCTTATTTTCATGGTTTCCATTATGTTTCATCTGCTCTAAATTATGCACATGTGGTTGTTTTATACTCTTTCATATGCAATTTTGCTAACCTCATAGAAGTAAAAGATCTTGGTTAATTCTGGTAGCTGAAGACATCTGGATCACAGATAAAAAAATATTCCAAGGGTTTAGACTTCAAACTTTAGGGTTTTATATCATCAATAAAACAATATTGACCATTGTAGATGAATTTGATCTCCTTATAGTGCGTTAATTTGGTCTTATCCACATAGGCAAGATCTTTAGATCAAAATGACTTGGTTTTGAACTCACTCTACAAAATCAGTTAATAAGAGAATAAGAGTGCTCCTAAGAGAGCTTATTTAGTATGACTACAAGGTGTTTTCCAAAATCTTCCCTATGATCTCATTAACAATTAGCAATATTCTCCAGCAATCTTCAAGGTTATCTTCCAGAAGGGTCACAAGGAGTTGTGCTTTCTTTTAATATCTGCTTCAAAGATTCTAAAGGATAGTTAAATTTGTTATAAATAATGCTCTTCTAGGACTTGCATTAGATGCACATATATATGACACAAATTGTCTTTATGTAAAGGGTTAGTTAAAATCCTTGAAACACTAAGGCACACATCACATTTAAAACTTAGAGTGAGATTATATATGCCAATGTCTTGCAAGACAGATCAATAATTCTTCATGCCTTATTGGCAAACATCTTTTGTAATAGATCAGATAGTAATTGAGACTTATTAGACTAATTTCGGATCAATTAGGTTAGCTAGCATCATTCATGCTTATAGACATATACATATATATATGTATTATGCAGAGCTTAGAATCAAATTAAACCTCTGAGGTTATTTTAGATTTCCTTGAATATGTCATAGATGCACATTTTAGATATTTTTGACTTGATTCTTGGCACAATAAGCTTCAATTTGAAGACATTATCAGATATTATGATTTTGACACTTTAGTCTTACATAAGCTTGACCTAAATCAGATTTGGCAACAAAATATACAAAAAACAATTTCAACTTTCTTCCTTTCATACAACTCAGATGCCATGGATGTATAGGTAATAGAGATTCAGATTTCAAAGACTATAATTTTGATTGCACATAGAGAACAATTCTCACATTACATCCATAGAGTGTTGAAAAGTGTAACAAGAAAGGCTCAATTTGACTTTTCCTTGTTCAAATTGAGAAAATTTCAATTTCCACATCAGCGGACAACTTGGAGGGGTTTAACTTCTGTGACATGGCTCTTGTCACTCAGTTAGCTCAGTACATTCCTATTAGAGGGCTTGGAGTTACGTTAAGCATGTTTGATTGCTAAATTTTAGTAATCGAGCTCAGTTATATCCATTTGTGTTTAGTTAAACTAGTTATAACTATTGATAGAACTAGTGCAAGGTCAGTTGTGTAGTGGGACAACAATCTAATTCAATGATCATTCAGTTAACTGATCAATCAACCTAAAATAACTAGTGCATGCAAGGAATTCAAGTTCCTCAGTTGTGGTGGAGATTCCAAGGCAGTGTAATAGGTAATTGTAAACTAGTTTTTGTGTACAGGTGTTCCATGCAGTCAAATGATCAAACCTTGGGAATTGTGTAATCAATTGGAGAATGTTATGAAACCAGCTCACATAAAGATAGAAAAGATAGATAAACGCCTTCAAAATAAGCCTCTTTGAGGGGGAAACCTCCTTTACACTTCACAAATGAGCAAATCTTGGATAATACAAATGACAAGACCTCCTTTCTATATATAGAAGTCTAAGGGGTCATAATATAATCATAGCCGACATAACAATAATAATGTAAGGGCACAATAATAATAATAGTGGGCTTCTATGAGGCACAATAATAATAATATGGAGACTACATGGGCACAACAATATAATAAGGGGGTTGTACTAAAAATAATAAGGGGTTACACTATTAGTATAGGGACCTAACATGCCCCTCTCCTTAAAAAAGTGTTGTCCTCAACGCTTGAGCAATTATTGATGCTTCTGTATAAATTCTTGTTCTCCCATGTGGAATCTTCAGCGGGTAAGTTCTTCCACTTGATGAGATACTTTGAAATTGATCTATTTCGTAGTTGTAAGGTTCTTGTTTCTGTGACTACTCGAGGTTCCAATATGATTTTTCCTTCCTCTTCAAGTTCTAGCAATATTATTTGAATTGGGATCTTCTGCAACTTTTGAATGAGTGGCCACACGTCTTCATCCTTCTTCCATTCATCCCTTGCTTTGTTTATCCAATTTGGTTGGATAATAGAAATAACACAAAACAATGCTTCCACATCCTCATCCTTTCTTGACAGCGCATCTGCAACAAAATTTTTCTTCCCTTTTCTGTATATGGTGTCAAGGTTGTAACCCAACATATTTGTGACCCATTTTTTTTGTTCTTCTAAAGATAATATTTGTTCTAAAAAGTATTTAAGACTATCATGATCCATTTTTACATTGAAGTGTCTTCCCATTGGGTAAGGTCACCATTTCTTAAGTGCATGTAGTATTGTCAACATTTCCTTCTCATAAATAGCTTGCTTGAGATGTAGCCGTAAAAATACCCAATCACCTACATCAAAAGTTTTTTCACTGCGATGTTGATCTACCTGTTGTTTCATTCGATTCTGCACCAAAGTGGCATTATCCTTTAAAAGTTGGAGAACTTGTTGTTGATGCTCGACGTGATCTTTCACTGCTTGAACATTTTTCTTCTTTATATGTCCTTCTATCTTGAGATTTTGAGTAGTGGTAATTTCTTCCAATGCTTTACAAGATATGGTCAGATTCATTTCTTGATGCTCGATGTGATTTTTCACTTCTTGAACATTTTTCTTCTTGATATGTCCTTCTATATTGATAGTTTGAGGAGTGGTAATTCTGTCTAATGCATTACAAGATATGGTTGGATTCATTTCTTTTTTCTCGATGTGATCTTTCACTTCGTGAACTTTTTTCTTCTTGATATGTCCTTCTATCTTGAGAGTTTGAGAAGTGGTAATTCTTTCCAATGCTTTACAAGATATGGTCGGATTCATTTCTTTTTTCTCTGGGGTTGGTTCCTGGTGTATATCCTCTTCTTTTGATGTTTCTTGATCCTTTTCTTCCTCCTCTTCATAATCTATGTAAAATAATTTCTTCTCAGCACACTTATGACCTTTAGTGCATTTGCTATCACAATTGTAACAAAGCCCTTTTTCTATTTTTTGTTCCAATTGTTTTGGTGTAAACCTTGTAGGTTGTGGAAGGCTAAGAGAAAAAACACTTCCATAATTATAGTCGTGAGTGGTGGGATTCCCTGTTTCCATAATTTCACTTTCAATTTTTCTTGCCCACCTGAATGCCTTCTCCAATGAATCAAGTTCCCAAAGGCGAACCTCATGTTGAATGTTATCCTTTAAAGTCCCTATGAACACATCAATCCTATGCTCCTCTGGAATATTTTTTACCCTTATGTTCAATTTTTGGAACTCCTCAATGTGCTCCATTATTAAACCCTTTTGTTTGAGATTTATCAATTGGCTAAAAAAAGTGTTGCTTTTTGTATCCTCATAATGTGCTGTCAATTCTTCCGTAAAAATTGCCCAAGTGATAATTTGTTTATGAGAGCAAAGGCATTGATACCATACAAACTGATTTGGTTCCAAATATAAAGTTGCAATGAGTACCTTTTGTGTGTTTTGCACATTATTGAGATCGAAAAATTGCTCCATCTGTAATATCCATGTTGCGGGATCCTTGCCATCAAACTTCCTCATATCGATTTTTGGAATATGGTGGGTCTTCGATCCAACATTAGAGTCTATAAAATCATGATTAACATTTCTTTTGTTTGCATCATGAGTTTCCTTTACTACTCTTTCACCATTAGTAAGTATTTCTTGTAGAAAATTTTTCAAATCTGTCTTCAAATATGTCTTCAAATCTATCTTCAAATTGTCCTCCTTAGCTTCCACACCATTCATCTTAGCTTCCACGCCCTTTATCTTAGATTCCATGCCTTTTATCTTAGCTTCTGTTAGCTTTTGTGAGAGTGACATTTGTTGCACTTGGTCTTGTAATTTTGATATATCATGTAGCATTTCTTCCTCTTCTTCATGAGTCATGCTAGAGCTTTCAGGTTGCTTACTAGGTGTTTGAATTTTCTTTCCTCGCAGCATCAGTTACCGATAATAATGCTCTACTATTCCCTTTGAATTACTTCAAAATAATTTTTCAAACCAAGCTTAAGCAAAAATTTAAAAAAATCTACACACATTTTTTCACTTTGTAGGAGCTTGATATTGCCTCTGATGTATCTCTGTAATTTCAGATCATCCAATTATGAAATTGCGACCTGCAGTAGCCCTCTGTGTCCTCTTTCCAATGCCACCAGTCTGATCCAAATTGGATTCTCCAAGGAAGAGTTATGCCAAATCTCCCATAGTGACCTTATTATAGACTAGTTCAGTAGAGCAAACTTGTACGACGTGTCATGTGTCCCTGTTTCGACCTTTGGCTCTAAAAAATATATACAAGAAACTATAGTCCATCCTCTTTTTGTACCTTCTTATGAAATTTCAATCTGATGCTTAGAGAGAAAGTTATGACGATTTTCCCCAGGTAATTCAGGAGTCTGCAAAAAGACCAACTTCCTTTAGATCATATCTCCGTAAATATAGCGCGAAAAGCTCTAAAATTTGGACCCGAGGTTCAGTACGATTTCGTCTCAAATGCGTTTTTTTTCGCTTCTGAAACGTCTCAGAAAATAAGTTATAGCAAAAATGCCACGATGACTTATTTGGAGCAACGAAACCCTATAATCCAAAGCTCTGATACCAAATGTTATGAAACCAGCTCACAAAAAGATAGAAAAGATAGATAAACGCCTTCAAAATAAGCCTCTTCAAGGGGGCAACCTCCTTTACATTTCACAGATGAACAATTCTTGGATGATACAAATGACAAGACCTCCTTTCTATATATAGGAGTCTAAGGGGTCATAATATAATCATAGCCGACATAACAATAATAATGTAAGGGCACAATAATAACAATAGTGGGCTTCTATGAGACACAATAATAACAATAGTGGGCTTCTATGAGGCACAATAATAATAATATGGAGACTACATGGGCAAACCAATATAATAGGGGGGTTGTACTAATAACAATAAGGGGTTACACTATTAGTATATGGACCTAATAGAGAAAAATTCCTAAAAAACAGTGGCTAATTCTTCAGGATTTGTGAAAGGAAATAGGGCTCAAGTAGAGGCATAAATTGACTAAGTTTGGGTCAGAGCTTCACGTTGAGTAAAGAGAAAGGTTATTCACTTGTATGTTGTGTTTAGTGCGAGAAAGTAATTGTAATACATTCTCTATTCATCTGATTAATGCAAAGAGGCTTGAGGGGTTTTTCCCAGTTAGGTTCTCCTAGAAAAATATTGTTCATGTGTGGTTCTTCTTATTGCATGTTTGTGAATGTTGTTCTACATTGTGAATTAATTTCCATAGAGGAGTAGAGTAGATTTGTGTCTCTTGAATTAGATTAAAATTTGAGCAACTGCAATTCTATATTTCTGCATGGTATCAGAGAAGGATTCACATTAGAAGAATAATTTTAAAGTTTTTCCTCAAGAGGTTCAAATTTGTAGCTGCAATGTAGCAGGATCCCTTCATAGCTGGGAGAATGGCCTTTAATGGATTGAGATTAGATTATTCCTTGGAAGGTAGCTTAAATTTCATTGCATGGAAGGATCACATGGAGGAAATGATTGATGACAATGGCTTGCTATAATACATTAAGAAATATGTTGCAAAACTAGCAAAATTTGATGCCCAGAACCTGACCCAATGGAAGAAAGATGTAGCCAAGGTAAGAAGAATAATCTTGGAGGGAGTGAGATACCACATTGTCTAAAATATCCATGGGAAAGAAACTCATTTCACAATGTGAAACGAACTGACAAATATATTCGAGAATAGCAGTGACCATAGAAAATTGGCCCTCAATGACAGACTTTGAAACATCAAGATGTAGAAGAATGACACTATTCCAAAATGTCTCACCATATTTACACAAGTTTGGGATGAGCTTGGAGGGGTTGGTGTGAATGTTGGAGAAGATGACCTGGTGAGCCTAGTTGTTCTAGGCCTTCCAAAAAGTTGGAATAACTACTAGGACTCGGTGAATGGGAGGGAGAAATTACCGAATTAGGAATGCTTTTGGTCTGATTTGGTACAAGAAGAGATCATGCGAAATACCAAAGATGGAATATCATCCAAGGGAGAGGATGAAGAAAAATTTGCATTGGTTGGAAAGGGAAAGAAGGGCAAAGGGAATAAATCTCAAACCAAACTAGAATATAGCCAAGGGGTCAAGAAGAAAGACTTTTCCAAAATAAAATGCTTCAATTGTCATGAATTCAGGAATTATGCTACAAAGTGTACACACAAAAATTTTAGCAAGAAGAACTAAGGAGGAGTAGAAGGGGAAGCATCGGCTTCAATTTGAGCTAGACTTCACCCTTATCACATGTATGTCCAACACTGTGATGGGGAGTGTGTGGTACTTGGACTCAGGTACCTCGTTCTATATGACAGGGTGTAGAGAGTTTTTCAGTGACCTACAAGAGAAATATCTCCAGATACATATTGAGATTTGGAACGACGGAAGGTAAATTGCTATAGGAACAGAAGATATAGTGCTACCGAGATGGGTACATTAACCTTTAAGAGGGAGTCGGGATCCCCTCTTCACCTCAAAGATGTCATGTTTGTTCTAGGCTTAAAGAAGAATCTCATCTCTGTAGTAGTTTTGGAAGAGCGTGATTATGTTATGATCTTCAACGAAGGGAAATAATTCCTAAGACACATAGATAGTGGATAGGTGAAGAAGATTGAGGTTCGTGTGAAGAACCTGCATAAGTTGGATGTGGAAGACTATGTTGCATTAAGCGGTAATGTGGAGAAAGTGAAGATCTGCTATGTAAGTGAACTTTGGCACAGGAGATTGGGCCATTTGCATCATGGAGCCTGGAAAATTATGCAGAAAATAACCACTAGGCTCCCTAAAGGAGCACTTGAGAAGTAGGGTGTCTGCAAGGGTTGTACCTTGGGAGAAGTATGTTACATCCACATTCCATGATTGAGACAACAAAGAACATGCAGTCTTGGAAATAGTCCACTCTGATGTTTGTGGACCTTTCTCAATAGCCTCCATTGCTAGACACAAATATTTTGTTATTTTTATTGATGATTTCTCAAGGAAGTGTTGGATCTTCTTCATGCAGAAGAAGGATGAAACATTCTCAAAGTTTGTAGAATTCAAGGAACTAGTTGAGAAAGAGACAACAAGAAGGTGAAGGTTCTCAGGAGCGAAAATGGAAGTGAGTATGTTTCAAATGACTTCAAGGAATTTTGTGTGAAAGAAGGCATTTGAAGAGAGTTGACACCACCCCACAAGCCACAACAGAATGGGGTAGCTGAGAGAAAGAACCAGAGCATTTTTGGAGCTACAAGATATATGCTACATGACCAAGGCTTACCACTGCATTTGTGGGGAGGGGAATGTAACACAACATTCTACTTGCAAAACCAGAGCCCTCATCGGATTCTTGGTATGATTTCATTGGAGGAGGCTTTCTCAAGGAGAAAGTTAGATGTGTCTCACTACAGAATTTTTGGAACCTCTATTTACTTCCATGTCTCCATATATTCGAGGAAGAAACTTGAGTCGACAACAGATTTGGGATGTTTTTTTTGGTTACAATGAAACTCCACACAATTATTGGGTGTACTTACCTTCCCTCATAATGACAGTTATGCAAAGTGATGTAAAGTTTGATGATGCGAAAACAATGTGGTGCTCTCTTGAGAGGGAGCTCCAGATCCCACTAGAAGAAGAGATTTTAGATCCAAATGAGGAGCCTCAGGTAGTTATGGAGCAGCCAGAAATGGAGGATCAGAGAGGAGGCAAAGTGGAGACATCCATTCAAGCAGAGCCATCCAGAGAAGGCAAAAAATGTACTAGAGAAGTTGATAGATGGATGCAAGATGTGAGGGAGAATGTGGGCTTGAGAGGTACATTGGATACACGTCTCTAATGACTGAGATTGTAGAGACTAAACCATCCTCTTTTGAGGAAGCAGGTGGGAAACCAGTTTGGGTTGATGCAATGGTGGAAGAATATGACTCCATAATGAAGAACAATATTTGGGAAGTGGTCCCAAGACCAGAAGATAAATGAGTTGTGGGTTCGAGATGGATATTCAATGTTAATCATACAACATATAAAAGCATATAGAAGTATAAGGCCATATTTGTGGCAAAAGGATTCTTTCAAATTGAGGGAATTGACTATGGGAAAACTTTGCTCCAGTAACAAGGTATTTGTCCACTAGATCAATAATTGCACTAGATGCACAACTGGGGTGGAAGATCCACCAGATGGATGTCAAAACAAAATTTATTAGTGGTTTTATTGAGGAGGAAGTGTACATCGAGCAACCAAAGGTACCCAGGCTTGGTACACCTGGATCGACAATTATCTCACTGGTTTGGATTTCACCAAAAGTGAAGCGGATGCGAACCTCTATCACATATTGGCAGAAGGTAAATTTCTTATCATTTTTTATATGTTAATGACTTAATATTAACAGTTGATGAGAAGTTGATCAACTCTTGCAAGGAGGACCTTTCAAGGGAATTTGAGATGAAGGACATTGGTCTTATGCACTACTTCCTTGGGATGGAAGTAAGGAAAGGCGATGGGGAATTTCTTGTATCTCAAGACAACTATTCCAAAGAGATACTATAGATATTCCACATGGAGAGTTGTAAACCCATGGAGACACCTCTAGCGATTAATTGGAGGAAGTAGAATGCCACTTCTGGTGAAGAGGTGGATGCTACCATTTACCAGAAGTTAGTGGGTTCACTGATGTATCTTGTGAACACATGACCATATATGTGTTATTAAATCAACCAACTGAGTTAAGATATGGTTAGGCCGACCAAATTGTATTGGAAGGTAGCTAAGCATATTTTATGGTACCTCAGAGGCACTACCCAATATGGATTCTGGTATAAATGAATAGAGGGAGTGAAACTATGTGGCTTCACAAATGAAAATTGGTTAGGGAGTCCATCCGACTGAAAGAGTATATAAGGTGAAATTTTCAGTGTTGGGTCCACAATAGTTTCCTAGTACAGTAGGAAGCAGATATCTGTGGCACTCAACTTGGTAGAAGAATAATACATGGCTGCAAGTCAAGTAACATGTGAGGCGATCTAGACGAGAAAGATACTTGTGAGACTATTTGGTAAAATGATGGATCCAACTACGATCTATTTTGATAATAATAATTTCATTAATCTCTCTAATAATATGGTATTTCACGATCGATCCAAGCATATAGATATATGCTATCATCATTTATGGGACTGTGTGCAGAGATGGACAATGTTGTAGCAATACATTCTGACATAGGAACAAGATGTTGACATCCTGACAAAGGCTTTGTCAAGAGGGAAGTTTGAATTCCACATGTGTAGGATAGAGGTTGTTGATAATCCCTTTATTGCTATGAGGGACTGTTGAAAAGTGTATCAAGAAAATCTTAATTTGACTTTGCGTTGGTCAAATTGAGAAAAATTGAATTTCCACATTAGCAAACAAATTTGAGGTAGTTAACTTGTGTGACATGTCTCTTGTCACTTAGTTAGCTCAGTAAATTCGAGTTAGAGAGCTTGGAGTTTAGTTAAGCATGCGTGATTCCTAAATTTTAGTAATCCAATTTAGTTATATCTAGTTGTATTCAATTAAACTAGTTCTAACTGTTGATATAACTAATCGAAGGTCAGTTATCTAGTGGGATAGTAGTCTAACTCAGTGATCATCTAGTTAATTGATCAATCAACATACAATAGCTAGTGCATGTAAGGAATTCTAGTTGCTCAGTTGTGCTGGACATTCCAAGATAGTGTAACAAGAAGTTGTAAACTAGTTTGAGTTTACATGTGTTGCTTGTAGTCAGATTATTAAACCTTGGGAATTGCACAATCAATTTAAGGAAAATTCAAAAACCGTAAGGGATAAATCTTAAGGATTTGCGCAAGGAAATACGGGCTCAAGCAGAGGTAGAAATTGACTCTATCCGGGTCAAATATTCTCATGATTGAGCAGAGAGAAAGGTTATTCACTTATAGGTTGTGCTCAGTGAGGATAAGTAATTGTAATACATTCTATATTATTATGATTAATTCAAAGAGGCTTCAGGGTTTTTTTCCAAGTTTTGTTGCCCTAGAAAAGTATTGTGCATGTGTGTTTCTTCATATTGCATGTTTATGAATGTTATTCTAAATTGGGGAATAATTTTCACAGAGTAGTAGAGTATAATTGTGTCTCTTTATTTAGATTAAAATTTCCTAAGAAGTTTCAATTCTATCACGAATTTTCTACATAGAGATGGAGTATAAATAACCTTCATACTTTTAGATATGTGATGGGATCATCCCTTTGCATTTATTGTGAAGCGTCCATACTATCACATCGACAAAACTCATTTGAGCTTTACATATAATGATGATAAATGAGCCACTGACCCAAGTGCCTCAGGTTTTCAAATTGTAATGTGCCTTAGACTATTTTAAAAATGCCACAAAAGATCCAAAATTTGAATTAAATAATTTCTAGACCTAAAATTCATCAAACTCTAAATTTTAACTCACATAGAGATATGAAGTAGGAATTTCAACCTTTTTCTTACACAAGGAGCTCGGTCTCAAATGAATTTGATTGCTAGACTTGGGTTTCAAGGATCAAGAAGCTTGGATCATGTATTCACAAAGATCATATATAGTGCCTTACAAAAAATTAATATATCAAGTAGCTCACAGAGATATATGTAACACAATTAAAAAAATAAAAATAAACGGTGTCACAAGGAATTTGTTCACAGAGTCAAATCACATTACATGGGTACAAACTACCTAAGGAAGCTTTGGCCCTCTCTAGATGCTACATAAGCTTGTATACTTCCTACAATCACTTTTGATTTGGATCATAGTACATGGATCGAATCAAACCTTCAAAGGAGTTTGGTCAATCCACAGAAAAATTGCCTTAGAGATCAATTGGAAGTGAAGCCTTTTTCCAAGTGCTCATCGAACCTTGCTATGATACCATGTTAATTTTATTCACCTAGTAACTACTTCAATGATCAAATACACATTATTTTCACCATAACATTAAATTTAGTATCATTTAGGCAGCTATATGGAAGAAAAATATCAACTAATAAACATGAAATAGCAATAAAGTAACCATGAAACAAAGAGACAAGAGACACAAAAATTAGGCACACAGCTAGGGAAAAAACCATAAGAGAACCCAGTAAAATTATTCCTTATGAGAGAGGGAAGGTTTTCAAATTAATATATGCATCATAAATAAAAATAGAAGAATAATAACCAAACTAGTAACCAGTATCATGATGCAGTGCCATGTCAAAATGCAAGTCCCTGAAATTTAGACCCTCCCTAGAATTTCGGTCTCCTCCTCAAAATTCGGCCTCCTCATAAAATTTTGGATCTCCTTTAATTATGTTGGATCATAGATATATAAGACCAAATTTATATGTACAAATGAGGATAAATTATAGCCTTTATATATATCCTTTAAGTGGGGTTCAAATTGGTGCCTTTTAGGGGCCCAACTGACTTAATATTTTTGGAGTCAAATTTAAAAATTCAATTTTCCATTTCTTTTTCAAGATGAAAATACCAACCATGGCTACCATATATTTCAACAATCTACTTACAAAGAAGTTGATTTCTTTATTTAATTTGTACCTAGAGCATCCCCAACATCCAAAGTACCATACCAAACCAGTATGCCTAAGTTGGTTGAGTTAAAATTACAGTTGAAAGACATGCTTGATAAAGGTTACATGCAACCAAGTGTGTCATCGTGGGCATCTCTAGTATTTTTCATAAATAAATATGATTGGAAACTTATAATTTTCATTGACTACGAGCAATTAAATAAAGTGACAATCAAGAACCGGTATCATTTCCATATATTGATCATTTATTTGATCAAATAAGGGGAGCATCAGTTTCTCCAAGATCAATTTCAGTCAAGGTATCATCAAGTCTACATCAAAGAAGAAGATATCTATAAAATTACTTTTAGGACAAGATATAGGCACTACACGTTTTTAGTGGTACAATTCAAGTGTTGAAACATGTCAATAATTTAAAATTTCTGCAAGTCATTGCAAGTCTCTTCCCATCTTCAACAATGTTTACATGAATATCACATGATTTTTCCTATAAACTCTCATGAAATAAAAAAGAAAAGAAAAAACTACCTTCTTTATCTCATAACATTTCCGTCCATTTTGTCTCCTAGTCCTATCGATTTAATTATAGAATGGCATCTCTTGTTGATTCCTCATGAGTTTGAACGCACGGGGAAAGAAAAGGAATTTTATTCCTATTTCAAAGAAGACTAGACTACATTATGTTTCTGAAGGAGAAGGTTCTTCTTGTTTAAAGGAGAGATATATATAAAGTTTTGTTATCGAAATGATATAAGAAAAAAGAAACCTTATTTCTTTCCTTAAGCCCTTAAAATTTTTTGGTGTTATAAATTATGGAACATATGAAAAGCCAACAATGATATATGTATGGTATATAATAATCACCCATGGTGCATGTGGGATATGTATGTTTGTTTTTACAAAAAATCAAAATGTTTGATAATGCATATAAAGAACATATGGGTGAAGACTTGGAAGATATATGATCAACAAGGAGCTTGATTCTGAGACAGTTGAAAGGTTACCAACAGGAAAGGAGATTGTTCTTAATGTTGAAAATGGTGTTTTTTTTTTGGGATGAAGAGTGTTACACAATAATTTTTCACTGTCCTCATCTCAGTCCCTTTACTGTGTCATACATCAAATAAACATGTTCATATCTTCCCACTCATGTAAGAAGATTAAGCAAATGCTCTCTGATGCTGAAGATTGACCCTTTTTGACTAAGTTCCTGCATCATCGCTAGTAAACTCTTAAAATCAGCGACGGTTCTCTGTCATGCACTGTATCATTGTGGCATTGTCGCTAGTCCCCGGTTCATGACCCCCGACGATCCAGATTTGGCGAATTAGTTCAAACAGTTGGCCTTCTGGACATTTCTAGAACTGGTTGTTGGGTCAGTTTGGGTCGCCTTTCTGCCTCTGGGATGGTGGTTCCGCCTCTTGTGCAACCTCTCTTGAGGATAATCTCCCTCTCCCTCATTTCATGGAGACTCCTTCTCCTACAATACCACTCACCATTGCTATGATCAGCTAGTTCCTTAGTTGCTAGTTTTTAGTTCTTTTGGTTGTACAGTGCTGCTGCTACTTTTGAGTTTGGTAGATAGTTTTGGTGTGAGTGTGACAAGTGTGGGATTGCTACATAGTTTGCAAGAAGGTGTGGAGTGCCCTTAACCTTGTGTTAAAGCTTGTGAATGAGAGAGAGATATATTGTTGTTTGGGAGACCCATCTTTGAGAGTGAATGCTTGAAGAAACATACTGGCTGGACCCTCTGAGAAGGCTTGTGACGTCAAGACTTGGTTGTAAGCTTTGCTCTTAATTTATTATTAATACAATCAATGATGATTTCCTATGTCTTGTATGTAATTTACTTGATAGCTCATAACTTCTTGAGTTTATGAGTAAATAGATCATTGTTGTTTCTCAGTGACGTGCTTTGTTGTTTCTTTGTGGTGTTTCAGATTGATTTCTCATTAAGGAGAAGGCAACGGAAGCTGGGACAGTGCAACAGAACTTCATCAACCACCGGTTTGAGGTAGGCCTTCAACGATGACTATTTAAGGGAATTAATTGTTGTTTTGTCCTTGCTGTGACTACACCCACTCTAGGGCTAGAGGGGTTGCCTTTGTCCGCAGAGGGAACACTTTCCTACATCACAAGTTGGTCACTCCACTGGGAAGTCCTTTGTATATTTTTTCTCTTGTTTTCTTTTGTTTGGTTTTGATTTGGTGTCTCTTGAATTTTAGGGTTAAACCATCAGTTTTTGGGTTACTTGGGTCGATCTGGGAAGTCCCCTTACTGTCTGGAAGATTAATCGGGTGTCACTTAGGTGATTTTACTTTGTCTTTTGCTTAAGTAAGATCGTCACTGAACATAACCTAATAGTCGCGACGACGTCGCTGATGTTATAGCTTTGTACCCGTGACTATTTGGCTTTTGTCTCGGGTTGCTATTTTAATTCTCGCGACGACTCCTGAAATCGGACCGTTGCTGAAAATAGGTGTACTTCAGTGACTAGTCTCTATTTGTCAATGTAACACTAGCGACTAGTCTCTAGTTGTCAGTGTCACACCTGCAATGATTCCCGTAAAGTTGTTTTTACAACTTTACCTCCTGAATCCATCAGTCTTGTTTATCCCCTATTATTTCTTGTCTCTCATTAGCTTGTTTTGATTTCTTTTGGTTAAGGTACTGTCTCGTTGTTTTCATTTGAGTGAATCTTGTGTTTTTAGACCTCGTGACCTAGCTCTCTTCAACGTTTCAAACCGTTTACTTGGGGTGCTTGTCTATCCAAGGTTCATCCGTAACCATCTTATTGATTTGCTTGAGGCTTTTTCCTTGCTGGTTGATTTTTAGTGTCGATTATTGAACCAATTTTTTATGTTGATTCGATTTCTTCACTACCAAGCATAGATCACAATTGTTTGGATCGATCAGTTCACACTTGCTTGTTTGTCTCTTTAAATTCAAAACAAAAAAAATTAAGGGATTGCATTCATTTGATATACGAAAGTGAAAGTATATGTGCATTTCAAATTTTCATGTTTGAGAAATTGAAAAGAGAACTCTAAATCTTTCATTAGTAGTATCGATGCATCGTGAGATTAGTGTATTGATGCATTGTGTTTCTTAGTGTTTGCATTCGCTTGTGTTTTCTTGGGGATGAACTTTCAACCCTCCTTTATGTAAGTGTTCATCGAAATGAAAGATGCTTTACTCATTCTAGCTGCATCCTAGGGTTTTTGACATACATACGGTATGGCTTGGAAACTGAAACATAATTTAAGATCAACTCTAAAATGAACTGAACGAACTTAACAACACATTGGAACATAACGCACAGTATTTAGAGGTCTAGGCTAGAGACGTGCTCTGGCATCGTTAAACCTAGTCACTGTTACTTTCACTTAAGGTTGGTGATTCCTCCTTCTGTGACTCAATAGCTGCCTAGTACGGACTTGTGCTCCCAGTACCGTCGAGTATATTTTGGGAGACCCCACTAGGTTATCATCCTATATCCTTAGGAAGCTGTGTTTGTTGACTTTCAAACCATAACACACCAAACACAACATTCGGGAAGATTGACTGCCGTACGGAAAGTCCTTGGTTTTCATATGATCGCCAAGGTGTATATGCAGTTTTAGGGGTTGTTTGGTAAACCTTTTGCCTAGCTCTCTAAATTAGTAACTTTCATTCCTTTTCAACTCCTTAAAAGAAAAGGTCCATCTGAGCACTTGTCCTTTCAGGCTCATTAAACCTCAAAAGAGATAGAGTCACCTTTTTCGTCCTTTTCTCGACTCTTGAAATATGAAAAGGTCAAGTTTTGTTCCTGTGTCATAAAATTTACTGCCCATGAAATATTCCTGGTAACAATTCAAGTTCTTAGTTTTGATAAGAGTGTTTCTCAGGCTCGTTCCCAATGGCAACAGTCCCCGAGTCTACCGGTCAAGGTCTTTCCCCATATGGAAATCTTGGTCTGTTTCCTCCTTTTGGAAATGTTGGTGCTTCGTATATGGAAAGATTGTCTTTGCCTAGGTTAACCATCGGTCTACCCATTTGGTTGTTTTCAACCTCAGTGGCCCCGAGCGTCATGACTCTTGTTCCACCATCTCCTTCGTTTGAATCATGACATGTTGATTCCAAGGTTGAGCTTGCACCTTCTTCCCCTGTTCCTTCATCTTCATCTCCTACTTTTGGTGAAAGTTCCACATCTAGTAACCAGGAGACTAAGAAGAAGAAGAAGATGAAGATGAAGAAGAAGAAGAATTCTGATCAGCACGAGACCACCCGTGCAACTATTGCTTTGAGTGCATCTCAAGTCGGAACACCTTCTGCTCCTCCGCGGAAGGTTAAGTTTCCTTGTAAATTGTGCAAGGGTGACCATCTTCTTTGTGATTGTCCTGGTATTCCTAGGATCTTAGAAGTATGGTCTCACGATCCGGCTCATCCCTCATTGTCCTCTGAAGCTCATGGCGATAATAACCTAACAACTGGCAACGGTAAGAAGAAAGGGAAGATTCAATTCCCCCGTAGGCTATATGAAGGCAACCATCCCCTTCACCTTTGTCCACTCATGGATAAAGCTTCCGCTGTTTTGGAAATTATTACAGCTTCTTAACCTCAACTTCCCGTTGGTTATCAGAGGCTCTCTTCAAACCCTCTCCCCGTTGACAAAGAAATTGACTTAGATTCTTTTCTTGTCTGTCCTCCTCTTTCCGAACCTGGTTGTGCTAAGCCTGTTCCAGACCAACCATTGGTCGGAGAGAGTGTCGACTTGTGTTAACCACCTGTTGATCACTCTATTCCGGAAGAGCGTCATGATCACACTGCTCATGTTCTTCTCGTCTCGTCAGATTCTCTTGAGTCCGAGAATGACCTTCCTATCCCAGCTGATCAAGAGAGCCCTTCTTCAGTTCCTGTAGAGCATGGGGGCAATCATATGAGACCCCCACCAAGTAGTTCGGTCATTTCCTTTGACTGGAGTCACTTGCTTGCCTTCCGCCTTCCATCCTATGTGCCTTTCTAGATTATGGTACATGCCTATGATAAGGCAGTACCTGGCACTATCTTGGATGAGGGTGCGTCGGTTAGCCTCATGCCTTTCACTACTTTGCAAGCTTTGGGCTCCTCACAGCTTGTGCCGGTCATGCAGAATCTGTTGGCGTTTGACGGAGGAACTAGTCAACCTTTAGGGATCCTCCTGAAGCTTCCTGTTACTTTGGGGGGCAAAACCGTCTATATAGACGTCATGGTTGTTCAAGGTGCTTTAGATTTCAGTCTTCTCCTTGGTCGTGACTATGTTTATTCCATGGGGCCCCTCGTCTCTTCACTTTTCCATGTGGTTTGTTTTCCACACGACGGAAGAATGGTGACCATAGATCAGTTATTGTTCTTTAGTCCCTCGGTTCCTCCTACACAGCTATCATCCCCTCTCGATTCTTGCTCGCAAGTGGTACCTTCTTTGCCACAGGTCAATTATGTGGCTACCCGTTCTGTCTCCACCTCTGCTAATGATTATGCAGATGGTCTCGTACATCATGTACTGGGGGCATTGGAACCCGATCTGTCATTAGTGTCTAATGACATGTGTTCCTCCCAGAGCATGGTTCTTCCATCCCGTGAAGACCTCTTGGGAGCCATGTTCTTGTATGGCCCATGAACAAGGGTCTAAGGATAGTTTCTTCCTGTGTCAACCTCGTTAAAAAATGAAACCAGGAGTCACGAGCATAGTTCCATGTCTTGTGTCAAGCTCGTTAAAAAATGAAACAAGGAATCACGAGGATAGTTTGTTCCTTTGTCAACCTCGTTAAAAAATTAACCAAGGAGTGACGAGGATAGTTTGTTCCTGTCTCAACCTCGTTAAAAAATGAAAACATGGGTGATGAGCATAGTTCCTGACCTTGTGTCAAGCTCGTTAAAAAATGAAACAAGGAGTCTTGAGGAAAGTTCTTGATCTTGTGTCAACCTCGTTAAAAAATGAAACAAGGGTTATGAGGATAGTTCTTTTACTGTGTCAACCTCATTAAAAAATGAAACAACTCCCTTTCCAAATTGATTCTTTGCTTAAGATCTCGTAAAATCCAAGTCGAGTCTTTCCAAGATCTCGAAAGTGAACCTTCATTCCATCCACCTCGTTGAATGCAATGAAGCTTGGGGGGCATGTACCTCGATTTGCGTCATTATGTCTGGGGGCATGCGAACTCATAACAAGCATAGTTTTTCATTTCAAGCTTGTGTAAACATGAAACCGAATCCAAGCAGAGTTCTCCATGGTTCAAGCTTGTGTAAAAATGAACCCATACCTGATTTACATCTCGTGATTGCCGTTTATTCACTAAATTCTGCTAGATGAGCCTTGGTTGTTTCATTCCATCGCCACCATCTCTTTGGCCGATCATATGCTTTCACTTGGTTGTTTTTCCTTTCCTGAGGAACCGCAATGATGAGTGGTTTTATTAGCCAGCCTCTTGACCATTACATGTTTTGAGCAGTTCCACCATTGCCAGAGCCAGTAGCTACCCTTTATACCACTCGTTCCTCTAGGACGAGTCATCTTTAAAGCTCTTTTATGACTTAAAAGACGAAAAGATTGCCGAGTTTTCCCTTTCGACTCGTTAAACGAAATAAAAGGCGGTCTACTTTGAGCTCTTTTCTGACCATATAAATGTAAAAATATCGCCGGACTTTTGTCATTTTAGGTTCAATACTAGTTACTAAACGACGTGTCTTCGATTGCTTTTCTACTTTTTCAGATCGAGGACACTAATCACGAAAAGTAATCCTTGATCGTAATGGTCAAGCGGTTCTCTCGAGTATTATTTTATACATTTTCGGGCTCGAGAGACACATATTTATGAAAAAGGACCCCCCTGGAGTTTTCTTTTCCGTGTCTTTTTCAAACTCTCTAAACATGAAAAAGACTCTGAGTTTTTCCTGTGTCGAACTCGTTAAACCCTAAGGACATTGGACTTGTCACCATGACGAGACTCGAGCTTCTCCTCCCTAGGGCTCATTAAGTCATCACTAGGTTGGATTCATCCAAAGAATGAACTTATATCACAAGCATATGCTATCCCCTTCAAGCTTGTTTCCAAAAATAATTGGGGTACTCGCCAGCAATGGTGTGGGAAAATTTGGAAGTCATCATTGGTTATCTGCGGCAGCTAGTCACTCTTGAACATCGAAACTTTTGCTTCTTTTCGGGTTGGGGTATCCATACACCGTCATTTAGCCTTTCAGGGTTTTTGGGTTGCCACTGCGCCTCATTCCGTCTGATCCATGTTGTCTCCATCGAGCCTCCAATCCCTTGGTACCTGAATGCTGCCACTTCGCCTCATTCCATCTGATCCATGTTGTCTCCATCGAGCCTCCAATCCCTTGGTACCTGAATGTTGCCACCTTCCAGAGTTGTGTTGCCAATATCTTCAAGAGTATAATCCTTCTGCAGTTCACACCCTTACCTCCTCCTCCGATACTCTGCTTCACCATCTACCACTTGTTCCTTATCTCGTGTCATTGATGAGGGAAACATTATGGCCCTCCTACAACAGATCGTCTCCTGTCGACGCTAACTCATTATCCAGGAGATTGATCTAGAGATTCCCTTTTGGTACCTTGGAGCTTGCATGCCTCAATGGCAAGTTCTTCGCGCCTGACGATAGATTTTTATCATTGGTTGTCAATTGGGTGATTCCACAAGTGTTCGACTTCAGCTCATTTTTCGCACTTAGTGGATTGTACTGGACAGTACCTTGAGATCCATTGGCATTATTGGTGGTTTTCTCTCGCACTTGTTAACGGTTTTCATCATTGGTCGGTAATAAAGCGACTTTCTATCATGCTCGACTTCAACACATTTGTTCGCATGCTAGAATTTATACTATGATCGGTTGGATTTCAAGACCCTGAACTAAGACTACATATGTTTGGGTTGCGTGGATTGGTTCGTCATTACATACATGACTCTTGATGGATGGCTGCGACCATACCTCAGTCTTCATGGATGGCTGTGACCATACCTTTATCATTATCATGGTCTCATCAGCTGGGTGGCTGCATCCATACCACAAACCATGTTTCATATGTCTTTTGGATGGCTTCGCCCATGCCTAGAATACATGTATTTCACTATCAGAGATATCAGTTGTACTTGTGCCTGCAGGTTCTTCCAGGTGGTATTCCAGTTCAGACAGTTTCGTAAAGAATTTCACCCCTCCCACTCTCTTGGGCTTCATGCTTTAGGAGCATCTGTTACACAGTAATTTGTCACTGTCCTCATCTCAGTCCCTTTACTGTGTCATACATCAAATAAACATGTTCATATCTTCCCACTCATGTAAGAAGATTAAGAAAATTCTCTCTGATGTTGAAGATTGACCCTTTTTTACTAAGTTCCTACATCGTCGCTAGTAAACCCTTAAAATCCGCGACGGTTCTCTATCATGCACTATATTGTTGCGACGTTGTCGCTAGTCCCCAGTTCATGACCTACGACGATCCAGATTTGGCGAATTAGTTCAAACAGTCGGCCTTCTGGAGGTTTTAGAACTGGTTGTTGGGTCAGTTTGGGTCACCTTTCCGCCTCTGGGATGGTGGTTCTGCCTCTTGTGCAACCTCCCTTGAGGATAAGCTCCCTCTCCCTCATTTCATGGAGACTCCTTCTCCTATAAAACCACTGACCATTGCTATGATTAGCTAGTTCCTTAGTTGCTAGTTTTTAGTTCTTTTGGTAGTATAGTGCTGTTTCTGGTTTTGAGTTTGGTAGATAGTTTTGGTGTGAGTGTGACAAGTGTGGGATTGCTACATAGTTTGCAAGAAGGTGGGGAGTTCCCTTAACCTTTTGTTAAAGCTTGTGAATGAGAGAGAGATAAATTGTTGTTTGGGAGACCCATATTTGAGAGTGAATGCTTGAAGAAACATATTGGCTGGACCCTCCGAGAAGGCTTGCGACGTCAAGACTTGGTTGTAAGATTTGCTCTTAATTTATTATTAATACAATCAATGATGATTTTCTATGTCTTGTATGTAATTTACTTGATAGCTCATGACTTATTGACTTTATGAGTAAATAGATCATTGTTGTTTCTCGGTTACATGCTCTGTTGTTTCCTTGTGGTGTTTCAGATTGATTACTCATTAAGGAGAAGGAAATGGAAGCTGGGACAGTGCAATGGAACTTCATCAACCACCAGTTTGAGGTAGGCCTCCAACGATGACTATTTAAGGGAATTAATTGTTGTTTTGTCCTTGTTGTGACTAGACCCACTCTAGGGCTAGAGGGGTTGCCTCTGTCCACAGAGGGAACACTTTCCTGCATCACAAAGAGGGATCCTAATCCACTCTATTATACTTAAGTAATAGTGAGAGGATGTTGAATCTGTATTATGGAAATCTTACAATAATTTCTACAAATAAATATTTTAAGTCACAACATCAAATCCATACATGAAAGATACATTAACATGCATAGTAATAACACAATCAATCATCAAATGTGAACTCTTAGATTTTAGGTTGAAGAAACCTCCTCCAGGGGAAAAAAATCACTGAATTGTTTCTTGTTTCTTTTTTCATCTATTGATTCAAAATATTCTCATTTAATCTACATGAATGGAGCAATGGAGCACCCAGTCCTTGACAGAAATAAGAATGCTGGCCACAACCAACTTGGAGCACCGATTCCAATAATAGACAATCAATATGCACTAATATTGAAGCCCCCAATCCAGGTACAAGCAATTTTGGAATCAAGGCAAAAAAAAATTGAACTGATAAACTACTACAAAATAAAAAAATAACATCAAATGAGATCACTCCAATAGTCAAAATTCCACCAGCACACACTTCCTTTAAATTGATCTTCAATCTTTTCACACAACTCTGAAACACTGCTAATTATTAATTTTTGAAGCACATTGCAATTATGAAGCACTGGTCACTCTACTACAATCATTGATTTCTACACAATCTCTTCATGCACACTCATTCTCTCACAGGACTAGAGAACCAACCAAATGATCTTCTTGTCTTCACATATTTTTAGTTTCTTGAGATGATTAAAACAATAAATTGCTGAGGTGATGAAGCATTCAAAAATACTTTTCACACTCTCCAATATGTCTGGATCAATCCTCTTGACTAATTCTTGCCACTTACATCACTTGGAGAGAAATATTCATCACTTTAACTACCTTCTATATGTTAGTTAAATTCTTTGACACATTTATCAAAACTCTCACATAAAACATTGCTGAAAAAACTAATAAAAACATCTAAGGTGCACAAGGAATCTGGGGAAATCACCAAAACAGAGTAATGCACCGCATGGTTCGCTAACTTCAGCTAGCATTCTCCCTTCTTGGCTTCTCCATCTGTGTTATATTTCCAATGTTACCCCTCATATAGTCTCCTTCCTTAATGCAGTTGATAGCTCATCTTCAAGAGGATGAACAAGACATAGTGGCAAGCTCTCCTAACCAATTTGACATCATGACGCATAGTAATAAGCTTCAGAATACATGCTTATGACTTAGTATGTTGTAACTTACTTTGCATTTTACATATTATTTGTTGAGAAAAAGAAGAAACAATATATATATATATATATATATATATATATATATATATATATATATATATATATATATATATATATATATATATATATATATATCTAAAGAAAATGAAAAAAAATTGAAAAAAATGAAAAGGGATGTAAAAATATAGAAAAATAACAAAAAGAGAAAAAAGGGAAAAAAAAAGGAATAAATCCCAAAAGATATTGGAAAAGGCACGCTAATCTAAATGCCTCCCATTATGGTTAATTAGTTGTTAATTAATTTAAACATAATTAGCAACTAATTAGAGTATTTTGTAAAGTTGATTTGACCTTGGTCCCACATTATAATAAATCGCGCTAATCTTGGCCATCGAGACATTCCCTGCTCATATCAACGGCTGGGAGAGTACCTCGGAACCCCCTCATGCCTTCAACATTTAACCAAGAGGGGGTGGGGTCCAAAAAATTGATTTAATAAAACCACTGATGCCGACGTGTCCTCCCCTCATCCACTTCAGACCCCCCTTCCATAAAACGCTTGCCATCCCCCCCAAAAATCGTTAGTTGACCATAACCACACCCGCCAAAAGAATAAAGGGAACTGCGCCTCTGCCATCTGTCCACCTCCCGTTCGTCGACCAATTAACTGTTAATTATCCTTTCATTTCCCCTCGACCATTTCCTTCCTGTAATAAATGTCCTGCCACTGTTAACGGGTATCCCTCCAAATGGTTAAACCCCCATTGCATAACTAAAACCCATTCGTTTTTCCTCCATTTCTTTTATGCATTCCATTTTACCAGCTGCATGCATAGGTCCAGTAAAACTAGACCAACATCAAAACACATCCTTCCTCACTGCAGCAATCGGCTAATAACCCGATAAAACATTAGCCCTTGCTTTTTTATATCATTAGCACGTATTCCAAAGGAAAATCTAAAATGGTGGGATAAAATCCAATGATTCCCCATGTCATAGACATAGATAGGTTACCCTTAATCAACTAGGAATATAAAAATTCCGAGACCCAATGTGAGTTCGACCTCTATGAATTGCACAGTTGGGCCAAATAGAAATTCCTTAATGCTAGTGATGAATTGAGTATGTGGGACTCCTTCCTGCCTCAATTCATTTTCCCTCAAACCCATTTCTTTCTAGGATTTGTAACCAGGTGTCGTTTCAGATACATTCCATGTCCAAGAGCTATTATTGCTCAAAACAATGATTTTTTGTTCACAGTATCCCCTGAGTCTATATGCCAAATGCTCCAAGAGAAACCTTCAGCCTCTCTACACCCTTTTTTTGTAGATTCTGTCATGGAAATCTATGAAAAGCTCACCTTCCCTCAAAGAGCTAAGATCTTTGAGATATTCTTACCTGAAAATGTGGAATTACTAAGAACAAATCTTCCATACCCCTCTTCAATGCTCCTAGAAATGAATAGTGAGGTTGTCTTAGTAGTTTATTGTGTATTAGGCTGTCCAACTGATTAGTGGGTTGATGAAATTATTCTAGGATTTATGTCAGTGTTTTTAGCATGTGTGTTGTAGCAACTACAACTGTCCAAAATTTTGGCTTGCATGAAAATTTTGGATCCTACCTTGGATCCCATGATCGATCATTCCTTGGTCACTTGTTGGTAAGATGATGATCTCAAGCTCCTCTCCTTGATCTTGAGAGTTTTCCATGTTCTAATCTTTATGCAGCATGTGTCATCTTTGGGCATAGATATTTTTGTTTGTCATGCAAAGGGAATGTTATTTTATTTCAAGGGAAATCTTGTGCGTGTGAGTTGTTTTCATTACATAGACATGTTTCGCACTCACTTCACGCGCTCTTGTCGCAAAGGTTGTTGCATCAACCAGAGTATGATTTATAAATTCTGGATGGTCTACGTTGTATTACTAAGTGTTTGTGTGTGATCATAGTCGAGTCCTATCATTGTTTACATCTGTTTCATTGATCTCACACTTAGCCATTTCCAGAGAAACCTAGCCTCATTCGACTTCCCGGAACTATGCACTTTGCTTTGGAAACCCTCAAGCTTTCTCCCTTACCTTCTAGAAATACATAGTGCACAGAGACCCTAGCCTCCCTTAGCATCCAAAATTGCGAGTGATTTTCTCCAGTGTCCTTACCCCAACCGAAACCCACTATCAATAGAAACTGTGCAGTATTGTCCCTCAGTTGCTCAATCTACCTTGCAACCTGAAACTACATAGATGTGTCCTCCTGGAACCCATCCTACAACAGTTCTTTGCATTGAGAAATTGCAGAGTATTGCTTCTCAGCTTCCCAGGCTGCACTGAACTAAAAAATTATGCAGATTTTTCCTTCCAAGACCCCATCCCGTAGCAGTGTCATGTGCCTCAAAACTGCGCAGTGTTGTCCAAGTTGTCCTGTCTGTCTTGCATGAAAAAACTGCGTAGATGGGCCTCCCAGGGCCTGATTCCGGCAGTAGTCACTGCCCACTGAAGCTGCGCTGATCTATATCTTAGTGACTACAGGAAAATGTGACATGCTAATATCACTCCCAAGGAGTTGAGGAGAAGGAACAAAAGACCAAGTGATGGAAAAAGATTAGCACCACATGCAAAATCCGTCAGATGCACGATCATCTTTAGGGTAAGTATGGTAAGTAAAGAATAACTTTCGAAGTACATCTCTTAGTTGATTTTGCAGGACTACTTTTCCTTGTCATATCATCCTGTCTTCGATAACATGCATGTGTGCAAACACAAAATTCATTTCATGTGTTTCCTCTACATGCATTTCTTCCTTTTCACTTGTTTAACCAATTGTCGTCTTCAACAAGTTGATTTCTATGTCATGCTTGCGACCTTGTTCTATTGATGTTGAAGGTTTTCCTTTATGTGTATGAGTTGTGTTCGCTATGTAAACATATATTGCACTCACACACTGATCTGAAAATGAAGATCTTAGATTACTTTTAAGGTATTACAGACTCATGTGCATGGATTTGCCTATATTACTTAGTGCAATTGATCGATAAGATTATGAATAACATAGACAAGGAAGCAGTTAAAGAAACATAATAGACAAACACACATAACACAACAAGTTTAATATGGAGTTCACCCAAAACGCTTGGGCTATGTCTCCTAGTTCAGCCTTCAGTGGTGACCTCTCTATTATGTATTCAAGAGCAGAGTTTTATAAAATGTGAGCTCAATTTGAGTCTCAACACAACAAATACAAAACAGTAGGAGTTTGCTTGAATCCCTCAAGCCTCTCTAAGTACACAGACTCCTTCTATCCTTCTCCGGCTTTATTTTCTCTCTGTCTCAGCACTGCTTGTCCCTGTCTTCTGTTATGCTTAAGTATAGTAGATGCATTTATGATTGGTCTGGATAACATATCTGCAACCTTATTGTGTATGCCCTTCCTATATCTGATGACAAGATGAAACTGCTGTAGAAAACCCATCCACCTATAGTGTCTTGATTGCTGCAATTTAGTTTGTGAGTGCAAATATTGAAGTGGTTGATGATTTGTATGAATGATTGTTTCTTTGCCCATTAAGTAATGTTTCCACTTTTTCACACTCTACACTAATGCATACAATTATTTATCATATGTGGGATAATTAACTACTGCAGAAGTAAATGTCTCAGAATGATAACATATGGGTTGACCATGTTGCATCAACACTGCTCCCATGGCATAGTCACTGGCATATGTTTCAATCTCAAATGGTCGTTGAAGATCTGGCAGTGCTAGTACTGGTGCTGTACTAATTTTTTCTTTCAAGGTGTCAAAGGCTTTCTGTTGTTTTCCTCCCAATTGAAACACCTTATTCAATCTTGTTAAAGCATTTAAGGGAGTTGCAACCAGGGAAACGTTAGCAATAAACTTTCTCCAATATTGTGTTGCTCGTACGAAGCTCCTAACTTCTGTAGCAGATTTGGGTTTAGGCCAGTTCACAATGACTTCAACCTTAGAGGGATCTATCTTCAATTCACCACCCCCTACAATATGACCCAAATAATTTAAAGATGTTTTTCCAAATTCACATTTTGATAACTTCACATAGAGATTTTCCCTTTTAAAAACATCTAAAGGCTGCTTTACATGCTTCAAATGTTCTTCCCATGTTTTACCGAAAACAAGAATGTCATCTAAATATACAATTACAAAATCATCAATAAAAGGTCGGAGCACATCATTCATAACTCTCATGAAAGTGGCAGGAGCATTAGTTAAGCCAAAAGGCATAACCAGCCATTCATACAGCCCTTGCTTTGTTTTGAAAGCAATCTTCCTTGCATCTTGTTTGCTACTTTGACTTGATGATAGCCTCTACGCAAGTCCCACTTGGAAAAGTAAACTGCTTCTTTCAACTGATCTAATAGATCATCAAAGCGAGGAAGAGGATAACAATTCTTGATCGTTATTTTATTCAATGCTCTGTAATCAATGCACATCCTCCACGAACCATCTTTCTTTCTCACCAACACGATTGGAGATCTGCATGGTGATGTGCTTGGTCTTATGAATCCTTTATCAAGCAGCTCCTGTACCTACTTCTTGATCTCTACATTCTCTAAAGAGGATAACTTGTACATTTCGATGTTAGGCAATGGAGCATCTTGCTGCAAATGAATATCATGTACTATTTCCCTTTTGGGTGGCAGACCTTTAGGTTCTTGAAATAGGATATCATATTCTGAAACAACTTTTTCTAAATCAGCTTTTTGTTTAGCATCACAGCCTTCAAATACATTGGTTTTATCAAGGTTCTTTTCCTTGACAACCATTAGTAAAAATTGCTTGCATGAATTTGCAATTCTTTTCATCTACCCTAAGTTTATGGGAGTGTAGTTATTTTTGAGTTTATGAGCTCTTACAATGTATTATGTTCCATCTTTAGTGAGTTGATACTTATTTTCAGCTCTATAGAAAATGGCTTTTCTATCATACAAGTAAGGACTTCCTAAAACAATACCACATATATCCAAGGGAACTATATCTAACTCAACCTCATCTACAAATTTTGACCCAATAGCAAACCTAAGTTTACATTGTCTAGTCACTTGTAGCTTTGCTTTATCACATACCCAACCTAATGGATATGGCTTCTTATGAGGTGTTGTTAGTAAGCCCAACTTATTTACAATTGTTTCAGAAATCAAGTTTACTTGTGAACCACTATCAAATAAAGTATCAATCTTTTGGTGCTTGGAAATAACCCTAATATGAAAAAGCTCATGTCTTTTCCTCTCATTATCTTCATTATCAATAGATTGAGTAGAATTACTTGTAGATGCTTCAAAATTTTTACCTTTTATACCTGTAGCTGTGACTATTGTTTCATCACCTGAGTCTGACCCCAAGTCTTTCTGAATAGCAGCAACAGTCTTCTTCTTCTTACCACCAAACTTTTTGGGTTTCAGCTCCGGATGCAAAGACCAACAGTGTTCATCATCGTGTCCATCCTTGTTGCAGTGAGTGCATGAAGGTTTGTCTTTCTGTACAGTGTTTGTCTTCCTCTCTTTCCATTTCTGCTTCTTCTTTTCCTTGTTCTTGATTGTAGAGGGTTTTGATGATCCCCCAATATTTGGGTTCACATTCTTGCCTCTAGCCTCTAGATGTGTAGCATGAACTAATACATCATCTAGGCTAGTGGGGTTAAACATGAGAATGGTGTGCCTCAAATAGCTATGCAGACCACCTATATACCTCAACAAAGTTTTAGGTGAGTCTAGAGAAATGCCTAGAGTTAAAGCTCTTTTTCTAAATTCTTGGGTATAACTTTGTACACTTTGACCCTTTAATTGGCGAAGAGTTTGCCAACTCATCATTGCTTGCTGCATATAAGCTAGTGGACAATTTCTTTTTTAATGGCAGAAACAAATTCATTCCAAGTAGAAAGAACTTTACCATGCTTCTTCAAATCAGCTTGTGTCTTGCCTTCCCACCACACTAGTGCAGTTCCTCCAAGGCGAAGGCTAGCCAGCTGAATATTTCTCCTTTCTGAATCAATGTTCTACACCCTGCAATATACATCAATCTGTCTAATCCAGTTATCTAGCTTTTCTGCATTTAATTCTCCATCATAGATTGGCAAATCAAACTTTACATCTAATTTAATCAAAGATGTTTTCTTCTTTTTCTTTTCAGGGCTAGGAGATGAGGATGATGGAGGTGATGGTGGAGGAGATGATGGAGGAAGCTTTTCCCCTTTCCCCTTGCCCTCTGAGGCATCTAGAGAAGGTTCCTCTACTCCTTTATCTCGTTTGGGTGTCGAAGTTCTTTCACCTTGACCCTTCTTGAATTCTCGATACATCTCCTCTACCATGGCTCTCATAGTCATGAAACTGTCCATGAATTAAGATTCTGATTCCAATGGGACTTGTTCTACCATTTTCCTCCTAGGATAGACTCTCCTAATTTCTAGATTAGCCTCAACCAGTTCTCCTTCTCCTAATTTGAGCTTGACCTAGTTAGCATTCAACAATCCAGCACAAGCTTGTCTAACCTTAGCAAACCTAAAGCTCTTATACCACTTGATCTAAAAATGAAGATCTTAGATTACTTTTAAGGTATTACAGACTCATGTGCATGGATTTTCCTATATTACTTAGTGCAATGGATCGATAAGATTGCGAATAACATAGACAAGGAAGCAGTTAAAGAAACATAATAGACAAACACACATAACACAACAAGTTCAATATGGAGTTCACCCAAAACTCTTGGGCTACATCTCCTGGTCCAGCCTTTAGCAGTGACTTCTCTATTATGTCTTCAAGAGCAAAGTTTTACAAAATGTGAGCTCAATTTGAGTCTCAACACAACAGATACAAAACAACAAGAGTTTGCTTGAATCCCTCAAGCCTCTCTGAGTACATAGACTCTTTCTCTCCTTCTCTGGCTTTGTTTTCTCTCTATCTTAGCACTACTTGTCCCTGTCTTCTATCTTCTGTGGCTTTTAAGCCAATTGGCGCTACCTATTCGTTTCCTCTTCTGGGCTCTCTGGCTCCTGGCCTCTGTCTGCTCAAATCCCCCTCTGAGCACTAGCAATCATTTCTAAACGCCTTCAGGGATGGTGGCCACCTGTTCTGTAACGAAAGGACCATCAGCGCCTTTGAAATCCTCAGAATAGTCATTCTCTATTTACATAGAGAAATACACTAAAACATGGGAAAATCCGCCCAAACGCAGTCTATCAGACTTCAAAAATCATTAATTCCGCCCTATATTCCCTTCGGATTTGTCTTTGGGCGCGATTGCAAGTGATTTTTGATCAACGGTTATTATTGATTTTGAGTGGCTAACGCGCATGGAGATTACCCGCCCGAAAAGGGTGGTTTTCTCTCTTTGATGCCTAGCCACGTGGTGGCCAATGTATGGACTCAGGTGGAGCCCAGCCAATACCACTTACCGCCTACAACCCGCCCGAAATCCCGCTTGTTATGGAAATTAAAACACATCTCGCTGCGTATAAAACCCTTTCAGGTCTGTTATATCGCCCAATTCACATTTCCTTTGTATTTGTAAAAATACATTAAAACACTGAAAATACCATCGAATGGCTTTATGGCGAACTTCAAACAATATACATTTGCATTTATAAACCCTTTTGGGTCCGGATTCATCATATCGGGTGCATTCCCTTTATATTTTGTTTATTTAACGAAAATGTGAAATACATAGCAAAACCCGTTTTCCAGAACTCAAAATATATTAAGCTTCATCTATAATCCCACCGGGCTCGGCTATCGTAGTTGCATGTATCGGCCCCGCCCCTTTGTGTTACTCCGATGTGATATTGCGATATCGCAATCGCACATCGCATAGTCCTGGGCCTTTGTATAAGTGCTCCACTGTATTTTTTCGATGCGATATTGCGGGTTAACACGGGTCATCGATCTGCGCACTTGATTGATGGTCCTCATTCACCCATGTTGATCATTGTCGCAACCTTTATGTGGTAGCCTTCGATAGCCTTCGCTTGCCATCGCCGATTGTGATATGCCGATTGGATCTGGAATGTTGATTGGCCAGATCCGATGGCTCCTGTGCATCACTATCTAAGCCTCCGATAACTCTGTTTTTGGCCATTTCTTCATGTTTTTCAAGCCCAATAGTGTAGTCCGCCATTTCTAAAAGTCCATCCTTTTGCGATAATTTTTTTCTTTTGAAGACTCGGAAGGTTTTTAGGATCCATTTTTTATCACACACGAAGTTGTAAACAATGTCACACAAGTGTCGTCATAGTCGTTCTATGATCTATCTCAATTGTCGTACTTGCCACTCTTAACCTTTAGACAGTCACACTGAGACATGTTGGCTTGTTGGTTTGAAGTGTCTTATTGTCGAGTCATGTTGAGTGTGTGTTCGTAAGGTCATGTATAAACGATTTCACTCACTCACACACTTGGCCATTTTTCCGAATATCTTTACTACAAAGTCTAATCCCTCAGTGACCAACCACTATTTCCTAGAATTGTGTAGAGCTTGAGGCTGCCCTCCAGGAATTCTGCAATGCACAATTCTAGAATCAACACAGCTGACTTTCACCCAGAACAACACAAAAGTTTCCCAAGAAGCCATCTCAGTTTGTGCTCCCCACAAGCCTATCCATCAAGCCTCCCACTAGTCAACCAACGAACTAGACTTGAGTAGTGACCCAGGGCTACACTTATCTCCAAAACTACGTAGAAGCTGTCCAACTTGCCTACATGCACTACTTGAATAAAATGCGTAGACATGAGGGATAGGAACTCACTTCCTGTCACTGCACTGCCCTAGGAAATTGTGCAGCTTTTCCAGGCAGTCCCCTGCTAGCCTACTCTCCACTCCTCCTAAAAGCTCCGCAGTTTTCATTGACAATCCACTTGATGCCCGACACCCCACTCAACACGGAAACAATGCAATCATGTCCTACTTAACTACCTCCCATAACTACGTAGTTCTGACCAGTAGGCTCCCGCAGCCCGATCCCGACCTCGTCTAGAAAACTGCGTAGTTTTCACTGCGAGTGCCTCCTACTCCCCGTGCTGCCTTCCCCGGAAAAACTTCACAATTCTTGCTCCCAGCTGAGCCATATCTCGTAGATGTCATTGTTGTCCTGGATTTCTCAACCTAGCCTCTTAGTGACCTTTGCATAGTTTTTCTCGATAGTGCCTTAGAGCCTTGCATTCCAGCCTGACATGTGCTCTACGCTGTTTTAGAGCCTTCCCCTCTCTCCTGGTCACCTACACCCAAAAACAAAAGACAATGCATCATGGTAGACTAGGGGATTTCTGGATTTGATGTTGTCTCATCATGAGATTGCAAAAATAGGTACATGGATGAGACATGGTGAGATGATGAATGGGATGAATAAGGAGCGCATTCTAGAATACTTGCTCGCGATTGGATGAACACATGAAGCATACCAAGTAGCAAGCAAAGGAGACACATGCACATGCATGAACCATCAAGTGAACACCAATATAATCAAAGACCTCGCACATTTCATCATGCGGAGATGAAGATATGATACAACAAGAGCACACTCATAACTTAACAACACATCACCTCAACACGGACAACACAACCAGCATGTGCATACCAACAATGTTATGTCGAGTCCTGTCATGAGTCATCTCGGCCACATCACTACTATGGGCCATACTTGTTGTAATCAATTTAATGTAACGTGGAAGTCCAAGAGACCCACGGATGAAGTCAAAGAGTCATGTCAGTCAAAGATTCATGTAAGTCAAATAGTCATGAGAGAAGTCAAACAGTCACAAGGGTCAGTTTCACCCTAGGCTATATATACCCTCTCATTTGTACAATAAAGTACTTTTCACCTTGGATCCTCCCACATAGCCTTGAGAGTCTGTAATCTTTTCTTTGAGGAGTGAGCAATGGCTCTAATGCTCCACTACTGGGGCTAGTGATGTATGGTGTACGAACGTGTCTCAGAACTTTAACTTAGTTCAAAAGCTTGTCAGAGGCTAGCACGTTTTCACACATGTATTGTATTCGTTTGTAAAACTATTCTTTGGATGCTTGTAATGCATGTTTCTTTAAATTGTTCTAAGATAGTTGAACTATTTCAGTTTTTTTAGTGCATATGCTGTTGGAAATGTGTTGTATCAGTTGTTATTGTTGTCTCGCCCATGTGGACTATTCCTTTGGAAACTAGACTGACTCATTCTTGTAAAATTGTTATAATGACCATCTCACTCATTTGGACTACTCATTTGGGTGTTGTACATGCTATTTGTTCACCTTTGTGTATGCGCCTGTCACATCCGTGTGGACTACTCCACTAGAAGATTCGCAGATTGTGTTGTGTGGTGTGTCTCTACCTAAGTTTGGACTACTCCCTTTCGACTTGAGACTCACTCTCACCCTCCCCTTCTGTAGTGAAAGAAATTTGACACAAGTGACACTAAGCACTCACTAGGCACACGAACCTCGCTGTTTGAAGACTAAGTATACCACTCTCATGTGCTAATGAGCAAGATCTAAGGAATATATTTAAGATAATGGCAAATGAGCCATCATATTGCATGGGACTCGTACACCAAATTGTGTGAGGTCTAGTTGGGACTTCATACCAGGTATCCCCTGAATGTTGGCAGATCAAGCACTGTCAAAAAGGTGAAAAACCTTTGCCATCATATTGGATGGGACTCGTACACCAAATGGTGTGAGGTCTAGTTGGGACTTCATACCAGGGATCCCCTGAATGTTGGCAGATCAAGCACTGTCAAAAAGGTGAAAAACCTTTATTGATCTTCAATTACAGTAAATTTTTCTCATGCGCAATACGTGATCAATTCTTAAAGTTTTCTACAGAAGGATCTTTTAAGTATCATTTAGTTCTTGTATACCTATTCTTATTTCATCAGGTAGATACATTTTAGTTTCAATTACAAAAGTTAGATGAACAGGTTAATCCTCAATTTGTAATTCATTGGACTTCCTTGGTGAGGAAGAAGACCAATGAATTTTTGTTCAGTGATTACAACAATTAGTTCCTATATATGGTTTCATGCTTGCTCAATAGTGATGTTGTTCCGAGGATTTTCTTTAAATCAAGAGAATTATCCACCTCAGTGAGTAGACAAACACTGGAGATTAGTACTTGTATAAAAACTACATAGATATAAGAGTATATGCATGTGAGCTTCCTCCATATAAACTTCCTAAGTTTTTGCCAATTCGGATTTTTGCATTAGAGTACATCAGGCAGATGATGAAAATGGATGAGCTGCACTTTGTGTTAGCTAAGAAGAAGTCTTAGTTTAAGTTAAGAGATGAGAATGGACCTTTTATTTGCAATACCAGAGTAGTAGCATATGAAGCAAGTCTCCTTTTGAAACAAATGAAATTCAAGTTTTACCTGGTCTTATGATCCCTTGGGGATTTTTGGGTAGCGGATCCCCCGCGTAATGGTTTTGGGGTTTAAAACCCACAATTTTGGGTAATGGTATTGTAAAGGCTCCGCGAAGTGCGCGGAGCATGAATTGTAATAAGTCAAGTCAAAGGGTAGTCTGCCCTAAAATATTGTAATTTAATCTAGAAGGTGTCGCCCTACCCATGGTCCGCGGACCATGGGAATGTATAAATAGAGCGAGTCTCTAAGTGTAGAACGTAGCTTTTATTCATATCTTAAGTATATGGGTTTCTGAAAGTGATATTCGCTCTGAGTCTGTAAGTTCGAGTTGTCGGTTGTTGTAGTAAAAGTAGGCTCTACAACTGTGTGCGCAGAGGCCTGGTAGAGTCCGCAGCTGTGTGCACACACCCCTGTAGCTAAGTGCGCAGGGTGGAATTGGATTGTACTAGAACGGAAGATTAATAAAAGATAAGTGTTTCTGAAATTTTGTGCATCTACTCATAGATCTGCATGTTTATTCTTCTGTTATGGTTTTAGGCATCTCTTTAAGGTTTATGTTTGCGCACACGTGTTACGAATATTGAATGATTGATAAAGACTACTGAATTAAGTCAGATCTATAAAAAAAACATACTAAGGGTAAGGGATCTAGATAGCGCCTCTTCACGCTCGATACAAGGGCTATGCCAAGGTCGGATAGCTGCGCGAAACAATGCAAGTGTAAAAGATCGTTTTTGAACTCTCCAAACCTCATCAAGACATCCCAAGGGTGCGGAAACCTAGTTCCAGCACCCTCCCATACTACCTCAGGTGAGACCTCAATCTGTGCTCCGTGGGCTATTGCCGAAAGGGTCAATAGTTTCGGGATTTGTTTGGCTAAAACACTTCTAAACCTGGGTCAGGCCCCAATAAGCCAACAAACGGTTCCATTGCCGGGACCGGGATCTGCCTAAGGGATGTAAGATGTCGAAACACTGGAACCCTACAAAGAAGGAAATTGAATATTTGTTGGATTAGAAGCTTCACAAGTTAGTGATACAAGAAAACAGAACTCCACAGATATCTAAAAAGAGGTGGCTGGATCACTACATATATATGGAAATCCATGAGATCTTCTTCACAGCCTTCTCTTCAGAGCTGTATGATTGGATCGTGAGGTTAGCCGATAGCCAGGGAAGGTGCAAGCTCGATCAACTGATAGTGTGGACTACAAATTTAGTACGCAGACTAGAGGCATCAGAAGATAAGATCGAACAGGTTGTGGACTATTGGCTCGACCAGATAATAGGAGGTTTTGTCACTGAGTTTGCGATAGATACAACTGTGAGTTATAGTAAAGCAGAACGACATTTTCTCAAGGGACCGCGATGTAGGTAAATCAAATCCCTGAATACCTGGATTAATATGTTGTTATGTGAAAAGAGGGTTATGCAAATACATTAATGAGTGGAGCAATGTGGAGTGGAAAGATCTACAAAGGGATCGAAGGGTTAGGGAACAGTCCTTTAATTTCACCTTCACGAGAGAGCGAGGAAGAGCGCGATTGGGTTTCTTTGAGGAGTGCGGTCGGTTTGATAAGGCAACACATTCCGCAGCTATCACCTCCACTTACGCCATCACCCACTTCACCTAATTCACCTCCATCTTCATCCACCCCACCTCCACCAAACCCGCAGTTCAGCATGGCAAGCGCGATCAAGCTACCTATATTCAGAGGAGTAGGGAATGAAGATCCAGATCAGTTTTGGTTCGTAGTAAGAGCTATGTGGGAAGCACATGAGGTTACGGATGACAAAATTAAGAAGGCCACATTGGTAAGCACACTGCAGGATCGCACACTGACATGGTATATCAAGCACTCGAATGATCACCCAAATGCAGGAATAGCAGAGATTCAGAATGCTGAATAGAGAGTTTAGCTAGCCGAAGTCAGATACACAGTCAATTATTGGGTTTTAAATAGATCACAATGCTTCAAGGTGAAACCCCTTGAAATCTGGATCAGAGGCTGAAAAGTACGATTCGCGAGGCTAATATGACACTGACTGATGCGCAACACCGCGCGTGGTTTGTGGCATCTTTGACACCACACCTGAGGATGGCACTGTCACAACAGAAGCTCTCAACCCAGGCATAATCATTGGAAATAGAGATGAGGTTGCATGAAACACTGATGCAAGATCCGGGGTTGGGAGTCCAACAAATCCACATGCAGCTACAAAACCTATGCTTGGAGATGCAGGGTTTGAAGTAGGACAGGGCACCCCGGCCGAAAGCATGCCAAGAAGTGTGGTGCATAAAATGTAAGGGCCAGGGCCACGATAAGGATCATTATTCGATATTCACAAACTACATGGCAGGATGGGGACCAATGCCATTGAGACTAGAGGCACAGGCAAGGCCAAGTGCGGCACCCACGCTCTATTGCGCGATTTGTCAGGTGGGAGGAAAGCACACAACGGACAACTGTCACCTATTGCAGAAGTATACACAAACTCCGCAGCAGCTGTTTTGTAATTTCTGTAGATCAGTGGGCCACGATGAGCAGACATGTCGGAGCTATGAGCTAATGATGGATAGGACCCCAACTTATCGAATGCAGACAGAAACGTGAGGCCTCGATCCAGCCGCAATAATAGCATGTGGGGGATTTCAAGGGTGAGGTCGAGGACGAGGAGGAATGGGGCCCAGAAGGGGCCACAAACAGTTAATCTGTTACAATTGTGGAGGACCAGGGCACTACGCTCGCGATTGTACCAACCCAATGAGAATATCTTGTCCGTACTATGAGCAGTTTGATCATGAAATGGTAGATTGTTCGACACTGATTGCAAAAATGCACGAGAAAGGGGTACTTGTTATAGACATTTTTGGGCACTACAACCCCAATCATACATGTCCATAAACCAAGGGCTCCTAAGTCCCTAAAAGTGTTGCTTCACACCCTAAAAGAACAAGGTTAGCTGATTACATCATCTCCCAGAAGTTCTCCACAGAAAATTGCTCAGAACTGGTCAAAACTGGACCATACAAACTGCCCAGTGCAGAGGGTACGATGCATCTCACCTGCTCAGTGTAAAAGGTGCGATGCATACTAGATAGCCCTTCTGTAGGGTGCAATGAGCGAGAGTAGACAAATGGCAGAGACAGTTTGCAAGGTGGATTGACACGAAATCTTCTAGAAACTTCTCCTATGACACTTGCCTCTCTGAATTCGCCCAGGGATGAGTAAGAGATCATCAATCTCCAAGTGGAATCAAAAAAATATCAGATAGAGGACACTAATCAAAAACCCAGAAGTTGACTCACCCCCTTGTAATAATCTATATATGGATCCCTCATCCCAGAGATCCGGAGGCTGGAATCTTGTATTTTGTAAGGAAGTGCTGTTGGTTTCTTGGTGCAACATCATAGTGTTGGGTTATCTAAGCTTTTCATGATGTGAAGAAGGGATTTCATGCTGAGAGGATGACGTTGGGTCAGAACAATTGGTTGCAATCCTCTTTTCTATTCTTGATATTAATAAAGCTATTCAAGTTTTCCTCCACATTCTTGTATGTTTGTTGATATATGCATTTTTGTGGTCAATATATATCTGGTCCTATATTGTTTATGATTGTAGATCTTTGTTCTTTGATAGCATTGTGCTGCTTTAATTCCACAGGTGCTCTTTGAAGCTGGGTAGACAAAGGAAGAGTGGCAAAGATCTGTCAGAAGGGAGAGGAACCAAGCAAGGAACCAAGTGCAAGACTGAGGTTGGTGTCCTTTATTCCCCTCTTATCTACTTCTCATAAAGGAAAGCGAAAGTAGTTTTAGTTTATTTGTTTCTAAGATAGCTACCAGTCTTAGTGGGACTAGCAGTTCCGAGTCGACACTAGATTTCCCGATAACAAAATGGTGACTCCGCTGGGCAGAAAATAGCTTGTTTGCTTTTCTATATTTGTTTGTGTTATAAACTTACAGACGGAGCCTGAAGTTAAGCCAGCTAGCCTTCGAATTGCATTTGTTATACAAGTGTAAAGTAGATCAACGCTGCTTCAATCTATCTCCGAGTTTTGTTTATAAACTGAACAATCGATTTGAAAACATCCTAATTTCCCTAGTGGTAGCTCTAGTAACCTCATTAGATGAACCCCTGTGATTTATATTTACTGATTATCACTTACTTAGCCTAAATCCCTGAACTGAGCTACAAACTGTGATCAAAATCCAGGTAAAAGTCTCACACTAGTACCATCACACCCTCTCTTCAAGGATATCAGTATGCATCGCACCTCCCATGTGCAGTAGGTGGGATGCATACTGGATTCCATGTGTAACAGGTGCGATGATCAGAAAAGGTTAATTTTGCCTTTAGACTTTGGTTTTTTCTTCACTCTCTTCAGCTCTATTCAGGAGTTTTGCTGTCTGTAGTCGGTATACCACTGTGGAAACCCCCTTCCTTTCCATTATTCCACCTCCATTGTACAAAGAACTGTAAGTGTTTTTATGTATTGTGTGCCATTTTCAGTTCTCTTTTACAAAGAAGTAGTGTAATCGAACTGTCGTTTCTTGATTTGAAAGTGTCGCAAGTGTCGTTTTCAGTCCAAGAAGAGAATCCTATTGTTCTGGATGATTGATTATACAGTTACTCTTGTATTTGATTTGAATTAGTAGTTTTTAAAGTGTCAAAAGTAGTTTTCAATTCAAAATAGTAAAGTGTCATCATTATCTTCCTTTCGTCTTTGAAAAAAAACTTGTTAGTACTGTCGCTTTGAAAAGATAATTTAGATTTGTACTTAACATTCTTCTTGTCATTCACACATTAAGAAGGCTGAAAACAAATACATGCATGTGCATTTGCATTTAGACTGCTTGTTGGTTTGATTTAGGACAGTGCATCTAGTGTGTGCTCTCTGCTCTATGTTGAAAGAATGTCGTCTCTCTTTCTTTAGTAGCTAGGATTTTCATTGCATAAAGAAGATTAAACGATTGCCTATCATCTTAGATTGCATTTTAGGAATTGTATATCTACGTCACGTGGTGAACCTGAAAGGCAAATTTCTTAAGAAAGATCAACTGTAAAATAAATTCAATGAACATAAAAACGCTTTGGAACCTAACGCACAACATCTAGAAGTCTAGGCTAGAGACGTATTCCGGCATCATAAAGCCTGGTAACTATCGCTTTCATTGTTGGTTGGGTGATTCCTCCTCTTTGAGATGACAAGTGCCAGTATGGACTTGTGCTCCCACGTACCATCGAGTATATATTGGGAGACCACAATAGGCTATATCCTTTATCCATAGGAAGTCGTGTCTGCCACCCTATCGATCGCAATGCACTGAACACAGCATTCGGGAAGATTGACTGCCGTATCGTAAAAAGTATTCTGCAGTTTTGCGATTGGTTTGGTAATCCCTCTATCTAGATTTCCAGAGTAGTCTCTTTCGTTCCTTTTCAGACTCCTTAAAGGAAAAGGTCCATCTGAGCACTTGTCACTTCAGGCTCATTAAAAATCGAAGGCGACTAGAGTCATCTTTTGTTTTTTCTGGACTCTTAAAAATTGAAAAAACAAGTTGTGTCAAAGCGTCTAAAATTTATTTTAATCGGAATAGATCACCATTCTCGCGTTGGTCTTAGGTTGAGAAAAATGGAGTCCACCAACCAAGGGTTTCCCCTTGGGGGAAATCCTAGTCCTTTCTCCTCTTAGGGAGATGTTGGTGCACCCCATATGGCCACATTGTCACTTCCAAGATTGACAATCGGCTTGCTCGTATGGCTCTTCTCGATCTCTGTTGTTCAGAACACCATGATTTCTAAGCAATCAAGTCAGCAACTAGATGATACCAAGGCTACCCCCCAACCTTCTACTTCGTCTGATTCTCCCTCTCCTCCTTCCCCTTCGCTTGATGAAGCTGGTAAAGCCAAAAATCAAGTAACCAAGAGGGAGAAGAAGGGGAAGGAGAATAAAGAGAAGAAGAAGAAGGAGCCAAAGGCGAAAAGGGGTAACCGGGCATCGTCTAGTGAAAATCCACACACTGCACCGTCCAAGGCTAAATCTCCATGTGTCATTTGCAAAGGAGACCACTATCATCGAGATTGTCCTTGCATCCCTCAGATCTTAAGGGACTGGTCTCCTCGTTTGCACAATCCGGTGTCATCAACCTCTGAGGATCATGTTGAAAGTACACCGTCAACTAGTGAAAGTGAAGTATTTGGATAAAAAAGGAAATGTAAATTTCCTTGTAAACTGTGTGAAGGTGATCACATCGTCCATCATTGTCCCTTCCTAGATGAGGCTAAAAGTGTTTTGGACGACCATCTAGTTTCACCACTACGGCTTGCTCCTGGATATAAGAAACTCTTGCTAAGTCCATCACTAGTTGAAAATCCGACTGACACGCCATTTTGGTAGGTCGAAGCATCTATTATTGAAGATAAACCATCTGAATCCACACCAGACGAAAGTCAAAAGTTCGAGGCAGAAGTTGACCCGGTCTTGCCTTTAGAAGGTCCATCTTCAGATGATACAGTCACTGGAGAGAATAAGAACAACACCGTTCAAATTATTTTCTTAAACATAGACTCCGATGAACATGGGGGCAGTCTACCCATTCCTTTACCGTAGGAAGGAAGCTCGTCAGAGTCATATCTAGCCATCTATTCAGTCCTACCTCCAAGCAACCTAGTTTTTTCCTTCGATTGGAATCTACTAGGTAGACCCCGTTTACCGGCTAGTGTACCATTCCGAATCATTGCACAAGTATACAAAATGGTCATGGTTGGTACCATCATAGATGAAGGGGCTTCTATGAGTATCCTTTCCTCGACTGCTTGGAAAGTGCTTGGTTCGCCATCGCTTCTGCCTGAGATGAGAAATTTGACAGGCTTTGACAAAGGAACCAATCGAACGTTATGGATCCTTCCCAATGTGCCGATAACATTGAGAAGGAAAACCATTCACATGAACGTAATAGTAGTCCAAGGATCTCTAGATTATAATCTACTCCTTGGGTGTGACTATATTTATTTCATGGGATCCATTGTCTCCTCACTCTTTAGAGTAATGTGTTTTCCGCATGAAGGATGAGTGGTCAAGCTCATAGACCAGCTTTCGTTCCCCGGCTCACACATAGAAAATAGTCAAATACCATCCCTAAATGGTCTTTTCATGTAAGGAATGTCTCATCAATCTCCAGTCCGTCCACCTGAAGAGCGCGAGTGATTCGGGAGGATATGACTGAAACCCAGGGGGCATGCACCCTGGTCTATTTCAACAGGAAAACCTTGGGTATAGGGTAGGTTTCCACGGAGGATATATGACTAGTTTGACACACCTGTCCATTTAGTAAAATGGGATTAGATTGGAATAAGATTCCCTCGTCAAAGTTATGTGAGTGGAGGCGACCGCGCCACTCACCTTTTTCTATTCCGGTAGACATCGCCAAGGAAGAATTTTGTCTGCAACGCGGATGGAGAGCTTTCATATGGTAACCTGGAAACGCTACTTCAGTATACCTGAGGGCATGCAAACCTTTTGTGAACAAGTGAAAAGCGACCAAAATAATGCTAACTCTATGGTTCCACTGACTTCAATTGCCTACGTCAGGTGAGTGGTCGAGTCGACCATTCATCTTCGCAGGGTCCAGATGGCACCAGCAAAGTAAAGGAAAAATTTTCCTACCTAACCTTGGTAGTGATCTTGGTAGTTAAGTAGAGGAGCGTAGTTGGTCGTTCCTAGCTTGCATACGAGAGGCAGTAGAGCAAAGTCTTGAATGGTGCAAGCTCCCTAAAAATTGAACCTATCGATGAGACATCCTTATTATACGATTGGCACGAGCAGTGTTACCATAGGGTTCAAGTTTGTTAAAAAATAAACCCGCCACGAGCAGTTTTTATGTGGAGTTCAAGCTCATTAAAAATTAAAAAATAAGCAATGGGCAAATGTTTCCCCTAGAGTTTAAGCTCATTAAAAAATGAACCAATTTCTGGTAAATAACCATTGTCAATGCATTATCATCAGCTTTTACGCCCTGGTCGTGTTCTCATCATCACCTCCACTCTGTTTTAGCCAATCATTCACTTCCATTTGATTGTTTACCCCTTTTGGGAACAACTGCGAAGAGTGATCCTGTTAGCCATCCTTGTGACACTGCCGTGATTGGAAAATTCCAAGCCTTACCTGGAATCAGCTGCTGCCCGAAATTATCACTCGTTCCTCAAAAAACAAGTCTCCTTTAAGCTCTTTTCATCTGACTCGTAAAATATGAAAAAATTGCAGAGCAATTGGCCTCTCCAGCTCATTAAAGTGACCAGAAGTGCTATCCCTCCTCTAGATTTTAATCTTTTTGGACCCGAGGAATTATTACACAAAAAGATCGAGTGCTTGTTTTGTTCGGCTCGTTAAAATTACCGAAAATTCATCCATTTGTATTATTTTATACTTTTTCGGACTTAAGGGATTATATGATGAAAAAGGATTATTGGAGTTTCCTTTACGTCCCTTTCAGACTCTCTAAAATTGAAAAGGACCGAGTTATCTTTGTCGTTAAACTCATTAAAACCAAATAGCGACAAACTTGTCCATGCAAACAAGAACGAGTTTCACTGTCGCTAGCCTCATTAAAATATAGCGACAGGTTTGCCCGAAGGGAAATTATAGAACAAGAATATGTTATCCTCCTCAAGCTTGACAAAAATAAAGAGGTACTAGTCAGCAATGACTGGGGAAAAATTGGGAAGAAAACTTAAAGAAAATTTGTTGGTAGCAAGGTCGCTCTTGAACATGACACTTTCACTCCACGTCCGAGTCGGGTTGGGTTATTCCGTTCACTGGTCATATCGCCATTGGTCCATCGCACCATCCATATTTTGGGTTAACGCTACCAATCCATGTCAGCGTTTGCAGTATGTTCAAGAGAAGTCGCTTAGAGAATTCACCTGTGTCTCATCCACTGCAATACATTCACACTCCATTCTTTCATGACCGCCACCCTGAATCCTATATCATCAGATTGTTTTCACCTGCGAAATCATTTGCTCAGTTTTGTGTTGTAGATGTGGGATTCATTAAGGCCTTCCTACGACGGGTCGCTTCTTGTCGACATCAGCTCATTATCCAAGAATTTAGCCTAGGAACAACCCTTTCAGTACTTTGAAGCTTGCATGCCTCAATGGCAAGTTTCTCACTTCCGGCGACAGGTTTACATCAATGGCCTTCGACCAAAAGATTTTGTGTGGTGTTCGATGCCAAGTCCCTTTTTCACACCACACAAATTGTACTGTAGTACCTTGAGGGTCATCATCATTATAGTGATTCCTCTCGCGCCTGTTAACAGCTTACATCATTGGCTGGTAATCAGGCGATGTCTTTCCATGTTCGACTCGAGAACATCTTTCACATGGATCGACTTGTACTTCGAGTAAGGATTGGACAGGTTTTGAAGACCCCGGATCTAGTTTCATCCATCCGGGCTGTGATATATTCAGGAAAATAAAGACATCAAATGTAAATCATTGCCGAACAGATGATCATCTGAATCAAGGGATGATGGCTCTACCGGAATCATCAGTCTACACACAGACAATTGTCTATCTTATGTACATGAAAATGAATTTATAAAGTTGAGCATGGGAATGCTTGCCTCAGATAGATCATGAAAATTATTATGAAGATAATGCATTGTATTGTATCTTATTACAGGTCGCCTTCTAGCTCGAAAAAACTTCGGATCCTCATGATAAAGCATTTCACCCGACATCAAAAGATTAATGACCTCATGCTTTAGGGGGCAACTGTTATAGACATTTTTGGGAACTACAACCCCAATAATACATGTCCATAAACCAAGGGATCCTATGTCCCTAAAAGTGTTGCTTCACACCCTAAAAGAACAAGGTCAACTGATTACATCATCTCCCAGAAGTTCTCCATAGAAAACTGCTCAGAACTGGTCAAAACTAGACCATACAGACTGCCTAGTGCAGAGGGTGTGATGCATCTCACCTGCTCAGTGTAAAAGGTGCGATGCATACTGGATAGCCCTTCTGTAGGGTACAATGAATGAGAGTAGACAAATGGAAGAGACAATTTGCAAGGTGGATCGACACAGAATCTTCTTGAAACTTCTCCTATGACACTTGCCTCTCTGAATTCGCCCGGGGATGAGTAAGAGATCATCAATCTCCAAGTGGAATCAAAAACTATCAGAGAGAGGACACTAATCAAAAACCCAGAGGATAACTCACCCCCCTGCAATCATCTATATATGGATCCCTCATCCCAGAGATCCAGAGGTTGGAATCTTGTATCTTGTAAGGAAGTGTTGTTAGTTTCTTGGTGCAACATCATAGTGTTGGGTGATCTAAGCTTTTCATGAGGTGAAGAAGGGCTTTCATGCTGAGAGGATGACGCTGGGTTAGAACAATTGGTTGTAATCCTCTTTGCTATTCTTGATATTAATAAATCTATTCAAGTTTTCCTCCACATTCTTGTATGTTTGTTGATATATGCATTTGTGTTGTCAATATATATCTGGTCCTATATTGTTTATGATTTTAGATCTTGTTCTTGGATAGTGTTATGCTGCTTTGATTCCACAGGTGCTCTTTGAAGCTGGGTAGACAAAGGAAGAGTGGCAAAGATCTGTCAAAAGGGAGAGGAACCAAGCAAGGAACCAAGCACAAGACTGAGGTTGGTGTCCTTCGTTCCCCTCTTATCTACTTCTCATAAAGGAAAGTGAAAGTAGTTTTAGTTTGTTTGTTTCTAAGACAGCTACCAGTCTTAGTGGGACTAGAAGCTCCAAGTGGACACTAGATTTCCCGATAACAGTACTACAGCCTACTCTGACTCAAAATATCCAAATGATGAGGTCCGAACCATGTGAAGAAGACCCTAACGTGAACATGACGCGCAGAAGTGGCGCGACCACAAGGGAAGATAAGGGGAAGTACCCCAAGGAAGATACATGGGTTCGCAAGACTCCTACAAAGGAACCTGAGTTTGACTTGGAACGCGCAAAGGAGATGTTTATGGAAGCTAAGAAGAGCTTCACAGAGGCCTCTACTTCAGGTAGTAAAGATCAACCAGAGACAGGAATGGATCCTTCTATGCTAACTACCTTTTTAGAGACATGCATGAAACTGCTACGCGACAATAAGGTAGTCAAAGGACTACAAGAGCTGATCGCTAGGTGCGCAGGGTCAGGTGAACCGCGCATAGTCCGGAAATTGGGAAGGCATGCACTGCGCACCGGGAGGGAAATGAGATTGACGGTGCAGATTGGCAAGTATGAAATGGATCAGGTAATCTTAGACTTGGGTTCGGACGCGAATGTGTTACCAAAGCAGACATGGGAACGCATGGGCAAGCCCATGTTACAGTGGTCTCCTATTCAATTACGGATGGCAAACCAACAAAATATCTTGCCCATGGGGAGATTGCAAGGGGTAACAGTGGATATTGAAGGTGCGAGCACGCAGACAGACTTTGAGGTAATAGAGATTGTGGATGACAGTAACCCTTACCCCGCATTGCTAGGAATAAACTAGGCCACGGATATGAATGGAGTCATCAACCTAAAAAAGCATAAGATGATATTCGAGAAAAGGTCCCTACACGTAGTATTTTTGCTGGATCCAACTGAAGGAGAGCACTACACTGAACCCGTGCACGAAGATGGAAGCGACGATGAGCTGGATTGTATCTATAATATAACTATGCAAGACCAGGATTGGCTAAATGCGACTGCAGATGGAAGGGTCTCATGGGAGCGTGTAGGTTCGTGCCCTTCAGATTCAGATGAAGAAGATGAATGCTGGCACAATTAGTTGAGCGAAGTGACAACGCTAAATTGTAATATGATGACTAAATCAATGTGTTGCATAACAGCCTAGGCTTGAGATCTACCGACATATGATGGGTTGACTACGATGGATGAATTCTTGAACAAGTTTGAGAGCGTAGTACCAGAGCACCAATGGTTCGATGCATTGAAGAGGGCGTTGTGTACGACACTTGCGTGTTGGTTGGGAACACATCAAGAAAACTTTGAAAACTGGTGCGGTTGTAGGAGGATGATGTGGCTACAGTTTGGGAAACTGGAACTACGAATAACCGAGAAATGTGACGGACGCGATGACCCACGCACGCACCTCACAAAATGGACCAAGGCCTATGGAGAAGAACCTCAGCCTGAATGGGTACACTTATTCTATCATACCCTAGATGTCATACCAAGGAACTGGTATACCGAGACAAAACTCCGACATGGTATGGGCGAATGGGATGTCTTGCACGAAGGATTTTTGTTAAAATTCTCATTTGAAGACCCATGGGCGGATACTATTGATGATGCGCTGCAAGCTGTGAAAGCCGCCATTTTCAAAATACCACAGGAACCACGGGAAATAGCTCAACCAGTATGGTCACCTCAGTTAAGCCATGCCCTAGAATGTTACAACATACAAGTGGAGGATGATGATGATGACCCTCAAAATATTAATATTCCAGAAACTGAAGGGAGTTGTGAAGTTCGAGGACCATCAATCGAGGACCCCGACATCATTGCACCGTTGAAAACAAAGCAGGTAAAAATTGGTACAGATGCGGAGCCGAAGTATGCGACGCTTGGGGATTATTGGGATGATGCCACGGTGGATAAGGTCATCGAGTTACTTCGCGAATATCAAGACTTGTTCCCAACTAAAATCATAGAGTTAAAGGGGATCCTTGGCAACTTAGGAATGATGAAGATTACTCTAAAACCGGACGCAAAGCCAGTTAAGCAATGGCCTTACCATTTGAATCCGAAGTATAAGGAAAAGTTCCATGAAGAGTTGGACAAAATGCTTGCAGCAGGAATTCTTGAACCAGTGGAAGGATTCGACTAGGTGAGTCCTATGATAGTGCAGGAGAAAAAATAGAAGGGCAAAATTCGAATCTGCGTGGACCTCAGGAAGCTTAATGATGCCTGTTTTCACGATCCATTCCCGACGCCATTTACAGATGAAGTATTGAAGAATGTTGGTGGACATGAAGCTTACTCATTCACAGATGGGTTCTTAGGGTACCATCAGATCAAGATCGTGCCGGAATATAGGAGAAAGACAACCTTCACAACTAAATGGGGTTGTTTTCAGTACACTGTTATGCCCTTGGGACTGAAGAACGTGCCAGCGATATTTTCATGCGTAGTGGTGGCCACAATTTTTTGGAGGTCTATTTCGATGACTGGACTGTATTTGGGTTAGTTTAAAACCATATAGCGAGCTTACAGTTGATGCTAGATACTTGTCGTCGACACCAGATTGCGTTGAACCTTAAGAAGTGCACCTTCCTTGTCCCCTTTGGAAATTTGCTCAGCCATGTGGTCTGCAAACAAGGCCTGATGGTGGACCTTATGAAGATTGTTGTCATTCTCAATCTGGAAGAACTGCGAAGTGTCAAACAACTACCCACCACGTTGGGGCACATTGGCTACTATCGAAAGCTTATTAAGAGCTATGCATAAATCACGTCACCAATGGAACAATTGTTGAAAAAGGACACTACATATTGTTGGAATGATGGTTGTAAGAAAAGTCTGGAGGTTCTCAAGGAAAAAATGGCATCCGCTCCCATTTTGGTTTTCCCAAAATGGGACATCGAATTTCATGTACATGTTGATGCGTCGTGTATCGTGCTAGGCATTGTACTCATGTAGGAAGGTGCAAAAGGCATCAATCACCCAATCGCATTCGCAAGTCGGTAGTTGTCCAAAGCCGAAAAGAAATACTCTACTACTGAGCACGAGGGACTGGCAATGGTATACACACTCCAGAAATACTGCCACTATCTACTTGGTGGGCACTTCAAGATGTATATCGATCATTTCGTGTTGAAATACCTAGTGAACAAGCCTGTGTTGGGGGGGCGCATATGAAAATGGTTGTTACTGTTTCAAGAGTATGACTTCGAGGTCATCGTAAAGTCGGGATGCTTAAATGCATACTAGATCACCTATCATGAATTGAGAACGGTGAGGAGCCAACAAATTTGGAGGAGGGACTACCTGATGGACAACTCTATGCAGTGCGCGTCGCGGACGACCACTTCAAAGATATAATCCATTTCTTAACCACAGGAACCATGCCGCAAGGATATTCAGTCCAAAAAAAGAAAGAATTGGTGGTACGCACGACATATTTTTCTATTATCGCAGCGCACCTCTACAAAATGGGAAACAACGAGATATTACGAAGATATGTACCTGAATTTGAACGAGGGCAGATCCTCATAGAAGCACATGGGGGGGCTGCAAGAGGACACTATGTAGGACGAGCGACGGCACAAAAGATTCTTCGTGCCGGACTATGGTGATCAACTCTACATCAAGATTCGAAAGCATACTGTCGGGCCTGTGACGTATGTCAATGAGCTGGGAAACCATTGCAAAGGGATGAGATGCCACTCAATACACAGATGATGCTGCAGCCATTTGAAAAATGGGTAATAGACTTTGTGGGGCCCATCAAACCTCCAGGGAAGATGGGTGCGCACTATATCATCACCGCGATAGAGTACCTAACTCGATGGGCAGAAGCACAGCCGGTTAAGGACTGCACGGCTGCTACAGCTACAAAATTTTTATTCGACAACATGTTGACACGGTTTGGATGCCCAAATATTCTAATGAGTGACCACGGAACGCACTTCCTAAATGAAACTATCAGTGCACTCACTGAGGAGTTTCGGGTGTATCATCAGCAAAGTACGTCGTACCACCTGCAAGCTAATGGGACAATAGAAGAATTCAACAAGATTCTCGAGACTGTGTTGACTAAAGTATGTAACGCGCAGCAAAACGATTGGGATTTGCACATACTTGCCATCTTATGGGCATACAAAACCACTTGCAATAAATTGACGAGTCAGACACCTTTCAGGTTAGTCTACGACACGGAAGCCGCCATGGCAATGGAATACATTATACCTAGTTTGCGAAGAGCAGCGATGACAGGAATGGCAGACCACAAAACCTTGGAAGAGAGGCTCGCGCAACAGGAAGAACGTGAGGAAGAATGGTTTCTGGCGGGATTCCATTAGCAGGTATAGAAATAGCGCGAGAAAGCTTGGCACGATTGCCATATCAAGTTGCACACATTCAAAGTAAATGATTTAGTATTGCTGTATGACAGCAAGGTTGAAAAATTCCCTGGAAAACTCCGAATGCATTGGTTGGGACCATATGTGGTGAAAGAGGTCACAGGCAGAGGCGCAGTCCAAATCGTCAAGCTTAATGGAGAGCCCGTCCCAGGATGAATAAATTGCAGTCACCTGAAGCCCTACACGAGTGGGTCAGCTATCTGACTAACTGACCGAAGCACAGTCTTAGCACTCCAAGCAGTTGAAAGAAGGCGCGAGACTATAAACGAGTCTGCAGGAGAGTTGCATGGAAAGAGGGTTTCGCGTAGGCCGAGTCTATCGTAGGAATCTCGGTAGCGAATAAGGGGATATGCTGCTACGCGGACAGGCTGGAAAGTGACCATTGTGGTCGTTGTTCATGATAAGATGGTCAATTTAAGACAATGAGGAGTATGTTAGAAAATTATATATTATGGAGCAATGGAACACATGAAATATTGCAGAAATATAAACACAGAAAACGCACAAAACAAGAGAGACACAGATATACGTGGTTCACCCAGTTTGGGCTACGTCCACCCCGAACAGCCAGTCCTTACTTTTTATTATCCAGCAAAATGAAGAGACACAACCTACAGCAAATCCGCTGTAATATCCTCTGTTTTCTCTCACAGTCTCACTTCTCTGTTTCTCGATCACAGAATACAAATCTATCTCATAGCCTCAAATACAATACCCTCATACAAAGAGAGGGGTTGCCTTCTAGGGAAAAAAACCCTAAACTAAACATAAGTTCTACCGACAGATCATCCGCCTAATGAAAGGCCCAGATTGACTAGAAATTACTATACTTTTACAAGGCAATTTTACAGCTGTTTTTAGCTTCGGGGGCGCTGCCCCCGAAACCCCCCGCCAGGGGGGGGCTCCCAAAGGTCGCAGCCGACCCCCCTGGACCCCCCCTACAGCGAATATTTTACGGGCGGCATTGTCGCCCCCATTTCGAACTAGGGTCCTATGTGGCGATACCTTTGAATATAGAAGATAATCAGGCTCCACACCCAACAATCTCCCACTTGGAGACTGATTGTAGCAACTCCACCGCTGCTCCATTTGCTGGACAATGACTCCTCTTTGGACCTGGCTGTTTCTCATCTTCATCGTCATCCTTGAAGACCAACTGAAACTGAGCATATTCTCAGTTTCTCCCTGGTTACAACTTTTGTTAGCATATCTGCAGGATTCTAGCTAGTGTGTATCTTTTCCAGCTTCAACTCTCCATCTTCCAACACTGATCGTATGAAATGGTACTTGAGCTGTATGTGTTTAGTCCTGGAATGAAATGTTGAGTTCTTTGCAAGATGAATGGCACTTTGGCTATCACTGTATAACGTGCCCATATCATGCTCCTTACCCAATTCACCCATAAACCTTTGTAACCAAATCATTTCTTTACTAGCCTCTGTAGCAGCAACATACTCTGCTTCTGTTGTTGAAAGTGCAACAACACTTTGGATTTTTGAAACCCAAATGACAGCTGTTCCTCCAACAGTAAATACATATCCTGTAGTGCTCCTCCTGTTATCTCTGTCACCTGCCATATCTGCATCAACATATCCTTGTAGGGAGATGTTTGAACCACCAAAGCATAATGCTTGATTTGTGGTACCTTTCAAATATCTGAGAATCCATTTCACTGCCATCCAATGTTCCTTTCCTGGATTGTTCATGTACCTGCTTACAACTCCCACTGCATGTGCAATATCAGGCCTTGTGCAGACCATTGCATACATTAAGCTTCCAACTGCTGATGCATATGGAACTTTAGACATATAATCCATGTCTTCTTGGGTCTTTGGGCACATTTCCTTGCTAAGTTTGAAATGGCTAGCAAAAGGTGTACTAACTGGTTTTGCATTGTGCATGTTAAATCTTTTCAACACCTTTTGTATGTACTCATTCTGAGACAATGTTAATTTACGATTTTTCCTGTCTCTAGTTATTCTCATACCAAGGATTTGTTTCACAGCTCCCAAATCCTTCATTGCAAATGAATTTTCCAATTTTCTTTTGAGCACATTTATTTCCTGCATGTTAGATCCTGCAACAAGCATGTCATCTACATACAGTAACAATATAATATAGCTGCCATCATTTTGCTTTTTCAAATAAACACAATGATCAGAGTGACATCTAGTATAACCTTGTTCAGACATAAACTTGTCAAATTTTAGATACCACTGCCTTGGAGCCTGTTTTAAGCCATACAAGCTCTTCTTCAACCTGCACACTAATTTCTCCTTCCCTTTCACCTCATATCCTTGTGGCTGCTGCATATATATCTCTTCCTCCAAATCCCCATGGAGAAAGGCTATCTTTACATCTAACTGCTCAAGATGAAAATCTTCAGCTGCTACAAGACTTAAAATAGTTCTGATTGAAGTCATTTTAACAACAGGAGAAAATATTTCATCAAAATCAATACCTTTCTTTTGTGCAAACCCCTTCACCACAAGTCTAGCTTTATACCTCTGTTTTCCTCCATCTTCTTCCTTCAGCCTGTAAACCCATTTATTCTTCAATGTAGTTTTTCCTACAGGCAACCTGACTAAATCCCAAGTCTGGTTATGCATTAAGGAGTCCATCTCTTCTTCCATGGCTACCTCCCACTTCTTCCTACTTTCAACCTGCATTGCTTCTTCATAACATTCGGGTTCACCGGAATTAGTCAACAATAAATAATATAATGAAGGAGAGTATCGTTCAGGGGGTCTACCTATCCTGGTAGATCTTCTAACACCACTTTCAGGTGTTTGGGGTGCCTGTTGCTGTTGTGGTGGTTGCTATTGTTGTGGTTGTTGATTATTATTATTTTCAGGCACCTTTACTTTTTCAGTGATTTCATCAAGGACTGCGTATTCCTTGTTTTCATTTTCCTGTTTCTTTTCCTGCAACTGATTCTTATACAAGACCTTTTCATTGAATATTACATCTTTGCTCCTAATGATTTTGTGATTTTCGTAATCATATAAGCGATAACCAAAATCATTAACACCATATCCAATAAAGGTACATTTCTTTGACTTTGCCTCAAGCTTTGTTCTATTTTCTTTATCAATATGGACAAAGGCCTCACAACCAAAAGGCTTTAAAATAGAGTATTTTACCTTTTTACCTGTCCATGCTTCCTCTGGAACACCACCATCCAAGGAACTTGAAGGCCCTCTGTTTATTAGATAAACAACAGTATCTACAGCATCTGCCCAAAACTGTAAAGGCAATCCTGCATGCAATCTCAAGCACCTTGCACGCTCCATGATTGTTCTGTTCATCCTTTCTGACACACCATTTTCTTGTGGTGTTCTTGGAACTGTCTTCTCTCTTCGAATTCCATGCTCTGAACAGTACCTATCAAACTCTTTGCTGCAATATTCACCTCCATTGTCTGATCTAAGACACTTCAATTTCTTTCCTGTCTCAATCTCAACCAAAGCTTTCCATTTCTTGAAAGTATCAAATACATCAGATTTATTCTTAATACAATAAATCCAAGTTTTTCTAGTTTCATCATCAATAAAAGTAACATAATAACGAGAGCCACCGAGAGATGATACCTGAGCAGGTCCCCATACGTCTGTATGCACAAGCTCTAATTTTTCGTTCTTCTTTTCTTTCCCAACTCTGAGAAATCTGACTCTCTTCTGTTTTCCATAAATGCAGTTCTCACAGAAGTCCAAATCAACATTCTTCAAACCCGGCAACAAATTCCTTGAGTGAAGAATCTTCATCCCCTTTTCACTCATGTGTCCGAGCCTATGATGCCATAATGCTGCATCTGCTCCTCTGGAAGTTAAAGCATTAACATAGTTAGAAATACCATTGCATAAATACAATGTACCAACCTTTTCGCCTTTTGCTATTACCAGGGCTCCTTTAGTGACCTTCCAAGCTTTATCTGTGAAAGTTGTCACACAACCTTCACCGCCTAACTGCCCTGTTGAAATCAGATTTTTCTTTAGATCTGGAACATGCCTTACCTCCTTTAATAGCCATTGGTTTCCATTCTGCTGTTTTACAAGAACCTTACCCATTCCAACGATTTTACAGGGTTTATCATCACCTAGACGAACTTGTCCAAAATCTCCCTGAACATAGTCATGAAAGTATTTCTTATCAGGTGTGGGATGGAATGAAGCCCCTGAATCTACCACCCAGGAATCAGTAATATTTTCGAAAGAAAGAATCAAAGCATCTTGTAACACCTCACCTGTCACATTTTCTTCATGATTGTTTTCTTGCTGTGCATCTCCTTCTTTTCCCTTCCGAGATCTACAGTCTTTCTTTAGGTGTCCTTTCTTTCCACATTTCCAGCACACTATCCCCGATCTGGACTTGGATCTGCCTTTCCTTGATTTACTGCGATATCCTGAGCTCTTTCCTCTTTCCATTTTTCTTCCTCTAGACTCTGCACTCAAAGCATTTCCCGATGTCTCACCGGAGCTTTTCCGTCACATTTCCTCGCTAAGGATAGCACCGACAACATCATCAAACTTTAAAGTACTAGATCCAGAAACAGAGTTACTAATGGCCATTACCAAACCATTCCAACTTTCTGGTAATGAGCACAAGAATAACAGAGCTCTAACTTCATCATCAAAGTTGACCCCTACAGAACTTAATTGACTTGTAACTGTATTAAAATCATTTAAATGGTTTGCAACAGATCCACCTTCCAACATATTCATATTAAATAACCGTTTCATAAGAAATACCTTGTTTGAGGCCGAGGGTTTTTCATATAGTTTCGACAACGTCTGCATCAAACCCTCTGTCGTGGTTTCCTTCGAAATGTTGAAGGCGACTGACGCAGCAAGGCACAACCGTATTGTTCCGAGTGCCTTTCTATCGAGAAGGTTCCATTCTTCGTCTTTCATACCCATCGGCATCTTTGTTTTTCTGCCCAATGGTAGGTATAGATCTTTCTGATACAGATAATCTTCCATCTGCATCTTCCACAGCGAGAAGTTTTGGCCGTTAAATTTCTCGACCCTAAACTTACCATCTTCCGCCATTTCTCCCACTCGAACCAGGAACCCTTCTTTCCTGCGAGTTTATCAGCCAAATAGACCTTCGGCTCTGATACCAGTTGTTAGAAAATTATATATTACGGAGCAATGGAACACATAAAATATTGCAGAAATATAAACACAGAAAATGCACAAAACAAGAGAGACACAGATATACGTGGTTCACCCAGTTTGGGTTACGTCCACCCCGAACAGCCAGTCCTTCCTTTTTATTATCCAACAAAATGAAGAGACACCACCTATAGCAAATCCACTGTAATATCCTCTATTTTCTCTCACAGTCTCACTTCTCTGTTTCTCGATCACAGAATACACATCTATCTCATAGCCTCAAATACAATACCCTCATAAAAAGAGAGGGGTTTCCTTCTAGGGCAAAAAACCCTAAACTAAACATAAGTTCTACCATCAGATCATCCGCCTAATGAACGGCCCAGATTGACTAGAAATTACTATACTTTTACAAGGCAATTTTACAGCTGTTTTTAGCTTCGGGGGCGCTGCCCTCGAAACTCCCCGCCAGGGGGGGGCTCCCAAAGGTCGCAGCCGCCCCCCCTGGACCCCCCCTGCAGCGAATATTTTACGGGCGGCATTGCCGCCCCCATTTCGAACTGGGGTCCTATGTGGCGATACCTTTGAATATAGAAGATAATCAGGCTCCACACCCAACAGAGTAGATGGTGGACAATCAAGACACGAAGTCAGAACTAGATTTGAAACGATCTTCCGCCAGTACCACATTAATGAGCCAAAAAAGGGGGGAACGGTCAAATTTTAATTTCAACAGGCCTATAAATCATGGCTGGTCATCCACCGAAAAAACTGTGGCATCTTGAGACTTAAGTTATTGTGCTATCCAATAGGTATGGACCCGTCGAACTTCGACGCTTTGAGAGTAAGCCCAATGGTTGCGACATTGCCAAAAGAGACGTAGGACCTTCGGGACAACGTAAGGTCGACAACCAAGGTCGTCCCACTGAGCCCAACGTCAGCGGTGGGAGATGTACTGAAAATGCCCCGACAGATAGCAAAACCGGTCCCGATGTCACCACGAAACCTGTGGTCTTGTAAGCGATCTATGAAAGATAAGGGCAAGATGGTGAATCTTGAGATAAAAGACAGAATTCCTTTGAAAAGTGTGTCCCTAGGCCATGTGCCCATGACGAAACTTGAAGATTGGGACCTCACGAACAACAACAACTCTCTTGCAAAAATGCAACACAAGCTTCAACAGACATTGAGTATACTGGACCAAAGATCGCAAGCTTGCTGCTCTTGCACAAAAAGTTCATGCATTTGACATCTCAGCTAGAGCTAAAATCCTATGAGGGGTCGCTTTTTGTTAACCTAGCAGAGCAGAATGAGCATCATCAGTTAAGCGAATTAGTAGGGCAATGGAGCAGGAGCTTGAAGAAGTGTTGTAGGAGGCAAGAATGGAGCAACAGATTGTAGTGCGTCACTCACAGGGATGGTGGACCGCAAAGCCTTGGCAACGCGCCTCGCCACACTGACGAGTGACTCGGGATGAGTCACGATGATTGTGTTGGGGGTCTATTGGGTAGCGGATCCCTCGTGTAACAGTTTTGGGGCTTAAAACCCACAATTTTGGGTAATGGTATTGTAAAGGCTCCGCGAAGTGCACGTAGCGCGAATTGTAATAAGTCAAGTCAAATGGTAGTAGTAAAAGTAGGCTCTACAGCTGTGTGCACAAAGGCCTGGTAGAGTCCGCAGCTGTGTGTGCGGAAACTTGTAGCTGAGTGCGCATGGTGGAATTGGATTGTACTGGAACATAAGATTAATAAAAGATAAGTGTTTCTGAAATGTTGTGGATCTACTCGTAGATCTGCGTGTTTATTATTCTGTTATGGTTATAGGCATCTCTTCAAGGTTTATGTTTGCACGAACGTGTTACGAATATTGAATGACTGATAAAGACTATTGAATTAAGTTAGATCTATAATAAAAACATACAAAGGGTAAGGGATCTAGATAGCGCCTCTTCGCGCTCGGTACAAGGGCTACGCGAAGGTCAGATAGCTGCACGAAACAGTACAAGTGCGACAGATTGGTTCACGAACTCTCCAGACCTCATCAAGACATCCCAAGGGTGTGGAAACCTAGTTCCAACACCCTCCCATACTACCTCAGGTGAGACCTTAGTCCGCGCTCCACGGACTGTTGCCAAAATGGCCGGTAGTTTCAGGATTTGTTTGGCTAAAACACTTTTGAACCTGGGTCAAGTCCCAATAAGCCAACAGGGATTATTTCTAAGCTAAGGGTAGATCAGAAAACTACTTATGCACACACTCCTAGACTAGAGATTGAACAATACATGAACGAAGAGGAGTGGCAAGAAAAGACATTGTAGGAAGCAGAAGAGCAGGTTTTCATTTCTATAACTTCACACACTCCAGTACCACAGGAAAAACTTGTTAAGAGGACAAGGGAAAGTATTTCCCCTCTAGTTTCACAAATTCAACAGAGAGACTTTATAATGTACAAAACGAAGAAGAAGAATTCTCTTGAAGAGCCATGTTGGAAGAGAGTTAATATGAACATACCACATTAGTTTTAATAGGTCCTCATGCTGCAACATTTCCAAGGATCGAGGATATTTTCTCAAGCTCTCCAGTATCTCCAGTCACTCAAGACCCATTAGAATCAACTCATACAGGAGAGGTAACTCATGGTACAACAAAAACAAGTATCTTTCCTAGATACAGGGAAATTAAGAAGAAAAATGAAGCGCTAAAGGCCACCACTTATTCTGAATTCTAGAAGAAAACGTCATCTTCCCAACACAAGCTTCTCTTAGCATTAGATACTGAGAAAGGATAGTTTCATATGGCCCTTGTGGAGCCTAAAGTTCCTTTTCCAAAAAATATAGAATATTAGAAACAATCGTTGTTTACTTTTGACACTAAACATATTCATCCTATTCACCAAATTGATTTACATAAGCAAGCTGGAGAAATGATTTACTCCACCTTGACTAGTTCAGCAATGGCAACATCTAAGTTGCAGGTTTCAGTGAATAACATTCAATCTCAGCTAAAGCTAGAAAATATATCATCCCTGGCCAAAGATACCAAGATAAAATCCTTAGAAGATCTGGTAATCAAATTGGGATATGATCCCAGTAATGTTAAAGTTATTGAAGAAATGATCAAAAGGACAAATGTTGATATTCAAGCATTGAGAAAACAGCTAAAACTCCCTACTACTAAAGATCCACAGACCAAAGAAGTTGGTGAGTTAGAAAAAGAAAAGGAAAGTGTGTTCAAAATTATTGTTGAACAAAATTTACATATATAAAGGATGAAGACTAGACTAGAAAGTATATTAAAGGAAAAGGAACAACAAGTTGATGTGGCAGTAGATATTCCTATAGTAGTAGCTTCTATTGCTGGGACTTCCATTGCAGCAACTATAACAGTGGAAACATAGTCCACAGACTCAACAACTTATTTAGCTAAATAAATGGAATATTTATATATAAAAGGTCAATAAATTGAAAAGCTAAAGGCTCAACTCAACAATCCCTAGGAACGTAAGCTAAATATTGATAATTCTTACTTGGTACAGCTTCAAAAAACTCTTAGACTAACTTAGAGAATAGAGACTCTAGAAAATAAGTTTTCTATTTCTCAAAGCATTGCACAGGCCAAAGAAAATATTTGGCTAGATATTAATGAGTCTATGACTAATTTATGGCCTTCCATTGAAATTATTTTTGAATAGGAAGAATTATTAGAAAGGTCAAAGGAGGTAATTGCAGAAGTAAAGAAAGACCTGGGTCAAAAACTAGGAGATGCAACAACATTGATCAGGATTTTGAATTCAAAGACAAGAGAAGAGCTGGAAGAATATGATACTGAGCACAGAACTGAAACCATTTTGGAAGTAAGAAGGATACTCACTAAAAGGAATTTAATGTTGTAAATAGAAAATAAATGTCATAAATTGGAAGCTAACATTCACAAGTTCCATAAAAAATTTAACGTGCTTCATAAAAAAGGACATCTAGGATTAAGGGGAATGGGAGATAGTTTGGTTCCCCTTGAAGAATACCAGCATAGGTTACATGCTATAGCTATAGAATAATCTAGATTTGCTAATATTAAGGGAACTATTATAGGAAATGCCTTTATTGAAGGTTTGAGTCTTGATTTATTAATAAATCATGAAATCAAACATTTGTTCATAGTCAAACCCACCTTTCAGAAATACACTGAAGTGGATGAAACATACAATAGGTTTCTGTAGAAAATATGGTGCAGGTTAACCCGATAATGCAATATAAATCAAAGCAGAATATTATAACCTACTTCTACTATCAATTTTGGAAGCTTAAAGATCGAGGTGATCAATATAACCAGAAGAAGAAGAATCAATGCACAATACACATGAAAATACTTTGGGGAAATCCTCAGCTAAAAAGCCCACTATCTGTATTATCATACAAGGTGGAAATACACAAAAATTATACAAAGCCTTAGCTCTCACAACTAGCCAGCTCTCATTACAATCCTCATAGATGCTCACAGAAAATCTTGGCTGCTCTCCAACCATCCTCTCTACCCTCCAAGCTCCTATTTCCTTGCGCTGTTCCTCTGGGATGATTCACCTTCAACCAAGTGGAACACTGATCTCACACACTGTTGGAACTGCGCAATCATCAAGGAATGATGCCTTGACTGCATGCATGAGTTTTCTTTATAAGAAAACACATGCAACTAATAGTACATTGTCCTTGACTTTAATCTCAACTCGGTCTTTCTCAGAATAGAAATGCATGAGTTTCTGATGAGGGAATCTTCAGTTAATTGGAGTACACTAGTTGAATGCATACATGCATCAACTCACTGTTAACTCTCTATTAGTTCCTCAAATAGTTTGGAACTAATTTAACTAGACTTAACTCAGTAAACTGAGTTAAATAATTACAACTCAAATATAACTCAATATTATCTCCTTAATTTAAGGCTTATCTCCTTAATTTAAGGGATAACTCTTGCATGAATTAAGAAAGACTTCTAACTTGAATTTCTCCATCTAATTAAGTCAAAATAACTTAATTAATTATTTCCAAGCAGCTGTTAAGACTAAATTCGATTTTAATTCACAATTTAATTCAAGGACAAATTAAATTGGAATATTCTTGTTGCCACATTTCAACACTCCCTCTCAACAAGAAAGGGATTATCTTCCATCTCGATCCTGTCTCTATGGAACTCGAATTTACACTTTGACAATGCCTTTGTCAAAATGTCAGCATTTTTATCCTCTGTCGAAATATACTACAACAACATGATCCTCCCATCATCAGCAGCTTGGTTTACCTTGTAAAGCCAACGGGAACTCACAATTGACTTGTTCTCCAGTCTCGGAACCACGTCCCAAACACGATTACGAACTATGGAGTCATACTCCTCCACCATAGCATCAACCCAAATCGGTTGCTGCACTGCTTCATCAAAGGAAGATGGCTCGGTCTGAAAACATTCCCCAGCAAGGGCCATGTATCCATTGTACCTCTCAGGTGACCTCCTCTGTCTGCGCTAAAAAAATGGTGCTCCCACATTCTCTCTCGCATCCTCCAACAATCTGTCAGCTTCTCTTGTGTGCTTCCATCCATCTCTGGAAGACTCTGCTTGAGTGGATGTCTCCACTACTGAAACCTCTACATGGGGATGCTCCACATTAGTCTGAGGCTCCTCCTCCTTAGGAACCAACAGTTCCTCCACATCCTGTAGTTGGAGCTCCATCTCAAGGGAAACTCGCATGGCCTTCTGCTCATCAAAATTGAGATCTTTGCAAACCACTATCCTCCGACTGGTAGGCAAGTACACCCAATAGTTGTGAGGTGTATCAGTGTACCCAACAAGTATCCCCAACTCTGCTATTAGCTCAAGATTCTTCTGTTCATCCTTTGTCACATGGCAATATGCGGATGAGCCAAAGATCCTGAATTGACCCACATCTAGTCTCTTACCAGAGAAAGCTTCCTCTGGTGTCTTCATCCAAAGTATGTGATGTGGGATTCTATTCTACAAATAGACCATTGTGTTGCATGCCTCAGCCCACAAGTGAAGTGGTACACCTTGGTTATGCATCATTGTCCGTGCTTCCCCTACAATAGTTCTGTTCTTCCTCTCGGCCACCCCATTCTACTGTGGGTTATGAGGTGCCATCAAATATCATTTAATTAAACTCTTAAGAGACATATTCTCCACCATTATCACTTCTCAAGGCCTTGATCTTCTTCCTTGACTCTTTCTCGACCAAAGCTTTGAACTCACAAAACTTTGTGAAAGTTTGGTCCTTATTTTGCATGAAATAAATCCAGCATTTACGAGAATAGTCATCTATGAAAATCACATAATACCTTTGCTTCACTGTGGATGCTGTCGAGAATGGTCCACACACATCAATATGAAATCGCTCTAAGATAGACTCTGCTCGACTGTCTCGATCATGAAAGAAATACTTGATGTACTTTCCCAAGGTACAACCTTTGCATGTGTAAACTTGCTCAAGTTTAAATTTGGGAAGTCCTGTAGATATCTGTTGCATTATATTCAAAGCCCCATGTGCCACAACTCGCCAATGTCTTGGATTGCACCAATTTTGCTTTCGTACTCAATGCTGCACAATCATCCACCTCTAGTTTATAGAGATTCTTTAGCTAAATCCCTATCCTCTTGGTCTAACTAGTGGCTATGTGTCTTAGGAACACCTTTCCTTTACTGAAGACAACATCGTAGCCTTTTTCCTCCAACATCAAAACTGATACCAATTTCTTCTTCAGTCCAAGCACATACATCACATCTGTTAAGGTGAAAAGAGCTCCATGCTCCCTCTAAAAAGCAATCGTGCCCACTCCTGAAAAACTATACCTTTTGTCATCACCCATCTGTATGCACATCTTGAGGTATTTCTCCTCCAAGGCACTGAATAAACTTTTATCACCGGTCATGTGGAATGAGGCTCCACTGTCAAGATACCAGACACAACCCATCATCGATGACAAAATGCATGCGATGAGGGTAAATTCCATTTCGAACTGAGAGGCTAATGCCTCACCTTCAAATCCTTCCGAGGATCCCTTCTTGGACTTCTTTGATGGCCAATTAGTCACATAATGTCCCATCTCGTGACACTTAAAACATCTCAATTTAGACTTGTCACCCTTCTTCCCTCCATGAGAAGAATTTTGTTTGGAATGGGAAGCCTTCCCCTTCCCTTTCCTTGCCTTACTTGCTAAGGCCAGATCTTCTTCATCATCATTCTTGGATGAAGAACCATCTCGTGTGCTCCTCCTAATCTCCTCCTGCATAATATCTTACCACAGTCGTTGCCAATATGGCAGTTTCTCCCTTCCATTCACAGAGTCCTGGTAGGTATTCCAACTCTTTGGAAGGCCAAGGAGAGCGAGGCTAACCATATCATCATTGGTAGTAGTTATTCCCACACTGCTAAGCTCATCTCTACAGGTGGTGAGCTTGTTCAGATATGTGGAAATAATATCTCCCTTCTCCATCTTGATTCTTCGAAGCTTATCCTTGAGTGCCAATTTCCTCTGGTTGTTACTATTCTAGTAGAGGTACTTCAATGTCTTCCACATTGAAAATGGAGTATCCTTCGTATGGAGACTCGAGACAATATGGTCTCGAACTCCCTTAAGGATGATCCATCTCGCCTTCGCCACACACTTCTTCCACTCAGCCAACTGTTGTGCATTAGTTGAAGCTGGCTTTGGGATTTCTTGATCAATGAATTCCTTCAAGCTATTGTCTTCTAATACAACCTCCATTATATCTTTCCATGCTATGTAATTCGAGCTACCTTCCAAGGCATACTCGAGTCTCAAGCCATAGAACGACATTGGCCAACCTTGAAGTATGATATGAATTCGATTTGCACTTGCAACCTTGAAATTCAAACTTTGAATTCTCTTCTCAGTATATTGTTCATAGCTCTGATACGGTGTAGAAAATTTCTACAAATCCAGCTCTGATACCATGTAGAAAATATGCTGGTAGGTTAACTCGATAATTCAATATAAATCAAAGCATAATACTATAACCTACTTCTACTATCAATTTTCGGAAGTGTTGGCTATGTGGGGCCTGACCTAGGTTCAACAGTGAGTTTAGCCAAGAAAATCCTAGTACTATTGGCCCTTTCGACAACAATCTGTGGAGCACGAACTGACGTCTCACCCGAAGTAGTATGGGAGGGTGCTGGAACTAGGTTTCCGCACCCTAGGGATGTCTGGATGAGGGTTCTGGAGGTTCGCGATCCCAACCTACACATTGTGCTGCCCCGCATAGCTTTCTAACCTGTGTGCACCTTCGTGAATACATTATTCTTCCGATCTGATCTTTACTATGCTATTATATTAGTGTTTAACTTAGTTTATGTGGGCCCAATGTTCTTATTATCTCATTCAACTTTCATATAAGTGCATGTATGCGAAAACAATATAAATGCATAAAGATAACGAGAACATAGAAATACAGATCTACAAACATAAGCAAAATATTTTGAATCGATCTTATCTTTATTAATACTCAAGTTCAGTTATAGAGCCGACTCCGCCCTGCGCACTCAGCTGCAGGGGTCCGTGCACTCAGTTGCAGACTGTACTAGGCCTCTGTGCACTAAGTGCAGAGTCTCTACCTATGACTACGACCCAATACCTTCATATCCACTTCTATCCTCTAACCATGCCTTCGCATCTGTCTATTACTTATCAAAAACTTAGACTCTCTTTACACTTAGAGCCTCACTCTATTTATACAATCCCATGGTCCACAAACCATGGGTAGGCCAACACACTTTACATTAAATTACATTATCTTAGGGCGGACAACCCTAGACTCTTGCGCTCTACGCCCACATTTCGCGGGGTCTTTACATTACACTTGACCAAAATTCAAGCTTCAAGCCCAAAAAACATGCTATGGGGGGATCTGCTGGCCAACAGGCCCCCAACACAATCATCGTGACTCATCCTGAGTCACTGTGCTGGTGTGACAATCTTTGCATGAAGTTCTGCCAACTATGTCTGGGTTGTGCGAAGGTCTGCAACACACTGCTCTGTCGTCCACTGGATCTGCTCTGCTCGCTCAGCTGAATGCTCACTATCAAAATCAAATCCCTGTCTGAGGTCATGCATCGATTCATGTGTGCAAGGTTTCCTTTGATGTCAGCCGTGATGAGGAAGGCCTCATTGATTCAAGGCTAGACGCGTGCTTTAAGTATTGCCTCTTTTTGGCGCGCTGCATCCCAAATCTCGTTCTTAATTCGTTTCTTAATTTCCCACCGCCTGCTCCTTTTTTCCTTAAATTGGACCTCTTGTCATGAACAGTGACACCAACGGTCACCTCCCTACCTACCTGTGCATCATCATAGCCCCCTATGCACAGACGTGACCCGTGTGTCATACTGGTCCTGTGCGCAACCTCCTTGTCTCGTAGCTCCCATACAGACTCCTTTATAGTACTACGCTCTCTTTCAACTGCTTGGAGCGCTGAGATTGTGCTTCCTACGGTTAGTCAGGTGGTTGCCCCACCAGTGCGAGGCTTCAATTCGCCTTCCTTAGTTACCCTTGTGCCAGTCAGCGCCTCGCGTTCCTCCTTATTCGGTGTGCTCCCTTGTTTACCTTTTCTAGTAAGGTGCGGTCGTAGCCATGGTAGTAGGGCCATAAATTCTTCTAACGCAGTAGTATGGCTGGCTAAACCTTGTGCCATTGTGCTCAGTTTCTTGGCGCAGCATGCTTGCATGACTTCGGTTTTCAGTTTGTTGATTTCTTCATCCAATATCATGCTTTTCTTTCTCAGTCGTACCCAACCTTCTTCGAGTTTGTGAAGTTTCAAGTTCCCTCACCAAATGGCTTCTTTAATCTGCATATGTTCATCCTTGCACAGCTGTATAATCCCTTTGTTTTGATCCTCGTGTGTTGTCCCAACTGTGGGAGTTGTTTTAGGGGGATTCTTCTCTGCTCTTATGATTTTGTCTCTTCTCATCAGTGTTGGTATCACTTTTGTTAGCACCTAAATCTGCCTTAGGCTGAAGAAAGGCAAAAATTAGGGTAACCAAAAACCACGCTCAGTCTGGTAGCTAGCCCTAGCAGAGCAGGAGAGGGATCTCTCCGAGTCACGCTCAGCGAATGGATAAGCAAAATGGTCTGAGATGACTTACAATGCAATATTTAACTTAGGCTAATAAGTGAAAAGGGATTTTGAAAACAATTTTATGAATGACCGAGCTTCTGGGATGTATATGGGACTGGTGCTCAGCAAAGAACAAAGAATTGAATATGAAGGCACAGATTATTCCGTGAGGCAAGGTAGGCGGAAAGAGCAGCAATTTCGGTTTAAGGTAACACGGAATGGAAAGATCGCTGAAGAAAGTGAAAAGGGCATAGTCGCATGAATCCTTTTCAACAGAAGAATAACACTACACATGAAATTTTCCCACAGGCAGAGCAATATAAATTGAATTCTACCTAATCTCACTTATAAAATTTCACTGAAATGAAACGTGAATTGAATTATGAAACATAACAAGATATATATGGAACACAAGAACACATTTGCTACACTCACAACCACAAGAATCTCATGAAACAGAGCTGCTGCCTTTCATTAATTCTCTGTCAAAATTACATAGTGCAGAAACAAAGTTTCTTTCCCACAGTCTCCTAGAAGTTACAAGCCAGCCAGCCCTTTGCAAATAACTTGCATACAATATATAGAATTTGTGAGGAAGAGATAGAACGCCCAAGGTTTGGGAAGTTACTCGAATCATTACAAAATTGAGATGGAGGGCCAACCATCAGCTACAGGTGCAGCGCTCACAAACATGACATTTGGCCTGGGTGACCCTTTGCCTTCCTTCGCCACTTGGATAGATGCCAATCTGGAGAAAAAAATCTTTAAATTCCGCCTTTGGTGCCAAAAAACCGAAGTGTAGATGAACGGGCCCACTTGGAGAAGTCGTGAACTGAAATTTCGCGAAACGGAAGCAAATTGACAATTTTTCCTCTGTGCACCGCGCCATTTTCTCTGTGCGTCGTGCTACTTTGGGACCTATTTTAGGGCACTTTAAGGTCTCAAAAATGTGCCCAAGTGGGCTTGTTGGAAAGCCTGTCCTGTCTACTTTCTAAACCCACTGGAATTTTTGAATTTGGTGCTCATTTGCACCTCCAAATATTCATTCTCCCAAGACTGCGTTCTGTGTGTCAAAAAAGTGGCAGAGAGGCCATTTTTGGGTGTTTTTTGACCTTTAGGAGACTTAGATCTTGTCAAAATTTCTTGCTTGGACACCAGTAGTAGTATTTTGCGATGCTAAATCCAAATATGCAAGCTGTTCCTCGATTAGAGTCCTAGATTTTTAGCGTCGCGCCAGTGGCGCGGTGCAAAGGGAGGAATTTCCTGTTTTGTGTCCAAAAAATTTGCCTACGACCAAAATTTGCCCAATTTTTTTGAAATTTGGGTTGGAGGTTCCCTATGAAGTGCTATGCTGTGCCAAGGAAGCCTCAGCCAAGATTTGAAGCTGATCTTGCTCCTTGGCCTCCTTTGCCTCTTTTGTCGCTTTGCTCAATTTTGCCTTTAGGCTCCTGATTCTTGCTTTGGAGATCATGTTTCGGGCCTGGTAGTGGTGAGTCATGCGCCTCAGCATATCTTTCTCCCTGTTAGATTTATCCAACTGTTGTTCCAAGTGAACGTTCACTTTTTCTAACACATACTCCCGATCCTCGTCTCTTTGCTCCATAGGTCTGCCTTGTGCTGCCAGGATGTGTCGTCGGTTTTCCTTGATCATTTGAAGCTCTATCTCAGCTAGCCGATCCTCAAGTTGCTTGTTCCTCTACTTCGAATACTGCACGTTCCACTTGGCCCTTTCCAAGTCCATGGATAGGTTCTCAATCACTGATTGCTGTTCCTAAATGATCTCTCCTAGCTCAGCATTCGTAGGTTCTCCATCTGTCTCATCATCCTGGAGGAGAAAAAACTCAGTCTCTTGCTCACCTGATGGCCCTTCCTCCTGCACTGGCTCCTTTCCCTTACCCTGCTCCTGTGGTGATCCGGATCTTGGGGGGAGGCCCCCAAGGTCTAAAAGATTGAAATGGATCTTGGGGAGAGAGGCCCCCAAGATCTGAAAACTTGAATTGCCAGAAGAAAAAATAAGGAGAATGCCCAATAAACAAAACCACAAAGAAACTTTTATTTAAAATAATAATAGAAATAAACCAGCTAGGGCGATGGTAGCTTATCTTTGAGAAGAGATGTGGTGGCTACATGCCTCTGAACTGTAAAGGCTACATTATGGTGGACAGTCTGTCCTTTTACAAAATGTGACTTGTTACTTATAGTATTTTTCAGTTACAATACCACGGGTCAATTCCATGGGTGAATGAATACCATGGGTGGATGTCACAATACCATGGGCACTTACCATGGGTGAATGAATACCACGGGTGGATGTCACTTACAATACCATGGGTGGATGCCATTTACAATACCATGGGCAAATTCCATGGGTCGATGAATAATATGGGTGGATGAGTACCATGGGTTGATGCCATTTTCCATTCGGATCATTCCTCCCTCCTTAAGAAGCAATGGTCCCCATTGCGTAAAGTTCCCTCCTGCGAAGCCTTTGTTGAATATGAAGATCCACGGAAGATAAGGGTTTGATGTGGTTAACCCAAAACCCTGATGAACGAAGATCTGAGGATAGAGATACCCTATAATGCTTGTGACAAACTGTGATTCTGATAGTGTGCGGCCTAGCAAATGGACTTGGATGACAAGGATTTTATGCGGTTGACCCATAACCATGATGTTGGTTGCTGATGAAGTAGCAGGTGCCTACATAGCCTGGGGTGGGAGGGAATGTCTCCAAATAACCCAAGTCGAATGCTGCTATGTTGAAACTGATGAATGTGAAGCAGGTGCCTACTAAAGTCGGGTGGGAGGGCACGTCTCCAATGGAAACCCACTCCGAATGCTGCTCCAAAGTTAAAATGGACATAACTTGGCCAATATAACTCAGAATATTTATTATAACCTGTCTTTAGAAGCAGAAGGATCATTTTTCATCTTCCCATGAGTTGGAAATCCCTATCTAGACACTCTGAGATCTCAGATTCGCGCTGCAATAGTTCCGCCATCACAAAAATTCTGATAAAATAGCTCATTTTAAATTAGCGATATCTCCCACATCCAAACTCCGATTTGACCCTTTTTTTTTAAATTGGGTGATTTTTCGAGAGGAATCCAGATATAGTATTTGTTTTTGTAAATTTTGTACCAAATGTTTCAGATCTGATCTGCAAAGTCGCCGCCCAAAAAAAAAATTTCCTGCAAAAAATGAGAAAAGAAAAATTCTTCCTGGTTGACCCAAGAAAGTGCTCTGTGCAGGTTGTAGCACATGCCTGAAGTTTGTTGAATATTGCTGCAAAATTTGAAACTAAAATATGCATCAAACCCTCATTCCCATGGAATCATAACTTGCTCTGATACCACTGATCTGGATCTTGGGGGGAGGCCCCCAAGATCTAAAAGATTGAAATGGATCTTGGGGGGAGAGGCCCCCAAGATCTGAAAACTTGAATTGCCAAAAGAAAAAATAAGGAGAATGCCCAATAAACAAAACCACAAAGAAAATTTTATTTAAATAATAATAGAAATAAACCAGCTAGGGCGATGGTAGCTTATCTTTGAGAAGAGATGTGGTGGCTACATGCCTCTGAACTGTAAAGGCTACATTGTGGCGGACAATCTGTCCTTTTACAAAATGTGACTTGTTACTTATAGTATTTTTTAGTTACAATACCATGGGTCAATTCCATGGGTGAATGAATACCATGGGTGGATGTCACAATACCATGGGCACTTACCATGGGTGAATGAATACCATGGGTGGATGTCACTTACAATACCATGGGTGGATGCCATTTACAATACCATGGGTAAATTCCATGGGTCGATGAATAATATGGGTGGATGAGTACCATGGGTTGATGCCATTTTCCATTCGGATCATGTGGTGCTGATGTCGGAAGCGAGGCCCCTTCCTCCTTGGGTGGAGATAACACTCACTTTCCTGCTGCAAAAAACGGTCTACTGCCCTTCTGGTATGTGATGTATACTGGCATGGTGGCAGTGTCATGGCTCTCAAACTGATGTGAAGGACCCCCCACCTCATGCTCTGCCTCTGATACCACCGGTGGAGCGCTAAAGAAATCATGGGAGATGAAGTCCTCCCAAGCAATACCCTGCAATCCCAACTGATGGTCCACCAAAATCCGGATGAGAGAAAAATGATAGACACTATTTAGCTGTTGTCGAGGGGTCTTGCGCTGCATGAAGTTTTTCATCTTCTCAATGTTGTTGCAAATGAAAAATGGGAGGCTCATCATCCGCACCCGGGTGAAGTGCATGAGCAGCCTGATGTGATATGCATAAAGGCATGAAAACCTCCCCTCACAACTGAAATACTTCATGATCAATCTCATGAGTGGGGCATACTCATCTCTCAAAAATCTGAATGGAAAAACTCTGGTGAGCTGGCTCAAGCAGTTGTTCTTGATGTAAGGCTCATAGTGATGCCTCTCCACCTTCTTTTTCTTATGCCACTGTTCCCCAATGTTTGGTATTCTTGTTGCCACTGATATGGTTTCTGGTGTCAATGTGAAAGTGACCCCAGCTAGGACAGATTGACCTCCCTGTAGATGAAGTGTAAAAAGGTGGGCCAACTCATGATGGAGTCTGACATTTTCCACCCTTTGACAAAATTCATAACAAGCAAAGTGCTGGAAACAAGACATGGCAAGCGGGCATGCCTGCAGCTCAGTGAGGGTGTTCGGCTCATCTCTAATATGTCTGCCGCTCCGGTGATGTCTCCTATGGTCCCTCCCTCCTGAAGATTTGTCACTGTGGGTCCCCTCCTCATACTCTGATGAATTTTCTGATGCCATTACTACTGTTTGTACCCTGAGTTTTATGCTGCCCTCTGAATCTAATGAAACTGATAGATGCTCTGAAAATTTGTCACGAAGGGGACAATAAAACAGGGAGTGTTAGGAGGGGGAAGATGAAAACGGGAATAGGGATTTAAAAGGAGAAGTTTATTAGGGATTTGGGAGAATTTTGGGTATGGTGTTTGATGGCGTAGGGTTTGGGTATTTTGAGCCATAGGAATAAAAGGAACGAATGGATATGGTTACAGTGGAGCTAGGGTGATTATTAGGGGAAACTGCTACAGGGGAATTAGCTGATAGAGGTAGGGTAGGAGCATACTTTAGCAATAATGTCACTGTAGCAAAAACCCTAGCTTCTTGACCTTCTTTGTGTCATCTTTGCTTTACTTTTTTAAAAAAATTTACATTTGATTCATGGTCATCAAAATCATATTCCTCTTCAAGTTTAAATGCCAATGGTGAAGGTAGTTGGGCTACCTCTCCAACCTTGAGGGTTATTCACAAAATTTTTGGGCAATTTAGTACATTTTTGGGGTTATAAGTCTGTGCGCCGTGCGCTCTGCCCATTGCACTGCACGCTGGTTATGCGCCGCGCCAGTGGCGATTTTACACTATGGTCGGGCTCCCAGTTCGCCGCGCGTAGGGTATGCGCCGCGCCAGTGGTGATTTTCACTGTGGCCGGGCTCCCAGTGCGCCGCGCGTCGGGTATGCGCCGCGCCAGTGGCGATTTTTCCCTGTGGACGAGTTCCCAGTGCGCCGCGCGCCCTGAGTGCGTCGCGCCACCTCGTGTGTGCGCTGCGCATTGTAAAAGTCACCCAGACTTGCTTGAAAAATAGGGGAGAGGGTTTTAGGGCGGTTTTAGGGTGGTTTCTTTAGGAAACATGGTGGAATGGAGGCGAGAATGATGAGGAGTGAGGGGACAAGGGGAGGGGAGCAGAACCTTGGTTCTTATCATCACATTTTTGCAACCCCATTTTCGCTTTCCTTGGTGATTTTTTCTATGGATGGCCATTGTGCTTTTGGGTACCATTTAAACATTTTACAAACCCCATATTAATGACAAAAGTGATGGAGAAGAGGTGTCAACAGGGCCTACCTCTTGATTTGCTGGCCTTCACCGAGATTTGAAATGATTTGCAATGTTTTTATGCCCCTGGCTGTGTGCGTCGCGTGCCAAGCCCAGTGCGCTGCCCACTGGGTGTGCGTCACGCCCTTGCAAAACTGAATGGAGGGTGGGCTGCTTGTGCGCCACACCCTCTGTGTGAGCCGCGCTCCCTGGTGCATGCGCCACACTCCTTGAAACCGGCTCTCACTCACTCAACTTCCTCAAACTTCGCTCTCTTACCTTAGCAATGTCTCTCCCAAGCTTGCAAGAGCACAAATGGCTTTGCTTTGGGCCACAACAAGTATATATAGGCTTGGGAGAGATGGGTTTGATTTTTTCTTCTTTGAAAACCCACTTTCTAATGTTTGTGTTTTGCACTTTTTTCATTGACTTTAAAACACCCTGATTTTCATTTTTTCTTTGAAATTTTGGCTTAAATAATGAAATTTTCGGCATTTCTTTGCGGGGACTATGTGACTGGGCATTTGGCCATGGAAACCATGACTGCATCTGAAAAAGTCAACTGGCGATTTTTTGGAAAATTTTGTCATAGTTGACCTTGTTTGACTTTTCTTCAAAACGGAGTTTTGAAGAAGAGTCGATGTCTCTTCAGGTGATGATGAAGCTTTCGGAACCATAGCTGTATAAGGTCTCCCTCTGGCCTGCATGGCTTGTTCTGGACATGTTTTTCAAAGACCACATTGATGATTTCCTAAACCCAAATATAAAAGATGACTTTGTCCTGTAATATGACCAGACCTTGACTATCATGAATTTCAGTGATTATGGACCAAGACCTGACCCAGCAGGGGCCAGACATGAGGGAAAATGACTAGCATGACTTTCTCCATCAGATCATGGCATGTCCCTAGTGAAATGTAGCTGAGTGAATGGAGCGGGACACCTAAAATTGAAATGCACAAAGAGTTTTGATCTCTGACGGAGGGCTGACCAGACCGACTCTAACATTGGCTCCAATGGGGGATGGTAGCTCCTTGGAGGTGCCAAGAACAGCAGATCTTTGGAGGAGCTAGACAGTGCCTTTTGTCCATTGGGCTATGGAGTCATCATTTTAATAAACAGCACAAGACTCTGACTTATTTATACAACTGGAATAACCAAGAAATTGACTCAAACTTGACCTTGAAATAACTCAAAAACTGACTTTACAGACTGAAACCAAACTGAAATAAAAATGGTATTTACAATGACAGTGGAAGCAGCATTAATAGATCAACAGTGATACCACTTGAGCAGCTGACCATTGATCGGCCCTCCAGGACAATCTTCCCCGTTCATTTCCTTCAGAAGAAAGGCATTCTGACCCCTATATGCTGTGATCTTGAAAGGACCTTTCCACAGATTTTCGAACTTTTTGTGCTTGCCTTTCTCTTCATTCCTTGCATCCCACTTCAGCACCACATCATCCAACTGAAATTTATCTGCTTTTGCTTTTCGGTCATAGATTTTCTTTATCTTTTCCTGCAACTTGGATGTGTTTTTGAAAACTTCTTCTCTTGTTTGTTGCAAGTGGATCATTTGATTCAGCCTTCTCTGCATGGGATCTTCCTCACTGCCGGCCTCCTGAAGAAGTTTGACCACTGGGGTAGCAAGAGAAGTGGGGAATACTGTGTCTACTCCATAAACAAGCTTAAACGGTGACATACCGATAGACTTTTTCTGACTGATCCGATCTGCCCAAAGCGCATGGACCAACCTCTTATTCCAGCTCTTCTTATTTATTTCTAGCAGCTTCTTGATGATGTTGACCAACGATTTATTCGAAGATTCCGCCAATCCATTGCCTTACGGATGATAGGCAGTTGAATGACCCAAAATTATATGATATTTATGACAAAATTCTACCATCCTTTTCGATTTGAAAGCTGCTGCATTATCAGTGATTAATTTGTTTGGACAACCAAAGCGAGACAAGATGTTATTTTCGAGAAATGAAATGATTACCGTGTCCATTTCTTGTCTGGTAGGGGCTGCCTCAATCCATTTTGTGAAATAATCCGTCGCTGTAAGGATCCACCTATGTTGTCCGGAAGAGGCGGGATGAATTTCCCCAATGAAATCCAACCCCCACTGTTGGAATGGAGCGCTCACTTCAATAGGCTTAAGTGGTAAAGGCTGTAATTTCTATTTTCCTTCGAAAATCTGACATTTATGACAATGCTTGACCATCTTATGCACATCAGCAAACAAAGTAGGCCAGTAGTACCCTGCTCTCAAAATTTTGTTCGCTGTTGACTTCCAAAAAAGATGACCTCCACACTCTCCTCCATGGAAATCCTTCATGACTTTCTCTGCCTCCTCTTCCACCAGAAAATTTAACAAAATTCCATCGGGATCTTTCCAATACAGTGCAGAATTCAAAATACAAAACTTGGCAGCTTTCAATTTGAGTGTTCTCGCTTTGTTTCTATTCATGCTGGGCGGTGGTGATAGATTTTTCAGCACATATATTATATCTGAATACCATGGGGACAAAGCGAGTAAATCGCCCTCACCATCTCCCCCAACTTCTCCATTGCATTTAGAATCTTTGAATCTTGAGCGAGAAGTTGATAAAACAAAAACCACTGCCACAAACCCGAATATTTCAGAGAAATCTACTATTGAACCTCCTGAATTTGAATCTTTGATCCATAAACTTCAGCGATTTTCAGTATCACCCCAAAAATCTGAAAAATCTCAAGGTAGTGTGACTTCACAATATAACCCTTCTCATCCTCTTACCAGATTGCAGAGTGAAAAGTTTGGTATTGAACCAATCGAATTACCTCTACCTACAAGGAAGAGAGCAAGGAAATCACCTAAAGGGTTTGATAGCGAGACTCTTTCGTCATCATCATCCATCTCAACTTCTCCATCACAAAGTCAACCATCCACTCCTCCACTTCAAATTATCGTCCACTAGACCACTGGTACTCCAACATCGCCTTCTCAATCATCTGGAACTGTAATATCCTCATCTTCCCAACCACAAGGATCATCTTCTGTGCTTTCCTCTGTTAGTAGTTCAACGATGGCCCAAACTCCATGGAATAACCCAGGGGCAGTCTTAATGCCTACGCCCTTGAGTCAATTACTGGCCCATCCCGAAAAATGGTTGCCTATGTTTAATCTTGAAGCAGGCATGCTAGCAGAAGAACACATAAACAACTTTATGTTATCTATAAATCTTAATGGGGTTACTAATGAAGATGCTGTCATTCGACTCTTTCCTTACACTTTGCAAGGAGCATCCAGATCATGGTATTTCTCATTACCATCTGGATCTATCACTAGTTGGGATATTTTCCAAGAACAATTCTTGACTAAGTTCGGTGATGATAGGTCTACTGTGACACTGATCAATGACCTGTCTAATCTTAGGGCTGAATCAAGGGAACTTGTCAAAGATTTTAACTCACATTTTAATAAACTTTTGAACAAAATTCCTACCACCTCCAAGCCTAGCGAAGAAGTTCGAAGTGAATGGTACATATCTGCTCTACCATCAAACATAGCAATCTTCATTGATAGGCTAATAAAACAACTTTAGCTAACAATATGAAGGAAGCAATAGCGGTAGAGAAATGTATCATAGCCTTAGAAAAGAAAAACACCGTTGATGAACGAAAATCTAAGAAGGTCACTTTTAAAGAAGATCCAAAGAAAAAACAGTGCAAATATCCATTTGATTTAGAGGGATTGCAGGAATTTTTGAAAAACATGTCTAACGAAATGGTTGATATAAAGAAACAAGTAGCAGAGACTTCTTCTAGAAAGCCTTACAAGCCTTATAGAAGAAATCCTTCAATTGATTCAAAGCCTCCCAATGCTATTACAAATGCTGAATCAGAAGAAGAAGAAGAGGAAATTTCCAACGAGGAGCCTACTGATGAAGAAGAAGTTGTAGAAGTACAGGGAATGTGGGATTTTATCCTCCTAGATGAAGAGGATCAAGAGGCATCGCTAGTCAGTACTAGAAGTAGAAATCAGCTCAATCCTCCTCAACCTACTCCTAAGCCAAAGAGCGCAAGCTCAATGTCTAAGGATAAAGTCGCAGGAAAGAAAATGTCACCTAAAGCGACTCAAACAAGCCCAGTCCAAACAGATTCACCAACTCCATCTAAAACATTGATTGTTTCTGATGAGATGGAGTATAATATCGTAGAAGACATGAAGAAGACTAGGGTTAACATTACTTTTTATGAATTGAGCAAGTTAAAACATCAACAAAAGCTGCTTTTGAAAGAGTTACACGCAATACCAGTTGCACCTCTGCCTGCCGCTATAATCTCGCAAGCTTCTCACGAGATGGGAAGACCTCCAAATACTGTCACTAATAAAGTTGATCCAAACGACATCGCCCTAATTGGAGGAAGGTCAAGATCTCATACTCCTCCATTTCTTCTTACTTATGAAGTTTTCAACAAAAATTTGCATAATTGTTTAGTTGATTCAGGAGATTCATCCAATATCTTACATAAATCAATATGTGCAAAGCTGAACGTTCAACCCTAAAAATCTGCAGTACGCATAGTTTAGCTGGACTGGTCGCAAGTTAAAGTGATCGGTGAACTAAATCAAGTTACCATAAGGCTGTCATCTAATCCAAAGGTATGTCAAGTTATTGATATTTTAGTTGCAGACATTCCAAAATTTTATGGCTTAATTCTTAGCAGGGATTGGTCTGAAAAGCTTCATGGATATTTTGCAACCAATTAGTCACATATGTGGCTCCCTTACAATGGTAAACCAAATCAAATAAAGGTTGAGTGAGAAAGGCATCAAAAATACATAGCAACAGAATTGGAAGGAGAAAATGAACCTGTAGCATACAACAACAACATTATTGGCAACTATTCTATTGACTCTTTCTTAGGAAATTTTATTGCTCATACTTCGCCTTACTTAGAACATTCTGTTATATCACAAGTAGAAAATTTTTCTCAAACAGATAGTTCTAAATGTGTTAATTTTGTAGATAGTCCTGTACATAAATCTTTATTTTGGAAGTTATTTTTTGACGGTTCTAAGTCTAATGATGGAGCAGGAGCAGGATGCGTATTAGTTAGTCCAGAGGGAAACAAAACTATGCTAACTTGCAGACTCGAATTCGATTGCACTAATAATACTGCAAAGTATGAAGCCTTAGTACAAGGATTATACAAAGAAATCGTACTAGATATCAAGTATCTACAAGTTTTTGGAGATTCAGAAATTGTAATTAGACAGGTACGAAATGCTATACATTGTTTATCAGGTCATTTAAAGCATTATCAATATTTAGTAAAATATCTGACTGAACATTTTATAGCATTCAATATTTCATCAATTCCCAGACTCCAAAATGCTAGTGCTAACCTCTTGGCAAATGTAGCTTCCAAGCTCATTCCCTCAGAAGACTATAGCCCAGATAGATTCTCAATTGAATTGATTTTTAGACCCTCAATTCCTGATAACATTACCAATTGGAGAATTTTCAATGATGATCCTGATATTGTAAGCTTCCTCACATCAGAGGGATCTTACAATAATAATTTTATAGATGAAGACCAACATGAAAAACAGTTACAACAAAATAGCACTAATAATGCTATGCCAAAATCAGTAGTCAAATTGGAATACTTGTACGATTTGAAAGACCAATTCAAAAGATCTACCAATTCAAAGCTTCAAAGTTCAACTCTGAACTATGAATTAGTAAATCTAGGAACTAATACCAAGCCACAGAATATCAATCTAGGTCTTGGCCTAGACCGTGAAGAAAGATTAGCATATGTTTGTCTCTTGAAGCAATATAAAAGTGTCTTTGCCTGGAACTATGATGAACTTAAGACTTACGACACTTCTATCATTTAGCATACTATCCCAATGATAGACGATGAAAAACCTGTCCAGCAAAAGCTGAGAAAAATCCACCCTAATTTGGAAAATCGGATTAAGTACGAGTTCAACAAATTATTGAAAGCCAAAATCATTTTTCCCATTCGACATTCTAAATGGGTTTCCAATATCATTCCCGTTAGAAAGAAAAACAGAGACATTAGAATTTTCATTGACTTTCGAAATCTTAACAAAGCCTGCCAAAAGAATAATTTTCCTTTACCATCCATGGAGCAAATATTACAAGCAATTGCAGGATCAAAATTGATGTCCTTTTCAGATGGTTTTTCCGGCTATAACCAAGTTTTGGTCCACCCCGATGATCAATTAAAGACCACGTTCAGAACCAAATGGGGTACTTATGCATATCAAAAGATGCCTTTTGGTCTGATCAACGCTGGTGCCACATTTCAAAGGGCCATGGACATCACATTTAAGGGATTAGTAAACCAATCAGTAGTAATCTACTTGGATGATATAATTGTATATTCCAATAAACGAGGTAATCATCTTAGAGATTTGAAACAGATCTTCCAACATTGCCAAAGGTATGGAATGTCACTTAATCCAAAAAATTCCCTTTTTGCATTAAGTGAAGGAAAACTTCTTGGATTTATAGTGTCAAAATCTGGAATCCACATTGATCTCGATAGAGTCAAAGAGATTTCCAAAATACCCTTGCCTCACAACAAGAAAGCTATGCAATCCTTCCTTGGCCAGATTAATTTTGTAAAGAGATTCATTCCATACTTTTCAAGGATCGTATCTCCTTTACAAGCAATGATTAAAAGGAATTCAATCTTTAAATGGGGCCAAGAAGAATATGAAGCATTCAATTTGATTAAACAAGTGATTGTATACGCCCCATCTTTAGCCACTCCAAATTTCTCCGATCCTTTCATTTTATATACATTTGCCTCTGATAGATCATATGTTGCGATACTCACTCAAGCAAATCAAGATAAGGCGGAAGCCCCAATTGCCTTTTTCAGTTCAAATCTACAAGGGGCTGAATTAAATTATTCTGACGTCAAGAAGCAAGCTTATGCTGTTTTCAAAGCGATCAAACATTTCAGACCCTTCCTACTTAAAACCCATACAAAAATCATTGTGTTGTTTCCAGCGGTAAGAAATATTTTAGTACAGAAAGATGTGTGTTGGGTCCCTATAATACTAGTGATTACCCCATTACTATTGTAGTTATACCCCTTATTAATATTTTTGTGCCCCTATTGCCCCCATATTGTTATTACTGTGCCCCATAGAATTCCTCTATTGTTATTTTTGTGGCTTTATATTATTATTGTTAGGTTGGCTGGATTATATTGTGACTCCTTAGACTCCTATATAGAAAGGAGGTTTTGTCATTTGAATCATCAAAGAATTGTTCATTTATGTAATGTAAAGGAGGTTGCCCCCTCGGAGAGGCTGAATTCTAAGGCGTTGATCTATCTTTTCTATCTTTTCTTGAGCTGGCTTCATAACATTTGGTATCAGAGCTTTGGATTCTAAGGTTTCGCTGCTCCAAACAGGTGTTCGTGGAATTTTCGCTATAACTTTTTTTTCTGCAACGTTTCAGAAGTTGCAAAAAAAACCCATTTGAGAGGAAATCACGCTGAACCTCAGGTCCAAATTTCAGTGCTTTTCACGCTATACTTGTGGAGATATGATCTGAGGAAGTTGGTCTTTTTGAGACTCCTGAATTACATTCCAAACAGGTGACCTGGGGAAAATCGTATATCCAGCACCAGAGTGTCAAGTGATGATTGCAAATGGAGGAACAATAAATTGCTCTGGAAAATGCCATAATATCAAGATATCCATGGGAGAATATGTATTGACTAGCCTAATGCTTTCCATTCCAATGGGAGGTGCTGATGTTGTACTAGGAGTCCAATGGGTACAATAGCTTTTAATTTTCAAGAACCTTTCATCAAATTTTCTACGGAAGGAAAGGAAGTTGAATTAAGGGGTATTGCAGGGAAACCAGGAAAGATAATAAGCTCTAATGGTATGACAAAGCTTCTAAAAAAGGAGAAAACAGGTGTAATTTCACAATTATGTTCGCTAGATGTTTCCACATCGGAATCATCTATTTCTCCAGATCTCCAAAAAGTCCTGGACAATCATTCCAAGGTATTTGAGACTCCCAAAGGTCTCCCACCTATGCATAATCATGATCATGCTATTCATCTGATTCCAGGAAGTGTTCCTCCAAACATCAGGCCGTATAGATATCCCTATGTCCAAAAGAGTGAAATTGAACGTATGGTTGCAAAAATGCTAGACGCTAGTATAATTCAACCAAGTCAAAGTTCTTTCTCTGCTCCAGTAGTATTGGTGCACAAGAAGGATGGATCATGGCACATGTGTCTGGATTATAGGGAGCTCAATAAGCTCACTATTAAACATAAGTTCCCCATTCCTGTCATTGATGAATTACTGGATGAATTGCATGGATCATTTTACTTCACCAAGTTGGATCTCCATTTAGGATATCATCAAATCAGAATGAAGACTAAAGACATTCCAAAAACAACATTTAGAACTCATGAGGGTCATTATGAATTTTTGGTCATGCCTTTTGGCCTTACTAATGCACCTTCAACATTTCAAGGTTTGATGAATTCAATTTTCAAACCATTCCTTAGAAAATTTGTGTTAGTATTTTTTGATGATATACTAATCTACAGCAAGTCTTGGAAGGATCATGTTGAACATGTTGACAGGGTGCTACAACTATTGGAGGAGAAACAATTATATGCAAAAAGATCAAAATGTTTCTTTGGAGTCCAGGAGATTGAATATTTGGGTCATATTGTATATCATGAAGGAGTTAAGGTAGACCCTAGCAAAATTAAAGCCAATAAGGAATTGAAAATCCCCACATCCATAAAGCATCTGCGAGGATTTCTCGGGTTGACGGGGTATTATCACAAGTTTGTTAAGAATTATGGGAGAATAGCAGCAACTCTAACAACATTATTGAAGAAAGATGCATTTGCATGGACTCTGGAAGCAATAAAGGCCTTTGAACATCTTAAAGAGGCAATGTGCCAAGCACCGGTCTTAGCTACACCGGACTTCACAAAAACCTTTATTGTGGAATGTGATGCTTCAGGAAATGGAATTGGTGCTGTTCTAATGCAAGATGAAAGACCCATTGCTTTTGAAAGTTTTCCAATCAAGGGAAAGTTTTTAAGCAAAGCCATTTATGAGAAGGAAATGTTGGCAATACTCCATGCACTTAAGAAATGGCGACCCTACCTAATGGGAAGACACTTCAAGGTAAAAACGGATCATGATAGCCTTAAATACTTTTTAGAACAAAGATTATCCTCTGAAGAGCAACAAAAGTGGGTCACAAAGATGTTGGGTTATGACTTTGAAATCATCTACAAAAAAGGGAAGCAAAATGTGGTGGCAGATGCATTCTCAAGAAAGGATGAGGAGGTGGAAGCATTGTTGAGTGCCATTTCTATTATCCAACCAGATTGGATAAACGAAGCAAGGGAGGAATGGAAGAATGACGAAGAAGTATGGGCACTTATTCGAAAGTTACAACAAGATTCCAGTACATCTGATACATTTAGTTGGCAAAATGATTCGTTATGGTACAAAGATCGCTTATACCTCTGTAAGAATTCCCAGCTAAAACAAAATATTCTTATGGAATTGCACACTTCTCCCTTAGGAGGGCACTCAGGATTTTTAAAAACTTACCACAAGGTTAAGAAGGAATTTTTTTGGGATGGCCTTAAATCAGATATTCAAAATTTGTGGCGGAATGTTTGGTTTTCCAACAAAATAAAGTTGAAACAATTAAGACACCAGGTCTATTACAACCTTTATCCATTCCAAGCCAACATTGGGAGGAGGTTTCAATGGATTTTATCACAGGTTTACCCAAGTCTGAGGGAAAGAGTGTCATCATGGTGGTAGTTGATAGACTTACCAAGTATGCACACTTTTGTGCATTATCACATCCATTTAAAGCCAGTACAGTTTCTACTGCATTTATGGAAACAATTCAAAAGCTACATGGAAACCCAAAGATTATTGTAAGTGACAGAGATCCCATTTTCACTGGAAATTTTTGGACAGAATTATTTTCTTGTCTTGGTACTCAGTTAGCTCATAACTCATCTTATCATCCTCAATCTGATGGGCAAACTAAGATAGTAAACAAATGTTTGGAAGGATATCTTCGTTGCTTTGTATCTGATAAATAGACACAATGGGGCAAATGGTTTCCTCTGGCTGAATCGTGGTATAACACTTCCTTCCATACAGCAACAAAAATGACCCCATTTATGGCACTTTATGGGTATCAACCACCATCCATCACATCATATTTAATAGAAAATTCTAAGGTTCAGGCAGTGGAACATCACATTGAACATCAACAACAAGTCCTCCAACTCTTAAAGGATAACCTCATGTTGGCACAGAATAGAATGAAACAATAGGCAGATCAACATCGCAACGAAAGAAGTTTTGATGTAGGTGATTGGGTATTCCTACGGCTACAACCATATAAGCAAATGTCCCTCAAGCAAGCTAAGAAGGATAATAAATTATCACCAAAGTATTATGGTCCGTACAAGGTGTTGCAAAAGATTGGTACTATGGCATACAAATTGGAGCTTCCTGCAGCTTCTCGATTGCACCCAGTTTTCCATGTTTCATGTTTAAAGAAGGTTATAGGCAACAAGCTCCCAGTTCAAACAATATTTCCAGAACTTGACAAGGAAGGAAAAATTATATTGGAACCGGAAGTAGTCACAGAAACAAGAACTCAACAGCTACGAAATCGATCAATTTTAGAGTATCTTATCAAGTGGAAGAACTTACCCGCTGAAGATTCCACATGGGAGGATGAGAATTTTATGCAAAAGTATCCAGAACTACTCAAGCGTTGAGGACAACACTTTTTTGAAGGAGAGGGGCATGTTGGGTCCCTATAATACTAGTGATTACCCCATTACTATTGTATTTATACCCCTTATTAATATTGTTGTGCCCCTATTGCCCCCATATTGTTATTACTGTGCCCCATAGAATTCCTCTATTGTTATTTTTGTGGCTTTATATTATTATTATTAGGTCGGCTAGATTATATTGTGACTCATTAGACTCCTATATATAGAAAGGAGGTTTTGTCATTTGAATCATCGAAGAATTGTTCATTTATGTAATGTAAAGGAGATTGCCCCCTCGAAGAGGCTGAATTCTAAGGTGTTGATCTATCTTTTCTATCTTTTCTTGAGCTGGTTTCATAACAATGTGGGTGAAAAGAGAGAAAATTGGGTTACTGCTTTACAAGAATACAACGTTGAAATTAAACCAACAAATATTATGAAAGGTCAAGGCTTTTGTAAAATGCTAGCCGGAGCATCACTTATTTTCGAAATACTGTCTTCAAAAGTAAAAATGTATCAGGTAAGCCTAAACGATATTGAATCATTATACGTTGATATCATATTTTATCTAAAGAACGGATATTCTCCTTCAAATCTAGATTATACAAAGAAAAGAGCCCTAAGATTGAAGGCTAAGCAATATCAACTCGTAAACAATGTACTTTTTAGGATGAATTATGATTTTGTTCTCCTTCGATGTCTCGAGAAAGCTGAAGCTGAAAAGATGTTATAGGAACTCCATGATGGACCAACAAGTGGACATTATGCCGGAGATACTACAACACATAAAATCTTGCACGCAGGGTACTATTGGCCTACACTATTCAAAGATGCGCATAGCTACGTAAGGAAATGTCAAGTTTGTCAAACTGTTGCTGGGAGACAAAAGAAGCCATCATTTCCTTTGCAACCAGTCAATATCGATCAACCTTTTGATCAATGGGGATTGGATATAATAGGTGAGATCGTTCCTCACTCTTCTAAACAACATAGGTATATCCTTACGGCTACAGATTATTTTACTAAATGGGTACAAGCAGTTCCTCTCAAGACAACTAATGTCGAACACATCATTGATTTCATAGATCAGTTCATAATCACCAGGTTTGGTTTACCCTCTGCTTTAATGTTTGATAATGCATCGTACTTCTCTGGCAATGCTATGACTGAATTTGCACTCAAAAGAGGTTTTAAGCTTAAATACTCTACCAATTATTATCCACAAGGGAACGGGTTAGCTAAATCAACAAATAAAAACTTAATCAGAATCATTAAGTGAACCATTGATAAAACTCATAATAATTGGCACAAATCCTTAATATATGCTCTATGGGCATACCGAATAAAGCAGAAAGCCTCCATTGATACTTCTCCCTTTAATTTAGTTTATAGGAAAGAAGTAGTCCTTCCAACTCATCTAGCGATTCCTTCATTGGCCTTAGTTCAATTTATTGATGAAACACCAACTTCTTCCTTACAACTAAGGCAACTGCAAATCCTTAAGCTAGAAGAGCAACGAGAACATGCTAAAATAACTCATGCACATCACCAAGCATTAGTAAAAGCTTCTTTTGATTCAAACATAAAATCCAGAAAGGACTTTCAGATTGGAGATCTAGTTTTAAAATGGGATAAGGCTCATGAGGAAAAGGGGAAACATACGAAGTTTCAACGAATGTGGCTTGGCCCTTTCCAAATTGCAGAAATCATGGGTCCATCTACTTTCACGTTATCGGATTTAACAGGGAAAAGGGAATCCTTACCTGTTAACGATCAGATCCTCAAAAAATACTTTCCACAAGAGATCATTCTTCTATTTTTGTAAAATTAGATTTTCCTTTATTTTGATAATAAAACCAGTTGTAAATGGTTACATTTGGAATTCACGAAAAAGACTAGAATTTCTGTTAAATTTTGTTTTTTGCTTGTATAAATAGGACTGATTTAGAAAATCAGACATTATTATTGAAAGATATAGTCAAAGGCTATAAGCTTGAAAATGATACTAGTTTCAACCTTGTAAATTTTGATAAAAAAACGACCTTTAGTGGGAATTTGTTTTATATCAGTCAATGAAAGGTATCAATAACAAAACGAAGGTTCTCTATAGAAAAGCTCTTTCCAAAACACTCTACCATTGCCATCCAGAGCTATTCTTAAGGAAACAATGATTTCCTCCCCACTTAGGAAATTACAAGCTTCAAGGATTAATCCAGCGATACACTTTAACTTAAAGAATAAGAGGTCTCATCACGAGCCGGCTTATCATGATCATAGATATTATAACTTGCTGACTTTACCAAAACTGCATATCACAACAGGGAAATTACTTGAGATTATTGCAATCAAAAGACAAGGGATCCCATCACGAGCCAGCTTGTTCAGCAAAGTTATAAATCAAGTGAGTGGCACTATCATAATTTGGCTACCAAACCAAGGCATTGTTCTTCAAGGATTAAAGGAAAATAAAAGCAATAAGTGTGGATATGGATTTCCCTTTGAAAATCGTATATTTCTCCAAGTAGGATACAAGATCATTGCTGGGTAATAGGTAACCCTGTCGAGGCTATAAATGCCTGCTGGCAGCAGAGGCTCTACCTATGACAAATGAGCATATTTAAAATTGATTTACAGAGAAGACTTTGTTTTTATCTTTATAAACCAAGTAATGACTGATGTAAATACAATGACTAGATCTAGGAAGTAAATAACCAAAGTTAACATAGAAGAAACAAACTATCACTGATAGCTAAAAGCATGGTGTACTTTATCTTTCTATAATAAAGTTTGATTTTCTGGAAAATTTTTCTATTTTGGAAGTTTTGAAAATTCAAAAGAAAAGTAGAGATATGGTTATTCCAAGTGAATCACCAATTGTTGTGGCCAGCAACAACCCCCCTTCTTATTTAGTTTTATTACTAATACTAAATAAGTGGGGACCCTTATTCAAAAAAATTTAAAAATAAATTAGTGCTTGTATTACCTTTTTGAATAAAACTTACTATAGGAGAATACTCGGAAAAAATCTAAAAAGACTTAAGTTTTATGATAAAGTTCGAATAAAACCACTCTCTCAATAAAGAGCGTCACATCGCAAAAAAGGTAATGGATGCCTTTCTACAAGCAGAATCCTAAGATTGCGAAATTGCGATGCGAAATCACGCATTGAATACACTTAACGCATCGCAGTTTTAGTGTGCTTCAAGTATCACTTAACGTGAAATACCTCAAACGCTGATATGAATGGTGCATCTCGCAAATCACATTGCGTAGAAAACATATGGTAAATGATCACCACACATAACGATATTGCGATCTGCGATATTGAGAAGCAAATCAGAAAATCGCCTTATCACAGATCTGCAGGGCTCGTCACTTGAAAAAGCTTTTCCAAAAACCGATGCCCATTTATGCACATTAATGTTAATTTAATGAAGTTAGTTGGTAATCATTAATAAAATATGGTTTTGATCTGATCAAAGGGCCATTTCATGTAAGGTGATATTTTTATATGATTTCGGCATTTAAAGCTTTCCCGTCACCTTTTTCTTATCATTACTCTTTCCTCATTTGTAAATTGCAGGAGCGAAGAATAGAGAGGTATACATAGCAGTGTTCAGAATATTATGGGAAAGAAGGGTAAAGCTCTGAGTTCTGAAGATAAAGAAATGACGCCCTTGTACACGAACACCACCTGTAATAGAGATGCCGACATTACTACTTGGGAAGGCATACACAGTCTACTCGAGGGAGAAAATCCTAGAGTAATGGAGGTCACAACTACTATAGATTCACGCGGGTCGTCTGAGGTGCCAATTCAAGAACTATCATGCTTGTTCTTGCATCGGATAGCGGCGAGGCACAAGATTCTTCCATACGTAGACATGGTCAAATGGGTACTAGATAGACCTGACATAATAGGCAGAGAATTTAAAACTCAAGACCAAGAACTCATGGAGTCGTTATTTCCAAAAAGTTTAAGGTTTATATCCTCTAACAAAAAGCACGCAAGAGGCAAAAAATAGAACCAAGGAAGCCCGGATCGAGGAACGGAGGCAGTTTCCAATGCGCATCGCCAGGAAAAACCCCTTGAGAAGAAAAGCCTCTAATCACTCAATCGCCTGTAAGCCCAGAAAATTGTAGGAAAATGCACTAAAGGCGAAAGGCAAAACCCAAGCTCTAAAAACCAGTGGTATTTATCAAGAATATCCTCAAGTGGTATGTAAATATCTACCAAATGTAAATCACCTATAGACAAGCTGGAGACAGAAGGCTCAAGAAAAAACAGAGTCCATCAAAAGGTTAACCAAGTTGAATTGGGATTCTTACTGGACATACTTGGTAAAACCACACAGCCAGTGCATGACTCTCAAATATATCAATAATTCTGCCAAGAAGATGGTGCCAGCACTTGCCGATTCTGTTTTCGCAGGACAGCTAAAGTCGAAGGTCAGCCAGCCAACTCTCCTCAAGCCGATGTTGGATGCTTGCGACTACAAAGATCAGATACATAGATAGTTAATTGCAAGTTTTAATTTTAGATTCAGTTTTGGTTTTAGTTTTGCTTTATTTTTGCCTAAAATGAGGACGGTCATTTAAACCACCTCCTATATTTTTGTAATAAACTATTTTTAGATTTAGCTAGTAGTATTTAAACCCTTCTCATGCATTTAGAGAAGGGTCTTGAAATTTATCAAAAACTTGTCCTTAGAACATGCACTTCTACACCCTCCAAGGAGGTTTTGATGAATGAATGGAACAAGATTTATTGACATCTGTGTTTGATATCTGCTACTGAAATTGCACTTTTGTACTCTTAGTAGATGTTGAATTAAGAAGAGATAAATCATTATTGTTGGATCTCATGAGTAGAACTCGTTATAAATGGTACTTTTATCTCTTAACAAATTTTTCTTATGTGTTATGGTGATATTCATGTTCAGTTATTTATGTATGAATGCTTGAATGCTTGAGTTATCATTTAGCACTTTTGTACGGTGATAGCCATTTATTTATGCTTAATATATGAGTGACTTATTATGCGATGTGTTTTTCACAACTGTTCGGCTAACTTTTTATACGAAACGATTCATCTTTATTGAATTCTTTTCTTATAGCAATTGAATGATCTTTATTACCAATTGCTATAGAAACTATTTTTGATCGCATAATTAAAAGATTAAATCCCGGGTTAGTTTTAGAATTAGATATTTCTGTTCATTAGAATACAATTGCATGTTGTTACATTAGATTTAGAATAAAAGCATTTTACTTAGAAGTTATTAAGAAGGAAATATCAAATCTCAATACACACACACATAAATTAGGAAACTGGTCCCATATCCCCAGTCGGACCCACTATACCATACGGAAAAGAGTTGCTAACCAAGGTCCGGACCGAGTCGATATCCCCCTTGTTGTAGACCCAATTTTTGGGGCTTCAACACCTTCTTAATGTTGTTGTCCATGACCCCTTGCGCTTCCTACACTGCCCTTACCATGAACTAGAACTGGTCCAGATCCTCATTCCCTACTCCTCTGGATATGGGTAGCTTGATCTCGCTCGCCATGCTGAACTGCGTGGTTGGTGGAGCTGGAGTGGGTGGAGATGGAGGTGAAGGAGGTGAAGTGGGTGGTGGTGTGGGTGGAGGTAGTAACTGTGGAACACACTGTCTTATGAAACTGACCGCACTTCTCATAAAGACTCGAGCGAGCTTCTACTCACTCTCTCGCGAAGGTGAAATTAAGGGATTGTTTCCTAGTTCCCCGCTACCTTTGTAGATCTTTCTGCTCCACGTCGTTCCAAACATTAATGTATTCGCATAACCCGCTTTTCACATAACAACATCTTAATCCAGGTATTCAGAGATTTAATGTACTTACCTCGCCGTCCCTTGAGAAAGCATCGTTCCGCTTCACTGTAGCTCACGGTCATGTCTACCGAAAACTCATTGATAAATCCCTGTTGGATTTTTGGGGCCTAACCCAGGTTTAGAAGTGATTTAGCCAAAAAAATCCCAAAATTACTAGCCCTTTCGGCAACAGTTCACGATGCAGTAGATTGAGGTCTCACCCGAGGTAGTATGGGAGGGTGCTGGAACTAGGTTTCTGCACCCTAGGGATGTCTTGATGAAGTCTGGGAAGTTCGCGAACTGATCCTGCGCGCTTGTGCTGCTCCGCGCAGCCGTCTGTCCTTCACAACTTGTGCAACTGCTTCTGCGTAGCTCTGTAAAGAGCGTGAAGAGGTGATGTCTAGATCCTTGTTCCTTGCTATGCTTTTATTATAGATCTTAACTTAATTATGTGGGCCCAATATTCTCATTAATCATCCAACACTTATAACCAGTGCGCACAATCATAACTATAAAGAGATGCATAAATACAACAGAAGCAAAGACACAGAATATTCCAAAATCAACTTATCTTTTATTAATTATCTGTCCAAGTACAATCCCAACTCCACCCTACGCACTCAGCTGCAGGGGTCCGCGCACACAGCTACGGACTCTACCAGGCCTCTGTGCACACAGCTAGAGAGCCTCTTCCTACTACTATAACCCAAGACTGAGACTTACAGACTCAGAGCGAATTCCTCATCCAAAAGAATATAAGACTTAAGACCACGACTGACTTTACACTTAGAGCCTCACTCTATTTATACAATCCCATTGTCTGCGGACCATGGGTAGGGCGACACACTCTACATTAAATTACATTATCTTAGGGCGGACAACCCTAGACTCTCGTGCTCTACGCCCGCATTTCGCGGTGTCTTTACATTACACTTTTACAAAAATTCAGGCTTCAAGCCCCAAAAACATGCTATGGGGGGATCCACTGCCCAACAATCCCCCTATTATCCGGTCGAGCCAATGGTCCACAACTCGTGTGATCTTATCGTCTGATGCCTCTAGTCTGCGCACTAATTCCGGAGTCCACACTATCAGTTGGTCAAGTTTACACCTTCCCTCACTGTCGGCTAACCTTGTGATCCACTCATACAGTTTAGAAGGAAAGGATGCGAAGAAGATCTCATGGATTTCTGTATACAAGTAGAAATCTAGCCACCTTTTCTCGGATACCTGTGGAGTTTTTTTTCCTATGTTGCGAACTCGTGAATCTTCTTGTCCAACCACTCTTCAATTTCCTTCTTTATTGGGTTCCAGTGGCATGACATCAAACATCCCTTAGGTAGATCCCGGCCCCGGCAACAGAACCATTTGTTGGCTACGTGGTGCCTGACCCAGGTTCAGTAGTGAGTTTAGCCAAGCAAATCCCGGTACTATTGGCCCTTTCGACAACAGTAGGCAGAGCGCGGCCTGAGGTCTCACTCAAAGTAGTATGGGAGGGTGCTAGAACTAGGTTTCCACACCCTAGGGATGTCTGGATGAGGGTTCTGGAGGTTCGTGATCCCAACCTGCGCATTGCGCTACCCCGCACAACTTTCTAACCTGTGCGCACCTTCGTGAATACAATATTCTTCCGATCTGATCTTTACTGTGCTATTATATTAGTGTTTAACTTAGTTTGTGTGGGACCAATGTTCTTATTAACTCATTCAACTTTTAGATAAGCCCACATATGCGAAAATAATATAAATGCATAAAGATAACCAGAACATAGAAATACAGATCTACAAACAGACGCACAATATTCTGAATCAATCTTATCTTTATTAATACTCAAGTTTAGTTACAGACCCAACTCTGCCCTGCGCACTCAGCTGCAGGGGTCTGCGCACTCAACTGTGGACTCTACTAGGCCTCTGCGCACTTAGCTGCAGAGCCTCTACCTATCACTATGACCCAATACCTTCAGATCCACTTCTATCTTCTAACCATGCCTTCGCATCTGTCTATTACTTGTCAAAAACTTAGACTCTCTTTACACTTAGAGCCTCACTCTATTTATATAATCCCATGGTCCGCGGACCATGGGTAGGCCGACATACTTTACATTAAATTACATTATCTTAAGGCAGACAAACCTAGACTCTTTCGCTCTGCGCCCGCATTTCGCAGGGTCTTTACATTACACTTGACCAAAATTTGGGCTTCAACCCCAAAAAAATGTGATGGGGGGATACGCTACCCAACAGGAAGCTTAAAGATTGAGATGAACAATATAACCAGAAGAAGAAGAATCAATGCACAATACACATGAAAATACTTTGGCGAAAGCCTCAGCTAAAAACCCCTCTATCTGTATTATCATACAAGGTGGAAATACATAGGAATTATACAAAGCCTTAGCTCTCACTACAATCCTCACAGATGCTTATAGGCAATCTTGGCTGCTCTCTAGCCTTCCTATCTGCCCTCTAAGATCCTATTTCCTTGCACTATTCCTCTGGGATGATTCACCTTCAACCAAGTTGAACATTGATCTCACACATTGTTAGAATTGCGCAATCCTCAAGGAATGATGCCTTGACTGCATGCATGATTTTTCTTTATAAGAAAACACATGCAACTGATAATACACTGTCCTTGAATTTAATTTCAATTAGGTCTTTCTCATAATAGACATGCATGAGTTTCTGATGAGGGAATCTTCAGTTAACTGGAGTACACTAGTTGAGTGCATGCATGCATCAACTAACTGTTAACTCTCTATTAGTTCCTCAAACAGTTTGGAACTAATTTAACTAGACTTAACTCAGTAAACTGAGTTAACTAATTATAACTCAAATATAACTCAATCTTCTCTCCTTAATTTAAGGGATAACTCTTGCATGACTTCAGAAAGACTTCTAACTTTAATTTCTCCAACTAATTAAGTCAAAATAACTTAATTAATTATTTCCATGTAACTGTTAAGCATAAATTCGATTTTAATTCACAATTGAATTCAAGGACAAATTAAATTGGAATATTCTTGTCGCCACTTGTCACCACATTTCAATAGTTTCCAGCAGTACACAACAAGTTTTCAGCAACAAGATGCAGGTTTTTAGGAGCAGAAGGACAGATGATTATCAAGAGCAACAAAACAACACATTTTTAGCTTAGTCATCACTAAAAGCCTCGAATTTTGTGAAAAGATGTCCAAGCATTTTAATATTTCCTATTTTGTAGTTCTATTTTTGTAAATTAGTTTTAAGATATTTTTAAATAAATCTTGATTTTTAAATCAAGATATTTTCAAGAACGTTTTATAAATACTTTGTAGATCAAATTATAAAGGGTTGAACCCTTGTGATAAACTCTTTAATCTGAATCTTACCAAATTCTTACCAGAGTCTTGAACCTCTTTCAGAATCTCCTAAATCTGAAGAAAAATTAGGTTTAGAATTATTCGAATTAGAACCTAGTGATTTCATTTCTTCTGTCATTCATACCTATACATCTACTTCTGCTAATCCTAAAGATAACTTCTCTATTTATACTAATCCTTTATTTGAAAGTGAAGCAAATTTTCGTCCAAAAGTGCAGAAGTTAGCTATACAAACACCACTAAAAACTTCGAGAAATGCTTCCCAATTATCTTCACCCCTTACAACAACTAAAAGCTTATCTTCATCTTCACCATCCTTATCTCCTCAAAGTTTATGTTGATCCTCTTTGTCTTCACCTAATCCAATGGTTGGTTTTCAACCTATTATTCAGGCTCGCTATGTATCATTATTCCTTCCTTGTCAGCTTAGTAATTTTCCAGATGGATATCTAAAGCACTTACCTAGGTTTAATGGGGAAACTGGTTTGTTTGTTGAGGATCATTTAGCTTCCTTTTTGGAATTTTCTGATAATATGAATAAAGACCATGAAGATGTGTATATGAGATTATTTTTTCAATCTCTTGAAGGAAATGTTAGGATCTGGTTTATACATTTATGATCTCGTTTTATCCCTCCCTGGAATGAATTGGTTACTATCTTTAAAAAACAATGGGGAGTTAAAAATGATCGTGTTTACTATCTTACATAATTTGATGACTTAAAAATAAATCCTGGTGAACTTGTGGTTGATTTCATAAAAATATTTAATAAAATTTACAACAAAATGCCACCAGACTGTAAACCACTAGTGGCTACAGCTAAAGTTATATTTTCTAAAGGTTTTGATGATGATTTTGTTGTTATTCTTAGAAAAAGAACATATGTCACCCTAGAAAACATGCAGACCAATGTTATTGAAGTTGAAGCTAATAGATCAACATTAGCTAAACTTAAGGCAAAGGCAGAAAAAGCTGAGAGAAAGATGAAAGCTAGGGAAGAAGGTACTTCTTCTTCTAAAAATAAGAGTGAATATCATAAAATAGATAAAATTAATTCTCTATTAAGAAATATTTCAAATAGAATTTCAAAAATGGAAGCACAACCTAGAGCAGTTTAACCAGCATCAAATAGACCTCAATTTCAATATAATAGATGTTTTCAACCCCAAATATTACAAAGACCTAGTACTGATCAACAAATTCAACCCCCATTGATGATTCATGATCAGGAACCTGAAGAAATTGACCCTTTAGTTATAAATAATATCAATTATTTTGATGAGCCATCATCACAAAATGTTATAATTCCTGTTTCTCATGATCAACCTTTAGTTCAAAATGTTGAGGCTTCCTGGTTTTCTAAATATCAGGCCTTCTCTGAATTTCGTATTGTAGAATTAAACAGAGGATATGATTTGAGACCAAGACTAGGACCTGGTAGACCAGCTGAAAATGTCATTATTAATGAAAATTCGGTCAAAACAACTGAAACAAAAATAACAATGATTCAACCATTAAATTAACCAAACGAACATAACACATTTGAAAAGATTGTTCCAACAAATTTTAGTGTGGAAAAATAATTAGAGAGAGTCAAGATTCCCATTCCATTATTTGAACTTTCCAAAAACCCAAGTTACAAGAATTAGGTGTCAAAATGGATTCAACCCTCAAGTATTGATGTTGAGGGAGATGTGATTAGTTTACAGGATGAAAAAATTTCAGTGGTTTTTGGTCCTAGTTCTTATCTGATTGATGAAAATGTCCCTCCCTTTTATTTTACTTTGAAGGTTCATGATTTTCTGTTACACAATTGTATGTTAGATTCTGGGGCCTCTCATAATCTAATTCCCAAGTTAATTATGGACCAGCTTCAATTACAAATCACAAGACCTTATCATGATATGTATACTTTTGATTCAAAAAAAGTACCTTGTCTTGGATTAATCAAAGATTTAGTTGTAACTATTGCTCAGATCCCTATTAAGAGTGTAGTTTTAGATATTGTTGTTATATAATTCCCCCAAAATTTTGGATGTTATTATCTAGACCTTGTTGTGCCAAGTTAGGGGGAAGTCTGCAAATGGATGTATTTTGCTACAATTCATGTTTATGGGGGAGAGCATCTTATATTATATAGAGAGGTGAGATTTATTAATAATGTTTGCAAAGATGATCAAGCAATAAATCATCCTATTTATGTTGTTGATCAAGATTTTGGATGTTTCATTTTAACAACTAGTGATCTCAAAAATTCTCAACCTAGCATTGAACAAACTGAATGTATAAAAAATGATGTTTTGAAGTTATACTTTGATGGGGCCTTTTCCAAAGGAGAAGCTAGAGCTTGAATTGTATGTATCTCTCTAGAGAAGGAAAATATAACTCAGTATTTTAAGCTAGACTTTGATGTTACAAATAATGTAGCAGAATATGAAGCCTTACTTTTAGGACTAGATTTAGCTAAAATTCTAAAAGTCCAAACCTAAGTGTATTCAGTGACTCAGAACTAATTGTGAAGTAAGTAAGAAATTCATGCCAAGCAAAACATCCTAGGCTTAGATCTGATCGAAATGAGGTATGGGATTTTGTATATAATTACTTTCAAGATTTTAACATTATAAAAATTCCTAAAGATGAAAACATTTATGCGGACTCTTTAGTAGTCTCTGGTAGCTCTTTCAAAATTCCTGATCCAGTGCAATTTCAATATCAAATTCAAGTAAAGGAAAGGCCTTCAATCCCTCACAACCTTAAACATTGGCAAGTTTTTGAAGATGATGAGCAATTAAAGATTTTCTTACAAGCAATTGATGAATTTTCAGCTTTGCAAATTGAAGAAGAACAAATCATTAAGAATAAGTCAAATAATGAAAATGAAACTTCACAATTAAATCATAATATAGTTGATCATAATATCATTCAATTTCCTAATAATTATATTCTAAAGGGTTTAATTCATCTTGATTTTTTTTTTTAAATAATGATGTTTCAAAAACTTCATTATCAAGTTCAGAGCAAGAGGATTTTGAAGATTGTAATATTGGTACCAATGAAGAAATCATAGATGTAAACATTTCAACATCATTACCTAAGGAAACAAAACAAAAATATGTTAATCTTCTGAAACATTATAAATATGTCTCCTCTTGGTCATATGAAGAGCTTAAATCCTATGACACAACTCTTATTGAACATAATATTCCTCTCAAACCAAAAGCTAAACCTTTCAAACAAAAATTAAGAAGAATAAATCCAGTTTTGCTGCCAACTATTGAAAAATAACTTAAGAAATTGTTGGATGCCAAAATTATTGTTCCTCTAAGATACTCTGATTGCATAGCAAACCTAGTTCTTGCTAGGAAGAAAAATGGTGAAATACGATTGTGTGTGGACTTCATAAACTTAAACAAACTTTGTTTAAAGGAAAATTATAAATTACCTAAGATTGATCAATTGCTCCAAAAAATTTTAGGTTTAAATAGAATTTCAATGTTGGATGGATTTTCTGTATACAATCAGATCTTGGTAAGTCCAAAAGATAGGGGAAAACCAACATTCAAAACTCCTTGGGGTGCATTTATGTATGCTATAATTGATTTTGTCTTAACCAATGCAGGAGATACCTTTCAAAGAGAAATGGACCTAGAATTTGTTGGTAAGGTTAACAAATTTGTTGTTATTTATTTGGATGATCTAGTTGTATTTTCAAGTTCTGATGAGAAACATTTAAAGCACTTGAGAAAGGTTTTTGATACATGCAGGAAATATGGAATTTCACTCAATCCAAAGAAATATTTGTTTGCTATAAAGTAACGAAAGCTATTTGTGACACATTATTTCAAAGGAAGGAGTATTGATTGATCCAAAATGCATATCGACCATTGAGGTAATTAGCTTACCTAGAAATAAAAAGGAAATTCAAACTTTTCTAGGTAAGATTAATTATTTAAGAAGAGTTATACAAAACTATGTTGATATAGTCAAGGATATTACTGATATGCTAAAAAGGGATTATGAAGTCAAATGGACAGTGCAGGCAAGGTATGCTTTTACAAAAATCAAGAAAGTTATTTCTCAAGCCCCAATACTAGCCAGTCCTGACTATTCAAAACCTTTCAACATTTTCTCTTTTGCCTCTGATACTACTTTAGTTGTTGTCTTACTGCAAAATAATGATCATGAAGATGACCAGCCTATTTCCTTTTTCAGCAAAGTCATGAGAGATGCTGAGTTGAAATATGATATTATTGAAAAGCAAGCCTATGCTCCTATGCAAGCCTTAAAAGCCTTCAAAACTTATGAACTTCATTCCTCTATTACTATCTGTGTCCCAAATAATGTTGTAAAAATTGTCTTGACACAACCTGTCACTGATGGTAGGAGAGGAAGATGGATTGTAAAAATACTAGAATTTGATTCAGATATCAAATCTACCAAGTTGGTGAAAGGACAAGGTTTAGCCATGTTGAAAAGTGTGCAACAAGAAATGCTTGTTGAGAATGCAACAAGATGATGGAGCTTAGTGAAAAGAGACCGCCTTCACTAAGTGGGCCCGTAGGCAAATTATGGCGCAAGTTCTATTTTTGGATCCCAGCAGGGATGATCACAGTAGGAGTGACCACAGCAGGGATGATCACAGCAGGAGTGACCACAGCAGGAGTGACCACAACAGGAGTTGATCACAGCAGGAGTGATCACAGCAGGAGTGATCAAAGTCTATTTTTAGACTGGCTGTCAAAAATAGAAAAGTCAAATATTATTGTATCATAATAATATTTGGACTATAAACTTGAGCTTATCCTCTTGGAGCACCTCAGTTTGAGCTACAGATGTGGCACATGCAGCTGTCAGAAGGAATTATGCTTTCTTTGTGGGTCAGTTGAGTTGTTGCATGCATGACTTCAGTTAGAACTCAATCAGTTGAGTTTAGTGGAGTTGATTGTAGAGTTGATGGAGTCGTGTTCAGTTTGACTTGGTTAAACTAGTTGTAATTAGTCTAACTGCAAATAGACTAATGATGAGTTGTTAAAATAATTATTAACTCATAATGCAACTATATAATACATCAGTTAACTCAGTTGCATGTCAGTGCATGTTCAGTTCAACAGGGACAGGTGTTAGAGGATCAGATTGTTATCAGTTGTGACTATAGTTGTGCATGATGATTTGCACAATCAAAGGGATTGAGTATTCCAATGAATTGGCCAATACCAAGTATTATAGCCTATGCTCACGTCCTTCCCAGTGTGAGTGATTCTTTGGAGGTTAAATAAAAGTTTGGTAAACCATTCTCATTCATTGTTGAGTAGGTATTGAGCTGTGGAGGCAGGCAAGCAGTGGAATATATTTGGAGATCAGATCTGAGCTGTATTGTGTGTAACAGGTGGAGCTAGTACTAGATTGCTTGTGATAAGCATTGTACTTTGTAATGTTACATGATTCAATCAATATAATATACAAATATTTGGGGTTTTTAGCGAGATGCTTTCCCCAGGATACATACTGTGTTAATGAGTTTGATTAATGCTTCTATGTGTGCCTGTGAATGTTTCTGCTTCTGTAAATTGATGATCAACGTAGAGGAGCTTATGTATTGTGTATGTATTTTGCAATAGTACATGATCAGGATAATCTCCATTGAATATGTGTTTATTATTCAAAATTTCTACATGGTATCGAAGCTGCTTGATTTGTAGAAGATATTTTTACAGGATATCAAGCGAGGATTGATCATCAGATCTATTATTGAGAAAGTGTTTACATTTTATTTCTTCAGGCAGAGTCTATAATCGGGACAGGTAGCCTCTGGATTCATTCTTCTTTTGGAAGGTGAGATATCCGGTGAATGCCCATACAGTCGATCTCTGTATAAGAAATAATTTGTTCTCACGAATTTTAGATCAAAAGCGGTTGAGTTTTGAGCTGGTGGAATGGCGCTCAAGGATAAACTCAGAAACATCAAAGCTGAGAATGGAGACAGTATGCCCCATTATCTCATGAAGTTCACCCAATTCTATAATGAGCTAGGAAGTGTGGGGGTAACTGTTGAGGATGAGGATATGGTGAGTCTAGCACTCCTTGGCCTTCCTAAGAGTTGTCATAGCTACCAGGACTCGGTGAATGGAAGGGAGAAATTGCCAGGATGGGAGAGACTTTGGTCGGATCTTGTGCAAGAGGAGATTAGACGGCGCACCAGAGACAGTTCTTCATCTATGCATGATGTGGAGAACTATGCCTTAGTGAGTAAGGTGAAGAAGGGGAAGGGGAAGGTTTCTCTTTCCAAATCGAGTTCTTCCAATGATGGGAAGAAGGTTGACAAGTCAAAGGTGAGATGCTTTCATTGTCATGAGTTGGGTAAATATGCTACTAATTGCCCAAAGAAGAAGTCCAAGAAGGGATCCGGGGACGGATCTCAAGGTGAGGCACTTGCTTCACAATTTGAGTTGGATTTCACACTCTTCGCATGCATGGTTTCATCCATGATGGGAAGTGGTTGGTTTCTTGACAGTGGAGCTTCTTTCCCCATGACCAGTGACAAAAGTTTGTTTAGTACTTTGGAGGAGAAAGATCTCTAGATACTCATAGGGATGGGTAATGATGAGAAGTATAGTGTCTCAGGTGTAGGCATTTAGTGGGAATTTGTTTTATATCAGTCAATGAAAGGTATCAATAACAAAACGAAGGTTCTCTGTAGAAAATCTCTTTCCAAAACACTCTACCATTGCCGTCCAGAGCTATTCTTAAGGAAACAATGACTTCCTCCCCACTTTGGAAATTACAAGCTTCAAGGATTAATCCAGCGATACACTTTAACATAAAGAATAAGAGGTCTCATCATGAGCCGGCTTATCATGATCATAGATATTATAGCTTGCTGACTTTACCAAAACTGCATATCACAGCAAGGAAATGACTCGAGATTATTGCAATCAAAAGATAAGGGATCTCATCACGAGCCAGCTTGTTCAGCAAAGTTATAAATCAAGTGAGTGGCACTATCATAATTTGGCTACCAAACCAAGGCATTGTTCTTCAAGGATTAAAGGAAAATAAAAGCAATAAGTGTGGATATGGATTTCCCTTTGAAAATCGTATATTTCTCCAAGTAGGATACAGGATCATTGCTGGTTAAATACAAGTTTGGTAAACCATTCTCATTCATTGTTGAGTAGGTATTGAGTTGTGGAGGCAGGCAAGCAGTGGAATAGATTTGGAGATCAGATCTGAGCTGTATTGTGTGTAACAGGTGGAGCTGGTACTAGATTGCTTGTGATAAGCATTGTACTTTGTAATGTTACATGATTCAATCAATATAATATACAAATAGTTGGGGTTTTTAGCGAGATGCTTTCCCTGGGATACATACTGTGTTAATGAGTTTGATTAATGCTTCTATGTGTGCCTGTGAATGTTTTTGCTTCTGTAAATTGATGATCAACGTAGAGGAGCTTATGTATTGTGTATGTATTTCGCAATAGTACATGATGAGGATAATCTCCATTGAATATGTGTTTATTATTCAAAATTTCTACATGGTATTGAAGCTGCTTGATTTGTAGAAGATATTTTTACAAGATATCAAGCGAGGATTGATCATCGGATCTATTATTCAGAAAGTGTTTACATTTTATTTCTTCAGTCAGAGTCTGTAATCGGGCCAGGTAGCCTCTGGATTCATTCTTCTTTTGGAAGGTGAGATATCCGGTGAATGCCCATACAGTCGATCTCTGTATAAGAAATAATTTGTTCTCACGAATTTTAGATCAAAAGCAGTTGAGTTTTGAGCTAGTGGAATGGTGCTCAAGGATAAACTCAGAAACATCAAAGCTGAGAATGGAGACAGTATGCCCCAGTATCTCATGAAGTTCACCCAATTCTAGAATGAGCTAGGAAGTGTGGCGGTAACTGTTGAGGATGAGGATATGGTGAGTCTAGCACTCCTTGGCCTTCCTAAGAGTTGTCATAGCTACCAGGACTCGGTGAATGGAAGGGAGAAATTGCCAGGATGGGAGAGACTTTGGTTGGATCTTGTGCAAGAGGAGATTAGACGGCGCACCAGAGACAGTTCTTCATCTATGCATGATGTGGAGAACTATGCCTTAGTGAGTAAGGTGAAGAAGGGGAAGGGGAAGGTTTCTCTTTCCAAATCGAGTTCTTCCAATGATGGGAAGAAGGTTGACAAGTCGAAGGTGAGATGCTTTCGTTGTCATGAGTTGGGTAATTATGATACTAATTGCCCAAAGAAGAAGTCCAAGAAGGGATCCGGGGAAGGATCTGAAGGTGAGGCACTTGCTTCACAATTTGAGTTGGATTTCACACTCTTCGCATGCATGGTTTCATCCATGATGGGAAGTGGTTGGTTTCTTGACAGTGGAGCTTCTTTCCACATGACCAGTGACAAAAGTTTGTTTAGTACTTTGGAGGAGAAAGATCTCCAGATACTCATAGGGATGGGTAATGATGAGAAGTATAGTGTCTCAGGTGTAGGCATGGTTATTTTTCAGAGGGAGCATGGAGCTTGCCTTACCTTGACCGATGTCAAGTATGTACCAGGACTGAAGAGAAACTTGGTGTCGATCGTGATGCTGGAAGACAGAGGCTATGATGTAGTCTTCAGTAAGGGAAATGTTTTCCTTAGACACATCATCACTAGACAGGTGAAGCAGATTGGTTCACGGGTCAAGAACCTGTATGCTCTTGAGGTTCAAGATGCATGCAAAGCCTTGAGCAGTGAGGCAATTGATGGAGACTTGGTGGTTGTGAGGGAAGGTATGTTACCTCTCAACATGTAGAGCCAGAAGAAGTCTCAGACGATTGTGGAGGAGCCACGATTGGTGCAACAGCTTCAGGAGGTTGTGGAGCAGCCACAACAAGGGAAGCTGAGAGGAGATCGAGTAGAGACATCTACTCATCCAGAGACCTCCAGTAGGGGGAAACTTCGAGCCAGGTGGGCTGAGGGATCACATGCAGCCATACCTCCAGGTAGGAGGTGGGGTGATGTGTATTGACCGTCCCAAGGAGGAGGGGCAGGATCCTTGAGGTACCCAACCTCTTGGATGAGACCTTGCTACGGGAGCCCCAATGTGTAGTAGCAGGAACTAACTAATTGGGTAGAGACATATGCGGATGGAGCGGCAGAGAGAGCGACAGTGCAGGGAATCCCAAGATAGCGCATAGCTAGTAGGCTACAGCAATGCGAGAGGCACAAGTGTTTTGCACAGTGCTAGGTGGCACAGAGAAGTGTGCAATGGTGCGAGATGCATGGAGATGTTGTAGTAGCACAAATGTCAGAGAGGGAGCACTTGTCAGCAGCAGGTAGAGCTTCAGCATCAGAGGGTGTTTCTAGCCCAACAGGGAGGTCAGTTGGGAGGTGCAGTGCGGATGCAATGCTGGGAGATAGAACTAGCAGCATCACAAATGCAGTCAGAGATCAAAGTGACAGAGGCTAGAGCAGTCAGATACTAAAGAGCACAGAGATGCAGAGTTTTCAGTCGACAGAAGCAATAGCAGTTAGAGACTTTGATGACAGAGCAAGTGGACCGGCCAGATGTGTTCCATGGAGAACATTCCAGAGTTACAGGATTAGGTTTGAGGGGAAGCCTTTCTTGTTGAGAGGGAGTGTTGAAAAGTGTGCAACAAGAAATGCTTGTTGAGAATGCAACAAGATGATGGAGCTTAGTGAAAAGAGACCGCCTTCACTAAGTGGGCCCGTAGGAAAATTATGGCGCAAGTTCTATTTTTGGATCCCAGCAGGGATGATCACAGCAGGAGTGACCACAGCAGGGATGATCACAGCAGGAGTGACCACAGCAGGAGTGATCACAGAAGGAGTGATCACAGCAGGAGTGATCAAAGTCTATTTTTAGACTAGCTGTCAAAAATAGAAAAGCCAAATATTATTGTATCATAATAATATTTGGACTATAAACTTGATCTTATTCTCTTGGAGCACTTCAGTTTGAGCTACAGATGTGGCACATGCAGCTGTTAGAAGGAGGTACGCTTTCTTTGTGGGTCAGTTGAGTTGTTGCATGCATGACTTCAGTTAGAACTCAATCAGTTGAGTTTGGTGGAGTTGATTGTAGAGTTGATGGAGTTGTGTTCACTTTGACTTGGTTAAACTAGTTGTAATTAGTCTAACTGAAAATAGACTAATGATGAGTTGTTAAACTAATTATTAACTCATAATGCAACTATAGAATGCATCAGTTAACTCAGTTGCATGTCAGTGCATGTTCAGTTCAGCAGGGACAGGTGTTAGAGGATCAGATTGCTATCAGTTGTGACTATAGTTGTGCATGATAATTTGCACAATCAAAGGGATTGAGTATGCCAATGAATTGGCCAATACCAAGTATTATAGCCTCTGCTCACGTCTTTCCTAGTGTGAGTGATTCTTTGGAGGTTAAATACAAATTTGGTAAACCATTCTCATTCATTCTTGAGCAAGTATTAAGCTATGGAGGCAAGCAAGCAATGGAATAGATTTGGAGATCAGATCTGAGCTGTATTGTGTGTAACAGGTGGAGTTGGTACTGGATTGCTTGTGATAAGCATTGTACTTTGTAAAGTTAACAGATCAATAAATATAATATACAGATAGTTGGGGTTTTTAGCGAGATGCTTTCCCCGGGATACATACTGTGTTAATGAGTTTGATTGATGCTTCTATCTGTGCCTGTGAATGTTTCTGCTTCTGTAAATTGATGATCAACGTAGAGGAGCTTATGTATTGTGTATGTATTCCACAATAGTACATGATCAGGATAATCTCCATTGAATATGTGTTTATTATTCAAAATTTCTACAAGCCAAACTCTTGGCTGAATCAAATTGTAACATTTTTTGAATCAATACTATCATGCAAGTATCAGGAGAGAAGAGTACACAAGAACCTTCTCAAAATTTTGGAGAGAAGAATACACAAAAACCTTCTGAAAATTCAGGAGAGAAGAATACACAAGATCCTTCTCAAAATTTAGGAGAGAAGAATACACAAGAACCTTCTTCTATTGCATATACAATTCCTCTTCCACTTCATATTGACGAAAAGTTCCTATTATCTAAATGATATGTTGAAATTATTAATTTTCTTTGTGATTTTGAATATCCTCTTGGAATCACAAAGAATCAATGCAGAACCCTCACATTAAAGGCTATGAAATATTGTATCATCAATGCTAATATGTATTGGAAAGATCCATTGAATATCCTTATTTTATGTCTAACTGAAAATAAAATAAAAGGTGTTATAGAACAATTTCATGAAGCTAATGTGGATGACATTATGCTTCGAGAGAAACATCATACAAAATTATGAGAGAAGGTTTTTATTGGCTGAGATTGTTTTCACAAGTTGGAGCAAAGGTCATAAGTTGTATTCCAGGTTAGATATTTGCTGGGAAGCAAAGGTTAGTGGCACTTCCACTTGTTCCAATATTGATTGAATCACCTTTTTTACACTGAGGACTGTATTTCATAGGAGAAATAATTCTAGCATCCAATAATCAACATAGATGGATCCTAACTACTACAGACTACTTCACGAAGTGGGTAGAAGCTATCCCTGTCAAGAACACAATAGACATTTTTGTCATCAAATTCATTGAAGAAAATATATTATCCAGATTTGGTTGTCCATAGCAGATAGTCACTGATAATGCACAAGCATTCAGTAGTATTAAAATGATAGAGTTTTTCCAAAAGTATCATATTTTATTGCATCATTCTACCCCATATTACCCTCAAGGAAATGGATTAGCTAAATCATCATATAAGATTTTGGTCAAAGTTATAAAGAAGGCACTATCAAATCACAAAATGAATTGGGATAGTCATCTCAAGTATGAAGTTTGGGCTAACAGAGTATCACCTAAGCGTTCTACTGGTAAATCCTATTTTCAACTTGTCTATGGCACTGAGGCCATTTTTCCTACACAACTAGCTTTTCCTATTATGAAATTTTTACAGGAATCATATGAAGAGCCTGATGATTTTTCAAGAAGAATCAATCAAATCATTGATTTGAATCAAGATAGAGAGGAAGTTCAATACAAGCTTCGTCATACCAAAACAAGATGAAGATTATGTTTGACAGAAAGGATAGAGAAAGAGACTTCAGGAAAGGAGATTTATCCTTAAAATGGGATGCCCGAAGAGAGGAAAGAGGAAAACATGGTAAATTTGATAATCTTTGTTTAGGATCATTCAAAATTGTAGAAGCCAAGGGAAATAATACTTTTATCTTACAGAATATGGAATGAAGATATTCTTCATTTCCTATCAATGGACAATATCTTAAACACTATATTTAGTATTGAAGTTACAATAGTCATAGTTCATTGTACATTACCGGTTTTTATTTACATTTTGTTGTCAAGTGTGATTTTCACAACAAAGGCTCTATAGCCCGAGGAGAAGGCACATGGATCTACATGTTCTCTACATCCCATAGAGGAAAGCAGTCCCCAGATGGACCCGATGTTGTAACTTACTTTATATTTTACATATATATATATATATATATATATATATATATATCTATATATATATATATATATATATATATATTGTTTTCAAGTGTGATTTTCACAAAAAAGGCTCTATAGCTTGAGGAGAAGGCACATGGATCTGCATGTTCTCTACATCCCACAGGGGAAAGCAGTCCCCAGATGGAGCCGATGTTGTAACTTACTTTGTATTTTACATATTATTTGTTGAGAAAAAGAAGAAATAGATATGTATATATATATATATATATATATATTTTTTTATTTTTTATTTTTTTTTCCCCTGGGAAAAAGTCGTAATTTCTATTAAAGGTAAGAAATTACATTTTGTATATGCCGAAGCATTCAAGTACAGGCAGCTGTGCCTACCATGATCAGTCTGTAGTAAAATATAAACAAAATTTGAACATGTTGTCTCCTCGCAGGGAGCTGTTCCATAGCTGTTCATTAACAGAGTTCAAAATAGGAGTCCATTGCTCTACGCAGAGAGCCATATATAACAAAAATAAAGTGCAGTAAATATATAGAGTTATGTACATTTATAGACAAAAATAAGCAAGTGAAAAAACTGTGGGTGGGCTTTTATAGCCCATTGTCCATCCGATCATCAAAGGGTCTATGATAATGCTGGTAGTAAGACCCTTCAATCTCCTCCTGTATCAGCCAGTTGTCTCCTTGTCTGTGCGCTGCCTCTTTGGAGAGTTGATCTGCAATGGTGTTTTGTTCCCTGTAGATATGACGACAAGAAAAAGAGTCAAATGATGAGATCAGCCTCTTTGCCTCATCTAATATGTGCCTTAATGAAAATGCATGACATTGTGATGCATCAGACAGCCAATTGCAAACAATTTTGGAGTCACCAAATAATTGGAGATGTCTGCAATGTTTTTGAATGGCATAGTGTATAAGGTGCTTGGCAGTACAGAGTTCAGCATAGTTGTTCGTGCCTCTGCCAAGGTTTATTTGAAGTTTGATGCAATGTGTTTCATTGAGGTATAGGACTGCTCCTCCCCCACAGCCCGTCTCTTGTGCAGAACCGTCAAAAAAAGCCCACGGCTTGGTCTTGTCAATATCTAATTGTTTGAGGATGCGGACAGGACCTGTGTGAGTTTCATCAGGAATCATGTTGTAATCTGCGATGGTGTGGAGTAGGATGGTAGGCCAGTGGGGAGCTCTGAGGTTAAAAATGGCCTGGTTCCGGGCAATCCAGATTGCCCAGCATACAAGAAGCGGAATATTGATGGCTTTTCCAGAGTGTTCTTGGTTCCAGTTCACCCATGCCTCCATGATACTCTGACCATGCCAGGTCTTCAGTTGCGGGAGTTGTGAGGAGAGGTCGCGCCAAAATTGAGAAGTAATGCTGCAGTTCAGAAATAAGTGTGTAGTACTTTCTTCCTCCTGGTGACAGAGATGGCAGCGGAAGGGTCCATAGAAGGATCGTTTCATGAGATTGGTGCCTGTTGGTACTTTGTCAAAGATAATGTTCCACATGAGCAGACGTGTACGAGGAGCAGATCTGAGTTTCCATAGAGTCTTCCATGTGGGTTGTATAATATGAGGCTTATGTGACTCCATGAGCTTCAGGTAGCCAAGCTTCGGGGTGTATGCACCATGCTTTGCATATGCCCATATGATTTCATCGGGTCCATCAATGAGTCTAATGTGCGCCTGTGTGAGCGCGTCCGTGTACTCAGCCCATTCCTCATGCCACTGAGCCGGAATATCTAAGGCTTGTGCGCTGATCCATGCTTGCTGGAGGAAGGTAGAGTTTGCTTGGTCACCAATATGCATGATGTGTGTGATACCTCTACCTTTAAGATGTTCAATGAGACCCTCAGACAGTCTGTGGGTGTTCCCACATCCAACCCAAGGATCCAGACCTATACGGACTGCATTACCCGCCTTGATGCGCCAAGTTAGTTCTTCTCGCAATAAGGGAAGTGTACCAATGACAGCCTTCCATATGATGGAATTGTTGTGATTATTTCTTGGTTGACTGCATAACCAATCCAACACGTTCATAGGTCTGATGTATTTTGCATATGCAACTCTGGTCCAGAGACCTTCAGAGGTAAGGAGTTGCCATCCGAGTTTGGCAGCCAGAGCTCTAGAGAATAAGTCAAGCCTTTTGATGCCCCAACCCCCCCAGCGCTTGGGTTTTGCAATAGTATCCCACTTCACCCAGGCAAAGATTCTGCCAGGCTGGTGGCCCTTCCATAAAAATTTGCTGCAGATGTGCTGTAATCTGTTGAGTATACCCCTGGGAATCCATGTAAGAGCCATCCAGTATACTGGAGTGGCTTCAATCACCGCTTTTATCAATATCAGTCTGCCAGCTCGAGAAAGGTATCGATGATACCAAACCTGAAGTCTCTTCTCTACCTTGGCAATAAGCCATAACCAATCAGCTATTCTGTACCCATTAGGTTTCAGCCTGAATCCAAGATATTTTATACCTTCTGATAAGGTCAAATTGTTGTAAGGAAATCGTTGATTGGCATATGCAATTTCATTGATTGTGCATCCAAAGGTAGTGATGGTAGATTTTTGTACATTGATCTTCATACCAGTAGCATGTTGAAATAGAAGAAATGAGTTATGGAGAGTCGTGGCATCTCCAATGCTGCCATTTAGGAAGATAAGTATATCATCTACAAATAAAAGGTGAGTGAGGAAAAGATGGTCTGCAAGTTTGATACCAGATAACTGGTGTCTTTCTCGTGCAGATGATATAATTCTACTCAATCCTTCCATTATGAGTAAAAACAACAGAGGGGAGAGAGGACATCCCTGTCTGAGTCCTCTCTCTGATGTGAAGAAAGAGGATGCTTCTCCATTTAGCAAAACGCTATAGGATACATCAGTAATACAGCTCATGGTCCATTTGATGAAAACATAAGGGAAGCCCAGGTGACTATATATATATATATATATATATATAAAGAAAAAGAAAAAAAATAGAAAAAAATGAAAGGGGATATAAAAATATATAAAAATAACAAAAAGGGAAAAAAGGAATAAATCTCAAAAGCTATTAGAAAAGGTGCACTAATCTAAATGTCATCCATTATGTTTAATTACTTGTTAATTCATTTAAAAATAATTAGAAACTAATTATAATCTTTTGTAGAGTTGATTTGACCTTGGTCCCACATTGCAACAAATCGCACTAATATTGGCCATCGAGACGTTCCATGCCCAAATCAACTGCTGGGAGAGCACTTTAGACACCTCCTCCACGCCTCCGACATTTAACCAGGGGGGTCTAAAAAGTTGATTTAATAAAGCCACTGATGCCAACATGTCCTCCCCTCATCCACTTTGGAACCCCCCCAAAAAACCATCGGTTGACCATTCCCGCTTTCTCCAAATGAATAAATGCCACTCCACCTCCCCCATCTATCCACCTACCATTCGTGGTCCAATTAACCATTAATTATCCATTCATTCCCCCTTGATGATTGCCTTCCTGTAATAAGTGTCCTTCTCTTGTTAATGGTTATCCCTCCAAACCGTTAAACCCCCATTGTATAAATAAAACCCATATGTTTTTCCTCCATTTCTTTTATGCATTCCATTTTTTCAGCCACATGCACGGGTCCAGTAAAACCAGACCAGCATTGAAACACATCCTTCATCACTATAGCAATCGGCTAATCACCTGGTAAAACATTATCTCTTGCTTTATTATATCCTTAGAATGTCTTCCAAAGGAAAATATAAAATCACGGAAGAAAATAAATGATACCCCCTATCACAGACTTAGATATGTTATGCTTAGTTGACTAGGAAAATAAAATTTTTGAGACCCAATGTGAGTTCGATCTTTATGAACTGCACAATTGGGCCAAACATAAATTCCTTGATGCTAATGATGAATTGAGTATGTGGGACTTCTTCCAGCCTCAATTAATTTTCCCTCAGACCCATTTCTTTCCAGAATTTGTAACTTGGTGTCATTTCATATACATTCCAAGTCAAAGATCTATTATTACTCAAAACAACAATGTTTTATTCACAGTATCCCCTGAGTCACTATGCAAAATTCTTCAAGAGAAACCTTCAGCCCCTATGTACCCTTTTTTTGTAGATTCCCTCATGGAAATCTATAAAAAGCTCACCTTCCCTCAAAGAGCTAAGATCTTTGAGATATTCTTACTTGAAAATGTAGAATTACCAAAAACAAATCCTCCATGCCCCTCTTCAATGTTCCCAAAAATGACTAGATAGATTGTCTCCGTAGTTTCTTGTCTATTAGGCTATCCAACTAATCAATGGGTTGATGAAATTATTGTAGGATTTTTGTCATTGTTTTCAACAGGTGAAAATCCTTCAGTGATATTCAACTACAGTGAGTCAGAAGCAATACATGATCAATTCTTAAAGTTTTCTACAGAAGGATCTTTTAAGTATCAGCCAGTTCCTGTATACTTGTTCTTATTTTAGCAAGAAGATAAATTTCAGTTTCAATTATAGAAGTTAGATGAACAGGGTAATCCTCAATCTGTAATTCATTGGACTTCCTCAGTAAGGAAGAACACCGATGAAATTTCCTTCAATGATTACACTAATCAATTCCTATATATGGTTTCATGCTTGCTCAATAGTGATGATGTTCCTAGGATTTCCCCTGAAATCAAGATAATTATCCACATCAACGAGAAAACAAATACCGGAGATTCATACTTGTATCAAAACTACACCGAGATGAAAGTATATGGATGCGAGCTTCCTCCATATAAATTTACTATGTTTGTGCCGATCAAGATTTTTTCATTAGAGCACATTAGGCAGATGATGAATATGGATTATCTGCACTTTGTGTCAACTAAGAAGAAGTCTCAGTTTAAGTTAAAAGCTCAGAATTTACCCTTTATTTGCAATACTAGAGAAGAAGCAAAGCAAGCAGATCTCCTTCTGAAACAAATTAAATTCAAATTAAGTTTTACCTGGTCATATGATCTCTTGGGGATTATTTCTAAGCTAAGGCTAGAACATAAAACTACTCCTTATGCACACACTCCTAAACCAAAGATTGAACAATACATGAACCAAGGTGAGTGGTAGGAAATTACATTACAGGAATCAAAAGAGCAGGTTTTCATTTCTACAACTTCACATACTCTAGTACCATAGGAAAAACATGTTAAGAGGACAAGGGAAAGTATTTAACCTCTAGTATCAAAAATTCAGCAGACAAAATTTATAATGCACAAAAAGAAGAAGAAGAATCCTCTTGAAGATACATCTCAGGAAGAGAGTTGACAGGAACAGGTCACACTAGTTTTAACAAGTCCTCATGTTGCAACATTTTGAAGGATTGAGGAAATTTTCTCAATCTCTCCAGTATCTTCAGTCACTCAAGACCCATTAGAATCAGCGCAAATAGGAGAGTTAACTCATGCTACAAAAACCAAGTATATATTCTAGATACCAGGAACTTAAGAAGAAACGTGAAGCACTAAAGGCCACCACTTATTTTGAATTCTGGAAGCAAACTTCAGCTTCCCAGCACAAGCTTTGCTTGGCATTAGATACTAAGAAAGGACAGTTTCAGATGGCCCTTCTGGAGCCTAATGTTCCTTTTCCAAAAACTGTAGAAGACTACAATTTTTTTTTTTTTTTCTTTTGACACTAAATAGATTCATCCTATTGACCAAATTTATTTGCACAAGCAAGTTGGAGAAACGATTTACTCCATCTTGACTAGTTCAATAATGGCAACATCTAAGTTGCAAGTTTCAGTGAATAACATTCAGTCTCAGCTAAAGCTAGAAAATATATCATCCATGGCCAAATATACGAAGATAAAATTCTTAGAAGATTTGGTAATCAAATTGGGATATGATTCTAGTAATGTGAAATATGCCGAAGAAAAATGCTCATATTCAAGCATTTAGAAAACAACTAAAACTCCCTACTACTGAAGATCCACACACCAAAGAAATTGGTGAGTTAGAAAAAGAAAATGAAAGCATGTTCAAAATTAATGTTGAGAAAATTTATAGATACAAAGGATGGAGACTGAACTAGAAAGTCCATTAAAGGAAAAGGACCAGAAAGTTGATATGGCAAAAGCTATTCTTATAGTAGCAACTTATATTGTAGGTACTTCAAAAAATTATATTGCAGCAACTATAATAGTGGAAACACGGTCCACAGACTCAACAACTAATTTAGCTAAAGCCATGGTATATTTATCTATAAAAGGTCAGGAAATTGAAATGTTGAAAGGTCAAATCAACAATCTCCAAGAACGAAAGCTAAATATTGATAATGCTTACTTGGCAGAGCTTCAGAAAACTCATAGACTAACTCAAAGAATAGAGACTCTAGAAAATGAGTATGTTATTCCTCAAACCATTGCGCAGGTGAAAGAAAATATTTGGCTAGATATTAATGAGTCTATGACTAATTTATGGCCTTCCATTGAAATTATTTTTGAACGGGAAGAATTATTAGAAATATCAAAGGAGGTAATTGCAGAAGTAAATAAAGGCCTAGGTAAAAAACCAAGGGATGCAACAACATTGATCAGGATTTTGAACTCAAAGACAAGAGAAGAGCTAGAAGAATGTGATATTGAGGACAGAACTGAAACTGTTGAGGCAAATTAATTACCTATCATTTAATTTTCAACCCGGGGGTTTCGTAAAACTTGCGAAACATGCGTGCACTATATATGCTAGAAATTAACTTTCAATTTAGATCAATCTAACTACAAAACCAAATAATGAAAAACCAAATTCACCTATTCTAATTCAGCACTAAATTCAAAAGAAATTATAGTACAATTATAGTACATCGTGCGGAATTGAAATCTTAATCTTTCAATCTTGCAAGAACTGAAAAGCACACCATTCTTTCAGAAATGAAAGCAAAGACAATCATTCTTAACCTCTCACACAGGAAAGGATATGAAAGCAAATAAAAACAAAATCTATTAACTTCTAAGTAGAAAGAAAATAAAAAAAATCACTCTTAACCTCTCGCACAGGAAAAGATATGAAAGCAAATAAAAACAAATGACCTTAAATTCTAGGTAGGAAGCAAATAAAGACAATCAATCTTAACCTCTTACACAGGAAAAGATATGAAAGCAAATAAAAACAAATGCTCTTAACTTCTAGGTAGAAAGCAAATAAAGACAATCACTCTTAACCTCTCACATAGGAAAATATATGAAATAATATAAATCTTAATCTATGAAAGTAATAAATCTTAATCTATGAAAAACAATAAATCTCACACATTGTAGGGTGCCAATCCAAAAGCATGAGAGATGGAAAGTTGAGAGGCTCCAAATGCAAGCATAACCAAATCAAGGTGAACATCACTCATGAGCATGGTGCCAAATCCAAATTCTATATTTAAAACATGAGAATTTCTCCAACCTTACACATGCCTTTCAAAAGAAAAGGCTCTCATATTTATACAAAAACATAAGAAGCTACCTCATTAATGGAGGTCCATTATTCTCTCCCTATATCCCTAGAAAATCTCATAGAGTTACAACTCAAATAGGTAATGATAAGACACATATCCTCTTTGACCTTTGTCCAAATCATTTTCCATATCTTGAAGATAATTCAAATTTGAGTATTGGAGGCCACATAAGGGTGCCTTGGAAGCTTCCAAATGACCTACACATGTCATGAAACTCAAGCCACTTTTAAGTATTAGCAAGTATATGTCATTTTTCTAAATTTTAATTCACTTATAATACTAGAAATCATTAAATTTTGGAAAACACAAAGGAAACCCATATAATTATGCAAATGAAGGATAATGAAAGGTTATATATGGTCATGGAGTTGTGACATGTGAGTGAAATGGTTGTGATAAAGGTGAGAGTGGATGATATTTTGAATACATTTTGGAGACTCTACATTCCCCCCAACTGATGTTATTGCATGTCCTTATGCAATCTACTGCATTTCTTAATCATGCTTTGCTTTTGAATGAGCTTGTCTTATATCATATGTCCTTAAACTTTGCATTTGATAGTATTTGAAAATTTTATTTCGTTTTGAAAATTATTCCTTGTCATACATTGAATTGCAACATGTTTGGTTGGTTCTTGTATGACAACCAAATCTTAATTGATATTGGTTCTTGTGTTTCAATACCTTGTTTCTTTTTGTTGCAATAGGATTCATTGAACATGTTTAAGAATGCATAAATCAGCCATATAATATGCTTATCATTTAGGCATTGATTTTCAAATCACATAACTTTTGAACCATGATGAAATCATAATGATTAGGACAAATATGTTAGGATGAAATGAAGTGAAATGGAATGAAGTGATATGGATGTGATAATAAATGGATGTCCCTTCCCCCCAACTAAAGATGTTTACGATTTTTTTTCAATTGAGAAAGGAAATATGGTGAGGTATTTTCCAAAAATTATAATTTTAGTATTCAAGTAATTATATGATTAAAAGCTAGAAAAGAATATACCTTTACTTACCTAGGAAGTGGACAAACTGTGCATATGTAGAGAAGTTGTAGTTGTTGCTGGATCATGGAATAGAATGTAGAATTTCATCTGCTTCTTGGTTGCATAAATAGTGGATGAGGTGGTGAAAGTGGATTCTTTATTGTTGTTGCTAAATTTGTTGTATCCGATGCAAAATGCTGAAATGATATAGTCTTCACCTGCTACAAAACCCAATGGTACAATTCTAGTCATGTGAATGAATGTGTTGTTGTCGAGCATGAAGAGAAGTCATTGGATTACCGACCATTAATGAATGTCGTTAACCAATGTGAGGCAAACTTGCCATTAATGTCAACGAGTGCCAAGGTACCTAAGTACATCTTGCAAAGTGCGAATAGATGAGCTGATGTCGAGCCACTTGCAAGATCTAATGATCAAGGGACATTGATGTATTCCCATGATTGTCAATGATAGAACTTGTCATTGATACATACAAGCCTCAAGGTACTAATAAGGACTCTAGCCTTATATTAGATTTTTGGGATTCAACTGCGTTAAGTAAGTCATTCACGTATGACCATTTCCATGAGAGGTAGTCGTAACTGACTAATTTCTCATGATTTTTGAATAGTTCACTTAGCACTCATTGCATCGGGTGATGCTCACAGGGGTGAAGAAGTGGGATTGAAACTAGTGAAATGAATCATATAGCATCAATCATCACTTCCGGAGCTTGCACCCGGTAACCAGGACTTCCCAGGAGGTCACCCATCCCAGATCTCCTCTGGCGCAAGCGCGCTTAACTGTGGATTTTTTCCCCACAATCAAGCCCACTTAGCTTGTTACCCCATTTGCAAAACCTTAGCAAGTATTGTGCCTCATGAACCAGAAATCCCTTCACTCTTTTTGAATTGAAGTATGGGGGTTTACGCAGTGCATTATATTAGATTTTTGGGATTCAACTGCGTTAAGTAAGTCATTCACGTATGACCATTTCCATGAGAGGTAGTCGTAACTGACTAATTTCTCATGATTTTTGAATAGTTCACTTAGCACTCATTGCATTGCTCATAGGGGTGAAGAAGTGGGATTGAACTAGTAAAATGAATCATATAGCATCAATCATCACTTCCGGGGCTTGCACCCGATAACCAAGACTTCCCAGGAGGTCACCCATCCCAAATCTCCTTTGGCTCAAGCGCGCTTAACTATGGAGTTTTTCCCCACAATCAAGCCCACTTAGCTTGCTACCCCATTTGCAAAACCTTAGCAAGTATTGTGCCTCATGAACCTAGATAATGTGTTGATGTCGATAGGCCAAGACTTGTTAGAAGGGAGGCCTTAATGAATCCTCCATCATCTAACGGGAGTATGAAATGATGATTTTCGAAGGACTATGAATGAAAAAATTTGCAGTGGATCAAAGTTTATTTAATGGAAAGGAAAATGACAAGAGGGTAAACAAGCGAACAGAAATCAAAATGACAAATCATCATGTAAGCAAGTTGAATGTCTCTATTAATGGGTTAATGAATGGAAATTATGGAAAATGTGAAGGAAACATGCGACTCTTTGCAAGGAAAATGGTGATGATGATGCTTAGCTGTCAGGCCAGGTTAACTCCAGTCTTGGCAGAAGAAAACTGATTGATAATTTCATTAGGTAACTATTGTTTATATACAGGAATGTGACTGATCAGTTCATCTACTTGATGACTGTTCACATTCCGGGTACACCCAACCGCTGAGGATTAGGTGTCAACAATTCCCCCCCTTAATCTGAAGGGATGTTGGTGAGTCCAAGCATCGTTCTGAATCTTTCAAGCTTTTATCTTCCAAGCGCTTTGGTGAAGATGTCTGCAATTTGCTCATTTTTGGAACAATGATGGAGATGGATTGTTTTGGCCTCAACATGATGTCGGATCAGATGATATTTAGTATTGATGTGTTTAGTACGATCATGGAACTTTGGGTTCTTGGCCAACTTTATTGCAGAGGTGTTGTCAATCATGAGTGGAGTTGATTGTACTTGTTTTACCTGCAAATCTTCAAGAATTTTCCTGAGCCACACAATTTCTTTCGTTGCTTCAGCTGCTGCCATGTATTCTGCTTCTGTTGTGGAACCCACTGGAACTGATTGTTTGCGTGATCTCCAAGAGACAGCTCCTGATCCAAGACTCATAGCATATCCTCAAGTAGATACTCCAGTTTCTTTGTCTCCATCGAAGTCTGAATCAGAGTATCCAATCAAGCTGAAGTCGTCCACCTGTGTATACTTGATTCCAAGGTCTTGAGTTCCCTTCAAGTACCTTAGAACTCTTTTTGCAGCAGACCAATGTCCCTCACAAGGCTTTTGCATAAACCTGGAGAGGATTCCAATAGCAAATGAAATGTCTGGTCTGGTAGTAGTGAGGTAGATGAGACTTCCTATAAGCTGTCTATACTTTGTTGCATCCTCAAATTCCTTTCCTTCAATAGATGCGAGCTTTAAGTTTTGTTCCATTGGAGTAGAAAGAGGATTGCACTCTGTCATGCCAAATCTGTTTAACAAATCTCCAATGTATTTCTTTTGAGAAAGAAATATGGATTTTGGATGTTGGGTTACTTCAATGCCAAGATAATAATGAACATAGCCCAAATCAGTCATTTCAAAACTTTTTCCTAATTCTTTCTTTATGGATGCAATATAGCTTTCATTGTTCCCTGTCATTAAAAGATCATCTACATATACCACAAGATATACAACTGTTTTGCCAACTTTCTTGATAAATAAAGTTGCATCATCAAGATCAAAATGATTGAAGTTGAGTTTCAGAAGATGCTCTGTTAGTTTTTCATACCAGGCTCGTGGTGCTTGTTTGAGGCCGTACAAGGACTTCACAAGTTTGCATACTTTATGTTCATGTCCTTTCACAGCAAATCCTTCAGGCTGGGACATAAAAACATTATCTTTTAGATCTCCATTCAAGAATGCAGTTTTTACATCCATTTGATGGACTTTCCAACCGTTCTGAGCAGCTAGTGCAAAGAGTGTCCGGATGGTGACCCATTTGCTGTGGGGGCAAAAGTTTCCTCATAATAGACCCCTTCCTTCTGTGCAAAACCTTTTGCCACAAGCCTAGCTTTGTGCTTGTCAAGTGAGCCATCAGCTTTGTATTTGTTCTTCTAGACCCACTTGTAGCCAATTGGTTTGGTTCCAAATGGAGGATCAACCAGCTTCCAAGTGCCATTCTTTATGAGAGCATCATACTCCTTTTGCATTGCTTCTTTCCATTCATCATGAGAAGCAGCTTTTTTGAAGGAAGTTGGTTCAAAATCTGTAGACAAGTTTAATTCACAATCATAAGTAACATCCATATCAACAGGTGAATTAGAGTCATCTACATCACCTCCATCTTGTCGGTTTGTATTTCTGGTTCCTGTTTTTCCAATTTCATCAGGATGAACACTTTCAAGTGTCTTTGTCAGCCACTTTGGGGGACCTTTCTGATATGGTCCAGGCTGCTCTGTTGATTGAGTTGGGACTGAATCAAGATTGAGTCTCCCAATTCTATCAATTACATCACTTAAAGCATCATCCGTTGTTGGAGTTTCATGCAGGGGAGATTGTTCTTCAGAAGAAGATTCCACATGTTGATCTAGTATAGGAATCCCCCCTTCAAGATGTGGAATCTGATTATCAAACTCTTGAAATGACTTCGTTTTTGTGAATCTATCCAAGCGATCAAGTTGCCGCTCAACAACATTGTCAGATTTGGATGATTCAAGAAAAATTACATCTCTAGATACAACAAACTTTTTATTTACTTCATCATAGAGGCGGTATGCTTTAGATGTGTTTGAATACCCGAGGAAGATACACTTACGACTTCTAGCACCAAGTTTGTTTCTATGTACCTTTGGTATCAAAGCATAACAGGTGGAACCAAAGATCTTGAGATGTTTTACTGAAGGAACATGTCCATACCACAATTCATAAGGAGTCTTGTTTCTTATAGCATTAGATGGACATCTATTCTTTATATATGCAGCACATAGGACAACATCAGCCCAAAACATTATCTTTACATTTTTGAAGAAAAGCATGGATCGTACCATATTCAAAATTGTTCTATTCATTATTTCTGCTACACCATTCTGTTGGGGATTATAAGGTACAGTTGTTTGATGTTTAATCCCATGTTGGCGAAGATAGTGTTCAAATTCATTTGATGTATATTCTTTTCCATTATCAGTGCGAATAGACCCAATATGAGATTGTGCATCATTTTCAATCCATTTATGAAAATTCTTGAATGTTTGAAAAGCATCAGATTTTTTCTTCAATAAATAAACCCAACACATTCTGGTGTAATCATCAATAAATGTCATGATATATTTATTTCCATTTGCAGAAGGAACAGGCATTGGAGCACATAAATCTGAATGAATGAGTTCAAGCTTCCTATGTGCTCTTGAATGTGAATCATGAAAAGACTGTTTGCTATGCTTTCCTAGAATGCAAGCATCACATTGCTTATGTTTTCTAGGAATTGTAGGCAAACCAGCAACACCATTTTTCTTCAATAAGCAGAGACTGTCATAGTTTAAATGTCCAAATCTAGCATTCCATAATAAACTTGATGGAAGTGTACCTTCTTCATGATGAGAAATATATGAGAAATGTTGTGCATGAGCAGAGGTTCCTTGCAGTTTGAGAAGCCTTTCTTCTTCTATTCCCCTCATGACAAGTGAGTGGTCAGAAGCTTTTCTTACCTCAAGCTTGCCATCAAACATATGAATGGAGTGACCTTGCTGGCGGATGTGGACCAAGGACAGCAAGTTTCTCTTGAGCTGTGGGAGATATAGAACATGATCCAGAAGAAAGTCTGGAAGACCAGGCAGTTTAAGCCTGATTGTGCCAAGCCCTGATGGCTTGATTTTTGACTGATCTGCAAAGTATACTGCTCCATCAACATTGTCAGTGAAATCTTCAAAAAAATCTTTCCTATGAGTCATATGACAGGTTGCTCCTGAATCAAGCAACCAATCATTTTTCGAAGAAGCAAGTGAAGCATTAAACAAATCTTCATTTACTCCAATGTTACATTGTGCCTCAATATAGTGAGCGGATTCAGGTGCTTTACCTTTGTCTATATCATCAGTTTTACCTTTCTGTTGGTTTCTTTTCTGCTCAATTTTGTCCCATGGTAGCTTGCATGTAGAAGCATCATGTGATCCATTTCGTTTGCAGTGAATGCAATGAAGATCTGCTTTTTCTCCTTGAGAATGTCTGCCCCCCCTGCCTCTGAAGTATCTTCCTCTTCCTCTTCGTCCACCTCTTTCTCTTGTAGAATCTTGAGCAGGATGCTTTTCTTTATGAGCAAGGCAAACAGTCTCTTCAGAAGATTCAGGGACTGTCTTCTTTCCAAAGGCTTTCTCTCTTTCAGCAAACTTTTTCACAAGAGAGTCAAAGGTTATATCTTTAAGATTTCCATTTGCTTGTAAAGACTCAAGATAATTGGAGTAAGTAGGATAGAGTGCCTTGAGAAAAGCAATAAGAGGGATATCCAACTCAACTTTAGTGGATTTGATATCATGCATTATGGATTTTACTTCAGATGCAAGAGCAAGAGGATCATTATTTTTTAGTTCAAGAGTGAAGAGTTTAATCATGAGCTGAACAACTTCAAGTGCAGAATGTGAGTCATAAATTTCTTTCAGCTTTTGTAAAGCTTCAAAGGCAGTTGAATATGATGAAATATGGCGACTTACTTCTTCATTTACAGATGATGCGATTAATGCATAGGCTTTGTTGTTCTTGTTTTCCCAAATGACGAGCTCTTTGTCTGATGTAGGCTGTACTGGGTCATTGTCTCCTTCTCCGACACACACTCCCTTCCACAACTCATTGTAGATAAGGGTGTGTTTTACCATCCGGGACCATTCAGGATAGTTCTCCTTGCCAGTGAGAACTATTCCTACCATAGAAATGATTGAATGCATTCTGTAAAAAAAATGTCTCTGCTGATAAAAAAACTTCTGTTGATAAAAAAACTTCTGCTGATATACAGTGAAGTAGTATTCAAAAAGGCAACAGATTTCAAATACTTTTATATCCTGTTTCTTCAAATCCCTCCGAGGATACTGTATCCACTATATTTCATATCTACAAACTCAGTTTATAACTCATTCAAATGAAGACCATAATATATATATATATATATATATATATATATATATATATATATATATAGATATAGATATATATATATACAGGATTCAACAGTGAAATATTTTTTTTTTTACTGCTAAACTCGATACCTCAATGATTAGCCAAGAGAAGTGAACTGCCTCAGCATGACGTTAATATTAACAGAAAACAATGGCTCTCGTATGTCGGAAAGGAAAAAATCCCCCCTCGATATGCTGATAGCTCAATGAATACGGCAAAGCCACAGAGACGCTAGTCAAATAAACCAACACAGAGCACCATTTGAGAAAGCATAAGAGACTTGGCAAAGAGGAGCACGGTTCATCAGCAAAGAGGAGCACGGTTCATCAGCAAAAAACAGCGCATCAAAATCACATTATCTTAGCAAAGAGGAGCACGTTTTAAACTTTCACTGTTTCAGCACATTGAGTCTCATGCAAGATGCATTGGTATGAGATCTTCCAAAATTTCAATCATTTCATAACCAAGTCGCAAATCTCATAACAATCCTTTTGATAGAAGGGCTATACTGATTGCAAACATACGCTTCAGATGTAATATTAGATTGGAAAAAGGGTCTTTGCTTGTAACAAGTGCTACATCAAAAATTGTTGCGAGTTTATTCTCAAAGATCTGAATATACAAGGGTTTCCCAATGTCTGTGCTGCGCACTTGTCTTCTTGCTCTACACCGTAAAACAACTACCGCCACGCAACATGGAACCTTCAGATTGTTTAATCGATCTCATGAAGACATCATTTATGTAATAATGCCAGAGCAAAATCAATGCTGTAAATTGTAAGTACCACAATTCCTGATCATAATCCCGAATTCAGAACGTAACTACAAGGATTCAAACTTAAATGAGGTTTTGATGCTCCCTTTAATCAGAAACGAAACCAAAGTCAGCCTCAAAGACAATATTTGTGTAAAATACTTAAGCCAGAGAGCAGTCGAAACGATTGCAGGGACAATGAATTGGAGATGAGATATCTAGTATAGTGTTTCAATACCTCCTGCTGCGTCTTCCATAGCAGCCGAAGCTCAAAAGGTACACTTCTTGCGTTACATCGAAAAGCAGCTCGTAAAGCTCCAGCATCTGCTCGGGGCTTCCGTATTCAGTGCAATAGATGGGCTGAAATTGTTCGCCTGCTTCTTGGTGAAATTCCAGAGAGCAGATTATGTCAGGACAGAGGCAGCGCTGGTGCGCCAGAGAGCGTTATGTCAGGACAGAGGCAGTGCTGGCAGTGTAAACCGATGCGCAGAGAATCAATGAGAGGAGTTACGACTATTCTAAGGACTGGCTCTGATACCATGTCAGGCCAGGTTAACTCCAGTCTTGGCAGAAGAAAACTGATTGATAATTTCATTAGGTAACTATTGTTTATATACAGGAATGTGACTAATCAGTTCATCTACTTGATGACTGTTCACATTCCGGGTACACCCAACCGTTGAGGATTAGGTGTCAACATTAGCGAAAATGCTTGGATAGATTGTGAGTTTGGAGAGGAAAAATGATGGAATTTATGGATGATAGAAATGGATTCAATTGGTTTATGTTTCTTGAAATTGGTCATAGAAAATCAACCATGCATAAATTGGCTTCCTTCAATTCTCCGATTGCCCTGGAACGTGGAAACAAACATGGCACTAACATTGCAACAAACATGAGTGTGTTCAAAGAGAAGTGATCAATTTCTTTAGGTACATACGAAAAATTTGCATCATTCACAGGTTGCACGAGAACTAGTTATCAATTTCTCAATTCTCTTAAAAAAAAAAATTGATAATTTTTATTTAAAAATTTACATTTCCCTTATTCAAAAACAACAATTTTTTTTTTTTAAATCAAAACATGATTTTTTATTGAAAATATTTTTCTGAGGTTAGTGAAAATGTAAGAAAATAAATTGAAATCTACAGATTTTAAAGTCTAAAAATTAAAAAAATGCAATCAAGAATTTAAAAAAATGTAATCAAGCTTGATTTTATTTCCTAGTTTATCCTACTTGAAAGAATATTTCTTATTCTTATTTTTAATTATATGAATGTTTTCAATGGAGCCATTTACGGATTTTAAACTTTCTAAAATGTTCATATCCAAATTTGCGAAATGTACCTAATTGTGCATGAGGACATGAGAAATCATTTTAACCTTTAGATTTTCCACAAAGATCTCTTGAAGAACGAATGAATGTCGTGGCACAATTGCATTTCAATACCATTCCTCAATGTAGTCCTTGTGCTCCAAAGAATGTTTGATCTGCATTCTAGATCCTTTGTCCATAAAACGCTATATATATATATATATATATATATATATATATATATATATATATATATATATATATATATATATATATATATATATATATATATATATATATGATATGCAACTAAATGATTCATGCATCTACATGCTTTAATCATGCATCTAGAAAAAACTGGAAAATAAATAAATAAATGAACTCTAGACTGAAAGCTAGTTCCTATGCACACTTCCTCGGCAATGGTGCCAAAATGTTGAGGCAAATTAATTACCTATCATTTAATTGTCAACCTAGGAGTTCTGTAAAACTTGTGAAGCATGTGTGCACTATATATGCTATAAATTAACTTTCAATTTAGATCAATCTAACTATGAAACCAAATAATGAAAAACCAAATTCACCTATTCTAATTCAGCCCTCAATTCAAAAGAAATTATAGTACACCGCGTGGAATTGAAATCTTAATCTTTCAATCTTGCAAGAACTGAAAAGCACACCACTCTTTTAGAAATGAAAGAAAATAAAATCATTCTTAACCTCTCACACAGGAAAATATATGAAAGAAAATAAAAACAAATGCTCTTAACTTCTAAGTAGAAAGCAAATAAAAACAATCACTCTTAACCTCTCACACAGGAAAAGATATGAAAGCAAATAAAAACAAGTGCTCCTAACTTCTAGGTAGAAAGCAAATAAAGATAATCACTCTTAACCTCTCACACAGGAAAAGATATGAAAGCAAATAAAAACAGATGCTCTTTACTTCTAGGTAGAAAGCAAATAAAGACAATCACACTTAACCTCTCACATAGGAAAAGATATGAAATAAATAAATCTTAATCTATGAAAGTAATAAATCTTAATCTATGTAAAACAATAAATCTCACACATTGTAGGTGGCCAATCTAAAAGCATGAGAGATGGAAAGTTGAGAGGCTCCAAATGCAAGCAAATCAAGGTGAACATCACTCATGAGCATGGTGCCAAATCCAAATTCTATATTCAAAACATGAGCATTTCTCTAACTTTACACATGCCTTTCAAAGGAGAAGGCTCTCCTATTTATACAAGAACATAAGAAGCTACCTCATTAATGGAGGTCCATTATTCTCTCCCTAGATCCCTAGAAAATCTCATAGAGTTGCAACTCAAATAGGTAATGATGAGACACATATCCTCTTTGACGTTTATCCATATCTTCTTCCATATCTTGAAGATAATTCGAATTTGAGTATTGGAGGCCACATAATGGTGCCTTGGAAGCTTCCAAATGAACTACACATGTCATGAACTCAAGCCACTTTTAAGTATTAGCAAGTACATATCATTTTTCTAAACTTTTACCATTTAATTCACTTATAATACTAGAAATCATTAACTTTTGGAAAACACAAAGGTATCCCATATAATTATGAAAATGGAGGTTAATGAAAGGTTATATGGTCATGGAGTTGTGACATGTGAGTGAAATGGTGGTGATCAAGGTGAAAGTGGATGATATTTTGAATACGTTTTGGAGACTCTACAGAAACCATTTTGGAATTAAGAAGGATACTCACTAAAAGGAATTTAATGTTGCAATTAGAAAATAAATGTCACAGTCTAGAAGCTAGCATTCATAAGTTCCATAAATGGTTTAATGTGCTTATCAAGAAGGACTTCGAGGATTAAGAGGAATGGGAGACAATTTGGTTCCCCTTGAAGAATACCAACGTATGTTGCATGCTATAGCTATAGAAAAATCCAAATTTTCTAAGATTAAGGGAACTATTACAGGAAATGCCTTTATTGAAGGTTTGAGTCTTGATTTATTAATAAAGCATGAAATCAAACATTTGTTCATAGTCAAACCCACCTTCAAGAAATACACAAAAGTGGATGAAAAATACAAAAAATTAATTAAATATTCCATTCCTAAAGAATAAAGATGGGAAAAGATATGCCAGCTCATTAACTGAACAGACAAAAGGTCTCAAATAGTAGAAAACAGGTTTCCAATAGTAGACAAAAAGTTTTCAACAACAAGATGCAGATTTTTAGCAGAAAAATGGTAGATTATTATCAAGAGCAATAGAAGAATAGTTTTTTCAACTTAGTAATCACTAGAGGCCTAACATTCTGTGCAAATATGTCCAAGTAGTTTAATATTTCCTATTTTTTAGTTTTATTTTGTAAATCAATTTTAAGATATTTTTAAATAAATCTTGATCTTTAAATCAAGATATTTTCAAGAAAGTTATATAAATACTTTGTAGATCGAAGTATAAAGGTTTGAACCCTTGTGATAAACTCATTAAGTATATTTTTAATCCTCTTAAGTTATTTTCTAAGATTAATAGAAGGATTCTGGATTCATTTTGAAACAATTTGTGTTCCTGTGAGTACTTCTATGTTATTTATATTTTCATTTTGTTAAATCTACATATGTTAAAAATAAATGGGAAATCTGGGTAAGATAACACTGAGTATTAGTTTATCTGAAAACCCCTATGGAGTTATAATCAATTAAAGAGACTAGTTAATTAGAACTTTATGTTTTAATTAATTCCTCTACATCTTTAAATTGTCACTTCCTATTGAGCTTTAAATGTATTTTTTTTAGCTGTAAAAGGATTTTACACACATCACCTATGTATGATTAGTTAAAGTCTCTTTTTGAACATTTAATAGATCATATACCTTCTTAAGTTCGACCTTACACATCTTTCAAAGCCAAATTCTATTAAAGGTAAAGAATCAACCCTTCTAATATATGATAGGCAATTAAGAGTGTGCACCCATTTAATAGTTTAGAGCACTAGTCATCGAAAAATTCCAAACAAAAAAAAACAATTTAGATGGTTTGGCATAATTCCTTAACCTAGAATTATCTACAGAGGTACAACACAGTACATGGCAACAAACTCATAGTTACAAGGCCTCTAGCAAACTTGTATCTCAACTTCATATGAGAGCTTGATACATCATGATAACTCTTTTAAAAACTTCTTGAGACTATTAGAGCACTTTACACATCATGACACCCTTCATAATGCATAGATAGGACTGAAAGTAATACATAGCAACTCATGACTTCATGAATTACAACAGGTGACATCAATGGCAGCACAAGCATGCTAAAACACTCTTCATAGTATCAACCTTGAGGTATCAAGTGAGTCGTTTTTGGTAATTTTTGGCACAATTGGATTTGGGAACTCCTCTTTATTGTCATTCATTTATGTGGAAACGCCAAAACTCTCTGGCATGAAAGGTTAACTTGGCTGTGCATGCAACAAATACTACATCATACATACTATATATCTGTGTGTGTGTGTGTGAAAATAAATATTAATTTACTTTAATGGGTTCATTAATGTTAAAGTAGTGAACTCACACCATCTTGGCCCCAAGAAAAATATATAACTTATTTCATTATTTTTGCAACATGGGAATGCCTTTTACGTCTGTAAAAAGTAAAAGTAAGAGAAATTTAACAACACAAATCAACAATTCTGATTTGAGCCATTAAATGGACCCAAGAGATAAAAAAAAATATCATGTATCATATTAGATATGTAGCTATGGAGAAATATGATGAAGGAAGCCAAGTATGTTAAAAAGTGAAGAGCTCCAGTCAACAACATTGTCAAGTTCATGAAGAAGGTCAGAAATGGATAAATCCACGTCTCGTAGTTGGAAAATGTATTTAAATTAAGTAATAGGTATTTTATTTTGCAATAAGCACATGTAGATGCAAACATAAAGTGTTTATAATGTGTGAAGAGCCCAATGTATCTACCTAGTAGTGAGACAATTGCCCAAGAAGTTAAATTGGTTTAACTATTGAAGGTCATCCATCCATTAATCAAATTTCTCAAGGAGAATTGAAGCCATTCATTGATCTCAAGATATCTATAAAAGTGACGAGATAATTTGAAGAAAGGGATTCCCTCTTTTGCGTACCTAAATTTTGCCCATTTTGTGAGTGAGGGCATGACCAATAGTAAGGTTTTTTTTCTTTTATTCATTGTTCCTTCTTCATGCAACTAACCTCTACTTGTGTGATGTCATTTCCGATTTGCAGGTTTCCTCTTTTGAGTGTCTCTTGGAAGGTGATTGTATAGCTCCATTGGTTTACAATAGGGCCAAGGTTAAGATCCTTCATTGCATTTCTTTCACTGTTTTTCCATTAAAGTTGGTATTGACCTCATGATTGTTGTGTAGGATACAATCTTGTTGTTCATTGTTGATTAGTTTAAAACAACTGTGCATCATCTTCCCATTTTATGGCATATCCCACTATGCCGAGTTGCACTAAGATGATAAAATGCAATAAAAAATGATTTTCCTTGCTGCTCAAATCTCCCTTCAACGGTTTATGGCATTTGGGTTTATGTTTTGAAATAATGCTAAAATTTTACTTTTATCTCCCATATTTTATTTTTATGTTTCTTGGTACAAATCTATTAATTTTTTGTTTTATTGTTGTAAGTCTCTAATATATTTGTTTTATTTTTAATGTTATGTAAATTCTATGCTTTTACTATGTTTTAATTATTTTTATATAAAAACCCTAACTCTCGTAAATAATGTGCTAACTATTACTTTAACCTTATCTTATATTTTCTTTTAGTTAGTTGTCTTTATTTTAACTTTATTTTACTTTTGTACATACTTGTTTATGTTTTAGTTAATAATTTTTTAATTAGCTATAATGAGTCTTGATACTTAATTGTTGTTTTATTGCTTTAGATAAAAAATATCATTAATTTGTAACTTAATCACACATTTTATTGACTTGTTAATATTTTTTATTTTCTAAAATAAATACATATGTAACAATTCAACTATATAATAAAAGGGTCAATTACACAAGGCATACATGTGGTCTAATGGTAAAGTCACTTATCATGCAACTTTGAGGTCACAATTTCAAACCCTTGTAAGGTTTGTTTGTTGAACCAAAATTATATAATAAATAACCAATTAATGATGATTTTATTCACATTTTTTAATTATTGTTTAATGAAGTTTTATTCATTATAAATTAATGACGTGGATTATGCAAATGATTAATATTTCAATGTCAAGATAAGAGTGTATCAAACATCAATTAAATAAAACAAGAAATGATTTATATGCACAGTATGCCTCCACTTATTTAATGAATCTTTCAATGTGTTTCATTATTTTATTTTCAAGTAGGAGGATGCGTGGTCCATTTAATATTTCTTGCATATAAAAGTATTGTAGTCATTTTTTTTCTTAACATAGGGTTAGGGTTGTTAGATCTTCGTTTTCTTTTTCTTTTATCTGTCAGGTTTACTAGTTGTGTGACTCTTCCTAACTATTTGTGATTCCTTGACAAGCGATAGGGTTTATTTGCACCATTATTGGTGTGAATTCAACTCTGACTCGCATAGATATAAACCCTATTTGGAATTCTTGTTTACTTCTCGTCAACTGCCAAGAAGTTCAAGATATTGATGTGGTGTTGGAGTGATACCTAACCCTAAAAACATCAACATATTTATGGCGACCATATTGGGGAGTGAATTAGTTTCACTCTCCTTATTTTTTCATCTTATAAATCATGCACAACACTTTCCATGTCTTCATCAAATCCTTGTCGTGACATCTTTGCCTTATCTTTGGTTTCCCTCCTTCTGAGTCTTCCCATGACCATGTTAACAAATTCCTTGATTTTTTTATCAATAGGAGTTTATGACATCCATACTTCCTCCTTCTTACTTCACCTTATGCTCATTAGAGAAGTAGAAGACTAGAAATGTAATATTTCTAGGTATGCTCTCTTTGATAAATTCATCAATAATTTTCTTGACTTTCCACATTTTGAATTCTGATGTGATTTCTATGAAAGCCTCCATGATCCTTCAAATTGCCAAATTTTCCTTGAGGTAAAGAGACAGTGTAGGTTAGAGAAGGAAAACCAACCTACTTCCAATGGATGGCCGTATATAAGTTTTCAACTTGTCCCTCCAGATCCATGTGAATAGATTTTTCCTGCTCTGTGTTTGACTGAACAAGAAACCCTATGTCACGTTTATTCATTTGATGACCTACTTTTGCAAGAAGATCATAAACCTCACATAATAAATGATAATCATGAACTTAAAGCCAATTTTAACCCTCTTCATCCCAATGACAATGTAAATTATGATGATTTTAATGAGGAGAGGTATAATCTTAGTCCCCAAGAATGCTTTCATGATATGCATGAATATTCATTCCTTAATGAACCTCCCATATAAAATGATGACCATGAAGCTAAAGTTGACTTCAACCTTCTTTATCCTAGTAGCAACGTTACTTATGATGATTATTGGTGAGCACCAGTATTGCAGCAATAATGCTGCAACTCCTGGGCTGCCTACTTTACTCTTATCAACCCGGTAGTTCGTAACAAATTTGGAAGCGTCGGTGTTGTATGCACAAGTATTAGTTCTCACTGCAGGTTGTCACTTGGTCAGCTGGCGCAAGATCACTAGGAGCTCAAGCCAAATTCTATGGATTCCAGAAGAAGCTCTGTATGTGATGAAAGGAAAGAAAGATTGCTCTATAGACACCATTCTAACTGCAGAAAGAAGAAAGACTGAAATGTAAAGCAAACCTAGTAAACCCTAATTAACCAACTAATTCTACTTTTGTAGAAAGCACTATGAAAACCATGAAAGGAATGCCATTACCTACTCAAGGAAGTAAACAACATCTAACTATGCTATTTCTGGAAGTAAATAAGCAAAAAACATATTTTTGGATTTTTATGTATTTTTATGTGAATTTGACATGCATGTAATTTATTGTGTGTGAGTGTGGTAGCAAATAGGTGGCGTTGAAGGGTGGTTTTGGGACTTGAGAGGATGTAGGATGGTGTGGATGGGTCCTATGAGGTCTCAGCTGGCCTTTTGGAGGCTTTTCTCACACTTAGCCTTCAAAAGAAAGCCTACAGGAAAATCTACAGGACACAGGAAATCTACAAGAGGAAAATAGGGAAACTACAGGAGGCCTACAAGACGAGGCCAAGAGCATTTTTCACTGTCTTGAGGGTGTGAGAGTGGGTGAAAAAGGTAATGAAGGTACGAATGAGGTGTTAGGGTGCCTAAGGTCTACCATGAATCACCAGGAGATAGAAAGATGATTGGGTTTGCTCAAGGAGAGAGGAAGAAGTTCTATGGAAAATTGGGAGGGCATGGATCAGATGGAGGGTGTGATTGTTGATAAGCTGGCCTACTGCTGGAAGAGATTTGCTACATAGAAACTGGCAGTCAACCAAGGAAATCAAGAAACAAGTGAAATGAATGCATTTAGGAAAAACAGAGTTTTGCATAAAAATGGTCTCAACTATGATCTATGAAAGGAAATGATGAGAAATGTTGTAGGAAAGGAAAGCATGAAAGAAGACTATTGCAAGTCAGGAAGTGAGCATGATGAAGAAGATCTAAAGCAAAGCAAAGATGGACTATTAAAAGGCTACAAACACTAGAAGTCCTATGAAGGAGGAAAATCTATGTTTTTGGGGAAGCAAGAGAGTCTTTGCCTCAAATCATGGTCCCGGAGGGAGGAAGACAGGCCAAGGCACTATTGCTAGCCTTTTGAATATTCTCTTTATCACTGCTTAACCTGCTACAAAAAGCACAAATGGAAGAAAACTACTAAATCGTCAAAAGCAACCTATTCTTAACCATAAGAGAAATACATCTAACAGCAAACTAATCTACAAACTGAAACAAGGCATACAAATACAAGTCAAGAGGAGCTTGGCTACTTGGATTGGGCCCTAACCCAAGAGCTTCAGCCCTCTGAGGTAACTTAGTGCTAGCTCAAAAATGATTCCATCTTTATTTTCAAAACAATAGCAAGATTACATGAAATTGTCACAAAAATGATAAGCTCGAAATTTGAGCAGAGTTTACATAAGAAAAAAATCCGACCCTAGTGAGTCTACTTATACAAATGAAGCTACCAAAAACTTCCTTAAAATCAGGGAGGTTTGGCTCCCAAAACTTGAGATAATCATCAATCATCCTCCAATTGCTCGACTGCCTTCTAGTGCATGGTCCGGCTACTTGTACTCCGAGCTGAATGAAGGGGAATTTGAAGTGAGGAGTAATAAATGAGGGGGATTCCCTCTTATAAGTCCTCTCCTTTGTCCATTTCGATTTATTGTTGCCATTTTTCCACTGGATTCTTGACTTTGACCTCGAAATCCATCAATAACCTGCATTAAATACATGTTAGACCACATGGCACAATAACTAACTCAACTCACTCTACAAGCATAAATATAATCAAAAAATCATACAATAAGCTAAGAGAGTGGTTGCTTTGACTAGGTTAGGAGGTAAAATGAGCCCATATAATTACCCATTTATGAGGCTCATCATCACCCCCCTACTGAAGGTGTTGCTCATCCTCTGAGCAACCTAGTCAATCTCCTCATCTTTTATGGCCTTGGTGGCCTCCCTAGCATCCCAGGCTTCTAATGTGGTCTACTCTTTTTTGCCATAGAATCCTGCCTTCCTGTCTATGTCCTTCTATTACTCCTCCTCTTCTTCTTCTCTTCTGCCTTCCAGCATTCCTAACAGTAGTGGGGGACTCAGTTTGAGGCCAATCCACTTGACCTTCAACCTCTGCATGGAACACTTGTACATTGGCACTCTTTTCAATGCCTCCTTCAGCCTCATGGGGGAATGATATTCCCTGATCTGCAAACTGTGTGGTGAGGTGTTCCATCTCCTCATGCATGCATGCACACAGTTATCCCCAAGTATCCTTTACATATCTTCAAAGTGTGCAATGGCTTGTGCTTGCTTAGTGAGATATCTAGGGGAAATCTAAGGGTCATTGACAAGCAAGTTGTGTGTGCCGATGAGTGCCATAGGATCTGATGGCTCAGCTCTTATCATTAATGACTCATTCTTCTCCTTTATCATCAATCTTTTTATTTCTGCTACCCTAAATTCTTCATGGTTCATCCATGAGGTCATGGCCATTAATTGCAGGTCCCCTAGCTTGGCATTGGGATCCCACATTCATGTCTGTGAGGGCCATGTTGTGTAAGTAGAATTTTTCCATCTTTGCTTTATCCTCTGAGGTGCTTTGGTCACACAAATCCATGAACTACCTGTAGTCTTGGAAAGGCATTGTGCCTCTTTGTGCCAAAGTCTTTATTTGGAATTGTAACCATTGGTCCTTTAGATAGAGGCCATAGGATTTGGCTGGTGTTCTGTATTGCAATGCCTCCATGGATAAGTTGGCCATGCATTCCAGCTGGGTCGCTTTCTCTTGCAATTGCCTCCTTAGAAATTCATTTTCAGTTTCAAGGTGGCTTCTTGTAATTGCTTCCCTGTCTCTAAGAGCACTCAACTCTCTGCCCATTTCCCTGAGTTTTTTTTCCATATGGCCAACATCCTCAACTCCTTTGGATTTAGCTATCTGCATCCACCTATGTGTTCTCACTCTTTCTTTATCCAATCCAAAAAATAGTGGAATTGCAAATTTCTGTGGGATTATCCTTCCCCCCCAAGTAGATTGTAATAGGAGGCAAGACTAGACTAGGGATTAGGTTCTTGTATCTCTTGTGCTTCCTCCTTCACCTGTGGCTATCCTTCTATCATTTTCTCAAGTTTTTGGGTCTCTTGTAGTTTTGACAGTGTCTCCTGTAGAACTATCTGAGCCTCCTAAAGGACTGTTTTTGGGTCCTGTAGTATTTCCTTTTCCTTCCATGTGGAAGATCGAGGAGTCACCCTTTCATATGTTATAGGTGTCTTGGAAGGATATTCTTTCCCCTTGGCAGAGGGTGAATCTTCAATGGTAATTGGCACTTTTGAAGAGGTCTGAGGTTTGTCTGTTTTAATTCTTGCGCTCTTCCTAGCCCTAAAATACATGGAGGTCTGTATTTTCCTCTTTTTCTTTGGCTTGATTGGTGTACTGAGGGTAGTGAGGGCAGCTTCTGCCTCTCTTTCCAAAGTCTCAAGGGACTCTTCTCCTTGTTCTTCCTTCTCTGCCTCTTTTTCTCCTTCTTCTGCCTCTTTTTCTATCTCTTCCTACTATGTTTCTTCAGCTCTCTCCTCCTCTATTTTAGTTCCTTCCTCCTTCCTTTCTTGTTCTGCTATGTCACCCCTGACTCCACCTTCTCCCCCTTGCTGTTCTTCCTCCTCACTGCCAGTAGGGATGACATCATAGGTTAAGGCCTTTATGTCATCCTCAGTTGTCATGTTTCGAAAAACTTCCCATGCTATAGGGAGTGGAAAGGTATGGAGGGCTTTCTCTACTAAGATTTTGATTAAGCCATGGTGAGCTAGCTGCTCTGAATTTCCTACTTGTACCTTGGTGCTGGAGTCAATGAGGGACTACAGGAGGAAGTAAGGGATACTGAGCTTCTGAGGTGCTGGAGTGTCCATGCCATACCTTAATTCTTGGAGGATTCTAAAGTGATAACCATAAACGATGTTGTACCTCCCCTCACAGGAAATGTATTTGATTATTTGATAGCTAACCTCATCCCAGGGATATGGTATGCTAGCCCTTCTAATGCCATTTTTATCTTCAACAGGGGTTTCATTATTTTGGAAAAAGTTCTTCTTGGTAGCTTGGCCAATTGGTTTCTCATCTTTACTCCAAGGCAGCCCAAGAGGAAGGGTAGTGACCCTACTGATAAATTCAAGGGTTATCTCCATGGAAAGACCTCTAATGGTGACAGTGGCATGAGTTCTTGTGTGAGGGACCAGAGAGAGAGAAAATTCTTGGGCAATTTCCTCATCAACCCCTTGAAATTTCCCAAATAAATTCATCCAGTTTGCACTTGTGAAGATGTCCACCACTTGAGGATGTGCATGGAGCCTAGTGGAGTTAGTGGGCTCCTTTCTCATAAACCCTCTAGTCATATTGTCTATACTCTTTTGGAAAACCAAATATGGAGGTGGAGAAAAGAATTTTGAGAAAAACAGAGAAACGAAGGAGACTATGTTTTTTTTTAAATACGCAATTTTTTTTTTTTTATGTATTTTCTCCTCTCCAAAAGATTTATTTCCTCCTCAAATTGAAACCACTTCTTTCATATATTGATATTCAACAGGGGGAATGCATGAACCCTACCTCTTCAGACCAAAAATCGTGCTAGAAATTGTGTTTTTTCCCATAAAAACGACTCATTGCCCTTCCTGTAGAAGCTTGTTGTCCCTCCTGTAGATTTCCTGTAGGTTCTTCTGAAGAAAACCTATAGGTGCTCCTGTAGAAAATGCCGAGAGCAAGAATATGGGAGAGATCGATGGAGGATGGTGGTTACGAGGCTGTGGGGGCACAAGGAGACTGTTGTAGCTGAGTTACAAGGAGAGAATGAAGGAAAAGGTGGTGAGAATGCTCAAGGAGGAGTACTTATTACCCTTTATGGATATTTCTGGTGATGAGTGCTGAGCTAGCAAGGTATACGCTGGCCATATTCAGACCATTGGTCCCCACCCACTTGGTCATCATGGCCCCTCCTCGTAATCATCCCTCATTATTGCATCGGAGTTCACACTTCCTCCACTACCTGTCCATGGCATCTTGTGTTGGAGTTGACTGTGCGCACGTGTGGGTGACATCTTGCATGAGTGGAGTCAATTAGATGAAGGTGACAAAGTTAACTAGCCACCTTTCCCTCATTCAACCTCAACCATCTCGTTGCTTTTGCATGACTTCTAATTACACAAATGCAAACAACGGAGTGACTTAGTTACTTAACTGTGATCGGAGTGTATTTGTTGTGAGGTGTTGTGGCCTTCTCTACTGCATGCCTTTATTTCCCTTTTTGCATGTTGTCTCTGCTTGCTGATGTATGGTTGTGTGCTTGTGTAGGTTCTTCTCTGGTTGGATCTAAGCTTTAGGTGCCTTCTCAACCTTCATGTTTGCACTCTCTTTCTGTTGGTGCTGGATTTCGATGGGATCAGCTGCTACAGGAATTCCTACAAGAGCTCCTGTAGCTGCTTCTCCCCTTGAAACTTCAGCTTCTTCCTGTGCTTGGAGCTCGAGGATGATGCCATAGGTGTAGATAAAGATGGATAGGTAGTAGGTAGGCTTCAGGTGAGGTTGATGGTGCTTTATCCTCTCATTTTTTGTTTTTGTTTTTCCTTCTTTTTTTTTTAAAACTGAAACACTGTTTTTCTGTGTTTTTCTTGGACAAGAAGAAAAATGATGCTTGGGGTGTGATGCAGGTTTAGAAATGATGGCAAGGAAGTTTGAAGATTGTAGGAGGGATTATAGGTTCTTCATGAAGCTTCTTTGTCCCTCAAACTACCTTTTATAGCTACTTCTGGCTCTCTGTAATTCCTATAGGAGCTTCCTGTAGAAAACACAGTTTTTGAAAACAAGGTATAGTGGGGTGAAAGAAATGCTAAAAATGATGGAGGAAGGTGTGGAGAAGATGAGATGTGTGCTGGTATGAATGTCAAGGTCCCCCTGGCACCTTATTATGCTCCCCGTAGTCCTCCTCCAAACCTGCAATGCAAAAAAAAAAAAAATCATTTTCCTTCTCCTTTTTCTCTTTTCTCTCTCTCTCTCTTTTTTTTTTTGAAAACAACTAGGGAACCTCAGAGAGGTTTTCACTCTCATTTCCTACCCTGGGCACCTCCAAGGGAGGTTTACACCCAGGGATCTTATTCTTTTTTCCTCTTTTTTTTTTTTTTTGACATCACTAGACCGCCTCAGAAGAGGCTTTCAACCTAATGATGGGATTCAAGTGCTTCATGGAGGTTTTCACTTGAGTCCTTATTTTTTATTCTTTTCTTCAATGAGTGGGTGAAGTGGAAGCTAAGACATGCTCCACTACCATCACTGTTTTATTCAAATCTTGATGAAATCTCGCTTGGAGAGGGGTTTCTTGTAGACCTTCAACCGATGTCCATTGACAAGCATGGGGATGGCTTCATCATCAATGGTTTTGATCAGAACTGAACCATTGTCATTGCATTTCTCCATAGTGTAGGCTCCCAGCCATCTTGTCCTCAGCTTGCCTTTGTGTTATAGACATTTTTGGGCACTGCAACCCCAAGCAAACATGTCCATAAACCAAGGACTCCTAAGTCCCTAAAAGTGTTGTTCCATCCCCTAAAAGAACAAGGTCAGCTAATTACATCATCTCCCAGAAGTTCTCCATGAAAAACTACTCGGAACTGGTCAAAACTGGACCATCTCACCTGCTCCATGGTCAAAGTGTGCTGCATCCCACCTAAATTCACATGGGAGGGGCGATGCATACTGAAAAACCCTTCTATGGGGTGCAATGGGCGAGAGTGGACAAATGGCAGAGTCAATTTGCGAGGTGGAGGATCATAGAATCTTCCAGAAACTTCTCCTGTGACACTTGCCTCTCTGCATTCGCCCAGGGATGAGTAAGAGATCATCAATCTCCAAGTGGAATCAAGAACTATCAAAGAGAGGACACTAATCAAATCTCAGAATCTGACTCACCTCCCTGCAATCATCTATATATGGATCCCTCATCCCAGAGATCCGGAGGCTGGAATTTTGTATCTTGTAAGGAAGTGCTGCTAGTTTCTTGGTGTAACGTCATAGTGTTGGGTGATCTAAGCTTTTCATGAGGTGAAGAAGGGCTTTCTTGCTGAGAGGATGATGCTGGGTCAGAACAATTGTTTGTAATACTCTTTTCTATTCTTGATATTAATAAACCTATTCAAGTTTTCCTCCACATTCTTGTATGATTGATGATATATGCATTTGTGTGGTCAATATATATCTGGTCCTATATTGTTTATGATAGTAGATCTCTGTTCTTGGATAGTGTTATGCTACTTTGATTCCACAAGTACTCTTTGAAGCTGGGTAGACAAGGAAGCGAGTGGCAAAGATCTATTAGAAGGGAGAGGATTCAAGTAAGAAACCAAGCGCAAGACAGAGGTTGGTCTCCTTTGTTCCCCTCTTATCTACTTCTCTTAAAGGAAAACGAAAGTAGTTTTAGTTTGTTTGTTTCGAAGATAGCTACCAGTCTTCGTGGGACTAGCAGCTCTACATGGACACTAGATTTCCCGATAACAAAATGGCGATTCCACTGGGGAGTGAATAGGTTTTTGTTTGTATATATTTGTTTGCTTTATAAACTTACAGACGGAGCCTGAAGTCAAGCCAGCTAGCCTTCGAACTGCATTTGCTATGCAAGTGCAAAGTAGATCAATGCTGCTTCAGTCTATCTCCGGGTTTTGTTTATGAACTGAAAAATCGATTTACAAACTCTCTAATTTCCCTTGTGGTGGCTCTAGTAACCTCCTTAGATCTACCCCTATGATTTATTTACTGATTATCACTTGCTCGGCCTAAATCCCTGAACTGTGCTGCAAACTGTGATCAAGAACTGGATCAAAAGTCTCGCACTGTACCATCGCACCCTCTCTTCAAGGATATCAGTATGCATCGCACTTCCCGTGTGCTGTAGGTGGGATGCATACTGGAATCCCTATGTAACAGGTGCGCTGATCAGAGAAGGCTAATTTTGCCTCAAGACTTTGGTTTTTCTTCACTCTTTTCAACTCTATTTAGGAGTTTTGTTGTCTATAGTCAGTATACCTCTGTGGAAACCCCCTTCCTTGCCATTATTCTGCCTCCATTATGGAAAGAACTGTAAATTTTTTTATGTATTGTGACCCATTTTCAGTTCTCTTTTACAAAGAAGTAACGTAATTGAACTGTCGTTTCTTGATTTGGAAGTGTTGCAAGTGTCGTTTTCAGTCATAGAAGAGAATCCGATTGTTCTTGATAGTCGATTACACTGTTACTCTTGTATTTGATTTGAATTAGTAGTTTTTCAAGTGTCGAAAGCAAGTTTTCAATTCCAAATTGCAAAGTGTCGTCATTATCTTCATTTTGTCTTGAAAAGAAGCTTGTCAGTAATGTCGCTTTGAAAAATAATTCAGATTTGCGCTTAACTTTCTTTTTATCATTCACACATTAAGAAGGCTGAAAAACAAATACATGCATGTGCATTTGCATTTAGACTTTTTGTTGGTTTGATTTAGGACAGTGCATATAGTGTGTGCTCTCTGCTCTATGTTGAAAGAATATGATCTCTCTTTCTTTAGTAGCTAGGATTTTCATTGCAAAAAGAAGATTAAACGATTGTTTATCATCTTAGATTGCATTTTAGGAATTGTATATCTACATCACGTGGTGAACCTGAAAGGAAAATTTTTTAAGCAAGATCAACTGTAAAATAAATTTAATGAATCTAAAAATGCTTTGGAACCTAACACACAACATTTAGAAGTCTAGGCTAGAGACGTATTTCGGCGTCGTAAAGCCTGGTAACTATTGTTTTCATTGCTGGTTGGGTGATTCCTCCAATTTGAGACGACAAGTGCCAGTACAGACTTGTGCTCCCACGTACCATCGAGTATATATTGGGATACCACAATAGGTTATATCCTTTATCCATAGGAAGTCGTGTCTGCCGCCCTATCGATCACAATGCATTGAACACAGCATTCGGGAAGATTGACTGCCCTACCGTAAAAAGTATTCTGCAGTTTTGCAATTGGTTTGGTAATCCCTCTGTCTAGACTTCCATAGTAGTCTCTTTCGTTCCTTTTCAGACTCCTTAAAGGAATAGGTCCATCTGAGCACTTGTCACTTTAGGCTCATTAAAAATCGAAGGTGACTAGAGTCATCTTTTATTTTTTCTCGACTCTTAAAAATTGAAAAAACAAGTTGTGTCAAAGCGTCTAAAATTCATTTAATTTGGAAACATATTTCCCCTTTATTTTTAGTTGATCGAGTAATCCGCAATCGTGGAAGAAAGTTAATTGAAACCCTATCGTTCACGGAGGCTTACGAGTCAACCGTCTTTGTCTCGAGAGTCAAAACTGTTACGGATGAAGCGAACTCATTTAAGCGGTTCGAAATCCCCTAGTAAAGTTGGAACAAGTGTTTCGACACCATCGGAGCCTCCGGTTACTCCAAACATTTTTGGTTTCCCTACCTTTATAGAAGAAGTTCAGCAGCCACCAAAGGACAGTAGAGCTTATCCTAGAGTGAAGGAAAACACTTGTATTTCTGAACCAGCTCCATCTACAGTTGATTCGGAAGGTGTTATTCAAACATCTGTTAACGAACAATCCAATTGCTTACCCCCCTTGGTGGCCAGCGATTCTGCATAAACTTCCGTCAGATATTCCTAAATTTAATGGAAATCCGAGTGAAGACCCGTCGAATCATGTGATGACCTTTCATCTATGGTGCTCATCAAACACCCTAAACGATGATTCGATTAGGCTTCGCCTTTTTCAGAGAACGTTAACTGGTCCGGCAGCAAAGTGGTATATCGAATTACCTAGAGCTTCGTTTGATAACTTCAGTACCCTAGACACAACCTTTTTAACCCATTTTCAGTTACCCATAAGGTACGAAACGGGAATAGAACTTCTTACCAATTTCAAACAAACGATGGCCACTCACATATCTGATCATATTCATGAGTGGCGATGTCATCGTAGAATGGTAAAAACATACGTTCCTGATCAGCTTTTAGCTGAATGGTTTATTAAGTCATTATTACTTTCCATTACAGAAGATGTGGCAAAGGGAGGAGTCGTCACTGAAGAGCAAGTTATTGCTTGTGCGCAATATTTAGACTTGATTTATACTCATTTTGGCGCGCTCTACAATAAAATCCCTGACGCTCCCAGACCGGAATTTTCCGTTCCTCCTCCTCCTAAATCGAACAATGACTCTCGTGCCGGAGGTGGCGTGATTGGCACGACAGACACAAAATCAACAAAGGCTACATCTAAAAAGGCCCGTAATATTTCTAGTCAAAATGAAAAATAAGAACTTCTCGCCTCGGAAGTAAATGTCGTCTCAACAGACAAAGGCAAAGAAACCAAGCAACCAGGAGGCAAGAAGAAAAACAAAGGGAAGAAGAAGAAAAACGAGGAATCATCACCTGAAAAATCTTCTGCAAACCCTTCTGGAGACAGGAAACCGAAAAGTCCATGCCTAATATGTGATGAGGATCATTAGACAAGAGAGTGTCCGTATAAAGCTGAGCTTAGAAATTCTTCAAGAATTCAAAAACCTCAGCAGTATTAACTGATCTGTTTCCAAATACAGGAACAAATCTGGTTGCTAGTGACAATGCTTCCCCATCCCAAGTGCTGATGTTTTCGGTTTCGAAGCAACAAAATGATGCTTTGATAATGACAAGAAATAAAGATTACAGGAATCCATAGCTGTCGAACAACAAGGATAAAGATCAACCTAGTAGTTCGACAACAACTTCGACAGAAGTTGCACCGGCCATCATTCCAGAGCTAACAATAAAACCGCCAAAGGGAGTTGTACACAAGTCGACATTTAATCCTCATGCCAGAGAAGCACAACATTATAATATAGTGGAAGATCTGGCCCAATCGCCATCCGCTATGTCGATGCTTGAGGTACTGCAAAATTGCCCCTCCCAAAAGCAGGCTTTATTATCAGCAATAGGTGGGATTGACCCAAAGGATTCTAATCCTGTGTCCTTTAATCACAAAGGATATGATCCTCAGTTACCAACTCAACTAGCTTTCCTCATTCAAGTGAAAGCCCTCAACAAAACTGTTCATCGAACAATTATTGATGAGGGGGCATCTACATGTATTATGTCGATGAGTTGCTGGAAAGCATTAGGATCTCCAACCTTGTCGCAATCTTCGACGACATTAAAAGCATTTGATGGATGAACATATACCCCATATGGGATTTTAAGTAACTTGCAAGTTGAACTGGGGGGGAAAACAGTAGAAATAGATGTTGAAGTAATCGACGGAAACCTCGATTACAACATCCTACTAGGAAGGCCCTGGATATATGCTATGGCTGCGGTTGTGTCGACCTACTTTAGGAATATTACATTCCCCTTTCAAGGGGGAATTACAATCGTCGACCAAAAAACCTTTCTCCCCAATAGTTCCCAAGTTATGGGAAGCATTCCGATGATCCATGGAAGCCCCCATTCGCTTCAAAATATCATAGTAGGCCTACTAAAAGACCCTATATTAATGGGGAATTTTGCCCTCCCACCTCCAATCAATCTAGCGAAAGTGGCAAAGGTAGGAACGTGCAATATGATATCTTCTATTCAAAAGATCTTAGAAAATGATATTAGCATGGATCATCTGCAGGTATTGCCCCCAAGCCCAATAGAAATATTATAGCAATCAATGTTTCTGGTGTGGGAGGAAAACCCAAATCAACGCTCATCAAGCATTTGGATAGATAGGTCTAAGGAATATGGCACCCCTTCAGATCCTTGGTCGCAAGTGCATTACACCGACGAAGGAATTGTTTAGTCAATGATAATTGACAGGACGCCATGGGAAGATTACCACCATCGTTCCCATCTTCCGGATTGTCAAGAAGATACTCCTTGTTATGCTCTTAACCTGCAAAAATGATACCCAATACCGAATATGCAAAGAAAAGATACCTAGAACACAGAATAGCAATGATTTTCTTATTCAGAGAGTAATGTTCACTTGCCTCTTCGAGGGGGCAACCTCCAATAGATCAGAGCTCGATTACCAAATAAGACACGATACTCCTCGCAGGGAGTCTCTATCCTTTATATATGACTTATACATGCAATACCACGGGCCAATATCGTGGGTTTATTAATACCATCTATCTAATACTACGGCCCATTTGCAACTAACTGTGGTCCTCTCATTAATTGCGGGTTAACCACTTACAAATATTAATATGGGATTTATTGACTCTTGACTATGACGTGATCCCATGACATAAATAAGGGGGTTAGGGTGGGACCATAACATGCCCTCCCCCTTAAGACTAGCCTTGTCCTCAAGGCTGAAGCTGCGGAAACTGCTGAAGAATAGTGGCTGGTTCCCAAGTTGCATCTTCCGGAGAGGTGTCTTTCCATTTGACTAGGACTTCCTTAATCACGCGGCCGCGCAGGTGTTTGTTTCTTGTGTCTAGAACCTGTTCAGGTTGAAGCCAGATTGACCCTTCTCTGTCCAATTCAGGTAGACTGGTTTGAACTCGGCAATTGTTCCCGATCACTTTCTTGAGGCACGATACATGGAAAACTAGATGGATTTTTGCAGTAGGTGGCAAAGCCAACTTGTAAGACACTTCTCCAATGCGCTGAAGTACTTGGTATGGTCCGTAGAATTTTGGAGATAGCTTCTGATGACCCTTGTCTTTGAGTGATGTTTGCTTATATGGTTGCAGCCTCAAAAAGACCTGATCCCCTTCTTGAAATTGGCACTCTGAGCGATGCTGGTCTACCTGTTGTTTCATGTGGTTCTGAGCTTGATGAAGATTCTCTCTAAGATGGGCGAGCATGGTTGTGCGGTGTTGTAGGAGTTGATCCACTGCTTGTACTTTGGAGGACCCCTTGAGATAAGAAGTAGGGGAAGGCGGAAGTTGACCATATACTGCTTCATAGGGAGTCATTTTTGTGGTGGCATGATAGTTGGTTTTATACCACCATTCAGCCAGAGGTAACCATTGTACCCAAAGGTGTTGCTTTTCTGAAGTGAAACACCTAAGGTAGGTTTCTAGACATTTGTTGACGACTTCAGTTTGACCATCCGTTTGCGGATGATAGTAAGTACTGAGTTTTAGTTGAGTGCTTTGTATCCTGAAGAGTTCCTGCCAAAAATTACTGGTGAAGATCGGGTCGCGATCAGACACAATAGAAGTGGGCATGCCATGCAATTTGAAAATCTGATCCATGAAATATTGAGCGACCAAAGTTGGTGTAAATGGGTGGGGTAGTGCGCAGAAATGAGCATACTTCGATAGTTGGTCCACAACCACCATGATGACTGACTTGTTTCCGGACTTTGGAAGACCTGTAATGAAATCCATAGAAATTTCCGTCCAAATGGATGTTGAAATGGGCAATGGTTGTAATGTGCTTGGTGTGTTGACTGTTTCCCCTTTGTGGCATTGATAGACATCGCATTCTGCTACAAAAGTAAGGATGTCCTTTTTCATGCCTGTCCAAAAAAATGATCTTCTGGTGCGAGCATACGTCTTCTGAAAGCCCAAATGTCCTGCAATGGGCGATGAGTGCAATTCTGCCAAAATGCGACCTTTGAGGGTGGATGTTGGGGATATTACGACTCTGTCCTTGTAGCGAAGAATATCATCCTGCCACGAGTAGCCCTTGGTGGAATTTGGATCTACCTGCAATTGAGAAATGAGTTGGGGTAGCCTGGGGTGTGAAAACCATTCCTTGCGAGCCTCTTCAATCCATGCTGGAATAGGGAGGGAAATTGCTAGCAGAGCACTTTCTTCCTCAAATTGGCGAGACAAGGAATCTGCTACACTATTGTCTTTCCCTTTCTTGTAAATGATCTCATAATCATATCCCAGCATTTTGGCGAGCCATTTATTTTGTTGTGGGGAGGTTAGGCGTTGCTCCAAAAAATATTTAAGACTGTGATGATCTATGTGGATTTGGAAACGTCGCCCCAATAAGTAAGGTTGCCAGGTATCGACGGCATGTAAGATGGCCATCATTTCTTTTTCATAGGCAGATTGGCCCAGATTCCTCCCACTTAGTTGTTGGCTTGTGAAGGCCAAAGGTTGCCCTTCCTGCATTAAGACCGCCCCAATACCGGTCCCCGAAGCATCACATTCAATGACAAAGGATTTGGTGAAGTCAGGTAGTGCTAAGACTGGAGTGGAACACATGGAATTTTTTAGAGTGGTAAATGCCTGTTGTGCTTCCTCATTCCAGAAGAAGGAATTTTTCTTTAGGAGTTGAGTGAGGGGCTTCGCTATGCGGCCATAGTTGCGGACAAATTTGCGATAATAGCCTGTGAGACCCAAAAATCCTCTCAAGCTCTTCAAAGTCTTAGGTTGAGGCCATTCTTGCATTGCCTGGATCTTTTTGGGGTCCACCTTAACACCTTCACGCCCCACAATGTGGCCCAAATACTCAACTTCTTCCATGCCAAACGCACACTTGGACATCTTGACAAATAATTTATGCTTGCGGAGCAGGTGTAAGAGTAGATCTACATGCTGAAGATGTGCAGCCCAAGTGCCACTATAGATGAGGATGTCATCGAAGAAGACAAGGACAAATTTCCTGAGATATGGTTTGAGAATGTGATTCATAAGGCTCTGAAAAGTAGAGGGGGCATTACAAAGACCAAATGGCATGACCAGGAACTCATAATGGCCTTCATGAGTTCGGAAAGCAGTCTTGGGAATGTCGACTTCCTTCATGCGAATTTGGTGGTAGCCTGAGCGAAGATCCAGCTTAGTGAAGAATTGAGCCCCATTGAGTTCGTCCAACAGATCGTCAACCACCGGAATGGGAAATTTATCTTTGACTGTCAACTTATTGAGGGCCCTGAAGTCGGGACACATCCGCCACTCCCCATCTTTCTTGAGTACCATGACCACTGGGGATGAATAAGGACTAATACTGGGACGAATGACACCTGCTTCCAAAAGTTCCTTGATGATTTTTTCTATTTCATTCTTTTGGGTGAATGGATATCTGTATGGCCGCACATTTGGGGGTTGGGCCCCTGGAACCAAGGTAATGCTATGATCATGTTCCCCTCGCGAGGGTGGAAGCTCATGAGGCTTGTCAAAGACCGGCAGATGGTTATTTAAAATCTGTTGCGTCTCAGGATGAATTGGCAGAGACTTGGTTTCGACGACCTGGATGGCATTAAATTGAGCTACCACTCCATGATTGCCCTTTCTTAACAATTTTTCCATCCGATGCGAGCTGATGATAGAGGGGGCTCCCGCCTGGAGTCCACGGAGGGTATTTGTGTAGTTGTTCTGCTTAAAACTCATATATAACTCCTGAAAATCCATTGTGATTAGCCCAAGCGTGCGGAGCCATTCAGCACCGAGGACAATGTCGCAACCCCCCATGTGTATGGAAAACATGTGGGTTTTCAACTGATAATCCCCCATTTGAAGTTTGACATTTTCACAGTGGCCTTCACATTTCATTATGCCCCCATCCGCAATTTGGACTTGGAAGTTAGAAATTGCTCTTACAAAACAATGCACTGCTTCTGCGATTTTTTGATGGATGAAATTATGGGTACTTCCACTATCAATCAAGACTACTACTGGGCGATGTTTAAGAAAACCCTTGATTTTGAGAGTTTGAGGGGAAGAAATCCCTGCCAACGCATGCAGTGAAATAATTGGTTCGTCAGAGACATTCTCCTTTGGGTTGTCTTCTTCTAGCGCCTCATGTTCCTCAAGTGGTGGATCTTCCTCTGTTGAGCTGTAGTCAGTGGCATCTATTTGAAAAAATTTGGGCTCCTTGCATTTATGACCTGGGGAGTATTTTTCATCACAGTAGTAACATAGTCCTTGCTTCCTTCTTTCAGCCATTTCCGTCGGTGACACCTTTTGGACCTTAAGTGTTTGAGTCGTGTTGTGAGCCTGTGGGAGACAACCTTTAGTGGGGAAATTTGGGCGACTATATTGGGCTGCTAATCCACGTTCCACGTTACGGGCTACCTTGCAAGCCTCTGTCCAAGTGGGAGGGTGGTGCAGTAAGACTTGAGCTTTGATGGCTTCTTTAAGACCACTGATAAAACATTCCGTGTAGAAATCATTTGAGAGACCCTAAGTGCGGAAGGCTAAGGCTTCAAAAGCTATAATATATTCATCCACGGTACCTGTCTGTCGAAGCTTAGTAAGACGAACCAAAAAAGAGTCCTCCTGTTCAAAGCGGTCTCGAAGAGCTTTGGTAAATTGGGTACACATCTTAAAAGGTCCATTGCAACGTTGATGCCATTCCCACCATTTCCACCGTTCATTGTCCAAGTACATGCTCCCCAACATAAGCTTAGTCGCATCATCGAAGATATGATTTAGTTTGAAATACTGCTCCATTTGTGCTATCCATGCGGATGGGTGAGAACTGTCAAATTTATGCATATCCAACTTGGGAGGTCGCTGACTGGGTGGTGGGTGGGTGTGCCGGACGTGAGGAGAGTGGCTAGACTCACCCTCATTGTATACTTTGTCGTTATATGCCTCCTCGTGGGCTGGCTCCTTGTCCTTCGGGAGTAATTGCTGGACTTGGAGAGATAGTCCGTTAAGCTGCCTATTGATGGATTGGATGGATTTGTCAAGTTCGTCCAGTCTTTCATTGGCCATTGCTTGAGCTCTAGTTTCTACCATACACCAACCTGATGAAAAATTGGGACCGCAAAATTTTTTTGACTAATAATTGAATGGTACCACCGTGCTCAGCTCATCGTCCTGATTCTAACGGAGTTTTACTCCTTCCTAATCAATACTGCAGTCTCCAAATCCTCAAAATGTCAATGCAACCAAACTTCCTGTGAAAATTATACCTCGGTATAGGAACCCTTCACAACAACTCCAATCTGGTGGATCTGAGAGATCTGAATGCAGACCGGCTGGCTCTAATAGATCGGAATGACTGATCTGCGAACTCGAGACTGCGGGACTGATGTCGGCTGCTTCTGCACTCCTTTGCACCAGCGGATCTGGAATAGATGATGTGCAATCCCAAGAGAAAAGGGAACTACGGTCTTGAGGAGTTTCAGGTGCTACAGATCGCAATATACATAAGGGTCTGGCAGTAGTACTCGACCCAATGTTTCAGGGCTCTAACTAAGGAGGATCGACCGTACCCTTAGCCGTACAACCCGACTACCCTATCGTATGGGCGAGTAATCTCTCCGAGTGCTGTTCTCGGTGTACTGTAGCCACAAGACGGCCGACAGTTTATCTATGGCGAGGTTTCAAGGGAGCCTAGGGGCTTCTGATATACCCAGAGGGTACGTGGAAGACATTCCATGCGCGGTTCTGTCTAATGCACTACTACTCGAAGGGGTACCCACAGGGGTTACAAGGGAGTCCAACAGATGTGACCACCTCTTGTATTTCTGTGTGCATGACTCCCCAAATCCGCAGGTTTATGCGCTCAACGACAGATCCCGTGGTTTAAAGACGTCGGAACACATCTATAGCCAAAAAAAAATTTGCTAAGAATTGGCGATCCCACCAGCCCTGGAAAGTGCTCTGATACCACTTGTTATGCTCTTAACCTGCAAAAATGATACCCAATACCGAATATGCGAAGAAAAGATACCCAGAACACAGAATAGCAATGATTTTATTATTCAGAGAGTAATGTTCACTTGCCTCTTCGAGGGGGCAACCTCCAATAGAGCAAAGCTCGATTACCAAATAAGACACGATACTCCTCGCAGGGAGTCTCTATCCTTTATATATGACTTATACATGCAATACCACGGGCCAATACCGTGGGTTTATTAATACCATCTATCTAATACTACGGCCCATTTGCAACTAACTGTGGTCTCGTCATTAATTGCGGGTTAACCACTTACAAATATTAATATGGGCTTTATTGACTCTTGACTATGATGTGATCCCATGACATAAATAAGGGGGTTAGGGTGGGACCCTAACACTCCTGACGACCTTCATCATCCTTCAGTTTTTGATTTCCTATCAAATACTGTAAACACGGTGGATTCCGAGCGAAACTTGTCCAATATCGAAGAGACTATCGCCATAAATATCTCGACCAAAATAGATGTTGTAGAGAATATTTATGTTGGCAAATGTTGTTCTCCTTCAGAACTGGAAATATATAACGCTCTTTTTCACGAATTGAGAGATGTCTTTGCTTGGTCATATGATGAAATGCCAGGCATTGACTCGATTATAGTTGAACACGAAATAATGATGTATCCAGATGTCAAACCAGTACGACAACGGCCACAGCAGGTGCACCCCAAGAAAGCCGCTGCCATCAAGGCAGAAGTTGAAAAACTTCTCCATGCTAGTTTTATTTACCCGGTTCCTCTAACTGATTGGGTATCGAACATTGTTCCTGTAATAAAAAAACAAGGCATGATTAGAGTGTGCGTCGATTATAGGGATGTAAATCAAGCTTGTCCAAAAGACAACTACCCTACACCCTTTATTGACCAGATAATTGATGAATGCGTCGGATGTGAAATCTTTTCATTTATGGATGGATTCTCAGGGTATAACCAAATAAATATCCGCCCACAGGACAAGTCAAAGACTGCATTTATTTGTCCGTGGGGCACATTTGCATATCGCAAGTTACCCTTTGGTTTAAAGAACGCAGGGGCAACATTTCAAAGGGCAATGAATTATGCCTTCCATGACATCAAAAACATCGTTCAACCATATCTCGACGATCTTCCAGCTCATTCACAAAAGTGGACCGATCATCCGCAGCATTTGAGAGTGATATTTCTACGTTGCCGACACTACAAGATACGACTCAATCCACACAAATGTGTGTTCTGTGTCAGTTCTGGTCGTTTGATTGGCTTTGTAGTCTCAAAGAACGAGATTCGTCTCGACCCATGTAAGGTTCAGGCAATCATAAATTTGCCTCCACCTTCAAATTTGATTCAGATTCAGAAACTCCAAGGGAAAGCAAACTTTCTAAGGAGGTTCATTCCAAATTACGTCGAACTTGCTAAAGGTTATACACGTCTATTGAAAAAAGAAGTACCCTTCGTATGGGATCAGGTCGTGCAAGCTTCCTTTGATGCTTATAGGAATCCCTAATGAAAGCATCATTAATGTACGCTCCTGATTATCAAAAAGACTTTAACCTGTATCTGGCTGCAGCGGATACAACCATCGCAATGGTTTAGTTCAAGAAGACAATGGAATTGAACATCCTATATATTATTTGAGTAGAAACGTAAATGATACAGAAAGCAAGTATTCCTACGTTGAAAAGCTGGCTCTCGCAGCTGTTCAAGCGATACAGAGATTTCAACACTATGTCCTCTTTTGAAAAACTACCATTTTGTCGGATTGCAACCCCATGACTTATATATTGTCGCGACGGTTGCTAGGGGGAAAATATTCAAAATGGATAACAATTCTTCAAGAGATTGAACTGGAATTTGTAAAATCCAAATCGAAAAAATCGCTGGTTTTCGCGGAACTACTATGCGATCTCCCATCGTCATCCAACGATGAAACATCCAAAGAAACCATCATGGATGAATCTTTGTTTCTGATATCTTCAAGCAATCCGTGGTATGGAGATATAATCATCTATCTCCAAACCCAAAAATATAGGTCTAATACCTCTCGCTTGGAACAAAGACGTATTTGATACCAATCAAAAGACTACATGATCGTTGGTGATACGCTTTACCGTCGTGGTGTCGATACAGTTCTGAGGAGGTGCCTCACCCATGAGGAGGCCGAAAAAGTCCTGAATGATTGCCATTCAGGCGCATGTGGGGGGCATCAATCTGGTTATACTACGACGCAAAAAAATTTACGAGCAAGATACTTCTGGCCAACAATGTTCAAAGATTGCATAACTGCAGTCAGAAGTTGCCATGCGTGTCAAATTTCGATAGCAAAACCAGAAGACCACCCACATCCCTACAACCAGTAGTTGCTGTTGGGCCATTCGATAAATGGGGCAAAGATTTCATGACATTTAACCCCACCTCGACCGGGGGGCATGGGTATATCATAGTTGTGGTAGACTATTTTACCAAATGGGCTGAGGCGATGCCTACATTAAACAACACCGGCGAAACAACTGCCCTTTTCTTTTTCAATCATGTAGTCGCCAGATTCGGCGTTCCACAAGCCATAGTCACAGATCATGGATCGCATTTTCGCAATCACATGATGGTTGAACTGGCTGCCAAATTGGGGTTGTCCCATGACAGCTCTACTCCATATTACCTGCAGGCCAATGGACAAGTTGAAGCAATCAACAAGGTCCTGAAACAGATGCTGCAAAGGATGATTAGAGTCCATAGAAGGAATTGGCACCTGATCCTGTACTCAGCCTTGTGGGCATACCGAACATCGGTAAGGAATGCAACCGAGTTTACACCCTTTCAACTGGTGTATGACCTAGAGCAATCTTACCGGTTTAGTGTGAAATCTCGTCCCTCAAACTCACAGTCGACCTTCTCCCCGGAACTTCAGAAGAGGAGGCTCGTTTCTTGGAACTAATCCAATTGGATGAAACTTGTCGTGATGCCGCTTTGGCTAACGAAACCCATAAGAAACGAGTCAAGGTGCAGTTCGACAAGAATTTCAAACCCCGTGTCTTCTCATAAGGTAACTTGGTCTTACTTTACGACCAGGAATCTGATAAATTGGAAGCAGGTAAATTCAAATCCTTATGGATGGGCCCCTATATTGTTAAATGTGTATTAGAAAAAGGAGCCTACGAGTTAGTGGATTATGATGGGATTCCACTGCCGCAACCCTGTAACAGGTTGTATCTTAAGCGTTACTATGCATGATTCAGTGTAGTAACCCCTATGCTTTTGTTAAATTTTTGTTTTCGCTAAGGGTAATTATTTTGGTTAGGTAATCCATTTTTTACATTTGTTGCAGACGTTGAACCTATTTGAATCATTTGTTGGATATGCCAATGGAGCGAGTCGTAGTTCGCGGAACCTATCTTTTGCGGCCTGGGCCATTTTTGATCCAAGCGACGAGTTAATAAGTTTCAGAGGGGTATGTATTGGTCGGTCAACAAATAACATCGCTAAATATAGCGCGTTGATAGAAATCCTCTCTGATGCCATCACACATGGCATACACCGACTTGTCATCAGGCTAGACTCACAACTCGTCATACTACAACTCACTGGTATCTACTCCGTCCGAAATCCAGCTATCTATCGCATGTTCCTAAGGGTCAATATTTTGGAAAGACAGTTTGATTCTATTCAATATCAACATATTTCTAGAAAATTAAACACATTAACAGACTCATTGGCAAATTATGTGTTAGATAGACATTTGCAACATTTATAAAAAAAAAAAAAGCATTTCATCAATATTTGCATCAGGATCATGTAACTTAACCAAAATAAAGCTCCGAAAATCAAAAATATATATATAACTATTTGTGGTTTACACATAATGTTCTGTAACCAAGACAAAATTGGTCAGATGACCCAAAACTCAAAAATGCTAGGGGGGCACCCTAGTCTAATGGTGCTGATGATAACAAGTCACTGCCTGTGCAATCATGCGTAAAAGCCGAGTCCATCGACTTGGCACGCCAGTAGTATGTCATTGCAGCCTAAGAGGCAGCTCGTCGGTCCTCACATCTGGAATACCAAGAGTGAGACCCTCGACCTGATCCTGCAATGCTGAAAGAGTCTCGGCCACATCAAGGTCGTGAAGGATAGCCCTCCCCACAGCCTCTCCTGCCAGAGTGGCAGCTGGCGCTCTCGGACGTACTGCTGGTCGGACTGGTCCAATGTCTACATGAGCGCATGAGTTTTGCTTAGTCTTGAGTAAAGAAAATGTAAGAACATTATGAAAAGCATAAACAGGAATATGGTCAGAGAATTTACCTGTGGCACCCCATTGCTCACCAGCTGGCAGTACCAAATCTGAATCACCCCGGAAATCGATACCAGCATATGGACACTCGTCAAAAACCATCTGTTGACAGTTGAACCACTCAAAGAAGGTATCAGAGAAAGAAATCTAGGACTGACCCGCATGTCGAGCCATGAACTCAACCCACCTCTGCATCCATGGCTCAGTCGGTGGAGGTAAGCCAAGTGGAATATATTGTGGCTGCATCAGTGGGATCTTTTCCAAGGCAAAAGTGGTAAAAATAGAACCATAACCAAAGTTCTTCAATCTCCTGCTCTTTACCTTAGTCAGTTGTTCTTTCATCACAGAGAGTACTGCATCACACCAGTTGAACACCTTTGGTTCAAGGCATTCCAAGGCGTACTGCATATAAGACCTGTTGGCCACATGAAGAGACGCACTACCAGCCAGTCTAGCAAAAGTGAACAGAATGGTCCTCAAGGGCCTGTTAGTGACATATCGCATATTGATCTTGCCGTCCTTACTCTTCTGAGATACCTCTCCTCAATACCGACGAATGTAATCTCTCGCAGATTCACCCCCACAGGCCGAACCTAATAATGAGATAGGGGCACCACGCCTCGATAAACCGGTCAAAAAATAGATGTCCACAATAGTCAAGGGGATGGATTTGCCCCTAATCTGGAACACTTGGTCGGTAGGATCCCATGCATCAAGAAAATATTGCAACAAGTTGATTCGTTGCCTCATGCTAGAGATGCGGAAAAACTTGAACAGGCCACAATTCTGCAGTGCAGTTACCGTGACTGGATCATGTAAAGCAAGCATGTCCTCTTCTTCATGCTCATGTTCTTGCCATGTAACAGGCATTTTTCTCCGATGAATCTCTGAAAACAAACAAGAGAAGATTCAGGATCCTGATTTGGTGAAAAACAGGCAAAAAATTCCATGAAAAACTGTGCACAAGTTTCCCTCCTTGTGCCCATCGCACCCCCAACAGTGTACTGGGTGGGATGCATGCTGATTGGCTAATGGCCAAGCCAGCATGCATCACACCTTTCGATATAGGAAAGGTGCAACGGAGCCAGGGTGAATTCTTCAAACCCCAGGGGCTCATGAAAACCAAGAAACATGCTCAGAATTCAAAAAGGAAAGAATGAAACTGAAGAGCTCAGGTTTAGCTCTTACCTGGTCCAAACAGCACCAAGAATCGTCCACAGAATCTCCCGGAATCAGCTAGTGAAAATCGAGGGGGAAATTACCTCCAAAGCTCCAACAAACCAAAGTTCAAATGAAATGGTAAAATGAGAGGTAAAAAACCACTTTTAAATTACTTTTCACATAATTCAAGTAAAATATTAGTGTTTTGACTCATTTTTCAAGCATATATTATTCGTTTCTAACTAGTTTGATGAAGCAATTGAGTAGGTGGTACAACCCTTGAAGGAACAAAGTTGTCAATGGTAAAATCAAGGGAATTAATGACCATTATATCGAGTAGTTTTTATGTGGAGTTCAAGCTCGTTGTTGGGCAATTTATTGGACTTAAATTGTTGCATAAATTATCGACCAGGGAAACTCGTAAGCTTGCGATGATGCTAGCAAAATATATGCAGGAGTAGGCAAATAACTCTATGTCTAGCTAAATTATTTAGGATTCAATACAATATGCAAGGGAAGAGGCTCCTAACTAAGGAGGTCCTGGTTGTCCTTCCCTACAGTATCATAGAGAAATCATTCATAAAACCAGAAACTTGAAATAAAGACAAGAGAATGAACTTAATTGTTGTTTAGATTCAAGTAGAGAGAGAGAGAGACTAACTTAGTCTCTTGATTGTCCTCTCATGTACTAGTCCAAACTAAACTAAGATTCATTCACAAGCATAAGAAATGAAATAACTTGAAACATAAACACAAAAGAATGAATTTCAATTACCATATAAATCAATGGAGAGAGAGCCTAACTTAGACTCTTGGTATCTCCTCATATGATACTTGAAACATAGAAGCAAAAGAATGAATTTCAATTATCATGCAAATCAAATAGAGAGAGAGAGACTAACTTAGACCCTTAGTTGTCCTCTCATATGCTGATAAGATTCTAATTTAAAACTCATTCATAAATCTCAAACAAATCCTCAAACATCAAATAATGAAATGAAACAAGATCTAATATGAAATAAAATGTTTCTCTCATCCTTTTAGAGTGAGCTCAATTCTCTTAAGAACAAGACAAATTATTCCATATACTACATTAAGAAAGCTTATATCTAAAACTACATAAATTCATATCCTACATTCACACAATTTATATCTAAAACTACATAATGGAAATATATGAAAAATGAAGCCTTATTCTATTCCATCATCAATTGGATACAATGCTCTAAGAGTCCTCTCCTTTGGAATGGAGGAGGTGCTCCTATTTATACAAAAACTAAGATAACGACCTCATAAATGTAGACCCACTATTCTCTCCTTTGACCCACATATTTCTCAACCAATGATGACACATAACCCTATCCTCCATGATCTCCTCCATGAAGCTTATATTTTCAAATTCGAATTTGATCATTCATGGCCACATAAAGATGCCTTGGAAGCTTCCTTGGAACCTACACATGTCACCAAAACAACCCACTTTCCATATATAAAGTAAAACATATTATTTTCTAATATTTAATCAAGAATTTCTCTCAAAAATTCTTAAAAATAAACAATATTTGGAAAATATAAATGAGGCCCATTAACGGTGAATAGTAGGGAAAATGGAGTGACAAGGTGATGAATAGTGAGCGAAATAATGGAAGCATAAGTGAAAAATGTATGGTAATGAGTGCCATTTTTGGAGCCCAACATACTCCCCAACTGAAGTTCTTGCATGTCCTCATGCAAGCTACTACAATGACTTATTTGATTTGATTCTTAAATGAGCTTCCTTTTACAAGATGTTTGGTTCTTGTGTAACAAACATCTTTCAATCATGGACTTCCTTTTAACTTTGCACATCTTTGGATAACTTTTATTTGTTTGCAAAGCATTGACATATTTTAATGATTGGTTCTTGTGTTACAATCATTATTTACTTTGATCTCTTCTTAATGATTGGTTCTTGTGTTACAATCATTATTTACTTTGATCTCTTTTTAATGATTGGTTCTTGTGTTTACAATCATTATTTACTTTGTTGAGATCTCTTTTTAATGATTGGTTTTTGTGTTTACAATCATTATTTACTTTGTTGAGATCAATCATATGCTCATCATTTTTTAGTAGTTTTTATTGTGGGAAGACTATGTGGGTTAAGATGTAATATGAATGAGGAAAAAGAATGAAGTGTGAAATTCCCCCTCCCTAACTGATGGTTTTTGGCAATCTTAAATGAGAAAGGAAATAGTGGAATAGTGGAATATTTTCCAAATATCATCATTTTAGCATCTAAAAAAAATTTCAAGATTAAAGGTTAGAAAACATCATACCTTACTTACCTAAGGAAGTGGATGAATCATGCATGTTCAGCTGCCACAATTCTGATCTGAAGCTTCTTCTTCAAGTTGTGGATGAAAGATGGATCTGTATTGTCGTATCGACTGTTGGATCATCTGCTACTAGATGATGAATCTGAGGAGTCTGTTGAACATGGCTGAAAGTCGTATCTGCTGGTGGATCTCTGCTACTGGATGATGAATCTGATGAGTCTGCTGAATATGGCTGAAAATCTATAAGGCTTGGAAGGTATACAAAATATAGAAGTTACATTTTCCTCCCAGCCTTATTTATTCACTTGTCCTCAAGTGAAATACAATGTATACAATGAATGGAAATACAATGAATGGAAATTGGCTTCATCTGCTACAAAATATGGGTCTTCAAGTCTTCAACGCTCGATGGCACAAATCTTACTATGTGATTAAATGTGTCGATGTCGAACATAGCAAGAAGTTGTTGACTTAGTGGCCGTTAATGAATGCCCCTAGCCAACACAAGAGCTCCCACCATTGATTCCAATGGGAGTCAGGATGCCTAACACATCTTTGTAGGTACGAATAAATTTGTCGTGGTCGAGTCACCTACAAGATCCAACGAACAAGGGATATTAATGTACTCCCATTGTTCATTGGCAAGAGTACTTGCCATTAAGGCATGCAAACCTCTAGGTGTTCTTTCAATGATACTTAGACTCTAGGACTTTGACTCAAGCAGGGTTTTATTGGTGGAAATGAAGGGGAATGGTGAAGACAATGGAAATGGCAATAAGCTTGTAAGAAATGAATGTAAGGAAATGCATGGTGGATGAATAAGAACTCTTGTTGTGAAAAATGGATATGGAAATGTCATGCTTTATCGATGTACAATTGGTGGGATTCAAAATCTTTTCAGAAAGGGAGGTGGAAGGTAGTGGTTGTGGAGATGGATTTGTCTTGAGAATTTTTTTCATGAATTAGTCTTTGGAAGACCAATTGTGCACATAATGTAATCTCCTTATGATCACTTGATTATCCTGTAACCTGTAAAAAAAACTTGGTACAAAGAAAACATAAGTGTGCTCAAGAAGAATTGCGCATATCCTTCATGATTCTTACGCAAAAATTTCGTACCAAATAAAACAGATTTAAGAAAAATCAAAGTGGTGAAAGTGACTTAATTCATGATATCAGTTTCAATCCATTCTTAAAATAACCATGAAAAATAATACTCCCTATTTGTGTCAGATAACCAATTTTGAAGCTATCGAAAATAATTATCATCTTTAGAATCCTCCAATCGATTTTCAGAATGTGCTTCCAAGTATCCCATTTTTTATTTTGCATTTCTATGTGAATTTTTGTGAATTTTTGTTTTTTTGTTTTTTTTCAATTGTTTTTTTATTGTTTTTTTTTAAATAACAAATTTTAAAATGACAGTGTTAAAAGTAAGAAGTAATTTTTTTATTTTTTTTAATGTTGATTTTATTTAGATTTTTTCTTTAAATAATAAATTAAAAACATAATTTTTTTAATTTATTATTTAAGTTGGATTTTTTTTTTTAAATCAACAAAATTTTTATTTACCAAAACCTAATAAAGAAAATTTCTAAAATAAACTATCACTAAAATAAAATTAGTTTTTGTAAATATAATAAAAATAAGAAAATCTCTTCTTTTTTTTTTAATTAAAAATAAAAATGATTTTGTGTTGTTTTGTTTTTTTTATTATCAATACACAAAAACTTTTTTATTTAAAAAAAAAAAAATCAACACAATTTTTTTTTTCATTAAATAACAAATTAAAAACAATTATTTTTAATTTATTATGTATGTTAATTTTTTTATTTTTTAGTTGTAAAAAAAACTAATTAATTAAAAAACAACAAATCGTATTAAAATCTGAAAATCTTAACTCACAACTGCCGCAAGTACTCCGTCGGAAAACGGTTGATTCTGCTCAGATGGCCGAGAATATCGCAGAGTGAAAAATTGCGGTCTTCTACATTTTGTATTGCGGATGCATGACACATTCGAGTCACTGGATTATCAATCCGGGTTTTATTTTTCACTGGGTTTCTTGCCGACGTTCTGCACTTTTTTAAATTTTAAGACCATTCTCCGCCAATCTTAGCACATTTAAGAATTCAAAGGCCGTATTATTCATTGAGTGACTGCCAGGACTTCTAATCGTTGCTGCTCCATTTGCTGACGTTGCATTTCCCTTAGATTGAAAAGTAACATTTTCAACTGCACGATTATCGGATGGTTCAATATTTGTCAAAGATTCAACAATATCATCTTTGCTGCATTTTCGCCTATAATCAAGAGTTATCATTTCTAGCTCATGCATATCTAAAACTTCTTGTGGCATGCTCTCCAGAACCCATCTGATTCATGCGAGCGGCGACCAGATCAGCTCTCCAGATCAGCTTGATAAGACCAGATCTTGAGTGTTCTGGAGAGCATGAATCAGATGGGAGGAGAATCCCTAACTAACACAAAGGTGCAGGGAAAATGATGTTGAAAGCCAGGGAGTGTTGCAGATGCTGAGAAAATAATAGCATAGATGTAAAAGAAAATCCAATTTAACAGGAAACAAAGGTCTTGATCTATGGGATATCTTATCTAATTCCGAGAATTACCAAGGAATTCACGGAAAAATAAGAATACACTGCCCCGAAGAAAATAAATTAGTTTGCGTTAGATTGTTCTCCAACAGTAGCTACCAAAATGACCGCCAATACCATGAAATTCACGAACACGTGAACGATGTCCAACATGTCTCAATCGATGCCTTCGCACAAAGAAACAAGTTGCAAGCACTGTACATATAGCAAGGACTTCTTTTACAACTTCTGAAGCCATTTTTAATTCATGTCTTGAACCTCTTGCTTCTTCACCAGCTGGTAATTCTTGACCTTGTAGTCTCTGGTATTCAACATAAATGTCCCCAACAAGGATCCACACCTGACCCCAGAATACACCTTTTCGCCCCAAACTGACCATGTGTAGTCTCATTTTCATTATGAATTTCAAACACCTCTGGACCAACACTCTGGAAGGAATCGTTTCTTTGATTTCTTGGCTTGACTTGGGCATGGGATGAACTGCAGAGTCTTGAACTGCTTTTCTCCACAGCTGAGACATGCTCAACTTCCTCTAAACATGCAGGCATAGACCCATATACTGAGCATGCTAAATCCACAACCTTTAGGGATCGATGCAGTTGCCCATCATCTTTATAAGCCTGTCCAAGTGCCAGATAAGATTCTCCTAACAATAGAACAAGTTGCCAAAGTTTTCGATCCATTCTATATCCTACTAACCACTCTCGTATGTCACACACTTCAATACAGTCAATATCACCATAGATACAGACAGGAATTTGATGAGCATGACGAGATTTTCCCATTGTTTTATTGCCATCTTCCATCTTCAATTCAGTATCTTGAAGTTGGCGCTTACATCTAAGAGACTTGATGGCTTGTGAAACATGATGAACGGCAGCGAATTTTGCAGATATAGGATCAGTGATTGCCTCAACCAGTTTTGGAGAAGTTTCTTCATTTTGACACATGGCTAGAGTATCTTCATTCATTGCTAGAGGCCCTACATCTATGCTCTCTGCCGCAGGCAAATCTTTCCCTTCTAAAGATATGTTTGATACTGAAGCTTCTAGTAGGCGCATTCTCCGCGATCTATCCCAAATTTTGTGAACCGAATCCTAAACTGGCGCGATCTTCTCCTGAACTGGCGCGATCTTCTCCATGAATCTTCAACAATAAGCTCGTTGACACCCCAATCTTCGTAACTTCCATCAGGCAAATATCGGCGAATCGTAAAAGGAATCTTCCTCTCTCTGAGTTCTTTCATTGCAATCTCCAGTTCTGAGTTCTGAGTTCTTTCATTGCAATGCACCGCTGATCCTTGCAAACCTGCAGGACCTACTTGACCTCGGTTGATGTCATACTCTGCTGCATTGGTACCGGCGTATGGTATTTTCCAGAAATATCATCAGAATCTCCAGTTGACGTAGATTCAATATCCTGGGAGGAGTTATCTTGAGCATGGAGTCTGGACTCCTTCAATGTCTGTAAGCGTTCAATCTCGATATCTTTCTTTGTAACAACATCCTTCAGTGTTGCAGTCTGATCCTTCAGATCCTTAAGTTCCTTACTCTCCTTATTGCTTCGTGCAGCACCCAGCTCAACACCAGACACCCGTTCTGCAGATTTTAATGTGCTTATTGTCTCAGAATAAGATTCGATATCTGGATTAAGTTGTACGAACATAAGTGTTTTTGCATGTTTTTTTTATATATATTTTTAAATATCTAAAACAAAAAAAAAAAATGGTTAAATTTTTGTAGTTTTTTTTTTTAAATATCTCAAACATAAAAAAAATGGTTAAATTTTTTTATTTTTTATTAATGTTTTTTTATTTTTTTAAACATCTAAAAAACAAAACAAAAAAAAAATGATTAGTGGTTTTGTGGGTTTTTAAAAAAACAAAAGAAAATGGTTAAATTTTTTTTAATATCTAACAAAAACAAAATGGTTTTTTTTTTTTTTTTTTTTTAAATAATAATAATATATGTTATGATACATATAGTATTATTATTTTGTGAATTTTTTTTTTAAATCTAAAATTAAAAACTAATTTTGTTTATTTTTTAAATCTAAAACTAAAAACTAAATTTCATCTAAAAACTTTAAAGATTTTTTTTTTTCATTCACAAAATTATTTATTGTTTTTTTTTTTTTTTTTTGCAAATTAGTTCTCCAGCAAGAGTAGTTTTATTTGAACAAAATCAATAGATTTTTTGATCTTCCTGATCGCACGAAGCGCAGGAAGAGAGCATACTTATCGATTGATTTGTTTTTATTCATGCAGGGGGGGTGTTTTTGAAAAGACAAAATTTAAAACTAGCTAAACACTAAATCATAAAAAACACTCGAACATGAATTCCCTTGTGAAGATCCTGCTGTCACCAGGTCTCACAAGTTATTTTGTCTAAAGAAAAATAAATACTGAATTAAATTCTAATGCCTAATTGATCCGGATTTAAATAGGAACGCAATAGATTACAGAGATAACCATAAATATAAAGATGCGATAACCATAAATACAGAGATGCAGCGGAAATAATACTTCATTTCATTACTGTAGAATACTGAAATATGCTTACAAACAGAAATGGAAAGAAACCAGCTAGGGCGATGGTAGCTTATCTCTGAGAAGAGATGTGGCGGCTACATGCCTCTGCACTGTTCTGAACTGTGTTACAATGAGGCTCGAAGGCCTATTTATTGTTGAGAAACAATGGAAAACCCTTCACATCCCAAAACCTAACCCTAGAAGATGAAACACCAAATTGTGGGCCCCGTTTGGGTAAATTGGTACATCAATTTCCCGGGGTCGTAACTTTGGCATACGATCTCCGTTTGACGCGTACGATAGCTCGTTAGAAAGATCTATCCGAGTACTACCACTTTGGGAGGCAACATCGGTCCATGGACCCATGTTGCCCCAGATTCCCAAAAAAACGTCGTTTAGGGCCTCAAAATGGCTCCGGAAGTTCAGGACCCAAAAAACTGCTAAAAATAGTAAACTGTGCTACAATTTAGGAAACTGAAAAAGCTGAAAGAGACAGTTGTGGGGGTCCAAATGGGTTGGTGGGTGGCCACCAACATCCACTTGGATCATTCCTCCCCCCTTAGGAAGCAATGGTCCCCATTGCGTTGAGTCCCTCCATCTGCTGAACTTGTCCTGCAATCTCTGATGTGTCCAGTGATGGTGGGAAGCATGGTGTTGTAGCTTTGATCCAAAAGATATATGAGAATAGAGATAAACCCAAGAATAATAAGATTGAAATAGATATAAATGATTCACTTTATTGATCAAACCCTTAAGGTAGGGCAACACCATACATTCACTCCTTAAGGAAGGAGAGCACTCCACAAGCCATATGCCTGTTCATACAATAATACTTCTCTTCATCTTCATCATCCTCCATGTGGAGTCTCTAGCCTTTATATAGGCCTCATACATACAATACCATGTATCATTACCATGGTTCCCTCATACCATCAAACTAATACCATGGGCCCATTACATTATTATTAACTACTTGTGGTCCCTTACATGACATGGGTTAACCACCTTATTTATTACTATGGCCCATCCCATTATTACATTATTACCTTGGGTACCTCCCTTGCTACCCCATATTATCCCCCCTAGGTATATAACATTCCACCCCCCTAAGCATGTTTCGTCCCCGAAACATGGGAAGAACACAAATAATAAGATCTACTCAAAAGAGTAGTCCACTGATACCATGCATGTGCATCTAGCCAGCCAAGAGAAAGGTGAACCCTCGATCTCGCTGGTGCCTCGCTCGCTTGAGATGGAAGTTGACCGCGGTAGCTCTTCTGTGTGTAGTAGGTGGATCGTCGCTCCTCACTATCCGTCATATGGGGGTTGTTGTCCTTGTGGCTAATTGGTTGCCATCTTGTTAGTTGATGTCTTACGGGGTGATGTGGGTGATGATATGTTGAAGTTTTAACCCACGGTGTCTTTTTCTTTAATTCACCCTGCTGTGGTGCCTGTTGTGGTGTCTTCTTTTCCAATATGACTTCAACCACTGAACCCTCATCAGATGTGTCAACACCTGTTACCTTTTCTGCTTCCGCCTCTGTTTGTGTTTGATTGTCGATCATCACTGGCTCATCATCAGATGTATAAGTGTCATTCCCTGGAACATCTTCTGCTTCAGCCTCCATGTTCTCTACCTGTTTATGGATGGAAATATCCTGTAATGTAATTTTCTTCTTTTTATACCATAGCTTCAGGAATTTCTTCTGCACATTAATATTGATAGTACCCATGGATTCCATCCAAGGATATCCCAAAACAACATCCATATTATCCATCTCGGAAGCATAAAAATCACCATGCAACACATATTTATCCATAGAAATCTTCAAATCCTTATAGATTTGAACATCCTTACCATCCACCTGTGTATGTTCAATTTGTTTTGCTGGTACTTGCAATTTTTTTGCCAAGCTAACATTGATAAAATTATGTTTACAACTAGGATTGATAGAAACAATGATCTTCTCCTTCTGAATCAAGCCATGAACCTGCAATAAGGAGACACCCGTAGCAATTAACCCCTTATGTGTCTCATTCTCCTTTTTTCTAGCCCTAGACCATTTGTCCAAAAAGACTTTTTCAAATTTTGCATCTGAAAGTTTGCTCAACTGCTTTTGGTCAAGTGATGACCACCAATTTATAGCCTCATCTCTCAGATTAAGCGACATTGAAACCTTCCAATATTGCCCTTTTATGGACTTGTGTGTCTGTATGAATTCTTCAATAGTAGGATGATCATCTTTCCCTGTAAAATATAGCATCTCCATGAAGAGGGTTTGAGAAAAATTCCTCACTTACTTGGCGAAAATTTGAAAATGTCACAGTTTCGTCAATATTGCTCAGAATCTCTATTATAACCTGTTTTTGGAAATGGAACAACCATTCTGCATCTGCCCATGTGATAGAAATCCTGATTCAGACATTGGAATTTCAGATCTGTGCTGCTATTCTTCCGTCGTCACCCAAAATTTCTGAAAAAAGAGTTGATTTTAAATCAGTGATATCTCCCTCATCCGGACTCCGATTCGACTGATTTTTTTTTTGAAGTTGGGTATTTTTTCCCAAAGAATCCAGATCTGCAATTAGATTTTGAAGATTTTGTACCAGGACGTCTAGATCTACGCCGCAAAATCGCTGTCCTGAAAATTGGCTATAACCCCACTGATTTTTAGATCAGTGATATCTCCTTCATCCGGACTCCGATTCGATCGATTTTTTTTTTGAAATCGGGTATTTTTTTACATAGAATCCAGATCTGCAATTAGAATTTATAGATCTTTCACCAAAACTTACAGATATGATCTGCAAACTCGCCGCCCCCGAAACCTTGCAAAAAAAAAAAAAAAAAAAAATCTCCACGGTTTGCCCAAGAAAGTGCTCTGATACCAATTGTTGTAGCTATGATACCACTTGTTGTAGATCTAGTACCAATTGTTGTAGCTCTGATACCAATTGTTGTAGATCTAATCCAAAAATATAAGATAATAGAAATAAACCCAAGAATAATAAGATCCAAATATAGAAATGTTTCACCTTATTAATCAAAACCCTTATGGTAGGGAAACACCATACATTCACTCCTTAAGGACAACACTCCACAAGCCATATGCCTGTTCATACAATAATAATTCTCTTCATCTTCATATGTGGAGTCTCTAGCCTTTATATAGGCCTCATACATACAATACCATGTACCATTACCATGGTTTCCTTATACCATCAACTAATACCATGGGCCCCTTACCTTATTATTAACTACTTGTGGTCCCTTACATGACATGGGTTAACCACCTTATTTATTACTATGGCCCATCCCATTATTACATTATTACCTTGGGTACCCCCCTTGGTACCCCATATTATCCCCCCTAGGTACATAACATTCCACCCCCCTTAAACATGTTTCGTCCCCGAAACATGGGAAGAACATAAATAATAAGATCTACTCAAAAGAGTAGTCCACTGATACCATGCACGTGCATCTAGCCATCCAAGAGAAAGGTGAACCCTCGATCTCACTGGTGCCTCGCTCGCTTGAGATGGAAGTTGACCGTGGCAGCTCTTCTGTGTTGATGTGTAGTAGGTGGATCGTCTCTCCTTTCTATCCATCATGTGACTACTTGGTTTCCATGATGGTTGTCTTGCGGGGTGATGTGGGTGATGATATGTTGAAGTTTTAACCCACGATGGTTTTTTCTTGACTTCACCCTGCTGTGGTGCCTGTTGTGGTGTCTTCTTTTTCAATATGACTTCAACCACTGAGCCCTCCTCTGATGTATCATCACCTGTAACCTTTTCTTCTGCAGCCTCTGTTTGTGTTTGATTGTCGATCATCAAAGGCTCATCATCTGATATGTCAGTCCCTTGAACATCTTCTACTTCAGCCTCCATGTGCTCTACCTGTTTATGGATGGAAATATCCTGTAATGTAATTTTCTTCTTTTTATACCATAGCTTGAGGAATTTCTTCTGCACATTAATATTGATAGTACCCATGGATTTCATCCAAGGATATCCCAAAACGACATCCATATTATCCATTTCTGAAGCATAAAAATCACCATGCAACACATATTTATCCATAGAAATCTTCAAATCCTTGTACACTTGAACATCCTCATTATCAACCCGTGTATGTTCAATTTGTTTTGCTGGGACTTGCAATTTTTTTGCCAAATTAACACTGATAAAATTATGTTTACAACTAGGATTGATAGAAACAATGATCTTCTCTTTCTGAATCAATCCATGCACCTGCAATAAGGAGACACCAGTAGAAGATAACCCCTTACGTGGCTCATTCTCCTTTTTTCTAGCACGAGACCATTTGTCTAAAATGATTTTTTCAAATTCTGCATCTGAAAGTTTGATAAACTGATCGTAGTCAAGTGATAATTGAGCCTCATCTCTCAAATTAAACCGTGCTATAGTTTTCCAACATGTCCCATATTCAGCCTTTATTCTTTGTATGAATTCTTCAATAGTAGGACCATTATCTTTCCCTGTAAAATATAGATACCTGCTAGAAGCCATGAATGGTTTGGAAAAAAAATTCACTTTCTTGGCGAAAATTTGAAAATGTCACAGTTTCGTCAATATTGCTCAGAATCCTTATTATGACCTGTTTTTAGAAATGGAACAACCATTCTGCATCTGCTCATGTGATAGAAATCTTGATCCAGGCACTTGAAATTTCAGATCTGCACTGCTACTCTCCCGTCGTCACCCAAAATTTCTGCAAAAAGAGCTGATTTTAATTCAGCGATATCTCCCTCATCCGGACTCCGATTCAACTGATTTTTTTTTTGAAATCATGTGTTTTTTCCCAAATATTCCAGATCTACAATTAGATCTTGCAGATATGACACCAGGACTTCTAGATCTGCGCCGCAAAACTCGCTGCCCTGAAAATTGTCTGCAACCCCACTGATTTTTAGATCAGCGAGTTTTGCGGCACAGATCTAGAAGTCCTGGTGTCAGATCTGCAAGATCTAATTGTAGATCTGGAATATTTGGGAAAAAAAACATGATTTCAAAAAAAAAATCAGTCGAATCGGAGTCCGGATGAGAGAGATATCGCTGAATTAAAATCAGCTCTTTTTGCAGAAATTTTGGGTGACGACGGGAGAGTAGCAGCGCAGATCTGAAATTTCAAGTGCCTGGATCAAGATTTCTATCACATGAGCAGATGCAGAATGGTTGTTCCATTTCTAAAAACAGGTCATAATAAGGATTCTGAGCAATATTGACAAAACTGTGACATTTTCAAATTTTCGCCAAGAAAGTGAATTTTTTTTCCAAACCATTCATGGCTTCTAGCAGGTATCTATATTTTACAGGGAAAGATAATGGTCCTAATATTGAAGAATTCATACAAAGAATAAAGGCTGAATATGGGACATGTTGGAAAACTATAGCACGGTTTAATTTGAGAGATGAGGCTCAATTATCACTTGACTACGATTAGTTTATCAAACTTTCAGATGCAGAATTTGAAAAAATCCTTTTAGACAAATGGTCTCGTGCTAGAAAAAAGGAGAATGAGCCACGTAAGGGGTTATCTTCTACTGGTGTCTCCTTATTGCAGGTGCATGGATTGATTCAGAAAGAGAAGATCATTGTTTCTATCAATCCTAGTTGTAAACATAATTTTATCAGTGTTAATTTGGCAAAAAAATTGCAAGTCCCAGCAAAACAAATTGAACATACACGGGTTGATAATGAGGATGTTCAAGTGTACAAGGATTTGAAGATTTCTATGGATAAATATGTGTTGCATGGTGATTTTTATGCTTCAGAAATGGATAATATGGATGTCGTTTTGGGATATCCTTGGATGAAATCCATGGGTACTATCAATATTAATGTGCAGAAGAAATTCCTCAAGCTATGGTATAAAAAGAAGAAAATTACATTACAGGATATTTCCATCCATAAATAGGTAGAGCACATTGAGGCTGAAGCAGAAGATGTTCAAGGGACTGACATATCAGATGATGAGCCTTTGATGATCGACAATCAAACACAAACAGAGGCTGCAGAAGAAAAGGTTACAGGTGATGATACATTTGATGAGGGTTCAGTGGTTGAAGTCATATTGGAAAAGAAGACACCACATCAGGCACCACAGCAGGGTGAATTAAAGAAAAAGACACCATGGGTTAAAACTTCAACATATCATCACCCACATCACCCCGCAAGACATCAACTAACAAGATGGCAACCAATTAGCCACAAGGACAACAACCCCCATATGACGGATAGTGAGGAGCGACGATCCACCTACTACACACAGAAGAGCTACCGCGGTCAACTTCCATCTCAAGCGAGCGAGGCACCAGCGAGATCGAGGGTTCACCTTTCTCTTGGCTGGCTAGATGCACATGCATGGTATCAGTGGACTACTCTTTTGAGTAGATCTTATTATTTGTGTTCTTCCCATGTTTCGGGGACGAAACATGCTTAGGGGGGTGGAATGTTATATACCTAGGGGGGATAATATGGGGTAGCAAGGGAGGTACCCAAGGTAATAATGTAATAATGGGATGGGCCATAGTAATAAATAAGGTGGTTAACCCATGTCATGTAAGGGACCACAAGTAGTTAATAATAATGTAATGGGCCCATGGTATTAGTTTGATGGTATGAGGGAACCATGGTAATGATACATGGTATTGTATGTATGAGGCCTATATAAAGGCTAGAGACTCCACATGGAGGATGATGAAGATGAAGAGAAGTATTATTGTATGAACAGGCACCCCTAGGTACACAACACATGGTCGACGATGGTCCACATTGAACATTTGGTGCAGGCGAAGGAATGGAGGAATGCTGTGCTTCAAAGCATTGTTGCCCGTAGCCTTGGTACTGGTGTAAGGACCATGTCGGAGTGGTCTGAGTTTCTGATGGGCTCTTGTAAGGCGTTCTTTCTGCAGATGTAACCAAACTTTGTTGCCCACCTGAAACTTGTGTGGTACCCATGTGGGTGAGGAGAAGTTGTTCCTGTGTTTTGTCATGACCGTATCCCTTTGTTGCTGCTGCTGCATGGAGGAACCCTTTGCAGGGGTCATGGATGTAGCAACGATCTTCCCCTTATTTTGGGAGTGAACCAGACAGATGAATTTCCTGGTCTGTGATATGAGCTTGCTGCCTTTCTTGGTAGTGATCAAAGATGTGGCAGTAGGTGGGGCTACCTCCGGTATCCTGTATAATGAATTATTCAAAGAAATAATGACAGCACGAGGCCTGGACTCATACACAACATGTCGCCTCCACAAGTATGGCTGGCCTAACAATACATCACAAACATCCAGAGGTGTAACATCACACAATACCTCGTCTGTGAAGGGTTTGATGCTGTAGGGAAGGCGGCACTGCTGGCGAACTTTCAGATCTCGTCCTTCATGAAGCCACCCGATACTGTACGGCTGTGGGTGTGGTGTAGTCGGTAGGCCCAACCGCTTCACGACCTCTGCTGAAACGAGGTTCTTTTGGCTGCCACTGTCGACAATGAATTGCAGCGGCGAACCCTTCACCCACATCTGTGAGTGGAAAAGACGTTCCCCTTCCTCTGGATTTTCGAGCTCATCTTTCTGGATCTTGGCGGTGGCAACAGTGGCGCTGGGATCCGCATCAATGATCTGCTTCCCTTTGCCATTCCCCTTGTCGAGTTCTGGCTCAGGGTCGGAACATGCATCTGATTCGGAAGCCTTCAACTCAGCCACCAGCGACTGCTTGGTCCGACACTCACTTGTGTTATGAGTGGGACTCTTGTGGAACTCACACCACTTTCCTGTGTCCTTCTTCGGCTTCGTGGTGTTGTTCTTTTCTTGCGGCTTCGACGGGTTGTCTTGGGTCACCCCACCTTGGCTTTGTCCTTTGGGCTTCGGATTTGCAGATCCAAAGTCTCGCTTCTTCTGTTTGAACTTTTGCTCGATTTTGACAGCGTATCGGTATGCTGTGCCAAGTGAGGAGATGTTCAAGAACACCAGCTCTTCTTGGATGTACTTGTGTAGGCAGCCACGGTATTTGAGTACCAGATGCAGCTCAGAATCTTTGATACCCAACTGTGTGCGAAGGGTATGAAAAATGTTTGTGAACTCCGACACATCTTGGTCTCGTCCCTGCCGTAATGTGGTCCATTTGATGTATTTGTCCTCATAACTTCCGACAGGGTAGTACTGCTCCTTGATGGCATCCCGAAAGTCATTCCAAGTGAGTGCGGCTGAAAATAGTGAGCCTGTACTTTCATCCTTTTGCTCGCAGTAGGTTTCCCACCAGTGCTTGACGTGGGGGGCTGCTTTGAGAAGAGCGAAAACAATCTTTTCCCGACTTGAAAATTCGTGAACAGAAAAATACCCATCTAGCAGATTTAACCATTTATCTACTGCATCTGCGTCTATTTTACCCTCAAAGATGGGGATTTCAAAATTAACTTGTACCTTAAACGGTGTGGCATTTCCAGAGTCGCTGTTGGAAGCCGATGCATCGCCTCTGGGTAGCCGCTGAAGGATCTGCGCAAAGCTATCCATCATCGCGTTCCTTTGCCGCTCGAGCGCTTCTTCGAGCAAGATTTTGATAGGATCTCCTGCCCCCTCGTCTTTCTTCTCATCCGCCATGGGAGGCCATCGGGATTTGCGAGGCTGGTCTTGTAGAGGTTCGACCAGTTCAAGCCCTAACTCCTTATATCCCGACCTCGTTGGGGACATGCAAAGAAAAACAGAGAAAAAGCAGACCGCTCTGATACCACTGATCCGGATTTAAACATGAACGCAATAGATTACAGAGATAACCATAAATATAGAGATGTGATAACCATAAATACAGAGATGCAGCGGAAATAATACTTCATTTCATTACTGTAGAATACTGAAATATGCTTACAAACAGAAATGGAAAGAAACCAGCTAGGGCGATGGTAGCTTATCTCTGAGAAGAGATGTGGCGGCTACATGCCTCTGAACTGTTCTGAACTGTGTTACAATGAGGCTCGAAGGCCTATTTATTGTTGAGAAACAATGGAAAACCCTTCACATCCCAAAACCTAACCCTAGAAGATGAAACACCAAATTGTGGGCCCCGTTTGGGTAAATTGGTACATCAATTTCCCGGGGTCGTAACTTTGGCATACGATCTCCGTTTGACGCGTACGATAGCTCGTTAGAAAGATCTATCCGAGTACTACCACTTTGGGAGGCAACATCGGTCCATGGACCCATGTTGCCCCAGATTCCCAAAAAAACGTCGTTTAGGGCCTCAAAATGGCTCCGGAAGTTCAGGACCCAAAAAACTGCTAAAAATAGTAAACTGTGCTACAATTTAGGAAACTGGAAAAGCTGAAAGAGACAGTTGTGGGGGTCCAAATGGGTTGGTGGGTGGCCACCAACATCCACCTGGATCACTAATCCCTTAGCACCATCCCCGGCAACGGCGCCAAAATGTTGGGGAATTTATTGGACTTAAATTGCTGCATAAATTATCGACCAGGGAAACTCGTAAGCTTGCGATGATGCTAGCAAAATATATGCAGGAGTAGGCAACTAACTCTGTGTCTAGCTAAATTATTTAGGATTCAATACAATATGCAAGGGAAGAGGCTCCTAACTAAGGAGGTCCTGGTTGTCCTTCCCTACAGTATCATAGAGAAATCATTCATAAAACCAGAAACTTGAAATAAAGACAAGAGAATGAACTTAATTGTTGTTTAGATTCAAGTAGAGAGAGAGACTAACTTAGTCTCTTGATTGTCCTCTCATGTACTAGTCCAAACTAAACTAAGATTCATTCACAAGCATAAGAAATGAAATAACTTGAAACATAAACACAAAAGAATGAATTTCAATTACCATATAAATCAATGGAGAGAGAGCCTAACTTAGACTCTTGGTATCTCCTCATATGATACTTGAAACATAGAAGCAAAAGAATGAATTTCAATTATCATGCAAATCAAATAGAGAGAGAGAGTCTAACTTAGACCCTTAGTTGTCCTCTCATATGCTGATAAGATTCTAATTTAAAACTCATTCATAAATCTCAAACAAATCCTCAAACATCAAAAAATGAAATGAAACAAGATCTAATATGAAATAAAATGTTTCTCTCATCCTTTTAGAGTGAGCTCAATTCTCTTAAGAACAAGACAAATTATTCCATATACTACATTAAGAAAGCTTATATCTAAAACTACATAAATTCATATCCTACATTCACACAATTTATATCTAAAACTACATAATGGAAATATATGAAAAATGAAGCCTTATTCTATTCCATCATCAATTGGATACAATGCTCTAAGAGTCCTCTCCTTTGGAATGGAGGAGGTGCTCCTATTTATACAAAAACTAAGATAACAACCTCATAAATGTAGACCCACTATTCTCTCCTTTGACCCACATATTTCTCAACCAATGATGACACATAACCCTATCCTCCATGATCTCCTCCATGAAGCTTATCTTTTCAAATTCGAATTTGATCATTCATGGCCACATAAAGATGCCTTGGAAGCTTCCTTGGAACCTACACATGTCACCAAAACAACCCACTTTCCATATATAAAGTAAAACATATTATTTTCTAATATTTAATCAAGAATTTCTCTCAAAAATGCTTAAAAATAAACAATATTTGGAAAATATAAATGAGACCCATTAACGGTGAATAGTAGGGAAAATGGAGTGACAAGGTGATGAATAGTGAGCGAAATAATGGAAGCATAAGTGAAAAATGTATGGTAATGAGTGCCATTTTTGGAGCCCAACACTCGTTAAAAAATAAACATAAGCAGTGAGAAAATGTTTCCCCCAAAGTTTAAGCTGATTTATTAAAAAATGAACCAATTCCCGGTAAATAACCATCGTGAATGCATTATCATCAGCCTTTGAAGCCTTGGTCGTGTTCTCATCGTCACCTCCACTCTATATTGGCTGATCATTCACCTCCATTTGATTGTTTACCCTTTTTGAGGAACAGCTGCGAAGAGTGATCCTGTCAGCCATCCTTGTGACACTGCCGTGATTGGAAAATTCCAAACCTTACCTGGAATTAGTTGCTACCCGAATTTATCACTCGTTCCTTAAAAAATGAGTCTCCTTTAAGCTCTTTTCATCTGACTCGTAAAATATGAAAAGATTTCCGAGTGAATGGCCTCTCCAGCTCGTTAAAGTGACCGGAAGTGCTATCCCTCCTTTAGATTTTAATCTTTTTGGACCTGAGGGGTTATTACACAAAAATATCGAGCGCTTGTTTTGTTTAGCTCATTAAAATTACCGAAAATTCATCCCTTTTGTATTATTTTATACTTTTTCGGACTTAAAGGATTATATGACGAAAAAGGATTGTTGGATTTTTCTTTACATCCCTTTCAAACTCTCTAAAATTGAAAAGGACCGAGTTATCTTTGTCGTTAAACTCATTAAAACCGAATAGCGACAAACTTGTCCATACAGACAAGAACGAGTTTCACTATCACTAGTGTTACACTAAAATTTGTCACCATGACTATTTGCAGTTAGTATGGCTCTATCAACTGTCATACTATCCTCCTTGGCAAGTCTCATACCTCTGCTCTTCATGTCAAACTCCAAGAAAGAGAGAAAGTCTTTAAAAAGTCAAATAACTCTGGGTACGCAGTTTCTCTTAGCCTTACCTGCGTGTATGCACCCCAAGTTCACAATACCTGCGTACTTGTATGCCTGGTCTGTAAAGGGGTCAGTGCGTACTCCTGTAAAGGTCAAAAGGCGCAAGTTTCACTTCAAAAAAGTTACTTGTGGTCATTTCTAGAGCATTCTAGAAGTTTGTTTGATGTGTATTGAGCGCCTCCAGATGGTTCATGTATCCCTATGAAAGAGGAACTTATCCCATAAAGAGGGGAGCTATCCCATTCAAAGAGGGGCTTATCCCATTGATGGTGGACCTGATTAACTTCCTCTAAAGCACTATAAATACAGGCATTGGGCCAGAGGGAGGAGAGGTTGAAAGTTGAACATTCCTAAGGGTAGATGCTGCTGGAATTAGGACTCCCTTATAGAGCTTGAGAGGAGAGATTCCCATCCTTTCCTAGCCTTATTTGGAAGTGGGTGAGCTGATCAAAGTAAAGGAGAACTCTTGCTGGACCCTAGGAGGGACCTGCACAACACCAAGGCTCAGGTTGTAATGGTTTCTTTTGTTTCCACTTAATACAATTAAGCTCACTTTTCTCAACAGATTGTTATGCATGATTTGTTTCATATAATCCTTGGTCTGTATGATGAATATGTGTTATTTTATAAGTTATTCAGGTGCTATGTAATCTTTTGGCTTGTTAGTGAATGCAGGTTTCGAAGAGAAGGAGGAGCTCATCCAGATCGGCGAGGCTGGACTACTACAAAGCGTTGGACTAAAGGTATGTTATAAACACCTGATTACTTGTATTCTAAATGCATATTTAGAGAAAGGTAGTGTTTACTTGTCTTGTTTGTCACTAGAAAGCCTTAGCTTCTAGGGAGGTCGGTTTTGTCCACAAAATTGACTCTTTCCGCATGACAAAATGGCGACTCCGCTAGGGACTCCATTGATGTGAATGATTTTTCCTTTGTGTGGAACTTTGATTTGAGAAAAGCCGTTTTTTTTTTCTGGTTTTTGGCTGTTTGACTGTGTATTTGGGTGGGATAGCTTAGGGTTAAATTCGATTTTAGTTTTTTTTTGTTTTGCTAGCAGTACGCACCCTCTGCGTTAAGCACAGTGCGTACCTGTACGCACTTTTGCTTTACGCACCTGTGCAAACAGGCTGCCTGCATACCCCTGTCAAAAGCCTAGAAAATTTCAATTTCTTCTTTTTTATCTTTTAGATTTTGTTTATAGCTTGTTTTTGCTGCCCAGATCCACTGTTCACCTGTCAGAAGCTTTCATCTTGGCTAATTTCATTGGCATTCCTGCTTTAAGCTTTTATCAATTGGGTGTTTTGAGTCTCTTTTTTGAGAAATTCTAAATTTGATTTCCTTTGGTCATTACTTGGAGGTTTGTCTCAGTCTTTTCACAATTTTGCCTCTTTTTGCTCTTGTTTTTGCAAAAAATTTCCCCCTCATTCACCGGAGGGGGCTAAATTGTGTATGAGTGTTAATCGCCTTTGAGTGTTTTTATTTTTTGATCTTTGGAACTCTCACCCAATTTTCTCGACTTGCACTTGATTGGTTCTTAGATTACATTAGAATCATTTTGTGTTTGAGAATTCTCTTGCATAGATCACATTTGCATAATTAGAATTCTCATTTTCAGAATATGAATGAAAAATGTGCATGGATTACATTTGCATACTTTTCAAGTGAATTGTGCATAGATTACAATTGCATAGTTTACATTCTGAAAAATCAATTGTAGATTTAGATCAGTTTTCTTTGATTTGAATTTACACAAAAATAAAAAATAAAAAAATGGTTTGGAATTGATTTGCATTAGTTTTTCTTGATGAAATTATTGCATTAGAGAATTTGTTATATTTTCTCTTAGTGATTAATTTTTTGCATTGTTGGAAGCGAATGGAAACTCTCTCCTTACTTTAGTTAGGATTCATCGAATTGAAAAATTGCATTATCATATTCGATTGTATTCAGTTGAGTCGGGTCCTAACACCATTGGTTTCATATCCATTTACCCATTTGAGTAATAACAACCTTAATAACACAACGCTTAATTGAAATTCATCTAGTAATTTTTACATTTCTAGGGCTCTGAAACACCAACATAGATCAGGCTAGTGTCTTGGAGTAGGAGAGTAATTAACTCTCCAAGACAGCAAAACCAAACAAGTAGCTTATCTTGCGGTAGGATAAATCCAATAGTTACATTTATGCGATGGGAAAGCTCCTCTTAAAGGAGAAGCACGAGATCGTGTCCGAACCAGTGAGGGGATCAATCCTGCTTCGTTGGGAACGATGCCAGATACGCACGTACTACAAACGGTAAACCTCAGATTAACCATTGTCGAGGAGCCTGGGGTCACTTGTCGGTAAACCTTGGATTATTGTCAAGGAGCCGGCAAGGGGATTGAGCTTGATACTCTGCCCTTGCGTGCTATCGGATCGTAGACTGTTCCCCCAAGTATATTTGTTGCTGTTGGTGACCTTAGTGACCATTATCTTTAGGGTTCTACCCAAGGTGACGGTGGAGGGAAGATCCCACTGTACCTGGAGCAGACGTCGGCTAGACTCACTTGGATTTTCTGGGGGGTTCGCTTCACTCGAGACGGTTAAAGTGGAGGAAATTAGTCCAGTCTATTCATTAAGCAGGTTGTCGGGGTAACTGTTCCACCCGCCATTTCTGTACTGAATTCTGCGATGTTGGATTTCATCACCAACTAGTGTTTTCGGTCCGGAAAGTTACTGTTTGTGTGTGGTTTGACTCCTAGATTTGATAGCGCGTGTTAATTTGTTTGTTTTTACTTTTAGAGACCATAGGTGTGAATTGTGAATTTTAGTTGTTAGGTGTGAATTGTGAATTGTTAATTTTAGTTATAAATTGTTAATAAAATTCATTGAAGTTGAATATAATGGCAAAATGTTCCGGAATTTACCAACCTAGGAACCCCTCCTAACGAGAATCCTAGTACTTTTCCTTACTTTGGAAATGTTGGTCCTCCTTATATGGCTACTTTGTCATTACCTGGATTTACAATAGGTTTACCGATATGGTTATTTTCAACTTCGTTGGCCCAAAATACTCCAATTGTTCCACCTCAACCGAATGCTTCACCTCAACAGAGTTCACCATCTCAACATCACCAACCTTTTGTTTACCCTTTACCTTCTTCGCCTAATTTTTCTTCCTCCATTTCTTCCTCTTCGCTTGGTAAAAGCCTTGATGCTAGTAACCAGGTGTCTAAGAAGAAGAAGAAAGGGAAGAAGAAGAAGAAGAAGAAGAAGCAAGATAAGAAAGAAGTCAACCAACCAACCATGGCTGTAAGTGTTAGTTGTGTTGAGGAAAACTCCAACATGCACCGTAAACCCAAATACCCTTGCTGGCTTTGTAAGGGTGACCACTTCCTTGTCAATTGTCCTGGTATTCCAAAGGTCTTGGAAGTATGGTCAGAAAAATCTCATCAACTTTCCATTGATCCATCAACCAGTGATAGTCAGGTTCCTGGGAAAAAGGGTAAAGTTAGGTTTCCTTGTAAGTTATGCAAAGGGAGTCATCAAACTCACATTTTCCCTCACATGGATGAAGCCTAACATTGTTGGAAAACCTTACTGTTCCACAGCAAGAATTTCCAACTGGTTACTGTAAACTTTCTCCCAACCTACCGTCAACTGACGGAGTGATTGATCTAAATTCAAGTACAGTCGATCACACTCTCCCATTGGAGAGTGGAACTCATGTCACTCAGGTTGATGATCCATTAGTTGATCAAGTGGTCGATTCAATTTCACATTTGGTCGATCCCACTTTCCCTTTAGAGAGTGAACTTCATACCGCTGAGGTCCTTTTTGTTACATCAGATTCTTCTACGTCGGGGGGCATTTCATCTGTTTCTATAGAACCCCCTCCAAGTACTGAGGTCTTTTCCTTTGATTGGAATAGACTGACAGAACCTCGTCTTCCTTCCTCCATCCCTTTCCAAATCATTGTCAAGGCTAGTGGTAGGGACATACATCATACTCAGGTAGATGAAGGTGCTTCTGTTAGTATTTTATCCTCAACTGTTTGGAAAGCTTTGGGTTCCCCTCAGTTTGCGCCTATTACGCAGAATCTAAAATCTTTTAACAGAACCATTAGTGAACCTTTAGGGATCCTTCCTAAGATTTCTATTACCTTGGAAGGTAAAACTGTCTGTATTGATCTTATGGTAGTTCGAGGTCCCTTGGATTTCAATTTACTCATTGGGCAAGACTATGTTTATGCAATGGAAGCTGTCGTATCGACACTCTTTCGCGTGATGTCTTTCCCTCACAATGGCAGTATTGTGACTGTAGACCAGCTTTCGTTCCCTAGTCTTGTCTCAACTACCAATAATATGACACCCCTAAATGTTCCTGATTCTAAAGTGGTATCTACCCTGCCACGGGTTAATTATGTGGCAACTGGTCCCATGTTTTCAGTTACCGATGTAAGTGAGCCTCTCACTGTTTGCTCATCTTCCTTTGATTTAGATCCGGTAATTGACATGGAAAACTCTATGGGATTACTTGAACACGATGTTCTTATCCCTTTTGAGTCCCTTGACATGTGTTCCTTCCAGAGAACTATTCTTCCTTCTGATGAAGACCTCTTGGAAGCCATGATCAAGGTGTGTCCATTGACATGTCTTTCTTCCAGTTGGAAGCCATGATCAGTGAGCACGAGGAAAGTTTTTTCCTGTATCAACCTCATTAAAAAATGAAATAGGTTGTTATGAGGATAGTTCTTTTCCTGTGTCAACCTCGTTAAAAAATGAATCAGTTGGTCAGAGGATAGTTCCTGTTACTGAGTCAACCTCATTAAAAAATGAATCAGGTAGATTTTAGGATATATAGGTAGATTGTAGAAAGTAGGATTTTGAGGATAGTTCCTGTTACTGAGTCAACCTCGTTAAAAAATGAATCAGGTATGAGGACAGTTCCTTTTACTGTGTCAACCTCATTAAAAAATGAATCAATTGGTCAGAGGATAGTTCCTGTTACTGAGTCAACCTCGTTAAAAAATGAATCAAGTGCGAGGATAGTTCTTTTCCTATACCAACCTCATTAAAAAATGAAACAGGTTGTACGAGGAAAGTTCCTTTTACTGTGTCGACCTCGTTAAAAAATGAATCAGTGAGTACGAGGAAAGTTCCTTTTGCTGTGTCGACCTCGTTAAAAAATGAATCAGTGAGTATGAGGACAGTTCATTTCCTGTGTCAACCTCGTTAAAAAATGAATCAGTTGGTTTGAGCATAGTTCCTTGTCTTGTGTCAAGCTCATTAAAAAATGAAACAAGGAGTCTTGAGCATAGTTCCTTGTCTTGTGTCAAGCTCGTTAAAAAATGAAACAAGGGTAGGTTAAGTAGGTAGATTGTAGAGAGTAGTCACGAGCATAGTTCCTGGTCTTATGTCAAGCTCGTTGAAAAATGAATCAAGGATTTTACGAGCATAGTTCCTTGTCTTGTGTCAAGCTCATTAAAAAATGAATCAAGGTTTTTAAAGTAAAGTTTTTTTTAGGTAGATTGTAGAGAGTAGTTATGAGCATAGTTCCTTGTCTTGTGTCAAGCTCGTTAAAAAATGAAACAAATCCATTTTCAAGTCGAATCTTTACAAGATCTTGAAAGTAAACCTTCATTTCATCCACCTGGTTGAATGCAATGAAGCTTGGGGGGCATGTACCTTGATTTGCATCATTATGCTGGGGGCATGCGAACTTATAACAAGCATAGTTTTTCGTTTCAAGCTTGTGTAAACATGAAACTAAATCCGAGCATAGTTCTTTTCCTGTGTCAAGCTCGTTAAAAAATGAAACAAATCCTCCTCTACTTGAGTCGAGAGTTTGACTAGATCTCATAAATGTTTTTTTTTCTCTGTAAAACTAGCTAAACTTTCAAATTATATGTACAAAAAACTTTACAAACAGAAAGACATGTCTTCCAAGGCCTGCAGAAGCATCCTGGGAACCTTGACTGTAGACTTGAAAGCTCCCTCGCAGGGGCAGCATCGACAAGACTTCTCATAACTTCTCATGACAACAAAAGCCCCCACCCAGGGGCAAAATCTATCAGAAACTCTGGGGAATAACATTACCTAGACCAAACATATGACTGCCCACGCAGGGGTTAGCTTTTCTGAGAGCGCATGATAGCCATGGCGAGACTAGATCTCATAAATGTTAAGTTGTATATTTAGGTTAGTTGTTTCAATGTTTTGCATAATTTTCTTACAGTTTAGGTCGAGTCTTTCAAATGATCTCGCAACTCAACCTTCATTTCATCCAACTGGTTGAATGAAATGAAGCTGGGGGGCATGCGCTCTAGCAGTTATGCTTAGGGGGCATCAAGCACAGTTTCCTCTCTATTTCAAGCTTGTGTAAAAATGAAACTACTTTGAAGCATAGTTTTTCTCAGTTTCAAGCTTTTGTAAAAATGAAACCTATCTCGAGTCAATTTCGGTTATTTTCAAGACTCGTTAAACTCATGAAAATCCCGAGATTATTTTGCTATCTTTCATTCTCGTAAAACAAATGAAAATGCTGAGTTCTTTCCGTCTTTTCCTGCTCGTAAATTAAATTGAAAGTCGGCCATATGAGTACATTTGTATCATTTTTTCGAACTCATTAAAACTTACGAAAAAGTGAAAACCATGAGTACATTTTTATCATTTTTTCGAACTCGTTAAAACTTACGAAAAAGTGACACCTTGGAGTTCTCTTTTAAGCCCTTTTCAGACTCTCAAAATATGAAAAGATTGTCGAGCGTTTCTTTTACACTCGTTAAAACGGAATTAAAAGACGGTCCTCTTATAGCCCTTTTCTGACCGTAAAAACATGAAAAGATTGCCGGATTTTTGTTGTTTCAAATTCGATACTGGAAATAAAACGACGTGTCCTTGATCGCTTTTTACTTTTCAAGTGAAAGGCACTAATCATGAAAGTACTCCTTGGTCGCAAGATCAAGCGGTTCTCTCAAGTATTATTTTATACTTTTTCGGGCTTGGGAGACACAAATTTACGAAAAAGTTCAACCCTGGAGTCTTCTTAAGTTTTTTCAGACTCTCTAAAATTGAAAAACGTCGAGTTTCTCCTATACTGGACTCGTTAAAATTTCACAGTAAAGGACCTGTTCGATTACAAACAGGAACGGACCACTCCTTCTTAGGGTTCGAATCAAAATTAAGTTGGACTCATTCGAAGGATGAACTTATAATCAAGCATATGTTATCCTCCTCAAGCTTTTAAAAAATAAAGAGGTACTTGCCAGAAATGGTGGGGGAAAAGAGAGGAAAATGAGCCTATTTGTTATCCTTTGTCTCAGAAGAAGCCTTATCACCACTCTTGAACACGACACTTTTCATTCACCTGGGTTGGGAAATCCTTTGCCTAACAGTTGCTCAAACCACATTGAAAATCTTCAACCGGTTCCGGGTATTAACTTTGGGTCAATTTTCACCAAGCCATCTGTCGTGTCATTATGTGTTCAAGAGGTCACTGCAAATAAGCCATTCATCTGCAAAATACCCGTCATCCATCTCGACCATCCCTAAGTCAGTCCTTACAGCTACATTTCTTCAACTTGATCTATGATTTCGTGTTGTGGGCTTGCCTGCAACGGGTCGCTTTCTATCGACATCAGCACATTATCTAGAAAGATGACCTAGAAATTGTCAGTACCTTGAAATCTGCATGCATCAATGGCAGGTTTCTCACCTTTGACGAAGGTTTACATCATTGACTTTCGATCGAAGGATTCCGTGAAATGTTCGACACCAACTCATTCATTCACATCTCATGGATTGTACTGGGTACTTTGAGAACCATTGACATCACTGGTGGTCTCTCTCACACTTGTTAACAATTTACATCATCGACTGGTAATCAAGTGGTTTCTACCATGCTTGACATCAAGTCATTTATTCGCATGGATAGAATCGTACCTTTTCGGGAAGTAGAAATGAGAACCCTGGATCTAGTTTCCACCATCTAGGCTGCGAGGAGTTTTGTATTCATTGTATAGTAGACTAATCATAAACAGATGGCTGCGTCCATACTGTGTCTACAAGTGTCTATGATTATGATGTACTGCGAAATCATTCCTGTATCAGAGCAGTAGTTAGTTTGTTAGTTAAAGTTTTCAATCTGAGTATGGGAATGCCTACCTCAGCGATGATATGATCCTATATATGTATTTTGTGTTGAATATTTGCAGGTTCCGACTGGGCTCTCCACAAGATAATCCTTGAAATGATAAAGTACTTCACCCTTCCTAGATGATATGAAACCCTAATCTACTACAGGCTTCGCACTTTAGGGGGAAATCTGTTACACTAAAATTTGTCACCATGACTATTTGCAGTTAGTATGGCTCTATCAACTGTCATACTATCCTCCTTGGCAAGTCTCATACCTCTGCTCTTCATGTCAAACTCCAAGAAAGAGAGAAAGTCCTTAAAAATTCAAATAACTCTGGGTACGCAGTTTCTCTTAGCCTTACCTGCGTGTACGCACCCCAAGTTCACAATACCTGCGTACTTGTATGCTCTGTCTGTAAGGGGTGGGTGCGTACTCCTGTAAAGGTCAAAAGGCGCAAGTTTCACTTCAAAAAAGTTACTTGTGGTCATTTCTAAAGCATTCTAGAAGTTTGTTTGACGTGTATTGAGTGCCTCCAGAAGGTTCATGTATCCCTATGAAAGAGGAACTTATCCCATCAAGATGGGAGCTATCCCATTCAAAGAGGGGCTTATCCCATTGATGGTGGACCTAATTAACTTCCTCTAAAGCACTATAAATAGAGGCATTGGGCCAGAGGGAGGAGAGGTTGAAAGCTGAACATTCCTAAGAGTAGATGCTGCTGGAATTAGGACTCCCTTATCGAGCTTGAGAGGAGAGATTCCCATCCTTTCCTAGCCTTATTTGGAAGTGGGTGAGCTGATCAAAGTAAAGGAGAACTCTTGCTGGACCCTAGGAGGGACCTGCACAACACCAAGGCTCAGGTTGTAATGGTTTATTTTGTTTCCACTTAATACAATTAAGCTCACTTTTCTCAACAGATTGTTATACATGATTTGTTTCATATACTCCTTGGTCTGTATGATGAATATGTGTTATTTTATAAGTTATTTAGGTGCTATGTAATCTTTTGGCTTGTTAGTGAATGCAGGTTTCGAAGAGAAGGAGGAGCTCATCCGGATCGGCGAGGCTGGACTACTACAAAGCGTTGGACTAAAGGTATGTTATAAACACCCGATTACTTGTATTCTAAATGCATATTTAGAGAAAGGTAGTGTTTACTTGTCTTGTTTGTCACTAGAAAGCCTTAGCTTCTAGGGAGGTCGGTTTTGTCCGCAAAATTGACTCTTTCCGCATGAAAACTAGGCTCGTTAAAACATAGCGATGGGTTTGCCTGAAGGGAAAATTATAGAACACGCATATGTTATCCTCCTCAAGATTGACAAAAATAAAGAGGTACTGGTCAGAAATGACTGGGGAAAAATTGGGAAGAAAACTTGAAGAAACTTTATTGGTAGCAAGTCGCTCTTGAACATGACAGTTTCACTCTGCATCCGAGTCGGGTTGGGTTGTTCCGTTCACTGGTCATATCACCATTGGTCCATCACACCATCCACATTTGGGGTTAACACTACCAATCCATCATGTCAGTGCCGCTGATATGTTTAAGAGAAGTCGCTCAGAGAATTCACCTGTGTCTCATCCACTGCAATACATTCACGCTGCATTCTTTCATGACCGCCACCCTGAACCCTGTATCATCAGACCATTTTCACCTCCAAAATCATTTTCTCTGTTCTGTGCAGTAGATGTGGGATTTATTAAGGCCCTCCTACAGTGGGTCGCTTCTTGTCAACATCAGCTCAATATCCAAGAAGTCGACTTAGGGACAACCCTTTCAGTACTTTGAAGCTTGCATGCCTCAATGGCAAGTTTCTCACTTCTGGCAACAGGTTTACATCAATGGCCTTCGACCGAAAGATTTTGCGTGGTGTTCGATGCCAAGTCCCTTATTCACACCACCTGAATTGTACTGTAGTACCTTGAGGGTCATCATCATTATCAGTGATTCCTCTCGCGCCTGTTAATAGCTTATATCATTGGCTGGTAATCAGGCGATGTCTTTCCATGTTCAACTCCAAAACATCTCTCACATGGATCGACTTGTACTCTGAGTGAAGATCGAACGTGATTGAAGGCCCCAAATCTAGTTTCATCCATCCGAGCTACGATATATATTTAGGAAAATAAAAACATCAAATGTACATCATTGTTGCACTGATAATCATCCAATCTAAGGGATGATGGCTCTACCAAAATCATCAGTCTGCACACAGACGATTGACTGTCTTATGTACATGAAAATGAAGTTATAAAGCTGAGCATGGGAATGCCCGCCTCAGCTAGATCATGAAAATATTATGAAGATAATGTATTGTATTTTATCTTATTACAAGTCACCTTCCAGCTCGAAAAAACATCAAATCCTCATGATAAAGCATTTCACCCGACATCAGAAGATTCGACCTCATGCTTTAGGGGGCAACTGTTATAGACATTTTTGGGCACTGCAACCCAAATCAAACATGTCCATAAACCAAGGACTCCTAAGTCCCTAAAAGTGTTGTTCCATCCCCTAAAAGAACAAGGTCAGCTAATTACATCATCTCCCAGAAGTTCTCCATGAAAAACTACTCAGAACTGGTCAAAAATGGACCATCTCACCTACTCCATGGTCAAAGTACGCTGCATCCCACCTAAATGCACATGGGAGGTGTGATGCATATTGAAAACCCCTTCTATGGGGTGCGATGGGAGAGAGTGGACAAATGGCAGAGTCAATTTGTGAAGTGGAGGATCATGGAATCTTCCAGAAACTTCTCTTGTGACACTTGCCTCTCTGCATTCGCCCAGGGATGAGTAAGAGATCATCAATCTCCAAGTGGAATCAAGAACTATCAGAGAGAGGACACTAATCAAATCTCAGAAGCTGACTCACCTCCCTGCAATCATCTATATATGGATCCCTCATCCCAAAGATCCGGAGGCTGGAATTTTGTATCTTGTAAGGAAGTGCTATTGGTTTCTTGGTGTAACATCATAGTGTTGGGTGATCTAAGCTTTTCATGAGGTGAAGAAGGGCTTTCTTGCTGAGAGGATGATGCTGGGTCAGAATAATTGGTTGTAATCCTCTTTGCTATTCTTGATATTAATAAAGCTATTCAAGTTTTCCTCCACATTCTTGTATGATTGATGATATATGCATTTGTGTGGTCAATATATATCTGGTCTTATATTGTTTATGATAGTAGATCTCTGTTCTTGGATAGTGTTATGCTGCTTTGATTCCACAAGTGCTCTTTGAAGCTGGGTAGATGAGGAAGCGAGTGGCAAAGATCTATCAGAAGGGAGAGTAATCAAGAAAGGAACCAAGCGCAAGACAGAGGTTGGTCTCCTTTGTTCCCCTCTTATCTACCTCTCATAAAGGAAAACGAAAGTAGTTTTAGTTTGTTTGTTTCTAAGATAGCTACCAGTATTAGTGGGACTAGCAGCTCTGCATGGACACTAGATTTCCCGATAACACTTTGAAATCCTTGTATCTTGAATCATAGAGTAGTTCCCAATCTCCCTCTTGGAATTGCTTCTCCTTGATGTTTTTTTCATGCCATATCTTTCTCTGAAGCTGAACTACCTCTGTATGGAGAAGGGCTTGCAATTGGTATTAATCTCTCCTTCTGAAGTACCATTGAGCTGAAGTAATCTCTCCTTTTGTGCATGGTTAAGGTCTAGGTCTAGCTGAGCTTCCATCCTTAGTGTATTGAACTCAAATTCTATTGACAGCAAAGCCTTCTTCCCATAGACCAATTCATAGGGTGTGAACCTGGTGGTGGTCTTCCATGTGGTGTTGTAGGTCCAAGTGGCCTCAACTAATCTGTCTGCCCAGTGTTTTCTGCTGCTGCTCACTACCTTGGTTAGGATCCCTTCCAATGCTCTGTTAATGACCTCAACTTACCAATTGGCTTGCGGATGGTAAGGGGTGGAAGTCCTGTGCTTGATCTTAAGATGTGTGAGCAGGTCTTCAATCAGGTTGGAAGTGAACTGACTGCCTTGATCTATGACCAACTCTCTCAGATACCCGAACTTATAGAATGTGTTTTCTCTCAAGGACTCAACTACTTTTTCCTCTGTCGCTACTTTGATTTCTTTTGTCTCTGCCCACTTTGTCAGGTAGTCAATGCACACAATGATGTATTCTTTCTGCTTTGGAGGAGGGTTGATGGGCCCCACAAAGTCCATGCCCCACTTCTCAAATGGCTCAAAGGTCACTTGAGGTTGCATGGGCATCTCATCCTTTGGAGTATGTTTCCCCATCTTCTGACACCGATTACACTGGCATATATATCTCCTCACATCCTGATGAAGAGTGGGCCAGTAGTAGCCTACTTGCAATATCTTGAAGGTAGTTCTTTTTGCTGCAAAATGACCTCCACAAGGCCCGTCATGACAGGTCAGGAGGATGTCAAAGACTTCCTCCTCCCTGAAACATCTTCTCAAGATTTGATCTGGACCAAGTTTGAAGAGATTTCCTCCAATCCAGGTGAAAGGGGCGCTTTTCCTTACTATCTTGCTCTTCTCTTTTGAGGCTAGGTGTGGTGGGAACTGTGTTGAAACCAAGTAGTTTGCTATATCAGCGAACCATGGAGAGAGTACTGACACAGCAAACATATGTTCGTCTAGAATTTGGTCATCCACCATTCTTCTTCACCTGCAGGCAAATTTACTCTAGATAAAAAGTCAACATCAACATTTTCTTTACCAGGCTTATTAATAATGATCAGATCAAACTGCTGCAATAAAAGCAACCATCTAATAATGCGAGCATTTACATCTTGTTTTTTCATTAAATATCTAATTGTAGCATGATCAATGTGCACAAAGGTTTGATAGCATGTCATATAATGTCTGAATTTGTTTAAGGAATGCACGACAACTAGGAGTTCCTTCTCGGTCACTGTATAGTTTAACTCTACCTTTGACAAGTTTTTTCTTATAAAGTATATGGCATAACGTAACTTTTCATCAATTTTTCCTAAGGCTGCTCCTATTGCTTTGTTCGAGGCATCTGTGTGAATGTGGAAAGGTAGGGCCCATTTTGGTCCTCTGATAATTGGGGCAGTCACTAACTTGCTCTTCAAGGTATCTAGGGCTTCTTGACAGTTTTCTGACCATATGAACTCAACATCTTTTCCTAAGAGGCCAAACAAAGGAGAGGCTAGCTTGCTGAAATCTTTAATGAATCTCCTGTAATATCTAGCTAAGCCTAGGAAACTTCTGACATCTCTCACCTTTTGAGGAGGTGGGACCCTTTGGATGATGGCAATTTTGTTGGGGTCCACCTGCAGTCCTTGCTGAGATATTGCATGACCTAACACGGTCCCTTCAATCATAAAAAATTCACATTTTTCCGAACTAAGGGATAGGTTCATCTCAATACACTTGTCTAGAACTTTTCCTAGGTTAGATAAAGCTTCCTGAAAGTCAGAACCATAAGGAGTAAAATCATCCATGTATATTTCTGCTGCATCATGAACTAGTACTCAAGTGGCTGGAGCGTTGCACAAACCAAAAGGAAGGACCTGGTATGCAAAATTACCCCAAGGACAAGTGAAAGTGGCCTTATCTTGGTCTTCCAGGTTGATTTGAATCTGATTGTACCCGCTAAACCCATCTAGGAAGGAGAAAAACTTTGTCCCTGCTAGACCATCTAACACCTGATCTATGAAAGGTAAAGGAAAATGGTCCTTTTTAGTGGCTTTGTTCAATTCTTGATAGTCGACACAGAGTCTCCAGTTACCATTTTTCTTTGGCACTAGCACCAAAGGAGAGACCCATTCACTGTTAGAGATGGGATAGATGAATCCTACATCAAGCAATTTCTGCAGTTCTTCCTTAACAATATCTTTAAGTGTTGGATTCATACTCCTTTGAGGCTGCTTGACAGGTTTGCAATCTTCCTTGATGTATATATGATGAGTAAATACTGAAGGGTGCACTCCCTTCATCTCCCTATAACTCCAGGCGAAGGCATCTAGATGTTTTCTCAGTAGGCTGCATAGTTCCTTCTCCTGGGAAGTGGATAAGGATGCATTGATTTTCAATGTTCTTTCTGGGCTAAACTCTATATTCTTAACACGGAGAGAAGTGGAGTCAGCCACACAGAGATCAGTTGAGGGCTTTGTTACACAACAACTTGTCACCGTTTGTCACCGTCCCTTTTACCCCTCACCCGCACATTGGAGGACTCATTCCGGGACCTGTGAGAAGTGACATGACCTGAAACCACTTGCATCATATTCCTCTAAGTATGAGCTTTATATGCCCTGAAGACATCTCCTGCAAAATACCCATGAAAACAGCTCTTTTTGCATTAGCGCGGGTCCACAGTTCACTGCCCGCGCCAATGAGGGAAATCCTCTAAAAAGGGCGCGCCATTGGCACTCTGTCTCAGAGTCACACTCGCGCCAACCGAATTGAGTAAAGTTTTTAACCAACAAGCTCCCGAAGGTTCTCTTCAACCCATTCACCAACTGAATCTATGTTGAGCTAGGATGGTTTGGCTTCGAATCTCCATAGAAGGGAAGTGGTTTGCCACCTTTCATGGAAGTTTCTAAGTGATAAAGCCAATCCCATGAATAATGTGGTTGATCCTATCTCTTTCCTCTCTATCTATAAAAGCTTGTCTCTATGCCTTGAGCAAGCTAGTAGTAGTTCTAGTTTCAGCATAGTGATAGAGAGTTTGATGCTGCAAGAGCGTTCTTTGCACCCATAAGGCCAAATCTAAGTAAGGAGATTCTTGTCACCCAAAGAGAGAGAGGCTTGTTCCTCATCCCAACAAGCTTTGCAAGACTTGTGTAGCTGACTACCCAGCCAAAGGAGGATTTGACCTCAGAACAATGGTTGTATTCTTCTTTGTTATTTATTAATAATAGATGACTATCATTATGGTTCCACTCCCATTGACTTATGTTTGATGTTGAATTATATCTTTTCTGACTGATATATAATTACATATATTAGATTTTATGCTTGTATTCGTGTCATTCTTTGCATGTGCAAGTGTCCAATCACGGAGATCGTGGGGATCGTGACTGGCCGAGGCAAAGGAACGAGGGCGACATCTCTTCTATGAACACTAGCGTTGGAATCCAAGTAGGTTCTCACCATCCACTTTTTTTTTTGCAATTAGGAACTTGTGTGATAGCATTGTGTGATTGTTGCTAGACTCGGTCTGGGCTAGTAGGGATCATCTCTGTCCATAGAGAGGATTTACCTCCACAACAATTTGGCGACTCCGCTGGGGAGTCTTGTCTCTTTGGTTTCTCGTTTGATTGCTTAGATAGCTTTCTGGGTTGGATTTCTTGCTGTTTCTTGCTTCTTGGTCTGCCTAGATACTGGTTTCAAGCCCTGGATTGCTTGTTTTTGTTTTTGACTTAAGAAAACTCGATTAGCGTGCTCTTTAGCCTTACAGTCGCACCAATTGGCGCAAGTTGCTCAAAGACAACCCTCGCCAATCCCATAAAAGCGCGAGTTGCAGCCTGACAGTCACGCCAGGCTTATCAACTTTTCTAGTTTGCTTGTTTTCGAGCCCTCTGAGCTTGGATTTGTATCTTGCCACGTCTTTTTCAATTACTAGAGTGTGTTTGATCCTTGTTTGACTGGTTTTAGACCTCCATCCTTCGGGTGTTTGTCTTTTTCTATCGATTTCACATTTTAGCCCTAGGGCATCTAGTGGCTTTGTGTGTCGAGCCTTCCATAGGAGTCTTAGGTTCTTTGATCGTCCAGTCGACTTTGTGATTACCTTTTTGCGCTTGATCAGTAGTTGCCAAAGCCTTTTATTGATATTCAAGTGATTTGCTCCTTTTCTGCTTGGATTTCGCTTGACTTCGTTTGGGCTCAGATTACATAGCTCATAGAGGTCTTTGTGTTTTCTTCTTGGATTGAAGGAATATTTTGGTGTTTTGGGGATTCGATTGTGTTCTCATTGAGTGAAATTGGTCCCTTTTTCTCGGTGTTACTATCTCTCAAAATTTGTTTAGTGCACTTTGCCATTGAAAAGAAAACGAACAATCTCTTTTGCGTTGAATTAGTTAATTGAAATTAGAAGCTTTCCATTGATTAGTGATTTAAAACTAAAAAAAAAGTTTCGTTTATTTGTCATTAGCTGCATTAGAGTAGTTCTTGATTGTTTGTGGTCATTTTGTTTAAAAAATTCTCAACTCTCTCGTAGTTAGTATTCATCGAATGAAATGATATTCTTTGGCATATAGTTTGCATTTAGGGAATTGTGAGAGATTACATACGATAGGACCTGGAAATTGAAACTTAACTAAAGATCAACCATAAAATGAACTGAATGAACTTAAAAACGCATTGGAACATAACACTCACTGATTAGAGGTCTAGGCTAGAGACGTGCTCCGGCGTCGTTAAACCTAGTCACTGTTGTTTCACACTACGGTTGGGTGATTCCTCCTTTTGTGACTCGATAGTGGTCTAGCACGGACTTGAGCTCCCACGTACCGTCGCGTATATAGGGGAGACCCCACTAGGTTATCATCCTTTATCCAAAGGAAGCCGTTTCTGCTGCCTTACAAGCCGTAATGCACCGAACACAGCATTCGGGAAGATTGACTGTCGTACGGGAAGTCCTTGGTTTTCATATGACTGCCAAGGTGTATATGCAGTTTTACGGATTTGTTTGGTAAACCCTTTGCCTAGTCTCTCCAGAGTAGTCACTTTTGATCCTTTTCGGATTCCTTAAAAGAAAAGGCTCACTTGAGCAGTTTGTCACTTCGGGCTCACAAAACATTCGAAGGCGACTAGAGTCACCTTTTTGTCCTTTTCTCGACTCTTAAAACATGAAAAGGTCAAGTTGTGTCTTTGCGTCTTAAAATTTATTTGGCCACGATTAACATTACCTGGTTAGATATTGTGTGCGTTAGTTTGATTAGGGTCCTTTATCGTTAGATTCCCTTAGGTCTTGTTTGAAGTTTATCATCCTGGCTGAACCATTGACTCCCGTTCCGAGTGATCAAGGGTCTCCGTCTTCCGCTGCTCCTGAGGTACCGGTTGTGAGTGATACTCTTCCTGTTATCCCGAGTATCCAACCGATCAACTCTCATGTCCCGGGTGATGAGGATTACAAAATCAATTGGAACCCCATCTGGGAGCCTGACGAGGATGATATTCCTGTTACCCCCCCTGGTGTTTCGTCTCCAATGTCTACCTCTCACATGGATGAGACATCTCCTAGAGTAAGCGAGACACCTGTGTTGTTGAATATCGACACTCCCATCCCAGCTACTTCTCTGCTCCCCCCATGCTACCAGTCGTTGAGGGATAGGGTAAGTGCAAGGATCCCTGCTTTGACCATGTGGGACCCCCACATCACTCCCACCACAGGATCTTTTGTTTCACAAGTCCACACTACACCTATCACTTCAATTCCGACAAATCCAACTGTTTGTATAGCACATTCAACTCTGGTTGTTAGTGCCGTTACAGTGTCTTCAGCTTTGAACACTGGTGCTGGTCCCCCTCACGGTCAAGTGAGTAGCGGCCAGCTGGCACACACACCTAAAGTTATCCATCCTGCACAAAGTGCACCACCCTCTTCTGGTCCCGTCCCAGGAGGGGGGCCATATGATGCCTATGGACAAGCTGTTCAGGATCCGAATGCGCAAGGTCCATTCTATTATTACAATTCTGCTGGTAAATACCTTCAGCTTTTTCAACCCTTGCCTACTCAACCTATTGTTGAGGTTTCGGTACCATTATTTGTTACTTGGAATGCCACCACTTTCCATGGGCGCCAAGTAAGGCCTGCACAGCTTCAGGGACCGCATAACCAAGGCCAGCCATCTTATGTGCAAACCCCCCAAGGGCAGCAATATTATGGCCAGTCTCACCCAGGACAACCTGGGGGCCTACAAGGACAACCCTATCAGGGACAACCTTTGGCCGCTGGTGGTCCATCTTTTACTTATCTGACTCAACCTTCTGGTTACCCGTCTGGACAACCAGGACAACCTTACATCCAACAAGGTCAACCTGGTATCCAGCAGGGTTATCCCTCTGGACAAGCTGGACAAACTTATATTCCACAAGGTCAACCGGCAGTCCAACAGGGGTAACCTTCTGGGCAAGTGGGGCAGCCTTACGTACAACAGGGTCAACCCACTACCCAATCTATTCATCCTACTGGGCAAGCGGGTCAGCTTTCTGCATAGCAAGGCCAACCCACTACCCAGCCTAATCATCCCTCTGGACAGGTTCGCCAACCTCAAGGTCAACCGGCCGTCCAGCCCGCTCAACCATCTGTTCCGCAAGGACAACCCTCGGTTGCTCAAGGATAACCTGGTACCCAGCAAGCTCATCCTTCTGGGCAAACGGGCCCGTCCCAAACCCAACCAGGCCAACCTTCCGACCAGATCGTCCAAGCTCAACCTGTTCAAGGACATCCTTCTAGGCCCCAAACTCAAATTGGTCAACAAATGCAAGGTGGGCCACGACCCCAACCTTCTTACCAAGCGCAGCCTTCTTATCAGGCTCAATATGGATCTCAGCAAACGCATGGCTACCAGCAACCCCAGGGGAAAACTCAATTTACCCCTTATCAAAATTATCAACAATTGCAGGTCACTCCTTACCAGAATTATCAGCAATAGTATGTTGCACTTGCAGGTCAAGTTGTTAATCCATGGGGTGCTGGGGACAGACCCAGGGTCAACTGTTTGCTTATGGATAGAATCCTTATGGACAAAATCCATATGGACAGAATCCTTATGGACAGAATCCTTATGGACAGAATCCATATGGACAGAACCCCTATGGGCAAAATCCCTATGGGCAGAACCCTTATGGGCCAGGCCCATCTGGACAAAGTCCATGGGGGCAACCACCACCTAGTAGGAACCCTAGTACTACCTCTCTTCCACAGCCACAAATATCCTTTAATCCTCAGTTGCCTCTCTTAGCGACACTGGAACTCCCAGATGTGTCCAAGTTGACGAATGACCCCATTCTTCATAATCCATATTGGCCACCAGTTCCAACTAAGATACCCGGTGATTGCCCGAAATTCGATGGCAAAGCTGGTGAGAACCCTCAAGCCCATGTCATGACCTATCACCTTTGGTGCTCATCCAACTCATGGCTTGACGATTCTATCCGGCTCCGCCTCTTTCAAAGGACTCTCACCGGCTCGGCCGCTAAGTGGCATATTGAGTTGAATCGCAGAAGATTTCAAGATTTCAACTCGCTGGCTATGGCATTCCTAACTCATTTTCAGTTACCCATTCGGTATGAGACAGGGACACATCTCCTCACATCTCTCAAACAGGACATGACCATGCATATATCCGATCATATACATGAATGGAGACGGCGTAGTCGCCTGATCAAATTTTGGATTCCTGATCAGCTCCTGACCGATTGGTTCACGACTTCCTTTGTCCCTACAATCGCGCGAGACATCGCCATGGGAGCTTGTGTAACTAAAGAGCAAGCTATCGCATGTGCTCAGTACCTCGACTTAGTATATTCTCAGTCAGGTACTTTATATGATTATTTTCCAGACGCCCCGAGACCCGGAACATCCAAAGCTCTGCCAAAACCATCTGTTGACAGTGTTATTGGCTCTGTAAATGCATCTTCAAAGAAATCATCCACGAACCCTGGGAAGCAAAAACAGAATGATTCTAATGGAAACACTTCTCAGGGTCAATCTAATTCTATAAGTACTTCCGAGGTTAACGCCGTTCAGTCTACCACGGCGGATAAATCCTCAAAAGGGAAAAAGAAAGGGAAAGCCAAAAATAAATCCGAACAGCCCAAACAGGACTCCCCTAAACCTCCACCTGAGGAAGGAGCCAAATGTAAACCTAAGTATCCTTGTCTTATCGGTGATGAGGATCACTACACTAAATACTTCCCTAGGCGGTCCGAAGTTAGTCGATTGTTGAAAGGTGCTACTGGGACTCCTCCTGTGCTTAAATAACCTTTCCCTTCACAGCAAACTCAAATGGTGGCAAATCCATCGCAACCCTCTTCTTCATTCGGCTCTCAAGTATTTATGGCTGGGACAATCCCCATCCATGTCACTACTCGAGCAAAAGAATATCCATCTCATTCCGGGAAAGAGCCGGAGGTCCTCTCCAGTGCTCCTCCATCCAGTTCGGGTCCACTCCACATCGAAAGACCTAGCACTGAGACGACTATCCGACCCCCTCCAAAAGGTGTACTCCGGAAGTCTTCTTAAAACCCTAATGCTCATGCTACCCAGCACTACAACATCATTTAGGACTTAGCTCAGGCTCCGTCTGCTATGTCCACTTTAGAAGTGCTCCAGAGTTGCCCCTCCCAGAGGAAGTCCTTGCTATCGGCCATCGGTGGCATAGACCTGGCTGACTCGGATTTGATTTCTTTTGATCTCGAGGGCTATATGCCGAGACTACCTCACCAAATCACTTTCCTTATACAGGTCATCATCAATGGTAAAACGATTCATCGTACAGTCATTGATGAAGGTGCCTCAACTTGCATCATGTCTATCACCTGCTGGAAAGCTATTGGATCTCCAACACTAAGCCAGTCTCCTACGACATTAGAAGCCTTTGATGGAAGAGAATCTCGTCCTTATGGTATCCTCCAACGCTTGCCCATCTCCTTGGAAGGGAAGACGGTAGAAGTGGAGGTCGAAGTTGTCGACGCTAATCTTACCTACAACCTCCTCCTCGAACGTACCTGGACATACGCCATGCAAGCTGTGGCTTCCTCCCTTTTCCATGTCATTCGTTTCCCTCATCAGGGGAAGATTATCACGGTGGAGCAGCTCTCCTTCTTCGCCTCCTCTTATGAAGGCAATGTGCCTTTTGTGGAGCATACCTCCAAATCATTTGAGAGTGTGGGAGCTGGGCTCTTTAAGGATCCTGCCCTAATGGGTGTCTTTCCTCTTCCACCTCTGAATCTCACCCCTATTAACATGATTTTCGTGCGATCTGATCCGTGGGTCCTTCCTCCCGCTAATCAAATAGAATCCTGGGGCAATATGATGCTGTTGCGTCCTGCCGAGCTCAACTACGTCGAAATCATTGCTGGATCGGCTCCTCTTCCCGAACCTGCTCTTCCGAGCGGTGTTCTCGACTCATAAGTTCATTTCCCTTGGCTTGGACATGATGCTACTTCAGATCCATTAAAGAAAATATTTCCTTCCGATGAAGCTATCATAGAGACCATGTCTCTTGAGGAACCCCCTTGGTCAGATCATCACCAGCATTCCTCGTTTCTCCCTGCCCATCAGGAAATGATCGCATGTCTCGAATGGTTTGCTTCGTGTATCCCATTCCAGACCCTTCAAACACCTATTCAAATTTACCAAGTGTCTTCTGAGGGAAATATTGGAAACATTATGCAAACCCAACCCATCGACATCTCTGTGGAACCAGGGATTGTCGAGCATATTCATATTGGAGTCACTTGCACTCCAGAGGAAGTTTAACTTTACACCGATCTATTTTGTGAATTTCGTGATATATTCGCTTGGTCCTATGAAGAGATGGACGGCATCGACCTAGCATAATGGTGCATGAGATACCTACGTATCCAGGTGCTAAGCCTGTTTGTCAACGCCTACGACCTGTGCACCCCCGAAAGGCCGCAGCCATTAAAGCAGAAGTCGAAAAGCTTCTCAAGGCTGGTTTCATTTACCCCATTCCACTCACGGATTAGGTTTCTAATATAGTCCCTGTGAACAAAAAGCAAGGTACTATTCGAGTCTGTGTTGATTATCGTGACATTAACCGCGCCTGTCCTAAGGATAACTTGTTGGAAATAATACTGAGAGGGGGGGGTGAATCAGTATTATCTAACTCTTTTAATAAATCTTCCTTATTTGTTCCTTGAATTATTTTTGCATGTCAGTACCATAAAATAATGAACATGAACAAAGAAAACAGATAGTCACACCAAAGAACACAAGATGTAAGGTGGAAACCCAATGTGGGTGAAAACCACCTGCTGCAATATGTCTCTATCTTCTTTCAAATTAGAAACTCCTTTTACAATGGTTATGTATTGGTGCAGTCATTTACCAGTACGCAGGCTGCAACCTGCAGAGAGCTACAACTCTCTCTCTCGTTTTCCAGTCTCTCCTGGAAGGGAGCTACAACCCCCTACTTCTTTTCTTACAAGGACCACTTTTCATAAATTTTCAAACTGGATCCATAAGCATCAAATGATCATCAAGTATAAGAGAATCACCCAGTCAACTGTAGTAACCAGATCAACAATAATAGGACCAGACCTAGAACACAGCAATGATAAACAAATATTTTAAGAGAAGTAAGCAGCTTCACCCATGTACTGCCTGCTTACAGTACGCACCCTGCTCAACTGCTCGCCTGCTTACATACGCATTGTATCCATTGAACTGCCTGCAGACCTCCACACCTGCAACCCTTCTGTGCCTACGTACCGGCGCACCTGAAACGCTTCGTTCCTGCGTATGTACGCACTTTTATTTCGCTGTACCTACGTACCTTCGGGCATAGATGATTTCAAGACTTCAGAAATAACCCAGACAGTCAGATCTACAGATCTGAACATGCACCGAAGAGGTCTCAATCCATCAGTAGATTCGCCTTATTTAGATCTAGACATACTCCCAAGAGATCATAATATTTCAGATCTAGCCCTCATAAGATATTCAACCCAAAACATGCACAAGCCAAATGATCTCCTTTGCTTTATATAGGAAAGCTCTTCCTCAAATCATGGATTAATACCACGGGCCGACACCATAATAACACAAAATCATCGGCTAAATACCAAAGGTTAAACATAAGAAACCCCACGTGTGAATTTCTTTGCCTTGAAATGTGTGCACTGGGGTACGCACCTCCTGAATGGGATAACTGCGGGTATGTACGCACTTTATGTAACACCGACCTGCGTGTACGCACCTTATGTAAGGTGTACCTGCGTACCCCTTATTTTCTTCAATATTTGATAGCTGATCATCAATCTCTGCTACTGACTTGAAGTACTGTGATCTATCACCTGAATGGGTTGCCATCAAGGACAACACTTTAGCCATAATGCCAACATAACTTCCCCACACCTTTCATTGATCAGCTTATTGATGAGTGTGCAGGAAGCGAAATCTACTCATTTATGGACAGTAAAAGTAATTCTATTTTTTACATTTTCACCATATTTATAGACTTTTTGACTTGTAATTAGGTTTAAAAAGTTGTTTTTTTAATATTTTAATATATTTTTGGTCGAAAATGGATTTTATGCTTGCTTTTGGTGCCATGACAGGTCTTTTTGCAACTTCGATGGTGAAACCAGTTGTATTTTATACTTTTTCGGACTCGGTAAATACATGAAAAAGTCACTGTGGAGTCATATTTCAGCTCTTTTCCTGACTCGCTAAAAATGAAAAGATCGCCGAGTTAACCCTCTTGATTCGTTAAACGTAAATAAGAGGCGGTCGTCTTTAAACCCTTTTCCGACCGTGTAAAAACGAAAAGATCGTCAGACCCTTGTCGTTTCAGGTTCGTTAATGGTTACGAAACGACATGACGTTGATTGCTTTTTTACTTTTTCAGGTCAATGTCACTATAAATGAAAGTACTCCTCGATCGTAATGGTCGGCCAGTTCTTTCAAGCATTGTTTTATACTTTTTCGGGCTCGGGAGACACAACTTTACGAAAAAGGACCCCCTGGAGTTTTCTTTTCTGTTGTCTTTTCAGACTCTCTAAACAGGAAAAGACACCGAGTTCTTCCTTTGTCAGACTCGTTAAAACTTAATGACATCGGATTCCGTCGTAATGACGCCCCACAAGCATATGCTATCCCTGTTAAGCTTGTTAAAAATAACTGGGGTACTTGCTAGAAATGGTGGGGAAAATGGACCCATAATTATCGTCGTGTCGGCAGTATGTCGCTCTTGAACATGGCACTAGTCTGCATTCATGTCTGGGTGGGGACATCTCATCTTGTTTTACACTTGCCTCCGTGGGTTTGGGTTATCCTATTTGACCTCTCATCTGCTCATTTCCTTGTCACCATGACCTCTGCTCATTTGATGTCAAATACTGCCAAGTCCACTGTCATGCCGCCGATATGTTCAAGAGAAGTTTACCTCTGCAGCATTACAACCTCCTCTGATACCTCACATAATTTTGATTCACCACAACATTCTTCCTTTATCTCGTGTCAATGATGTGGGAAACACTATGGCCCACCTTTGATCAAGGTCACTTCCTGTCGACTTCAGCTCATTATGTAGGAAGCTGATCTAGAGACTCCCTTCCGGTGCCTTGGAGCCTGCATGCCTCAATGGCAGGTTCTTCGTGTTCGATGAGAGGTTTTCATCATTGGCCTCCGATCGAATGATTCTACGGGTGTTCGACACCAGCTCATTGATTCGCACGCCATAGATTGTACCTATAGTACCTTGAGGACCATCGTCATTATTGGTGGTACCTCTCGCGTCTGTTAACAGCTTTCACTATTGGTTGGTAATCAGACGATGTTCATTCATGTTTGACTTCAACTCCTGTATTCACATGCTTGGACTTGTACTCTGTTCGGGTCGAGATGGAGCGCAAGACCCTGGATTTTGTCTGTTTGAATCCAGGCTGCGATTTGTGGATTATTATGATCATTACATGACTCATTCACTGGATGGCTGCGACCATTCCTGAGTCTATTTATCGATCCTCTCTGGATGGCTACGTCCATGCCTTGGATCTAGATTATTATGCACTCTGTTATGGATGGTTGCGCCCATACCACATATATCATGTACTTGGGATATCAGTTGTACTTCTTTTCGCAGGTTCTCCGACGACCGTGTTTTCAGTCACGCATGTTCTTGTAAAGCATTTCACCCCTCTCTCTCTCGGGCCTCATGCTTTAGGGGGCATCTGTTACACAGCAATTTTTCACCGTTTGTCACCGTCCCTATTACCCCTCACCCGCACACTAGAGGACTCATTCCGGGACCTGTGAGAAGTGACATGACCTGAAACCACTTGCATCATATTCCTCTAAGTATGAGCTTTATATGCCTTGAAGACATCTCCTGCAAAATACCCATGAAAACAGCTCTTTTTGCATTAGCGCGGGTCCACAGTTCACTGCCCTCGCCAATGAGGGAAATCCTCTAAAAAGGGCACGCCATTGGCGCTCTATCCTAGAGTCGCACTCGCGCCAACCGAATTGAGTAAAGTTTTTAACCAACAAGCTCCCGAAGGTTCTCTTCAACCCATTCACCAACTGAATCTATGTTGAGCTAGGATGGTTTGGCTCTGAATCTCCATAGAAGTGAAGTGGTTTGCCACCTTTCATGGAAGTTTCTAAGTGATAAAGCCAATCCCATGAATAATGTGGTTGATCCTATCTCTTTCCTCTCTATCTATAAAAGCTTGTCTCTATGCCTTGAGCAAGCTAGTAGTAGTTCTAATTTCAGAATAGTGATAGAGAGTTTGATGCTGCAAGAGCCTTCTTTGCACCCATAAGGCCAAATCTAAGTAAGGAGATTCTTGTCACCCAAAGAGAGAGAGGATTTTTCCTCATCTTGTGTGCGTTAGTTTGAGTAGGGTCCTTTATCGTTAGATTCCCTTAGGTCCTGTTTGAAGTTTATCATCCTGGCTGAACCATCGACTCCTGTTCTGAGTGATCAAGGGTCTCCGTCTTCTGCTGCTCCTGAGGTACCAGTTGTGAGTGATACTCTTCCTGTTATCCCGAGTATCCAACCGATCAACTCTCGTGCCCCTGGCAACGAGGATTACGAAATCAATTGGAACCCCATCTGGGAGCCTGACGAGGACGATATTCCTATTACCCCCTGGTGTTTCATCTCCAATGTCTACCTCTCACATGGACGAGACATCTCCTAGAGTAAGTGAGACACGTGTGTTGTCGAATATCAACACTCCCATCCCAGCTACTCCTCCGCTCCCCCCACGCTACCAGTCGTTGAGGGATAGGGTAAGTGCCAGAATCCCTGCTTCGACCATGTGGGACCCCCACATCACTCCCACCACGGGATCTTTTGTTTCACAAGTCCACACTACACCTATCACTTCAGTTCCGAAAAATCCAAATGTTTGTATAGCACATTCAACTCCGGTTGTTAGTGCCGTTACAGCGTCTTCAACTTTGAACACTGGTGCTGGTCCCCCTCACGGTCAAGTGAGTAGCGGCCAACCGGCACACACACCTAATGTTATCCATCCTGCACAAAGTGCACCACCCTCTTCTGGTCCCGTCCCAGGAGGGGGGGCCATATGATGCCTATGGACAAGCTGTTCAGGATCCGAATACGCTAGGTCCATTCTATTATTACAATTCTGTTGGTCAATACCTTCAGCTTTCTCAACCCTTGCCTACTCTACCTATTGTTGAGGTTTCGGTACCATTATCTGTTACTTGGAATGCCACCACTTTCCATGGGGACCAAGTAAGGCCTACACAGATTCAGGGACCGCCTAACCAAGGCCAGCCATCTTATGTGCAAACCCCCCAAGGGCAGCAATATTATGGCCAGTCTCACCCAGGAAAACATGGGGGCCTACAAGGACAACCCTATCAGGGACAACCTTTCGCCGCTGGTGGTCCATATTTTACTTATCTGACTCAACCTTCTAGTTACCCGGGGCAACCTGATATCCAGCAAGGTTACCCGTCTGGACAACCAGGACAACCTTACATCCAACAAGGTCAACCTGGCATCCAGCAAGGTTATCCCTCTGGACAAGCTGGACAAACTTATATTCCACAAGGTCAACCAGCAATCCAACAGGGGTACCCTTCTGGGCAAGGGGCGTAGCCTTATGTACAGCATGGTCAACCCACTACCCAGTCTAGTCATCCTACTGGGCAAGCGGTTTAGCTTTCTGCACAGCAAGGCCAACCCACTGCCCAGCCTAGTCATCCCTCTGGACAAGCTGTCCAACCTCAAGGTCAATCGGTCGTCTAGCCCGCTCAACCATTTGTTCCACAAGGACAACCCTCGGTTGCTCAAGGATAACCTGGTACCCAGCAAGCTCATCCTTCTAGGCAAACGGGCGTGTCCCAAACCCAACCAGGTCAACCTTCCGGCCAGATGGTCCAAGCTCAACCTGTTCAAGGACATGCTTCTGGGCCCGAGACACAAATTGGTCAACAAATGCAAGGTGGGCCACGACCCCAACCTTCTTACCAAGCGCAGCCTTCTTATCAGGCTCAGAATGGAGCTCAGAAAATGCATGGCTACCAGCAACCCCAGGGGCAAACTCAATTTACCCCTTATCAAAATTATCAACAAATGCAGGTCACTCCTTACCAGAATTATCAACAATAGTATGTTGCACCTGCAGGTCAAGTTGCTAATCCATGGGGTGCTGGGGGATAGACCCAGGGTCAATTGTCTGCTTATGGATAGAATCCTTATGGACAAAATCCATATGGACAGAATCCTTATGGACAAAATCCTTATGGACAGAATCCATATGGACAGAACCCCTATGGGCAAAATCCCTATGGGCAGAACCCTTATGGGCCAGGCCCATCTGGACAAAGTCCATGGGGGCAACCACCACCTGGTTGGAACCCTGGTACTACCTCTCTTCCACAGCCACAAATGTCCTTTAATCCTCAGTTGCCTTTCTTAGCGACATTGGAACTCCCAGATGTGTCCAAGTTGACGAATGACCCCATTCTTCATAATCCATATTGGCCACCAGTTCCAACTAAGATACCCGGTGATTGCCCAAAATTCGATGGCAAAGCTGGTGAAAATCCTCAAGCCCATGTCATGACCTATCACCTTTGGTGCTCATCCAACTCATGGCTTGATGATTCTATCCGGCTCCGCCTCTTTCAAAGGACTCTCACCGGCTCGACCGCTAAGTGGTATATTGAGTTGAATAGTGGAACATTTCAAGATTTCAACTCTCTGGCTATGGCATTCCTAACTCATTTTCAGTTACCCATTCGGTATGAGACAGGGAAACATCTCCAAACGTCTCTCAAACAGGACACGGTCACGCATATATCCGATCATATACATGAATGGAGACGGCGTCGTCGCCTGATCAAATTTTGGATTCTTGATCAGCTCCTGATCGATTGGTTCACGACTTCCTTTGTCCCTACAATCGCGTGAGACATCGCCATGGGAGCTTGTGTAACTGAAGAGCAAGTTCTCGCGCGTGCTCAGTACCTCGACTTAGTATATTCTCAGTCAGGTACTTTATATGATTATTTTCCAGACGCCCCGAGACCCGGAACATCCAAAGCTCTACCAAAACCATCTGTTGACGGTGTTATTGGCTCTGTAAACGCATCTTTAAAGAAATCATCCGCGAACCCTGGGAAGCAAAAACAGAATGATTCTAATGGAAACACTTCTCAGGATCAATCTAATTCTGGAAGTACTTCCGAGGTTAACGTCGTTCAGTCTACCATGGCGGATAAATCCTCGAAAGGGAAAAAGAAAGGGAAAGCCAAAAATAAATCCGAACAGCCCAAACAGCACTCCCCTAAACCTCCACCCGAGGAAGGAGCCAAACGTAAACCTAAGTATCCTTGTCTTATCTGTGATGAGGATCACTACACTAAAGACTGCCCTAGGTGGTCGGAAGTTAGTCGATTGTTGAAAGGTGCTCCTGGGACTCCTTCTGTGCTTAAAGAACCTTTCCCTTCATAGCAAACTCAAATGGTGGCAGATCCATCGCAACCCTATTCTTCATTCGGCTCTCAAGTATTTATGGCTGGGACAATCCCTATCCATGTCAATACTCGAGCAAAAGAATATCCAAATCATGCCGGGAAAGAGCCGGAGGTCCCCTCCAGCGCTCCTCCATCCAGTTCGGGTCCACTCCACATCGAAATACCTAACACTTAGACGACTATCCGACCCCCTCCAAAAGGTGTACTCCGGAAGTCTTCTTACAACCCTAATGCTCATGCTGCCTAGCACTACAACATCATTCAGGACTTAGCTCAGGCTCCGTCTGCTATGTCCACTTTAGAAGTGCTCCAGAGTTGCCCCTCCCAGAGGAAGTCCTTGCTATCGGCCATCGGTGGCATAGACCCGGCTGACTCGGATCTGATTTATTTTGATCTCGAGGGCTATACGCCGAGACTGCCTCACCAAATCGCTTTCCTTATACAGGTCATCATAAATGGTAAAACGATTCATCGTACAGTCATTGATGAAGGTGCCTCAACTTGCATCATGTCTGTCGCCTGCTGGAAAGCTATTGGTTCTCGAACACTGAGCCAGTCTCCTACGACATTAGAAGCCTTTGATGGTGTTAGCGCTTGGAATTCACCTAGGCTGAGATAGACAAACTCTCAAGGCTACATCAAACCATTTCACCTCGTAGCTAGCCCTACGAGGTATGAGAAGGCTCTCTCGGGTCATATTCGATAGATCTTTCAATATGATTAGGCTGACCAATTAATAATAAATATTTTAGGCTAGTAAATTGATAAGGGGGTTGATTTAATGATTTTTGGGGTTTTTGGTGGCAATTGGTGGAAGTGCAATTCAAGGTGCGGGGATTGAGCACAGTTTTCACAGGGGGATCTAAGGGGCAAGGTAGGAATGAGTGCTGATGCCTTAATCTAAGATGGATGATCAGAGATGATAGAGGAGAAGCTAAAGAGGGCAAACACACAATTCGAATCCTCTCTAAACAGTAGAAAACATTAAAATTGAACAAACTAAAAAGCTGAGCATGTCAAAACATGAATTCAAACTTTACCACTTCATCTGTCCAATTTAGAAGCATAAGAGAGATGTGAAACACATAAACAAACTTACAAGAACATGTAGAGAACACACCATCAACAATCAGATCCACAAGAATCCTCAAAGATGTCTGTAAAACCCTGGCTTTCCTTGCCTTCAATTGCAGAAATAGATGCACAATATACAATAAAGCTTCCTTACACAAGAGTCCAACCATCAAAATGAGAAGGAGAGAGCATAATATAGACCATCTAGACCATCTAAATCCTTTCCCCACCTCTAGGGGTCGAGCTCAGCTTTCTAGGAGCAGTTTGAACAAATTCTAAACTAAGAACTAGAAAATAGGCAGCCAAACAACTTGCCTCTATTACTTAGCTAACTCATCCATGCATTAATTTTTCACTTTTTACATCATGGAAGCTTCTAGAAGGGTAAAGAAAGATAAAATCTACCAAAGTGCCATGAAAATATTACATTTATCCATCATCTACAAGTAATAATAGTCAACCATAGTCAAAACAGTGTTTTTTTGACCAAAAATGTGAATTCTGGCAAATCTGGAAGTTCTGGTCGCGCCCCTTTGCAGCTGTTGTTGAGTGGGTTCCACTGATCCAAATCAGGTGCAAGATAGCTCATTGGAAAGCTTGGTCGGTCTACTTTCCATCCCAAGTGCAATTTCTGGATTTGGAGTTGATTTGACCCCTCAAAAGTTGATTCTCCCAAGGTCACTTTCTGCAACTCAAAAAGTGGGCAGAAAGTCATTTTTTTGATGTATTTTGAGCTTTTGGAGGCTCAAAACTCAAAACCAGGCTTCTCCCAAGCATTGGTAATTTTTCTTTTTGCATGCCCTTTCCAAAAATGCCAAGTTTTCAAAATTCCGAGCAGTCCTCCAAAATGGTCTCACCCGGGGTGAGACCAAACCGTGGGCAAAACCTGTAATTTTACCAAAAATTTCCAAAATGCTCCAAAATTCTCTAAATTTTCACATTTTGATGCTAGATCAAGGCTGATCAGTACCATGATGAGTGAGGGAGGCTTCAGCCAAGATACGGAGCGGATTTGTCCTTTTCCTCCTCTTCCGGGCCTCCGATAGCTTTCTTTGGAGAATTTTCATTCTTGCCTTGCAAACCTGTAATCTTGCCCAGTAGTGTGTCTTCATGTTCCGGAGCAGCTCTTTGTCATGGTTTGCCTTGTCTAACAGTCCCTCCAAGCGCCAATTTACTCGGATGAGCAATAACTCTCTATCCTTGGGCAGTGGGTCCCCAGGCCTCCTGCGGTTGATGACTCGGTCGAATCGAATCCTCCATAACTCATCCAACTCCTTCTCGGTCTCCAGCTGTTTGTTTCGCTGCTCTAAATAAGTGATAGTCCACTGAGCCATCTCAAGCTTCTGCTGCAACACAAGGTTCTCTTCCTCTCTCTGCCTAATGAGCTCATAGAAATCTGAAGAGGAAGGAGAATGAGCATCACGACCAGTGAAATCATCATGTGCCTCGCCAACTGCCTCATCCTCAACCATGGGCTGTTTGCCCTCTCGTACTGCCTGTGCCGATGAAGAAAGCGAGGCCCCTTCCACCTGGTGTGGAGATAACACTCGCTGCTCTGAAGATGATGACGAGACCCCTTCCACCTGTTGTGGAGAAAGTACTCGTCGAGCTGCTGCAAATAAGGTCCTATGACCTCTCTGATAAGTGACCCGAGGAGAAGAAACCACATGTCTCGGAATACTAACCTCGGGCTGATGTGATGGCCCTCCCTCCTCATGAACTGCCTCTGGCTCTGGCTGTGGCTCTGGCTGTGTCTGTGGCTGTGTGAAGAACTCACGGGAGATAAAATCTGCCCAAGAAATGCCCTGCTGGCTCAGCTGATGAGAAACAACCAGCTGGATAAGACCATGATGGCATAGGCTCCGAAGTTGCTGTGCTGGGGTCTGTCTCCGAAAGATAGAGACCATCCTCTGAGTGTCATGAAATAAGTATGCCGAGATGTTCATCATCCTCACTCTGGTGAAGTGCATCAGCATGCGGATATGACAAGAAAATACCCGTGAGAATCTCCCCTCGCATGTGAGGTAGTGCATAATGAGTCTCATGATGTCTATATACTCTGCTCGGAGGAACTTGATAGGAAAGTTCCTTGACAAGTGATGCACATAGGCAGGCCTAACATATGGCTCATAGTATACCAGGTCCAGCCACTTGCGCCTTGGCCATACCTCACCCACATTGGGTATCCCGGTAGCATCTGTGATAGCCTCTGGAGAAAATACAAAATTCACCCCTGCAAGGGTGACCTGCCTGTCATGGAGATGGAGGACAAACTACCGGGCCAAGTCCCTGTGATGCTGGATGTGTGACAGCCTCTCACAAAACTGAAAACAAGCCATATGCTGAAAGCAAGATAGTGCCAATGGGCAAGCCTGCAACTCTGTCAATGATGTGGGCTCTTCCCTCCTGTGGTGACCACCCTTGCCTCCCCTACGAGGCCTCTGCTGTATCTCAATCTCAGTAGATGATGACCGGTCATCACCTTGCTCATTAGTCTCGGTGGTTGACATGGTGTTATTGAGCAAGGTGGAATAAACAAGTCAAAATGACCGCTGCCCTGCCTGCAAAATGCTGTGAAGTATGCTGTTTTCAAGGGGAAACATCATGAGGGATATGTTAGGGGAGGGAATTTACATATAGGAAAGGAAAAAATATATATATAAGCAGGGAATTCTGAAGGAAAACATCACATAATGCTAAACATGTCATTCCATCTTTCATCATTTGCAAATGAATACTGTATTAGGGAAATATGTTTTATGATCACCAAGGGAAAGGACAATATAGATTTTCATCATGGAGGGAATGAGGGCATAAGTATAAGGGAATAGGGTAGCATCAATCATAAACATTTAACAGGCTGCTGCTTTTATATTTTGTCTTCAAATATCTTTCATGAGCATACTCTGTTTTTTCCACATTTTGAAATGACCATTTGATGCTTTGGGAAACAGGGATTTAGGGTTTCTGATTGTAAGAGGAAGGGAAGGGGTTGTTGTGATCATTTTACAGTGGAAGGGAGAGGGGATTGTATCTTGGGAATGAGGGAAAATAGAGGATATTAGGGACTAGGTTTAGGGGGACAACGGAACCCTCAACAAAGTCTGCTGCCAATCAATTTTTGTAACAACAATTCATTTAAAACAGAGGCAGCCTTATTTTTTGATTTGCCATGAGTAATTAAGGTTTCACTGTGTGATTTGATCATGGGGAGGGATATTCAATTGCACAAGGAGTTTAACTGAAGGGACAAGCAATTGAATTAGGGTTTACATAGGGAATTAGGTAAGGGAAAAAACAGAGTTTTTGAGGAGGGAAAAAAAAAGATACCATGTTACTGCAAACCCTAACCACAGCAAGTCTGATTTCTTTGATGACTATGCAAATGAAATTTTGTCATGACCTTATTTGAGCTTTGAAGTCTTTGACATATACACAAGATGACATTTTCCTTTATTTTTCTAAGGCTATGCAAAATGGCAAATTTCACTGTTTTTACAATTTTTTGAGTGCATGCCTTGTCATCACTTTTTTTTTATTTGTTTTTTATAATGTTTCTTTTCATTCTTTTGCTGTACATTTACATAGGCATTTTGCTGTGTTACTAGTGCTTAGGGTTTGATCATTATACATGGGGAAAAGGTAGGGTTTATAGGGTTTGAAAGGACTAGGGTTTGCAAATGATTTAGGGGTAGGATTTGTATAAGATTGGGGGTAGGGTTTGAGTATTGTTTGCAAATGAGATTAATGATAAAGGCATTTTAACACCTGTGATTAATCATGGGAAAATGAATGGAAGGGAATAAGGAATAAAACACCTTGAATAACAAACAAAACTACCAAAGCATATGCTTGCAAAAACCTCAAGCCAATTTAACCTATTCCTACATTGACTTCTTGCATGAATTTTATGACCATAATCCACCTTTGAAATCATGACACATTTCAAAACGATGTGATGGAGGCATACCTTCAAACCCACGAGCAAAATTTGGTGAAATTCGGGAGTTTGGGTGAGTTTCTGGGCAGACAGAAGTTCTGGTCGCGCGCACCTTCAGACTGGTCGCACCCCTGTAACTGGTCGCGCCAGTGTATTTTTAACACTGTGCGTTGGGCTGTAACTGGTCGCGCGCACCCAGATGGTCGCGCACCTCCTCAGAATGGTCACGCACCACTCCAAGTGCTGGAACTTGCAGAAAATTGCCACGAATTGCCTCCTTTGCCTCTAGCACGAAATTTTGACTTTCATTTGCATAATAAGAGTGATTTGAGAGGGAAATTAGCTTTTTATAGGGTCACTTAAAAAAAAAAAATTAACTTTAGAACCCACTTTCTAATGTTTCCAACTTGCTTTGCTTTTTTAACACTGTTTAGAGTCTTTTTGTCCTGAAATGAGCTCTCTTGATGCGTTTGACTCCATTCTTTTTGCAGTTTGACCGCCTGATGAACTGTAGCGAAGGAACCAGGGTTATTGCCGGCAATTTTACAAATTTTTGAGAATTTCTTTATTTTTTCAAATTTCCACATGGCCTTGGACTTAAAAACAAGGTTTTTAAACCCAAGGCATAAAATGAGCTATAGCTGAAGAAAATGATAATGAAACGTATGTACAAGACTCCTTCCGGCTTGCTGGGCACCTACTGACCATGACTCATGACCTTGAAATGATTTTGACTCAAAACCCTAGACCTAAGACCATGGGACCTCAAGACAAAAACAAGAACAAGCCTGACTCAATTACATTGTTGTATGACCTGATCCAGCAAAGCCAAGAAGGGAACAAAGACCAGCTCCTCCATTCAGTGTTATGGCATGCCTAGTGGGATGCAAAACTGACACTGATGAGACACCTATAAATGCATATGCAAAGAGTTATTGATCACTGATGGAGGGCTCAAGACCGACACTAACAGATGGAAGAGAATCCTGTCCTTATGATATCCTCCAACGCTTGCCCATCTCCTTGGAAGGGAAGACGGTAGAAGTGGAGGTCGAAGTTGTCGATGCTAATCTTACCTACAACGTCCTCCTCGGACGTAGCTGGACATACACCATGCAAGCCGTGGCTTCCTCCCTTTTCCGTGTCATTCGTTTCCCTCATCAGGGGAAGATTGTCACGGTGGACCAGCTCTCCTTCTTCGCCTCCTCTTCTGAAGGCAATGTGCCTTTCGTGGAGCATACCTCCAAATCATTCGAGAGTGTGGGAGCTAGGCTCTTTAAGGATCCTGCCCTAATGGGTGTCTTTCCTCTTCCACCTCCGAATCTCGCCCCTATTAACATGATTTCCGTGCGATCTGATCCGTGGGTCCTTCCTCCCGTTAAACAAATAGAATCCTGGGGTGATATGATGCCGTTGAGTCCTACCAAGCTCAACTACGTTGAAATCGTTGCTGCATCGGCTCCCCCTCCCGAACCTGCTCTTCCGACCGGTTTTCCCAACTCATATGTTCATTTCCCTTGGCTTGGAGATGATGCTACTTCGGATCCATTAAAGGAAATATTTCCTTCCGATGAAGCTATCATAGAGACCATGTCTCTTGAGGAACCCCCTTGGTCAGATCATCACCACCGTTCCTCGTTTCTCCCTGCCCATCATGAAATGATCGCATGTCTCGAACGGTTTGCTTCGTGTATCCCATTCCAGCCCCTTCAAACACGTATTCAAATTTACCAAGTGTCTTCTGAGGGCAATATGGGAAACATTATGCAAACCCAACCCATCGACATCTCTGTGGAACCAGGGATTGTCGAGCATATTCATATTGGAGTCACTTGCACTCCAGAGGAAGTTCAACTTTACACCGATATATTTCGCGAATTTCGTGATGTCTTCACTTGGTCCTACGAAGAGATGCCCGGCATCGACCCTAGCATAGTGGTGCACGAGATACCTACGTATCCAGGTGCGAAGCCTGTTCGTCAACGCCTACGACCTGTGCACCCCCGAAAGGCCGCAGCCATTAAAGCAGAAGTCGAAAAGCTTCTCAAGGCTGGTTTCATTTATCCCATTCCACTCACGGATTGGGTTTCTAATATAGTCCCTGTGAACAAAAAGCAAGGTACTATTCGAGTCTGTGTTGATTATCGTGACACTAACCGCGCCTGTCCTAAGGATAACTTCCCCACACCTTTCATTGATCAGCTTATTGATGAGAGTGCTGGAAGCGAAATCTACTCGTTTATGGACGGTTTTTCTGCATATAACTAGATCAATATTGCGCCCGCTGATCAACATAAGATGGCTTTTATCTGTCCTTGGGGCACTTTTGCCTATAAGAAGCTCCCTTTCGGTTTAAAGAATGCCGATGCTACCTTCCAGCGTGCAATGTCCTACGCCTTTCATGACATTGATCACATTGTACAGCCGTACCTGGATGATCTTCCAGCTCTTTCAGTCAAGCGTCAGGACCATCCTTCCCATCTTTGTGAAATTTTTCTTCGCTATCAACACTACCGTATTAGGCTCAATCCTCATATATGTGTCTTCTGCGTTGAATCAGGCCGACTACTCGGGTTTATCGTCTCTTGAAAGGGCATCCGTCTGGACCCCCTCAAAGTCGAAGTGATTTTGAACCTTCCTCCCCCTGCTTCTTTGCAGTAGTTGCAGAGTTTGCAGGGCAAAGCAAATTTCTTAAGACGATTCATTCTGAACTATGCTGAGGTGGCTAAGGGTTTTACATGGTTATTGAAGCGAGAAACACCCTTCCATTTGGATGCTATCGCTCAAGAGTCTTTCGAGCGACTCAAGGGTCTCCTTGTCTCTGCTCCATTATTCCGACCTCCGAACTACCACCGTGATTATACTCTGTATCTAGCCGCCGCCGATACCACTATCGGCATGGTTCTCATGCAAGACGATGATGATGGCAATGAACATGTCATATATTATCTCAGCCGCAACCTCTTGGATACGAAAACTCGATACGCTTACATCGAGAAGTTGGCATTGGCTGTTGTTTGTGCCGTCCAACGCTTCCGGCATTATATCTTGTTGTGCACCACGACCGTGATTTCTGACTGCAACCCGATGACGTACATTTTGTCACGTCAGTTGCTGGGGGGCAAATACTCAAAATGGATCATAATCCTCCAAGATTTTGACTTGGAATTTACTACTGCCAAGTCTAAGAAGTCCCTGGTCTTTGCTGAGTTACTCTGTTCTTTGTCGTCTCCTTCTGCACCCTCTCTTTCAGAAGGTCATATCCCAGACAAAACTCTTTTTCTGATCAGCACCCTCAATCCTTGGTATGGGGATATTATCGTTTATTTACAAACGTCCTCTTTCCACCCCGCTATATCGAAAGATGCTCGGCGGCAGATCCGCCATCAGTCTCAACCCTATCGTATCATAGGGGACACCCTGTACCATCTCGATGTTGACTCCATTCTCCGCCGATGTCTTACCCTCGAGGAAGCTGAGAGAGTCCTGAATGACTGCCACTCTGGCGCCTGTGGTGGCCACATGTTCGGATATGCCACAGCCCAAAAAATCCTTCGCGCTAGTTATTTCTGGCCATCCATTTTTAAGTATTGCATTCTTGTTGTCCGCTCATGTCATGCATGCCAGATATACCATCCGAAGATGCGTGCGCCACCGGCCCCGCTGCACCCTGTAGTGACCATAGGCCCTTTTGCAAAATGGGGCATTGATTATATGACCTGTAAGCCTCGCTCGGCCAGGGGGCATGGGTTTATCATCGTTTCCATCGATTACTTTACAAAATGGGCCGAGGCGATGCCCACATTAACTGAAGACGGTCATACAACGACGCAGTTTTTGTTCAATCATGTTATTATGCGGTTCGGAGTTCCACAGGCCATCGTCAGAGATCACGGAAAGCATTTCCGTAATCACATGATGACCGATCTGACAACCCAACTAGGCTTACGGCACAATAGTTCAACCCCATACTATCCTCAGTCTAACGGCCAGGTTGAAGCCGTTAACAAGATTTTGGTTACGATGCTTCAACGTACTGTTGACATGCATAAGTCTAATTGGCATCTGATGTTGTTTCCCACCTTGTGGGCCTACCGAACCTCTATGAAGGATGCCACGGATTTCACCCCATTTCAACTAGTTTACGGACTGGAGGCTACCCTTCCTATAGAATGTGAAATTCCTTCGTTGAAAATAGTCGTCAAGTTGCTTCCCAACACTACTCCGATAGAGGAACGACTTCTTTATCTAGAACGGTTAGACGAGACCCGTTGCTTAGCCTCTCTAGCCATCGAAGCTCAAAAGAAGAGAGTCAAAACTCATTTCGACCATACCATTCAGCCTCGTTCCTTTGTTGAGGGAGATCTAGTCCTGCTATACGACCAAGCAAATGACAAACTGGGGGCAGGCAAACTCGAGCCCATGTGGCTAGGCCCTTAGGTTGTAAAGAGAGTGTTGCAAAAAGGGGCGTATGAGCTAGTTGATTACGAAGGTAATCGTCTTGATAAGCCCCGCAATGGGCTGTACTTGAAAAAGTGCTATGCATGATTCATGCGCTTCGATTTGTACATGCATGTGTGTGTGTGTGTGAGTTTTCATGTTTTCGGCTTGGTGTGAAAGCGTGATTGCCTCTTATTGTGTCTTTTTGCTTCTTGTGCAGATGTTGGGTGCACCTTACATTGGTTTCGCTGATGGTGCCTGCCGCAGCACTCGTAATTTGTCCTCTGCAACATGGGTGATCTACGATCCTCACGGTGAGTTGATAGATTTTCAAGGTGTGTGTTTAGGCTGTACTACAAATAATGTTGCTGAATATAGCACTGTTATTGAATTATTAGCCGAGGCAATTAATCTCAGTATTCGTACATTACTTGTTAACCTAGACTCTCAACTTGTCGTCCATCAGCTCAATGGGCGATATTCCGTCAGAGACCGTCACATTTTAAGGTTGTACTTACGTGTTAAATTGTTAGAAAGGAATTTTGACTTTATCACATATCAGCATATTCCAAGACGATTAAACACATTATCTGATGCATTGGCTAATCATGTATTAGATAGACATTTTCGTAATTTATAATCAAAACATTATAAAAGAAAGCACATAAAAGCAAAATAATAAACCATAGGCATATGTATATGTGTGTCACAAATTTTTGCACCGCGTGCATTACATAGTCTAAAAACATAATACATGTTCATCCTGATACATCCTCGGACAACATGTCCCTCAAAAAATATGCATGAAAGAAGCCTAGAAGTCTATTCGTGGTGGTGCTCATGATAGCACGTCACCGCGCGCATCAAGCGTCTCAGCAGATGATGGATGCGGGTCGGCACCCGCACTATGTGCCTTTGGTATGCAAAAGGCACTTCCGCCAATCTAGCATAACCTGGAATCCCTTGGGTAAGTCCCTCGAGATTCTACACCAGGTCTTCCCCCACGGCACCCCTTGCCTGAGGATCAGCTGCAGGTTGGGCCCTCCGCGCTATAGGAGACAAGCCGGCTGGTCGCTCTGGGCCCACATCTACATATACATACAACTGTCATCAGAACATGCATGAGTTGACAAAAAAAAAAAAAAATACATAAAACATCAAAAAGAAGAAGATCATACCTAGCCCCTCTTCCCACTCCTCTCCCTCTGGGCAGTGGGAGGTCTGGATCCCCCATGAAATTGGTTCCCGCGTATGTCCAGCCCTCTACCACGATCAGCTGACGGCGAAGCCATATGAAGAACTCGGGCTGCCAAGACATCTGCTGGACCCCTACTCCTTTGAGCATCAATGTTGTCCAGCGAGCCATCCTAGGCTCTCGTGGCAATGGGTTCGCCACTACAGCTCCCTGGTACTAGAAGAGGGGTAATCGTTCCAAGAAGAACGACACCACAATCGAGCCATACCCGAACTGTTTCACTCCCCTGCGCTTACACTTTGTAAGCTGCCTTTTAATATTTGTAGTCACCGCTGTATCCCAGTCAAAAATGGTGGGGCTGAGGCATTCTGTCGCTTGTAACAGATGATTCTTGCTCACCTCGTGGGGTGCCTGTACCCCAGCTGCACGTGTGATGGTGAAAAGTATCACCTTAAGAACCAAGTCATGGATGGTGGTGATATCCACCTTAGCACTGTTTTTCCCAAATTGTGCTTCTGGACACACTCGGGCCTTCACTTCATCTATTTTCTCTTCGGAAGGCCTGCTTCCGGTCAAAATAGGGCTCGCCCCTCTCCGTGATAGCCCAGTAATGAAGTACACATCAGATACATCCAGCTCTAAGGTTTGATCCCGTAATCGAAATATTTGGTCATCAACATCCCAAGCATCCACTATGAACTGTAATAGCTCCGGTTGAGCTCGCAGATAAGAGGTGAGGAAGAACTTCTTGAGACCACTGTCTCTCAAAGCATTCATACATCCCTCATCCGCTATGGCCAAGGCATCTACGGCATCATGCTCACGTTCTTTCCATTCCACCACCATTTTTGCTTGGTTCCTGCACCCACAAGGATGAATAAATCATCATTGGAACACTGATAAGCTTACAAACCAGACAAATTTCCAAAATGATGAGAAAATTCAAGCAAAAAGTTAGGTCGCGCGGTTGGCGCGACTTTTTCTAAAACAGTCGCGCCAATGGCGCGGCACCTTTGGGCAAATCACCCCATTGGCGCAGACCCGTGCCGGATACCCGCGCCAATGGGGCGCAACCCTAAATTTTTAAAATTCCCCTTGCAGAGGTTCCATCAGGGAACAAAATGCATAAAAAGAGTATGAAAATGGAGCTAAGGGAAGCGCCTCTTACCTAGAACTGGCAGAATCTCAAATGGTTGCACGGATTGGTGGTAATCACTGCTCGAAGTTCACTCCCCGAATGGACCACTACTACTATGCAAAAGGTAAAAAGTAAAAGTAATTCTATTTTTTACATTTTCACCATATTTATAGACTTTTTGACTTGTAATTAGGTTTAAAAAGTTGTTTTTTGAATATTTTAATATATTTTTGGTCAAAAATGGATTTTACGCTTGCTTTTGGTGCCATGACAGGTCTTTTTGCAACTTCGATGGTGAAACGAGTTGTATTTTATACTTTTTCGGACTCGGTAAATACACGAAAAAGTCACTGTGGCATCATCTTTCAGCTCTTTTCTGACTCGCTAAAAATGAAAAGATCGTCGAGTTACCCCTCTTGAGTCGTTAAACGTAAATAAGAGGCAGTCGACTTTAAACCCTTTTCCGACCGTGTAAAAATGAAAAGATCGTCAGACCCTTGTCGTTTCAGGTTCATTAATGGTTACGAAACGACATGACGTTGATCGCTTTTTTACTTTTTCAGGTCAGTGTCACTATAAATGAAAAGTACTCCTCGATCATAATGGTCGGGCGGTTCTTTCGAGCATTGTTTTATACTTTTTTGGGCTTTTGAGACACAACTTTACGAAAAAGGACCCCCTGGAGTTTTCTTTTCTGTTGTCTTTTCAGACTCTCTAAACAGGAAAAGACACTGAGTTCTTCCTTTGTCAGACTCGTTAAAACTTAATGACATCGGATTCCGTCGTAATGATGCCCCACAAGCATATGCTATCCCCGTCAAGCTTGTTAAAAATAACTGGGGTACTCGCCAAAAATGGTGGGGAAAATGGACCCATAATTATTGTCGTGTCGGTAGTATGTCGCTCTTGAACATGGCACTAGTCTGCATTCATGTCTGTGTGGGGACATCTAATCTTGTTTTACACTTGCCTCCGTGGGTTTGGGTTATCCTATTTGACCTCTCATCTGCTCATTGCCTTATCACCATGACCTCTGCTCATTTGATGTCAAATACTGCCAAGTCCACTGTCATGCCGCCGATATGTTCAAGAGAAGTTGACCTCTGCAGCATTACGACCCCCTCTGATACCTCACATAATTTTGATTCAACACAACATTCTTCCTCTGTCTCGTGTCAATGATGTGGGAAAAACTATGGCCCACCTTTGATCAAGGTCACTTCCTGGCGACTTCAGCTCATTATCCAGGAAGCTGATCTAGAGACTCCCTTCCGGTGCCTTGGAGCCTGCATGCCTCAATGGCAGGTTCTTCGTGTTCGACGAGAGGTTTTCATTATTGGCCTCCGATCAAATTATTCTACAGGTGTTCGACACCAGCTCATTGATTCGCACGCCATAGATTGTACCTATAGTACCTTGAGGACCATCATCATTATTGGTGGTACCTCTCGCGTATGTTAACAGCTTTCACTATTGGCTGGTAATCATACGTTGTTCATGCATGTTCGACTTCAACTCCTGTATTCACATGCTTGGACTTGTACTCTGTTCGGGTCAAGATGGAGCACAAGACCCTGGATTTTGTCTGTTGGAATCCAGGCTGCGATTTGTGGATTATTATGATCATTACATGACTCATTCACTGGATGGCTGCGACCATGCCTGAGTCTATTTACCGATCCTCTTTGGATGGCTGCGTCCATGCCTTGGATCTATATTATTATGCACTCTGTTATGGATGGCTGCGCCCATACCACATATATCATGTACTTGGGATATCAGTTGTACTTCTTTTCACAGGTTCTCCGATGACCGTGTTTTCAGTCACGCATGTTCTTGTAAAGCATTTCATCCCTCTCTCTCTCAGGCCTCATGCTTTAGGGGGCATCTGTTACACAGAAATTTGTCACCGTTTGTCACCGTCCCTGTTACCCCTCACCCGCACACTAGAGGACTCATTCTAGGACCTGTGAGAAGTGACATGACCTGAAACCACTTGCATCATATTCCTCTAAGTATGAGCTTTATATGCCTTGAAGACATCTCCTGCAAAATACCCATGAAAACAACTCTTTTTGCATTAGTACGGGTCCACAGTTCACTGCCTGCGCCAATGAGGGAAATCCTCTAAAAAGGGCGCGCCCTTGGTGCTCTGTCTCAGATTCGCACTCGCGCCAACCGAATTGAGTAAAGTTTTTAACCAACAAGCTCCCGAAGGTTCTCTTCAACCCATTCACCAACTGAATCTATGTTGAGCTAGGATGGTTTGGCTTCGAATCTCCATAGAAGGGAAGTGGTTTGCCACCTTTCATGGAAGTTTCTAAGTGATAAAGCCAATCCCATGAATAATGTGGTTGATCCTATCTCTTTCCTCTCTATCTATAAAAGCTTGTCTCTATGCCTTGAGCAAGCTAGTAGTAGTTCTAGTTTCAACATAGTGATAGAGAGTTTGACGCTGCAAGAGCCTTCTTTGCACCCATAAGGCCAAATCTAAGTAAGGCGATTCTTGTCACCCAAAGAGAGAAAGGCTTGTTCCTCATTTGTGTGCGTTAGTTTGAGTAGGGTCCTTTATCCTTAGATTCCCTTAGGTCATGTTTGAGGTTTATCATCCTGGCCGAGCCATCAACTCGCGTTCCGAGTGATCAAGGGTCTCCGTCTTCCGCTGCTCTTGAGGTACCGGTTGTGAGTGATACTCTTCCTGTTATCCCGAGTATCCAACCGATCAACTCTCGTGCCCCGGGCGACGAGGATTACAAAATCAATTGGAACCCCATCTGGGAGCCTTACGAGGACGATATTCCTGTTACCCCCCCTGGTGTTTCGTCTCCAATGTCTACCTCTCACATGGATGAGACATCTCCTAGAGTAAGCGAGACACCTGTGTTGTCGAATATCGACACTCCCATCCCAGCTACTTCTCCGCTCCCCCCACGCTACCAGTCGTTGAGGGATAGGGTAAGTGCCATGATCCCTTCTGTGACCATGTGGGACCCCCACATCACTCCCACCATGGGATCTTTTGTTTCACAAGTCCACACTACACCTGTCACTTCAGTTCCGACAAATCCAACTGTTTGTATAGCACATTCAACTCCGGTTGTTAGTGCCATTACAGTGTCTTCAGCTTTGAACACTGGTGCTGGTCCCCTCACAGTCAAGTGAGTAGCGGCCAGCCGGCACACACACCTAAAGTTATCCATCCTGCACAAAGTGCACCACCCTCTTCTGGTCCCGTCGCAGGAGGGGGGCCATATGATGCCTATGGACAAGCTATTCAGGATCCGAATGCGCAAGGTCCATTCTATTATTACGATTCTGCTGGTCAATACCTTGAGGTTTCGGTACCATTATCTGTTACTTGGAATGCCACCACTTTCCATGGGGGCCAAGTAAGGCCTGCACAGCTTCAGGGACCACCTAACCAAGGCCAGCCATCTTATGTGCAAACCCTCCAAGGGCAGCAATATTATGGCCAATCTCACCTAGGACAACCTGGGGGCCTACAAGGACAACCCTATCAGGGACAACCTTTGGCCGCTGGTGGTCCATATTTTACTTATCTGACTCAACCTTCTAGTTACCCGGGGCAACCTAGTATCCAGCAAGGTTACCCATCTAGACAACCAGGACAACCTTACATCCAACAAGGTCAACCTGGTATCCAACAGGGTTATCCCTCTGGACAAGTTGGACAAACTTATATTCCACAAGGTCAACCGGCAGTCCAACAGGGGTACCCTTCTGGGCAAGGGGGGCAGCCTTACGTACAGCAGGGTCAACCCACTACCCAGTCTAGTCATCCTACTGGGCAAGCGGGTCATCTTTCTGCACAGCAAGGCCAACCGACTGCCCAGCCTAGTCATCCCTCTGGACAGGCTGGCCAACCTCAAGGTCAACCGGCCGTCCAGCCTGCTCAACCATCTGTTCCGCAAGGACAACCCTCGGTTGCTCAAGGATAACCAGGTACCCAGCAAGCTCATCCTTCTGGGCAAACGGGCTCGTCCCAAACCCAACCAGGCCAACCTTCCGACCAGATGGTTCAAGCTCAGCCTGTTCAAGGACATCCTTCTGGGCCCCAGACTCAAATTGGTCAACAAATGCAAGGTGGGCCACGACCCCAACCTTCTTACCAAGCGCAGCCTTCTTATCAGGCTCAGTATGGAGCTCAGCAAATGCATGGCTACCAGCAACCCCAAGGGCAAACTCAATTTACCCCTTATCAAAGTTATCAACAAATGTAGGTCACTCCTTACCAGAATTATCAGAAACAGTATGTTGCACCTGCAGGTCAAGTTGCTAATCCATGGGGTGCTGGGGGACAGACCCAGGGTCAACTGTCTGCTTATGGATAGAATCCTTATGGAAAAAATCCATATGGACAGAATCCTTATGGACAGAATCCTTATGGACAGAATCCATATGGACAGAACCCCTATGGGAAAAATCCCTATGGGCAGAACCCTTATGGGCCAGGCCCATCTGGACAAAGTCCATGGGGGCAACCACCACCTGGTTGGAACCCTGGTACTACCTCTCTTCCACAGCCACAAATGTCCTTTAATCCTCATTTGCCTTTCTTAGCAACATTGGAACTCCCAGATGTGTCCAAGTTGACGAATGACCCCATTCTTCATAATCCATATTGGCCACTAGTTCCAACTAAGATACCTGGTGATTGCCCGAAATTCGATGGCAAAGCTGGTGAAAACCCTCAAGCCCATGTCATGACCTATCACCTTTGGTGCTCATCCAACTCATGGCTTGATGATTCTATCCAGCTCTGCCTCTTTCAAAGGACTCTCACCGGCTCGGCCACTAAGTGGTATATTGAGGTGAATCGCGGAACATTTCAAGATTTCAACTCGCTGGCTATGGCATTCCAAACTCATTTTCAGTTACCCATTCGGTATGAGACAGGGACACATCTCCTCACGTCTCTCGAATAGGACACGGCCACACATATATCCGATCATATACATGAATGGAGACGGGGTCATTGCCTGATCAAATTTTGGATTCCTAATCAGCTCCTGACCGATTGGTTCACGACTTCCTTTGCCCCTGCAATCGCGCGAGACATCGCCATGGGAGCTTGTGTAACTGAAGAGCAAGCTATCGCGTGTGCTCAATACCTTGACTTAGTATATTCTCAGTCAGGTACTTTATATGATTATTTTCCAGACGCCCCGAGACCCGGAACATCCAAAGCTCCGCCAAAACCATCTGTTGACGATGTTATTGGCTCTGTAAACCCATCTTCAAAGAAATCATCCGCGAACCCTGGGAAGAAAAAGCAGAATGCTTTTAATGGAAACAATTCTCAGGGTCAATCTAATTCTGGAAGTACTTCCGAGGTTAACGTCATTCAGTCTACCACAGCGGATAAATCCTCGAAAGGGAAAAAGAAAGGGAAAGCCAAAAATAAATCCGAACAGCCCAAACAAGACTCCCCTAAACCTCCACCTGAGGAAGGAGCCAAACGTAAACCTAAGTATCGTTGTCTTATCTGTGATGAGGATCACTACACTAAAGACTGCCCTAGGCGGTCCGAAGTTAGTCGATTGTTGAAAGGTGCTCCTGGGACTCGTGCTGTGCTTAAAGAACCTTTCCCTTCACAGCAAACACAAATGGTGGCAGATCCATCGCAACCCTCTTCTTCATTCGACTCTCAAGTATTTATGGCTGGGACAATCCCCATCCATGTCACTACTCGAGCAAAAGAATATCCATCGCATGCCGAGAAAGAGCCGGAGGTCCCCTCCAATACTCCTCCGTCCAGTTCGGGTCCACTCCACATCGAATGACCTAGCACTGAGACGACTATCCGACCCCCTCCAAAAGGTGTACTCCAGAAGTCTTCTTACAACCCTAATGCTCGTGCTGCCCAACACTACAACATCGTTGAGGACTTAGCTGAGGCTCCGTCTGCTATGTCCGCTTTAGAAGTGCTCCAGAGTTGCCCCTCCCAGAGGAAGTCCTTGCTATCGACCATCGGTTGCATAGACCCGGCTGACTCGGATCTGATTTCTTTTGATCTCAAGGGCTATACACTGAGATTGCCTCACCAAATCACTTTCCTTATACAGGTCATCATCAATGGTAAAACGATTCATCGTACAGTCATTGATGAAGGTGCCTCAACTTGCATCATGTCTGTCGCCTGCTGGAAAGCTATTGGTTCTCCAACACTAAGCCTGTCTCCTACAACATTAGAAGCCTTTGATGGAAGAGAATCTCATCCTTATGGTATCCTCCAACGCTTGCCCACCTCCTTGGAAGGGAAGACAGTAGAAGTGGAGGTCGAAGTTTTCGACGCTAATCTTACCTACAACCTCCTCCTCGGACGTAGCTGGACATACGCCATGCAAGCCGTGGCTTCCTCCCTTTTCCGTGTCATTCATTTCCCTCGTCAGGGGAAGATTGTCACGGTGGACTAGCTCTCCTTCTTCGCCTCCTCTTCTGAAGGCAATGTGCCTTTTGTGGAGCATACCTCCAAATCATTCGAGAGTGTGGGAGCCGGGCTCTTTAAGGATCCCGCCCTAATGGGTGTCTTTCCTCTTCCGCCTCCGAATCTCACCCCTATTAACATGATTTCCGTGCGATCTGATCCGTGGGTCCTTCCTCCCGCTAATCAGATAGAATCCTGGGGCGATATGATGTCATTGAGTCCTGCCGAGCTCAACTACGTCGAAATCGTTGCTGCATCGGCTCCCCCTCCCGAACCTGCTCTTCCGAGCGGTGTTCCCGACTCATATGTTCATTTCCCTTGGCTTGGAGATGATGCTACTTCGGATCCATTAAAGGAAATATTTCCTTCCGATGAAGCTATCATAGAGACCATGTCTCTTGAGGAACCCCCTTGGTTAGATCATCACCACCGTTCCTCGTTTCTCCCTGCCCATCAGGAAATGATCGCATGTCTCGAACGGTTTGCTTCGTGTATCCCATTCCAGCCCCTTCAAACACCTATTCAAATTTACCAAGTGTCTTCTGAGGGCAATATGGGAAACATTACGCAAACCCAACCCATCGACATCTCTGTGGAACCAGGGATTGTCGAGCATATTCATATTGGAGTCACTTGCACTCCAGAGGAAGTTCAACTTTACACCAATCTATTTCGCGAATTTCGTGATGTCTTCGCTTGGTCCTACGAAGAGATGCCCGGCATCGACCCTAGCATAGTGGTGCACGAGATACCTACGTATCCAGGTGCTAAGCTTGTTCGTCAACGCCTACGACCTGTGCACCCCCGAAAGGCTGCAGCCATTAAAGCAAAAGTCGAAAAGCTTCTCAAGGCTGGTTTCATTTACCCCATTCCACTCACGGATTGGGTTTCTAATATAGTCCCTGTGAACAAAAAGCAAGGTACTATTCAATTCTGTGCTGATTATCGTGACATTAGCCGCGCCTGTCCTAAGGATAACTTCCCCACACCTTTCATTGATCAGCTTATTGATGAGTGTGCAGGAAGCGAAATCTATTCATTTATGGACGGTTTTTCTGGATATAACCAGATCAATATTGCGCCCGCTGATCAACATAAGACGGCTTTTATCTGTCCTTGGGGCACTTTTGCCTATAAGAAGCTCCCTTTCGGTTTAAAGAATGCCGGCGCTACCTTCCAACGTGCAATGTCCTATGCCTTTCATGACATTCGTCACATTGTATAGCCGTACCTGGATGATCTTCCAGCTCATTCAGTCAAGCGTCAGGACCATCCTTCCCATCTTCGCGAAATTTTTCTCCGCTGTCGACACTACCGTATTAGGCTCAATCCTCATAAATGTGTCTTCTGCGTTGAATCAGGCCGACTACTCGGGTTTATCGTCTCCCGAGAGGGCATCCGTCTGGACCCCCTCAAAGTCGAAGCTATTTTGAACCTTCCTCCCCCTGCTTCTTTGCAGCAGTTGCAGAGTTTGCAGGTGGTGGGCTCCAGTATTGTAGCAATAATGCTACAACTCCTGGAGCTCCCTATCTCTAATTTTATCAACCCGGTAGTTCGTACAAACTTGGAAGCGACGGTGCTGTATGCACAAGTACTAGCTCTTGTCGCAGCTGTCACTTGGTCAGCTGGCACAAGTCCGCTAGGGCTCAAGCCAACTTCTATAGGCTCACAGAAGAAGCTTTATGAGTGATGGATGAAAGCTATCTTGAAGGAAGCTAACCTACTTTGCAAAAAGGAAATGGAAAGCTAACAAAGCATAGAAACCCTAATAAACCCTAATTTAACTAGCTTGACCCTTACAATGCAAAAACGTGAATGAAACTTCTACCAATGATGCTATTACATGCAGTGAGTTGAAATACATGAATCTAAGCTACTTGCACTTGAAAAGACATGTTTTTGTATTTTGTCATTAAGTGGTTGGATTTATTGTGATGATGCTTTTGATTAGGGTTTGGTTGTGCAGGAGCGGTTCGAATGGAAGGAGAGCATGGGCAAGGTCAGGATGGCTAGGGGAGGTCCCAAGGGATCCTTAGCATCAGTCCACAGAGGTTCCTCATGTTCAGATGCTCAGCAACCGAGTGTGTGGGCTCCTACAGGATGTCTGCAGGGGATCCTACAGGAAACTCAGGAATTTCTACAGGAAGGTCTGCAATTCTTCTACAGGATGTTCTGAAATGGGATGTTTGAGGATGGACGGTTGATGGAAGATGCATGGATGGTTATGGAGGTAGGATGGGGGTCTGAAGTGATCCAGGAGCTGATGGATGGAGTGGTGAGATGATGTGGAAGGCTGACTTGCATCAACGAAGGTTTAGGCAATGGAAGAGCAAGAAGGTAGGGTTACGTGGCAAAAGAGCAGATGGGAGATGAGGAAACAGACTTGGTGATGGGGAAGCTGATCTGGATGAGGCTTAGATGAACGAGGAGGTGATGAAGGTGCCCTGCATAGTGTTTACAACTGAACCAACAAAGTCATGCAAGAAAACAAAGATCTAGTTATAAAACCTATGACCTAGTTACTTCACTCTAATCTGACCTAACAGCAAAGGAAATGAACAGAAGTCTATTTGTAGTGAAACCATGTGAAACGATTATGAAACTAAGTGATTATAAACCTAAAAATGCATCCAAACTGATATCGAGTTCTGCAAATGAGATTCAAACACTAATGATTGCATGGTGAAGCAAAGAAAGTGTTTTTGTTGGCAGCAAAGTCACATTGGTCCCAGCTCATGATTCCACAAAGGGGGAGGTGAGATCCAAGGTGTTTGGCAGCCTTTTTCTGAAGATCTTCCCTGTGATTAACCTATCAAGCAAATCTGAACATTAAAAACCTTTTCTAATCATCAAAAGCAACCTAAACAACAACACAACATTTAAATCTAAATAGCAGATTTTATTATGAGAATGCAGCAAAGACACATAAAGATAAACAAAGGAGGTACTGGGCGCTTGAGATGGGCCCAAACCCAAGAGCTACAGCCTCCTAAGAAAGATTTAGAGCTGGTGCAAAGCTGGATTCATCTTTATTAAACAAGAGCAAAGAGTTACATCAAAACTGTCCACAAGGAGAGCTTAAGAATGAGCTGAAAGCAAAGCTAATCCATGGCCTAAAAATCGAATTACAAAATGACTAACTACTGATTGAGACAAGTGACTAACCACTAGCTACAAAATGACTACCCACTAGCTAACCAAAATGAGGCCCTAAGCCTTCTTATTTATACAATTTGAGGACCCAACAGTCCTCCTAAAATTTAGGGACTTGGCTGCCCAAGACTTGTAGTTAACAGCAGTCCAACTTGACTTGCTTGGCTGCCCTTGAGCTGATTGATTCGGTGGCCCTTGAACTCCGAGCTGATGGTGGAGAATTCGAGGTAAGGGCCCATAAATGAGGGGGACACCTTCCTACAAATCCTCTAGCTTGTTCTCCCACGAATTTGGCTGCCAAGTGCTCATTAAGACCTTCCATTTTGTCTCCAAGTTGACCAAAAAGGCTACACAAAGCACCCATTAGACTTGTTGGCATAATGACTAACCAAATTCACTCTATTAACATAAAAATAATCAAAAACATGCAATAAACAAATGAGAATGGTGGACTAAGCCAAATTAGGAGGTTGAATGAGCCCAAACAATTGTACATTTTTGGGGCTCATCAGCAGGGCAATTCAAATTTCTTAAGAGGATTCATTCCGAACTATGCCGAGGTGGCTAAGGGTTTTACACGGTTATTGAAGCGAGAAACACCCTTCCATTGGGATGCTATCGCTCAAGAGTCTTTCAAGCGACTCAAGGGTCTCCTTGTCTCTGCTCCATTATTGCGACCTCCGAACTACCACTGTGATTATACTCTGTATCTAGCCGCCGCCGATACCACTATCGCCATGGTTCTCGTGCAAGACGATGATGATGGAAATGAACATGTCATATATTATCTCAGCCGCAACCTCCTGGATACAGAAACTCGAAACGCTTACATCGAGAAGTTGGCATTAGCCGCTGTTTGTGCCATCCAACGCTTCCGGCATTATATCTTGTTGCGCACCATGACCGTGATTTATAACTGCAACGCGATGACGTACATTTTGTCACGTCAGTTGCTGGGGGGCAAATACTCAAAATGGATCGTAATCCTCCAAGAGTTTGACTTGGAAATTACTGCTGCCAAGTTTAAGAAGTCCCTGGTCTTTGCTGAGTTACTCTGTTCTTTGACGTCTCCTTCTGCACCCTCTCTTTCAGAAGATCATATCTTGTACAAAACTCTTTTTCTGATCAGCGCCCTCGATCCTTGGTACGGGGATATTATCATTTATTTACAAACGTCCTCTTTCCACCCCGCTGTATCGAAAGATGCTCGGCGGTGGATCCGCCATCAGTCTCAACCCTATCGTATCATAGGGGACACCCTGTACCATCTCGGCGTTGACTCCGTTCTCTGCCGATGTATTACCCTTGAGGAAGCTGAGAGAGTCTTGAATGACTGCCACTCTGGCGCCTATGGTGGCCACATGTCCGGATATGCCACAACCCAAAAAATCCTTCGCGCTGGTTATTTCTAGCCATCCATTTTTAAGGATTGCATTCTTGTTGTCCGCTCATGTCATGCATGCCAGATATACCAGCGGAAGATGCGTGCGCCACCGGCCCCGCTGCACCCTGTAGTGATTGTAGGCCCTTTTGCAAAATGGGGCATTGATTATATGACTTGTAAGCCTCGCTCGGCTGGGGGGCATGGGTTTATCATCGTTGTTGTCGATTACTTTACAAAATGGGCCGAGGCGATGCCCACATTAACTGAAGACAGTCATACAGTGGCGCATTTTTTTTTCAATCATGTTATTACGCGGTTCGGAGTTCCACAGGCCATCGTCACAGATCACGGAAAGCATTTCCGTAATCACATCATGACCGAGCTGACAAACCAACTAGGCTTACGGCACGATAGTTCAACCCCGTACTATCCTCAGTCTAACAGCCAAGTTGAAGCTGTTAACAAGATTTTGGTTACGATGCTTCAACGTACTGTTGACATGCATAAGTCTAATTGGCATCTGATGTTGTTTCCTGCCTTGTGGGCCTACCAAACCTTTGTGAAGGATGCCACCGGTTTTACTCCATTTCAACTAGTTTACGGACTGGAGGCTACCCTTCCTATAGAATGTGAAATTCCTTCATTGAAAATAGCCATCGAGTTGCTTCCCAACACTACTCCGGTAGAGGAACGACTTCTTTATCTAGAACGGTTAGATGAAACCCGTCGCTTAGCCTCTCTAGCCATCGAAGCTCAAAAGGAGAGAGTCAAAACTCATTTTGACCATACCATTTAGCCTCGTTCCTTTGTTGAGGGAGATCTAGTCCTCCTATACGACCAAGCAAATGACAAGCTGGGAGTAGGCAAACTCGAGCCCATGTGGCTAGGCCCTTACATTGTAAAGAGAGTGTTGCAAAAAGGGGCGTATGAGCTAGTTGACTACGAAGGTAATCCTCTTGATAAGCCCCGCAATGGGCTGTACTTGAAAAATTACTATGCATGATTCATGCGCTTCGATTTGTACATGCGTGTGTGTGTGTGTGAGTTTTCATGTTTTCGGCTTGGTGTGAAAGCGTGATTGACCCTTATTGTGTCTTTTTTCTTCTTGTGCAGATGTCAGGTGCACCTTACATTGGTTTCGCTGATGGTGCCTGCCGCAACACTCGTAATTTGTCCTCTGCAGCGTGGGTGATCTACGATCCTCACGGTGAGTTGATAGATCTTCAAGGTGTGTGTTTAGGCTATACTACAAACAATGTTACTGAATATAGCACTGTTATTGAATTGTTAGCAGAGGCAATTAATCTTGGTATTCGTACATTGCTTGTTAACCTAGACTCTCAACTTGTCGTCCATCAGCTCAATGGGCGATATTCCGTTAGAGACCGTCACATTTTAAGGTTGTACTTACGTGTTAAATTGTTAGAAAGGAATTTTGACTTTATCACATATCAGCATATTCCAAGACGATTAAACACATTATCTGATGCATTGGCTAATCATGTATTAGATAGACATTTACGTAATTTATAATCAAAACATTATACAAGCAAGCACATAAAAGCACAATAATAAACCATAGGCATATGTATATATGTGTGTCGCAAAGTTTTGCACCACGTGCATTACATAGTCCAAAAAAATAATACATGTTCATCCTGATACATCCTCGGACAACATGTCCCTCAAAAAATATGCATGAAAGAAGCCTAGAAGTCTATTCGTGGTGGTGCTCATGATAGCACGTCACCGAGCGCACCAAGCGTCTCAGCAGACGATGGATGCGGGTCGGCACCCACACTGTGTGCCTCTGGTATGCAAAAGGCACGTCCGCCAATCTAGTGTAACCTGGAATCCCTTGGGTAAGTCCCTCGAGATTCTACACTAGCTCTTCCCCCACGGCACCCCTTGCCTGAGGATCAGCTGCAGGTTGGCCCCTCCGCGCTATAGGAGACAAGCCGACCGGTCACTCTGGGCCCACATCTGCATATACATACAACTGTCATCAGAACATGCATGTGTTGACAAAAAAAAAATGAAAATACATAAAACATCAAAAAGAAGAAGATCATACCTAGCCCCTCTTCCCACTCCTCTCCCTCCAGCAGTGGGAGGTCTGGATCCCCCATGAAATTGGTTCCCGCGTATGGCCAGCCCTCTACCACGATCAGCTGACGGCGAAGCCAAATGAAGAACTCGGGCCGCCAAGACATCTGCTGTCCCCCTCCTCCTCTGGGCATCAATGCTACCCAGCGAGCCATCCTAGGCTCTCGTGGCAATGCGTCCGCCACTACAGCTCCCTGGTACTGGAAGAGGGGTAATCGTTCCAAGAAGAACGACATCACAATCGAGCCATACCTGAACTGTTTCACTTCCCCGCGCTTACACTTGTAAGCTGCCTTTTGATATTTGTAGTCACCGCTGTAGCCCAGTAAAAAATGGTGGGGCTGAGGCATTCTGTCGCTTGTAACAAATGATTCTTGCTCGCCTCATGGGGCGCCTGTACCCCAGCTGCACGCGTGATGGTGAACAGTATCACCTTAAGAACCAAGTCATGGATGGTGGCGATATCCACCTTAGCACTGTTTTTTTCCCAAATTGTGCTTCTGGACACACTCGGGCCTTCACTTCACCTATTTTCTCTCCGGAAGGCTTGCTTCCGGTCAAAATAGGGCTCGCCCCTCTCCGTGATAGCCCAGTAATGAAGTACACATCAGATACATCCAGCTCTAAGGTTTGATCCCGTAATCGAAATACTTGGTCATCAACATCCAAAGCATCCACTATGAACTGTAATAGCTCCAATTGAGCTTGCAGATAAGAGGTGAGGAAGAACTTCTTGAGACCACAGTCTCTCAAAGCATTCATACATCCCTCATCCGCTATGGCCAAGGCATCTATGGCATCATGCTCCCGTTCTTTCCATTCCACCACCATTTTTGCTTGTTTCCTGCACCCACAAGGATGAATAAATCATTATTGGAACACTGGTAAGCTTACAAACCAGACAAATTTCCAAAATGATGAGAAAATTCAAGAAAAAAGTTTGGTCGCACCAATGGCGCGACACCTTTGGGCAAATCACCCCATTGGCGCGGACCCGTGCCGGATACCCGCGCCAATGGGGCGCAACCCTAAATTTTTAAAATTCCCCTTGTGGAGGTTCCATCAGGGAACAAAATGCATAAAAAGAGTATGAAAATGGAGCTAAGGGAAGCGCCTCTTACCTGGAACTGGTGGAATCTCAAATGGTTGCACAGATTGGCAGTAATCACTGCTCGAAGTTCACTCCCCGAATGGACCACTACTACTATGCAAAAGGTAAAAAGTAAAAGTAATTCTATTTTTTACATTTTCACCATATTTATAGACTTTTTGACTTGTAATTAGGTTTAAAAAGTTGTTTTTTGAATATTTTAATATATTTTTGGTCGAAAATGGATTTTACGCTTGCTTTTGGTGCCATGACAGGTCTTTTTGCAACTTCGATGGTGAAACGAGTTGTATTTTATACTTTTTCGAACTCGGTAAATACACGAAAAAGTCACTGTGGAGTCATCTTTCAGCTCTTTTCTGACTCGCTAAAAATGAAAAGATCGCCGAGTTACCCCTCTTGAGTCATTAAACATAAATAAGAGGCGGTCGTCTTTAAACCCTTTTCCGACCGTGTAAAAACGAAAAGATCGTCGGACCCTTGTCGTTTCAGGTTCGTTAATGGTTACAAAACGACATGATGTTGATTGCTTTTTTACTTTTTCAGGTTAATGTCACTATAAATGAAAAGTACTCCTCGATCGTAATGGTCGGGTGGTTCTTTCGAGCATTGTTTTATACTTTTTCGGGCTCGGGAGACACAACTTTACGAAAAAGGACCCCCCTAGAGTTTTATTTTCTGTTGTCTTTTCAGACTCTCTAAACAGGAAAAGACACCGAGTTATTTCTTTGTCAGACTCGTTAAAAGTTAATGACATCGGATTCCGTCGTAATGACACCCCACAAGCATATGCTATCCCCATCAAGCTTGTTAAAAATAATTGGGGTACTCGCCAGAAATGGTGGGGAAAATGGACCCATAATTATTGTCGTGTCGGTAGTATGTCGCTCTTGAACATGGGACTAGTCTGCATTCGTGTCTGGGTGGGGACATCTCATCTTGTTTGACACTTGCCTCCGTGGGTTTGGGTTATCCTATTTGACCTCTCATCTGCTCGTTGCCTTGTCACCATGACCTCTCCTCATTTGATGTCAAATACTGCCAAGTCCACTGTCATGCCACCGATATGTTCAAGAGAAGTTGACCTCTGCAGCATTACAACCTCCTCTGATACCTCACATAATTTTGATTCACCACAACATTCTTCCTCTGTCTTGTGTCAATGATGTGGGAAACACTATGGCCCACCTTTGATCAAGGTCACTTCCTGTCGACTTCAGCTCATTATCCAGGAAGCTAATCTAGAGACTCCCTTCCGGTGTCTTGGAGCCTGCATGCCTCAATGGCAGGTTCTTCGTGTTTGACGAGAGGTTTTCATCATTGGCCTCTGATCGAATGATTCTATAGGTGTTCGACACTAGCTCATTGATTCGCACGCAGTAGATTGTACCTATAGTACCTTGAGGACCATCGTCATTATTGGTGGTACCTCTCGCATCTGTTAACAGCTTTCACTATTGGCTGGTAATCAGACGATGTTCATGCATGTTCAACTTCAACTCATGTATTCACATGCTTGGACTTGTACTCTGTTCAGGTCGAGATGGAGCGCAAGACCCTGGATTTTGTCTGTTGGAATCTAGGCTGCGATTTGTGGATTATTATGATCATTACATGACTCATTCACTGGATGGCTGCGACCATGCCTAAGTCTATTTATCGATCCTCTCTGGATGGCTGCATCCATGCCTTGGATCTAGATTATTATGCACTCTGTTATGGATGGCTGCGCCCATACCACATATATCATGTACTTGGGATATCAGTTGTACTTCTTTTAACAGGTTCTCCGACGGTCTTGTTTTCAGTCACGCATGTTCTTGTAAAGCATTTCACTCCTCTCTCTCTCGGGCCTCATGCTTTAGGGGGCATCTGTTACATAGAAATTTGTCACTGTTTGTCACCGTCCTTGTTACCCCTCGCCCGCACAATGGAGGACTCATTCCGGGACCTGTGAGAAGTGACATGACCTGAAACCACTTGCATCATATTCCTCTAAGTATGAGCTTTATATGCCTTGAAGACATCTCCTACAAAATACCCATGAAAATAGCTCTTTTTGCATTAGCACGGGTCCACAGTTCACTGCCTGTGCCAATGAGGGAAATCCTCTAAAAAGGGCGCGCCATTGGCGCTCTGTCTTAGAGTCGCACTCGTACCAACCGAATTGAGTAAAGTTTTTAACCAACAAGCTCCCGAAGGTTCTCTTCAACCCATTCACCAACTGAATCTATGTTTAGCTAGGATGGTTTGGCTTCGAATCTCCATAGAAGGGAAGTGGTTTGCCACCTTTCATGGAAGTTTCTAAGTGATAAAGCCAATCCCATGAATAATGTGGTTGATTCTATCTCTTTCCTCTCTATCTATAAAAGCTTGTCTCTATGCCTCGAGCAAGCTAGTAGTAGTTCTAGTTTCAGCATAGTGATAGAGAGCTTGACGCTGCAAGAGCCTTCTTTGCACCCATAAGGCCAAATCTAAGTAAGGAGATTCTTGTCACCCAAAGAGAGAGAGGCTTGTTCCTCATCCAAACAAGCTTTGCAAGACTTGTGTAGCTGACTACCCAGCCAAAGGAGGATTTGACGTCAGAACAATGGTTGTATTCTTCTTTGTTATTTATTTATAATAGATGACTATAATTATGGTTCCACTCTCATTGTCTTATGTTTGATGTTGAGTTATATCTTTTATGACTGATATATAATTGCATCTATTAGATTTTATGCTTGTATTTGTGTCATTCTTTGCATGTGCAGGTGTCCAATCACGGAGATCATGGGGATTGTGACCGGCCGAGGCAAAGGAACGAGGGCGACATGTCTTCTACGAACACTAGCATTGGAATCCAAGTAGGTTCTCACCATCCACTTTTTATTTGCAATTAGGAACTTGCGTGATAGCATTGTGTGATTGTTGCTAGACCCGGTCTGGGCTAGTAGGGATCGTCTCTATCCACAGAGAGGATTTACCTCCACAACAGGGTTGTTTTGGGTTTCTCTTACTATGTCCTGTAATGGTGATACATTGGGAGGTGGATTCTGAATCAAATTTTCAATCATATCATCTTCATCTTGCCGTTTTCTCCCCATGGCGATTTCTAATGCACAAAGTGGTGTAGAATAAACTTCATCCTCATCTTCCTCCTTTAACCAGAGAGGAAGATCATGTTCTAGCAAGGGTTGGGCAGGAGGATATAGGATTAATTGCTTGGACATGTGCCCATTATTTATGGTCATGTTCCCAACCCGACAGCTGCTGTAGGCATCGGCTGTAGCCAACCAAGGTCTTCCCAGAATGAGAGGATACCCAGTGAGCTTTAACTTTGGCTAGAGAAGTAAGAAATTAGCAGGGTACTCCCAAGAACCAATGGAGACCATCACATCTTCCACAATCCCCTTAGGGGTCACTGTGGAGTGGTCTGCTAGCTGTAGCACTGTCGTGCTCTTCCTCAAGGAGCCCTGGAGGTTAAGTTTGAGCATTGTGTCCTTCGTCATCACATTAATGGCAGCTCTGAGATCAATCAACGTATGTGGGATCATTGTGCCATTGATGTGGACATCAACTACTAGGCTTCCAAGGTCCAAATATTTTGGACAGATTACCTGCCCCAACATCAGGTCGGAAAGTTGTCCTATGACATTGATGGTTGGGGAATCTCTCTTGTACCTTCCTGGATGCCTAAAGAACTTCTCTTTGATCAACCTATTTGTAGATAGGAACATTGTTTATGGCTTGGAGAAGTGGTATCTTTACACATAAATGTTTCAATTATCCCATGAGTTCAATCTCTTCTGGGGTAGGCTAGACTATCACGGATAGTCTCTCAAGAAAGGTTGGATTTGCTTTAGGTTTGATTTCCTCTTTATCTTAATCAACCTCCCTAGGTGGAGGCTGGCTATCTGGGAGGACTTTCCCAGATCTCAAGTTAATTTCTTGAATCTCCACAACATAAGTTGGGCATGATGGTTCCCCACTATACACTTGCTGAGCCTATCTGTTGTTCGGGTTTGGATTTGGCTGGGCAGGCATTTGGAGTTTCTTTGGTGGAGCAGAAGGTAATGGTTGTGGTTGGGCAGGTGGTGGAGGAAAAAGAGCAGGAAGAGGGTTGTATTGGGGCCTCCACCCCTGATGAGATTCATTCCATTGAGGTTGTGGCTGAGCATAGGATTGAAATGAATGGGTGGCTAGTTGGGCATGATATTGAGATGTGAAGGACCAAGGAGGAGGCGTGGACCAAGAAGGATGAGCAGGAGGGCCCCAAGAAGGTATGGAGCTGACTTGGTTGGGGTTGTAGTATGCCTGATATGTCCCTTGCATCCCTTGCTAGTATGGTCTAGGTCCATGCAGCCTTATTTGGTTTATGTAATAGAGTTGTTCAATGAATCCCTTAGCCCCATGATATACAGTTTTAAGTCCGGGCAAGGAAGGCCACTTATCTGTAGAATGATTTTCCTCACAGACTGAACAAATATCTATAGAGTTCAATGGGCATTCATTCCTAGGATGCCTCTTAGTGCATCTAGGGCAAAAAATGGCCAAAGCCCTCTCTGCTTCCTCTTGTTTTCATTTGATATGTAAGGTATCCATTTGCATGGCAAGAGTCTGCAACATCTCACTCTTGAAGTCTTCCAGCATGTTTCCAATTTCTCCTTTAAGGGATGAGTTGGAGGAAGAGGTACTAGCTATGGGTTGACTCCCCCTACCTTTCTTTCTGGCTGCTCTAGAATGGTTTCTAAAATAGTCTTTATGTCCTCATAGGATAGTTGGTAGATGTCTCCCCCGGCCAGTAGATGGAGGGTGTCTAAAAGGTCTTCTCGAATTCCCCCGAGCAAGACCAACTTCAGAGACTCAGGGTCAAGTGTACACCCAACCCTTTTGTAACTGAGCTGGAACCTCTCTTCATAGTCTTCCAGGGACTCATCACTTCCTATGGGCATTCAGAAGATTTATTCTTTAGTATCTTTTGACCTACAATAATCTCGATACTTGTTGTTAAAGGCTTGCTGCATCTGAGCCCAAGTTGTGATGCTATTGCCAGGTAATCCCATGAGCCAGTGCAGTGCTGCATCCTTGAGAGAAGAAGGGAACAGTTTCAACTTTTACTCATCTTCTTCATAGTCATAAGTTCGACAGATGACAACAAAATCGAACAAGAAGATGTCAGGATCTTCCGTAGTTAGACTATGGAAATGAGGTAGGGTGGAAGGGCTTATATTCTTCATTTTGGTGTCCCCATTGGTCTCTCGAATGGGAAAGGTAACATCGATTCTCTCTCCATTCCCCCTAGCATTTCTATTTTCAGCCGTTGGCTCTAAAGGAATGTTTTTTTCTTCTTCTTCCCCTATAGGTTCTTCAAATATGTCTGGCTTTTCACCTAAGGGTTCTTCTCGATTGCAGCCACTGAAGAAGAGAGAAGGTTGGTTGTGTGAAGCAATGGGGATGTTGGGCAAAATTTTTCCTGAGTTATCTCTATTCCTACGAGGCATGAAAGGAAATCTTTTTGGTTGGTTTATGTTTCTTTTTCCCCACACTGACGGTAACTACAGAAACTGAAATTGATTGAACAAAACAAATTGCAACTAACTGAAATGAACTTGCTGAAATGAAATTTGCAGAATTGAAAAGGAAAGAAAGGAAATGCAGAACTGAAGCAAAAGGAATGACTAGTCTACTTTTGCCGAAATAAACTATTAGCAGAATGTTACAATAGGAAATAGAAGAAAGAAGTAATCACAAAATACTCTAATGCTTCCCGAAAACGGTGCCAAAAAGTGGTGAGCACCAGTATTGCAACAATAATACTGCAACTCCTGGGCTGCCTACTTTACTCTTATCAACCCGATAGTTCGTAACAAACTTGGAAGCGTTAGTGCTGTATGCACAAGTACTAGTTCTCACTTTAGGTTGTCACTTGGTTAGACGGGAAAATATCACTAGGAGATCAAGCCAATTTCTATGGATTCCAGAAGAAGCTCTATATGTGCTTAAAGGAAAGAAAGATTGCTCTACAGATGCTATTCTAACTGCAGAAAGGAGAAAGACTGAAATGTAAAGCAAAGCTAGTAAACCCTAATTAACCAACTAATTCTACTTTTGCATAAAGGATTATCAAAACCATGAAAGGAATTCCATTACCTACTCAAGGAAGTAAACTACATCTAACTATGCTATTTCTGGAAGTAAATAAGCAAAAAACATATTTTTGGATTTTTATGTATTTTTATGTGAATTTGACATGCATGTAATTTATTGTGTGTGAGTGTGGCAACAGATAGGTGGCGTTGAATGGAGGTTTTGGGACTTGAGAGGATGTATGATGGTGTGTATGTGTCCTAGGAGGTCTCAGCTAGCCTTCTGGAGGCTTTTCCCACACTCGGCCTTCAAAAGAAAGCCTACAAGAAAATCTAAAGGAGGACACAAGAAATCTACAGGAGGAAAACAGGGAAACTACAGGAGGCCTATAGGAGGAGGCCGAGAGAAGTTTTCACTGTTTTGAGGGTGTGAGAGTGGGTGAAAAAGGTGTATGAAGGTGGGAATGAGGTGTTAGGGCACCTAAGGTCTACCATGAATCACCGGGAGAGAGAAAGATGATTGGTTTTGCTCAAGGAGAGAGGAAGAAGTTCTATGGAAAAATGTAGGAAACTAGGGCAGAATTGAGGTGAGATTTGGGAGACCTATAGGGCATGGATCAGATGGAGGGTGTGATTGCTAATAAAATAGCCTATTGCTGGAAGAGATCTGCTGTATAAAAACTGGTAGTCAACCAAGGAAATAAAGCAATAAGTGAAATGAATGCATTTAGGAAAAACAGAGTTTTGCATAAAAATGGTCTAAACTATGATCTATGAAAGGAAATTCTGAGAAATGCTATAGGAAAGGAAAGCATGAAAGAAGCTATTGCAAATCAGGAAGTGAGCATGATGAAGAATATCTAAAGCAAAGCAACGTTGGAATATTAAAAGGCTGCAAACACTAGAAGTCCTATGAAGGAGGAAAATCTATGTTTTTGGGGCAGCAAGAGAGTCTTTGCCTCAAATCATGGTCCCGGAGGGAGGAAGAGAGGCCAAGGCACTATTTCTGTCCTTTTGAATCTTCTCTTTATCACTGCTTAACGTGCTATAGAAATAAAAAATGGAAACAAACTACGAAATCGTCAAAATCAACCTATTCTTAACCATAAGAGAAATACATCTAACAACAAACTAATATGCAAACTGAAACAAGGCATACAAATAAAAGTCAAGAGGAGATTGGGTACTTGGATTGGGCCCCAACCCAAGAGCTTCAGCCCTCTGAGGTAACTCAGTGCTAGCTCAAAAAAGGTTCCATCTTTATTTTCAAAACAATAGCAAGATTACATGAAACTATCACAAAAATGATAAGCTCGAAATTTGAGCAGAGTTTACATAAGCAAAAAATGAGACCCTACTGAGGCCCTAGGCCTCTCTACTTAAACAAATGAAGCTACCAACAGCTTCCTTAAAATCAGGGAGGCTTGGCTCCCAAAACTCAAGATAATCATAAGTCATCCTCCACTTGCTCAGCTTCCTTCTAGTGCATGGTTCGGCTGCTTGTACTCCGCGCTAAATGAAGGGGAATTCGAAGTGAGGATTAATAAATGAGGGGGATTCCCTCCTATAACTCCTCTCCTCTCTCCACTTCGAGTTATTACTGCCATTTTTCCACTGGATCCTTGACTTTGACCTCGAAATCCATCAATAATCTGCGTTAAATACATGTTAGACCACATGGCACAATAATTAACTCAAATCACTCTATAAGCATAAATATAATCATAAAATCATACAATAAGCTAAGAGAGTGGTTGCTTTGACTAGGTTAGGAGGTGAAATGAGCCCATATAATTACCCATTTATGAGGCTCATCAATTATGATGAAGATGAATTGAACTTTGATGGTCAAGAGTTTATGTGATATGGGAGATAGCACCTTCTTCCATGAACTCCCTGAAGAAGTCCTTGCTTGTGACAAACCAAGCCTTGATAATGAAAACCCTTTTTGTGATGTGCTTTACAATGTAACATTCTTTAATTAAATTGAGAACGAATATTTTGTTCCTGATTTTGGAGACACTTCTTTATTTATATCAATTGAAATGTGAAACATTCAAGTCTGAAACGTGTGATGCATTGATTCCCCCCTTTGGTTTGGGAGGCAAAGTATGACCAAGACCGCATCGATACCTCCCTTGACATGAGCCTTAAGCTCATTACGCATGAGTTTTTTTAATCTTCTAGGATGGTATGTGAATGTAAACACACACTAGTTAGTTGCCACATTATGCTATGTGACCAATAGTACTTTTGGCTTCTTGCTAAGCCAATTTCATTTTCACTTTCACACGCCTGTTGGTTGGCATGGTGGTCATCCTTTCCTGATTTTCTTCCAGCAAGCTACTTTCATCTTGGATGTAAGATCCAATATGAATTTTGTTGCGGCCTCAGATTTCTGTTGCCGAAACATGGGGGATAACCACCCGGTCCAGACCTTAAGACAACTCCTTTTCCATTTAAAGTGGTGGCTCCGACTAGGGATAATGGGACCAGTTTCCCAGTGTGGGTTTTAAGATGAGAGTGGGTGGTTCATGAGTGATTGCAATAGAATAATGATAATCTAAATGACCTATTCTATTATGCAAATATCTAACTAACTTATTCTAATATAAACCCGAGTATTTCTGTGTGATATGTGATCTACAAAGATATCTGGTTGACATGTGATAATAAAGATTAATCATGCATAAAACAGAGATGATAACATATAAAGATAATTTCTTTGACTAAATAGTTATTCAAAGAAATTCTATAAATTATATCGCATATATGATGATTTATATATGAAAGTAGACAATTTCAACTAGGCATCATACAATAGTGCAATTGATCCTTGACAGAAAGAATGTATCTCATACTTAGCTCATGAAAATAAAGTGTTGTCACTAATTAAACAGAAACATAATCAATAATAAAAGATAAAAGTACCATATGTGTGAATTTCTTCTCATTTGACTAATGACATGGATCAACTCCTTTCTTCAGATCAAATTATTTCCCAAGTATACAATAGTGCATCAACAAAGGAAAGTAGTCTGATATTTAAAAGAAACGATCATGTTCCATAATTTCACCAAAGCATTCACAAACTTACGATAGTGCATTCTTTGCAAATGTTTTTGATAAAATTTTGGACCCTTCTCTAAATGAAAGAGAAGGGTATAAATATTATTCTAACTAATGTGAAAAAATAGATTATACAAAAATTTGAGGAGGTTTCAAACAACCTTCCTCCTAACTAGTTAACTAAATCTAAAAATAAACAGTGGCTTGATGAGCAGAGGCTAAGATGATGTCTTGTTGTCTGCTAGCTTGTCCTTCAAATCGCATATGTCGGCCATCGGTTTGACTTGAGGAGGTGCCCCAAAATGTGTTCTGACTTGTCCTGTGAAGATCACATCGGTGAGAGGTGGAAACATCCTCTAATTCGAATGAAGTGAGCAGTTAAGGGTCGCGATTTGGCTATGCAGCATGACGCGGTATTGCCAATATGAATCCCAGTCGGTCTTTTCCAATTTTTCGATTGCTTCCTATTGGTGTCCAAGTATGAACGATTTATTCACCCTATTCTGACATTAATTTATCAATCTGGGTGCGTATCCTTTCAAGGCAACGCGCAAGGTATATGCAGGGGCAAAGCGCAATCCGTTCTGACCAAGGGTTCACAGTTAAGATTCAAAGCATGGCTGTAAGATTAAATTAACTACAGAATTCCCAAAATAATCATAAACAGTAAAGAACTATAACAACAAGCATAAACTAAGAAATAACACACACACACAAAGACGCAGCACCTGATCAGAAGAGCGGGCCCAACTCTCTGATCAGGGCTGCGTTAGTCACGGAGAAGATTGGAACAAAAAAATAGGTGATACTTTATTAATTTGTAACAGGTGATTACAATATCGATGGGAGAACCCCCATTTACAGGAACAATCTCTCTTTTATACACAGCATGGGAGAATAACATGTCTCCCTGAAACAAGGTAACCGCATATGCAGAAATATACATCAGTTGGAACGGCACCAACACCAGATAACCGAGATAGCAAAAAGGCCCAAGAATAGTTTCAGGGGATCGTGACTCTAGCTGCACGGCCTCCTTAGGGTTGGTCGTTACCAGATCTATTGCGAAATGCTGAAGCGAGGGTTCCTGTTCTCCAAGCTGCGGTCAAACATTCAATTCAGTGCTGCGAATAGATAAGACTCCGTGAATTTACTTCATTAATTAAAATATTCCAATCGGACAAGTCAGGGGTATTTACCTTATAAGTTTAGCATGGCAACATGGGTAAATAAGTACAAAAAGGGTTAAAAAGGATGATGAAAATGGACAGAAAGATAGCCAGATTCGGTGCCCAACATCTCCCCCCAACTAGTCTTCTGCATGTCCTCATGTAGTCCACCGCCTCCGCAGGTTTGGATTCTGCAGATTGTAAGTTTCATGAAGCTGGGCGAGATCATATTCGAAGGCCATCTCTGTTCCTAGAACTTTAAACCCATCCGAAAGGAGAACTTCCTTCCACCAATCTGTTGGAACATCATACGCTGGAGTGTAAATTTCCGCAGGCAACCAAATAATAGGAAACTGAAACCGAATCCCCATCCACTAGACCCCACATGTTTGAACACATGCCACATATCTGGGTACTCTGGTGAGCACTCGTGCAAAATTTGGTGCCCCAAAAGGTTCCCTATTCCAGACAGCTATAGGTGACATCATCCACCTCTTCTGACAGCAATCAAGGGCCTCATTTTGAAAAGTAGTTAACTGTTTGACACAAAGATCAAGGAACCATCTTTGTGTCCTCAACATCCTATCTCTATTCCCCTTGATTCCAAAAAAGGCATTGTGCTTAGTGAACATTGTGATTGATCTCTCATGTTCTCCTCTTACTATAAATGGATTTGTAACTTGATTGGATTCAAAAGTGTTAAAAGCCTTCTGCCAATGGATCTGATTGAAAGCGTAAGAGGTGAGGGCTCTTAAATGAATGTCCCCTACATACGGAACCGGGTTGAAATCTCTATCCAAACGCAGTAGATACCCATGTAGGTAAAACTCACACATCAAGTGTTGAGTTGGCACATCATGATTCCTCATTATTTGGAGGAATTGTACACCATCTTCTATCTCATAACTAATCTCGTTTTTTATGCTTTCCATGCAGAATAAAAGAAAACGTTCGTGCAAGAATAGAGAATAACAAGAAGCAGGGGGACGACATGCCATCACCTCTTGCACCAGATTGAACATCTGCTCTTTATCGGCCTTTAGTTCTGCCACTTGCTTTTCCAGCTGCTCCATCTTGAGTTGCTGCTTCGCGTGCCTTAATCTCATAATATCTATGCACTCCACATATCCAAAGATGGTTGTGGAGGCTCTTTCCTAAGTTCTCCTGATCTCATTTTTATACTGGGCTATAGTATATTTCCAAGTCTGTACCTCGGCCATTAAGGCATACTCCTAGTCTTCAAACAATCTTTCAACCAGGTCTGTTTGAGTGGTAGCCGAGGTTGTGACTATTTGGTCCACCTGAGTTCTTGCTTCGACCCCTATGGCCTTGGACTTCTTAGCTTGTCACTTGTATTTCTTTATCTGTTTCTGCATTTTGTGCACCTACTTTCACAATTTCTTGACCTCCATTTTGAGCCACATTGTCTCCTTAAACTGTAGCTGATATCTTTGTTTGACTAGGAGTCTTCACTGTTCGCACAGCTCTACCCATTTCTGCTTCACTTGTACTTCCTCTGTTTCGGCAGCTGGAGGTAAATCCCCCGGGACAACTTCTGCTGTGTCGACTGTTGGGATTTCCTCCACTGCCTGCTTTTCTTCCATTATTTCACGCTTCACTCCCTTCTCGCCTGGTTGTTCCATTGGCTCAATCATCGGGACCGCTTCGCTTGGTCCCACCTCTTTGCCAATGACTATTTCTTCTTCACACGCACTTTCCACGATCGAAAATGCCCTAGCGAGATGCTCTCCTTCTATGTGCCTGTTGGAGTCCCTTCTGGTTCCCTAGCCTTAGGAACCTCTATCTCTTCTCTCCTCTCAGGCTTCGAAGTGCCTGTAGCTTGAGTAACAACCACCCGCATGGTTGTGGCCTCTGTGCTAAATTCGAAGCCATAGGAATGGAGAAATTTTCTTCTTCTTTCCGTCGAGGGGAACGGGTTACCCTCCCTCCTCTTGGAATAGAGGAGAAGAAGGAGAACTGGAACGAATCCTCAACATTTGGTCCCGAAGTTGACGCTGGTTCTTGTGGGTCAGCATCGACCTCACACCCCAGTTCTCCCAGTGCTTCCACCATGGGTCCCTTGGTTTCCTCAGCTTCGAGCCCTTCTTGTCCTTGTTCCTCTTCTTCCATGGGTTCTCTGGTTGGAGTGGTCATGACCTCTTCTTCAATCGGATTATCCTCCTCCATCAGCTCCATGGTGGCAGGAGATCCCTGTGGGATACCCTCGGTCGCAATATCGACCAAGTCGTCCACTCTTGCCTGTTGTGGGTCTGCCTCCATGGTCATCATGCTACCAACTTGCTCTGCTAGTTCCACGGGCAGGGCTGGTTCTTGTGGGACAACCTCGGCCGTGGTACTAGTAGGCATCTCTGTGTCAACCTCCGTATCTTCCATTGACTCCACAGTTTCGGCTTGCTCTTGGGGAGCCATCTCTTCTTCAAGTTCTTCAGTTTCCATCTCCATCTCTTTCGGCTCCTCCTGGTCAACATACTCGTCATCTTCTGCATCTTCCTCCATGGCTTCAGGTTCATCTGCCCTGGCAACCACAACAACTGCTATTTCTTCCTCTGTGGAATCCTGAAACAGTTCCCACGGAATCGAGACCCGTTTTATGGCATTCATTACTAACAGCTGAACCAACCCATGGTGAGTGATGACCGCCAATACCTGTCGCAACCCCTAAGATGAATGTGCCATTAAGTGAAGGCTTCTTAATATAAAATAGGGCACATTCATTAAAAAATCCTCTACCTGTGGAAATTGCAGGTGAGCTAGTATGCGGAGATGGTATTTGAAGATGGTGGAGTATCTTCCTTCGCAAGTCATATATTTTATGATGAACTCTGCGACTCCTCCCCATGGATGTGGTAGCGAAGTTCTGTCATATCCCCGACCCTTCTACGTGATACTTTCTCCTGCTTGTAGAAAGGCCTCAGGGAATTCTGGAAGAGCAGTCCTCCTCAAAAACCATTGCTGCTCAACTTGAGGGAGCCCACTGACTTTCGCAATGGTTTCCTCTATTACAGGGATCTCAATTCCGCGGACCTGAGAGCCTCCTTCTCCCATGTTCAATGAAAATTCCATCGTGATTTCTTCATTCAACCCTCTCAGCTTGTCGAAATAAACATCCCAGCCTGCGTTCTCAAACACTTGCCACACCTCTTGATTACTCCAAGCTCTCATTGTATCCTCAGGTTCATGTCGCACAGATCGGCCACCCATTGCTGCAGAGGCAGAATCAGCACGACGACTGCAGTTGGCTAGTAGGGGAGAGTGACAGGGCTCCAAACCATTGGCAACTGAAATAACGTCATGGCCGCTTTTGGGGACAATGGATGAAACAGTACTGGTACGCTTGAAAATGATGACAGATTATGGTGGTACTATTAGATATTTCAGGAATTTAATGCAGCGTGTTGGAAGGGTGACTGATATGACTCTGCACGTACGAATATGCATTCCAACACATAAAGGTATGATTACAGAGTGTTGAAATCATTAGATTCTGTTAGGTGAGAATCGTGTGTCATGAATACTTTTTCGAGGTACGTCGTCATTTATTATGACAGTTCCCCCCCCCAACTTAATGACGGTCATCCTCGGCACGCTTTAATATCCTTTTTGGAATATTTAATTAAATCCATAAAATCGACGGAGACATACCTACAGACCTACCTGTTACAGGGAAAAGTGTCTACTCAGAACTGCTTATCCCACTAAGGTGTGATAGCTGCCTTAGAAACAAACAAAGTAAAGATACTTTCGTTTTTCCTTTATGAAATATAGATAGAGAAGAACAAAGAAGACCAACCTCTGTCTTGTGCTAATCTCTTGATTCGATTCCTCTCTTTCTTGATAGTCTTTCGCTACTTGTTCCCTTGCACGCCCAGCTTCACAAAGTACCTGTAAGATCACAGTAGCATAGCACTATACAAGAACATGGATCTATAATCATAAACAATCTAGGATCAGATGTAAATTGACCATACAAATGCAACAAACATAAATTACATAAGAGTATGGAGGAAAACTTGAATAGCTTTTATTGATAAACAAGAAAGAGCCAAGGGGAGTTACAACCAGTTGTTCTGACCCAGCATCATCCTCTCAGCAAGGAAGCGCCTCTTCACCTCATACAAAGCTTAGATCACCCAACAATCTGATGTTTGACTCAAGAAACCAACAGCAATTCCTTACAATATGCAAAATTCCAGCCTCTGGATCTCTGGGATGAGGGATCCATATATAGATATCTGTAAGGGAGATGAGTCAGCTTGTTATTTGATTAGTGTCTTCCCTCTGATAGTTCTTGCTTCCAGTTGGAGATTGATGATCTCTTACTCATCCTTGGTCGAATTCAGAGAGGCAAGTGTCACAGGAGAAGTTTCTGGAAGCTTCCATTGCCTCTCCACCTCGCGGAATGACACTGCCATTTGTCATTTCTCGCCCATCGCACCCCATAGAAGGGCCTTTTGAAATGTAACGCACCCACACAGTGTATTTAGGTGAGATGCAACACACTTGGCCTGTGGAGCAGCTGAAATGATCCTGTTTTGACCAATTCTGAGCAGTTTTTCATGGAGAACTTCTGGGAGAAGCTGTAATCAGTTGACCTTGTTCCTTTAGGGGTTAGAACAACACTTTTAGGGACTTAGGAGCCCTTGGTTTATGGACATTTCATGCTTGGGGTTGTAGTGCCCAAAAACGTCTATAACAGTTGCCCCCTAAAGCATGAGGTCGTTAATCTTTTGATGTCGGGCGAAATGCTTTATGATGAGGATCGGAAGTTCTTTCAAGCTGGGAGGAGACCTGTAATAAGATACAATACAATACATTATCTTCATAATATTTTCATGATCTAGCTGAGGCGGGCATTCCCATGCTAAGCTTTATAAATTCATTTTCATGTACATAGGATAGACAATTGTCTGAGTGTATACTGATGATTCTGATAGAGCCATCATCCCTTTGATTGGATGATTATCTGTGCAGCAATGATGTACATTTGATGTCTTTATTTCCCTGAATATATATCGCAGCCCGGATGGATGAAACTAGATCCGGGGTCTTCAATCTTGTTCGCTCTTCACTCAAAGTACAAGTCTATCCATGTGAGAGATGTTCTGGAGTCGAACATGGAAAGTCATTGCCTGATTACCAGCCAATGATGTAAGCTGTTAACAGGCGCAAGAGGAATCACCGATAATGATAATGACCCTCAAGGTACTGCAGTACAATTCACGTGGTGTGAATAAAGGAATTGGCATCAAACACCACACAAAATCTTTCGGTCGAAGGCCATTAATATAAACCTGTCACCAGAAGTGAGAAACTTGCCATTGAGGCATGCAAGCTTCAAAGTACTGAATGGGGTGTTCCTAGATCGACTTCTTGGATAATGAGCTGATGTCGACAAGAAGCGATCCGTCACAGGAGGGCCTTAATGAATCCCACATCAATGACACGGAACTGAGTAAATGATTTTAATGGAGGTGAAAACGATATGGTGATATAAGGTTCAGGGTGGCGGTCATGAAAGTGTAGGTTTTAACCCTGTACAGAAATTACCTGCATACGAATTCTTAAACAAAGAAAATAAACAATGCGAGAGCATAACCCATAAAACACATATGCACAGAGATTTTTTTTTGGATCCCAAAACCGGGACTACCAGCTTGATTTTTCATTATATTCCTTTCAATGTTACAATACATATTTAGACATGCCAAAGCATCCAATACCATGGACCGAAAACCATCGCGTCCAAAAAATATGTGCGAAAATCATGCACAAAACCATAGGTGGGTCCGCCCAACCTAACATATGGTCCAAAACCAAAATTTTCCGGGGCGCTGCCCCGGACCCCATAAAGTGGGGTTACGAGTGCCCTTCAAACCCCCTATTAACTACGTGGAAAGAATATAACACAACCCAACAATCTCCCACTTATTGTTTTCTTTCCACAGGGCGCCATAGGAGAGCTTAGTCATTTTTTCAGCCCTGAGATTCCCATTGCTTCTCTACACCAAGAGAACTTCTCAGAGCTCACAGATTTTGTCAATGCATCTGCAGTATTCTTCAAAGTGTCCACCTTTACCAGCAACACCTTTCTGTCTTCTATCATATCCCTCACAAAGTGATATTGAACATCAATGTGCTTTGTCTTTGAATGATAAGCAGGGTTCTTTGCCAAGAAAATTGCACTTTGGCTGTCACAGTCTATTCTTATAGCTCCCTGTACTAACCCCATACTTGAACACAATCTCTGCAACCAAACTGATTCCTTGCTTGCATGAGTGGCTGCCATGTATTCTGCCTCTGTAGTTGATAGTGCCACTACAGATTGTTTCTTACTCATCCAACTGACTGCACCTCCAAATAGGTTAAACACATATCCACTTGTAGATCTTCTCTGATCCAGATCTCCAACCCAGTCTGCATCAACAAAGCCATGAATATCCAACACTCTGTCCAATCCTGGTCTTCCTTGGTAGCACAAACCATAATCACTAGTGCCATGCAAATACCTGAAAACCGGCTTCACTGCTGTCCAGTGCTCCTTCCCAGGTTTTGACATAAACCCGCTCAATACTCCCACTGCATGTGCAATGTCTGGTCTAGTACAGACCATTGCATACATCAGGCTACCCACTGCACTTGCATATGGAACACGGGACATGTCCTCTTCCTCTTCTTGTGTCTTGGGACACTGTTCAGCAGATAACCTCACACCTACAGGAATAGGAACCTTCACCGGTTTACTATCCTGCATATTAAACCTCTGGAGTATTTTCTCGACATACTTCCTCTGGTTTAACCAGAGCTTCCTCTTTGACTGATCTCTTTTAATTTCCATGCCCAAAATATAGTTTGCAGCACCAAGATCTTTCATGTCGAATTTGGAGGACAATTGGGTCTTCAAATCCTGGATAATTTCTTTGTCATTTCCAACCAGCAACATATCATCCACATACAAGACCAGATAAATAATACGGTCACCAATTAATTTAAAATACACACAATGATCTGCTTTGCTTCTGGTGAAGCCAAGTCCCCGTATAAATGTATCAAATTTCTGATACTACATCCTTGGTGATTGTTTTAACCCATACAGAGACTTCTTTAACTTGCATACTAGTTCTTTCTTACCCTTCACCGCAAAGCCTTCAGGTTGCTTCATGTAGATTTCCTCTTCCAAATCCCCGTGAAAAAATGTTGTCTTCACATCCATCTGTTCTACCTCAAAATCAAAAGTAGCAGCAACAGATAAAAGTAATCTAATAGAAGTTACCTTGGCAACAGGAGAAAAAATATCACCAAAATCAATTCCCGGCACCTGGGAATAACCTTTTGCTACCAACCGAGCTTTGTATTTCTCCACCTTTCCTTCTGCATTTGTCTTCTTCTTGAACACCCATTTGCTGCCATTGGGTTCCTTCCAGCTGGCAACTCCACCAGATCCCAAGCCTCATTTTTGTGTAAAGATGCCATTTCATCGACCATGGCCTCTTTCCAGAGTTTTCCATCCTCTAAATCCACTGCTTCCTTCACAGTTCTGGGATCATTATCAGTAACAGACAAAGCAAAATTTGAACTGAAAGCAGATGGACTATACCTTTTTGGCTGCCTTCTTTCTCGAACTGATCTTCTCACAGCCGGAGTTTGTGGCTCTTCATCTTCTGATTCCTCCTCTGCTGCAGAGTTTGATTCTTCCTCCTTTGGCTCAAACTCTATCTTCTTAGGTTCCTTTGGTTGGACTTCATGTTGAATAACATCTTTTACCTCTCTGAACAACACATCTCGGCTATACACAACCTTCCGTGTGACTGGGTTCCAAATCTTATAACCCTTTAAACCATCCTTATACCCAATAAAGATGCACTTTTCAGATTTACTATCCAACTTGGTTCGTTTCTCCTTTGGAACATGTACATATGCATCACATCCAAATACCCTTAGATGTGAAAGACAGGGTTTCTTACCAGTCCATACTTCTTGTGGAGTCTTATCCTCCAACGCTGATGAAGGTGATCTGTTGATCAGGTAACATGCAGTATCCACCACCTCTGCCCAGAATTCCTGTCCTAACTCGGCACCACTTAGCATGCTTCTTGCCCTTTCCATCAACATCTTGTTCATTCTTTCCGCGATTCCATTTTGCTGAGGTGTATATGAAGTAGTCTTCTGTCGTGCTATACCACACTTCTTACAAAATTCTTCAAATTCCTTGCTGCAAAATTCTCCACCATTATCTGTCCTCAGCACCTTTATCTTCTTCTCTGTCTGATTTTCCACCAGAGCCTTAAATTCTTTAAACCTGTCAAAGACTTCAGATTTCTTCTTAAGAAAATCTATCCATGTATTCCTTGAGAAGTCATCTATGAATGATACATAGTACACAGACTTACCCAGTGATGGAACCTTCATAGGTCCAAACACATCACTATGCACAAGCTCTAATATATGTTTCATCCTCTTACCACCAGAGGGGAAACTCACCCGATTCTGCTTCCCATATACACAATTTTCACAGAAATCAAAATCCAAAGAGCTATTATTCATACCTTCTACCATACCTTTACCATGAAGTATTTGAAGGCCCTTCTCTCCAATATGTCCAAGCCTTTGACGCCACAACATGGTCTTCTCTCCAGAGACCACTAGATTCTCTACTCCATTTTCAGGAACCATAGAACTATTGCACCCATCAACAACAGTGCTACCTTGCAGCTTCTACAGAATTCCAATCCAAACTCCTCGCATTGATATCAGTGCTCCTCGAACCATCTTGCAGGTATCTTTCTCGAACACCGTCTTTACACCTGCATCATCCAACTTTATTACAGAAATCAGATTTCTGGCCAATACAGGAATATGTAGAACACTCGGAAGTGTTCTAACCCTTCCACCTTGCAACTTCAACTTTACTTTTCCCCGACCAATGATTCTAGCCTTCCTATCATCTCCTAAGAAGACATCACCACCATCGTATTTCTCATACTCGCAGAACCACTCTCTATGGGGAGTGAAGTGAAAGGATGCACCTGAGGCAATCAACCATGCCTCATGATCTACATGTGTACTTGAAGAAGCCAAGTACACATCCCCACCTTCATATGAGGTGGTTTTCACCTCTGCAGAAGGAGCATCATCAGATCCCTTTCCTTTATCAGGAGCTTTAGATTTACAATCCCTTCTGAAGTGCCCTTCCTTTCCGCATTTCTAGCACACCACCTTTGTAGGTTTTCCTGGAGATTTAGATCTCCCTCTAGATTTAGATCTCCCACTCGATGACTTATTTTTGTTTCTGTTTTGGGACCGTCCTCGTATAGACAAGGCATCACCATTTTGGTTGTTCATATTTTTCCGTCTCATCTCCTCTGTCAGCAAGGCTGAGACTATTTCATCAAACTGCAAAGCAGTTGCATTGCTACCTATTGCAATAACCAGACTATCCCACGAATCTGGTAGAGAACACAACAGACTGATGCACTTATCTTCATCTGAAATTTTAATATCAATAGATAATAACTGACTTACCACAGTATTAAACACATTCAGATGCTCTGTCACCAAGTCTCCATCTTTCATCCTCAGGTTATATAGCTTTTTCCGCAGGAACAGTTTATTCACCAGAGACTTAGATTGGTACAAAGTCCCTAACTTGACCCACAAAGCCTTTGCCGTAGCTTCCCCTGATACATTCAGCAATACTGAATCCAAGACACACAATCGTATTGTGCTCTTTGCCTTCCGATCCAACTTCTTCCATTCTTCATCGGTCACTCCCGATGGTTTAGTACCCGGATCTACCGTGATCCACTGATCTTTATCCACCAACAGATCCTCCATCTTGAGTTTCCACAACTCAAAATTCTAACCATTGAACTTCTCAATCTCTATCTTTCCACTGCTCACCATCTCCTTTAACCACCAGAATTGATCTCGCAGATCTCCCACTGAACAGGGTCTACCACAGGCCCGAGCGAAACCCCTCAGTAACAAAGGTGTCCCCTTGAAGCCAAAACAGCTCTGATACCAAGTGTAGGTTTTAACCCTATATAGAAATTACCTGCATACAAATTCTTAAACAAAGAAAATAAACAATGTGAGAGCATAACCCATAAAACACATATGCACAGAGATTTTTCCCTGGATCCCAAAACCGGGACTACCAGCTTGATTTTTCATTATATTCCTTTCAATGTTACAATACATATTTATACATGCCGAATTATCCAATACCATGGACCGAAAACCATCGCGTCCAAAAAACATGTGCGAAAATCATGCACAAAACCATAGGTGAGTCCGCCCAACCTAACATATGGTCCAAAACCAAAATTTTCCGGGGCGCTGCCCCGAACCCCATAAAGTCGGGTTACGGGTGCCCTTCAAACCCCCTATTAACTACGTGGAAAGAATATAACACAACCCAACAGAAAGAATGGAGTATAAATGTATTGTAGTGGGTGAGACACAGGTGAATTCTCTGAATGACTTCTCTTGAACATATCGGCGACACTAACGTGATGGATTGGTAGGATTAACCCCAAATATGGATGGTGTGATGGGACCATGGTGATGTGACCGGTGAATGAAACAACCCAACCCGACTTGGATGCGGAGTGAAAGTGTCATGTTCAAGAGCGACTTGCTACCAACAAAGTTTCTTCAAGTTTTCTTCCCAATTTTTCCCCAGTCATTGCTGACCAGTACCTCTTTATTTTTTTCAAGCTTGAGGAGGATAACATATGCTTGTTCTATAATTTGCCCTTCGGGAAAACCCATCGCTATGTTTTAACGAGCCTAGCGATAGTGAAACTCATTCTCGTCTATTGACAAGTTTGTCGCTATTAAAATTTTAACGAGTTTAACGACAAAGATAACTCGGTCCTTTTCAATTCTAGAGAGTCTGAAAAGGAACGTAAAGGAAACTCCAAAACTCCTTTTTCGTCATCTAATCCCTTAAGTCCGAAAAAGTATAAAACAATACAGAAGGGATGAATTTTCGATACTTTTAACAAGCCGAACAAAACAAGCGTTCGATCTTTTTGTGTAATAATCCCTCAGGTCCAAAAAGATTAAAATTTAGTGGAGGGATAGCACTTCCGGTCCCTTTAACGAGCTGGAGAGGCCAATGGCTCGGCAATCTTTTCATATTTTACGAGTCATTTGAAAAGAGCTTAAAGAAGACTCGTCTTTTGAGGAACGAGTGATAAAATTGGGTAGCAACTGATTCCAGGTAAGGTTTGGAATTTTCCAATCACGGCAGTGTTACAAGGATGGCTAGTGAGATCACTCTTCGCAACTGTTCCTCAAAAAGGGGTAAACAATCAAATGGAGGTGAATGATCGGCCAATGTAAAAGTGGAGGTGACGGTGCAAACACGACCAAGGCTTTAAAGGCTGAAGTATTACATTCATGATGGTTATTTACCGGAAATTGGTTCATTTTTAATGAGCTTAAACTCTGGAGGAACATGTGCTCATTGCTTATGTTTATTTTTTAACGAGCATGAATTCCACGCTAAAACTGCTCGATTAATCCAGTCGTATGATAAGAATGTCTCATATAGAAAAACAACAACTTTTAGATTTTTGCCCCACATCCTTTCTTTATGAAAGTTAGGAAACGACCAATCCTACGAGTTTAAAGGGTTAGAGGACCTACAAATTTAAAAAATAAATAATCGCTCTTCGCTTGCACGCCAAAAGGTTTGCATGCCCCCAGGTATAAAACAGAGTTTCAAGGTCACCCTTCAAATCACCAACAAAACATTTGTTTTATCAGGAAACGTATACCTCTTACAGGTTACCAAAGATTGTTCTATTCACGGCGTAAACAAAACACTTCTTTGGCAATGTTTATCGAAATAAACAAAGGTGAGTGACAATGCCTGCCAACCCACATAACTTTGACAAGAGAATCTTATTCCAGTCCAACTCCCTCTTCCAATCACGGACGGGAGTACGGAGGTCATATACTCCCGCGGAAACCTACTCTATACATGAAGTTTTCCTGCTGAAGTAGACCAGGGTGCATGCCCCCTGGGTTTCAGTCATGTCCCCCGAATCACTCGCGCTCATCGGGCAAACGGACTGGGGATTGAGACATTTCTTGCGTGAAAAGACCATTCAGGGATGGTATATGACTATTTGCTATGCATGAACCGAGGAATGAAAGTTGGTCTACGAGCTTGACCACTCTTCCTTTGTGCGGAAAACACATTACTATAAAGAGTGAGGAGACAATCCCTCCCATGCAATAAATATAGTCTTGTCCAAGGAGTAGATTATAATCCAGGCGTCCTTGAACTACCATTACGTTCATTTGAACGGTTTTCCCCCTCAATGTTATGGGCACATTGGGAAGGATCCCTAACGGTCGACTGGTTCCTTTATCAAAGCCTGTTAGATTTATCATCTCAGGCAAAAGCGATGGTGAACCAAGCGCTTTCCAAGTAGTCGAGGAAAGGATACTCACATAAGCCCCTTCATCTATGATGGTACCGACCATAACCATTCTATATATTTGAACAATGATTCAGAATGGTACACTAGCTCGTAAACGGGGTCTGCCTAGTTGATTCCAATCAAAGGAGACAACTAGGTTGCTTGGAAATGGGACCGAATAGACGGCCGGGTACGACTCTGACGAACTTCCTTCCTGCGGTAAAGGAATGGGTAAATTTCCCCCATGTTCATCAAAGTCTGTGCTTACAAAAAGAATTTGGACGGTGTCATCCTTATTCTCTTCGGTGACTATATCATCTGAAGATGGAACCTTTGAAGGCAAGACCGGGTCAACTGTCGCCTCGACCTTTTGACTTTTGTCTGGTATGGGTTCAGATGGTTTGTATTCAATGATAGATGCTTCAGCCGACCATCTAGGCAGGTCAGCCGGTTTTTCAACTAGTGACGGACTCGGCAAGAGTTTTTTATATCCAAGAGGAAGTCGTAACGGTGAAACCGGACGATCGTCCAAAACTCTTTTAGCCTCGTCTAAGAAGGGACAACGGTGGATGGCATGATCGCTTTTGCACAGTTTACAAGGAAATCTATTTTTTCCTTTTTGTCCCGGGGCTTCACTTTCACTAGTTGACGGTGTGTTTTCAACATGATCATCAGAGGTTGACGACACCGGGTTGTGCAAACGAGGAGACCAGTCCCTTAAGATCTGAGGGATGCAAGGACAATCTCTATGATAGTGGTCTCCTTCGCAAATGACACATGGTGATTTAGGCCTGGTCGGTGCAGTGTGAGGATTTTTGCTAGACGACGCTTGGTTGCTCCCTTTCGCTTTTGGCTCCTTCTTCTTCTTCTCTTTCTTCTTCTTTTCCTTCTTCTTCTCAGGTACTTGACTTTTGGCTTTACCGGCCCCATCAAGCGAAGAGGAAGGAGGAGAGGAAGAATTGGAGGAAGTAGAAGGTTGGTGGGTAACTCTGGAATCATCTAGTTGCTGACTCGAATGTTCAGGAATTGCAGTGTTCTGAACGACAGAGGTTGAGAAGAGCCATACAGGCAAGCCGATTGTCAGTCCTGGAAGCGACAATGTGGCCATATGGGGTGCACCAACATCTTCCCAAGAGGAGAAAGGACTAGGATTTCCTCCAAGGGGAATTCCTTGGTTGGTGGATTCCATTTTCTCAACCCAAGATCAATGTAGGAAAGGGTGATGAATATTCCGTTTAAAATAAATTTTAGACGCTTTGACACAACTTGTTTTTTCAATTTTTAAGAGTAGAGAAAAAACAAAAGATGACTCTAGTCGCCTTCGATTTTTAATGAGCCTGAAGTGACAAGTGTTTAGATGGACCTTTTCCATTAAAGAGTCTGAAAAGGAACAAAAGGGACTGCTCTGGAAATCTAGGTAGAGGGATTAGCAAACGAATCGCAAAATTGAAGAATACTTTTTACGGTACGACAGTCAATCTTCCTGAATGCTGTGTTCAGTGCATTGCGATCGATAGGGTGGCAGACACGGCTTCCTATGGATAAAGGATTAATCCTATTGTAGTCTCCCAAAATATACTCGACGGTAGGTGGGGGCACAAGTCTGTACTGGCACTTATCATCTCAAAGTGGAGGAATCACCCAACCATCAGTGAGAACAACAATTACCAGGCTTTACGATGTCAGAATACGTCTCTAGCATAGATTTCTAAATGTTGTGCGTTAGGTTCCAAAGAATTGTTAGATTCATTGAATTTATTTTATATTTGATCTTGTTTATGAAGTTTTCCTTTCAGGTTCACCGCGAGATGTAGATGTAATTCCTAAAATGCAATCTAAGATGATAAACAATCTTTTTATCTTCTTTGTGCAATGAAAATCCTAGCTACTAAGGAAAGAAAGACAGAATTCTTTCACAAAGATCAAAGAGCACACTCTAAATGCACTTTCCTAAATCAAACCAATCAGACTGTCTAAATGCAAATGCACATGCATGTATTTGTTTTCGACTTTCTTAGTATATGAATGATAAAAAGAAAGTTGATGCACAAATCTGAATTTCTTTTCAAGCGAAAATTATCAACAAGTTTCTTTTCGAAATCAAAAATAGAGGCAATCACAACACCTTACGATTTTGAAATGAATACTTGTTTTTGACACTAGAAAAATTACAAATTCAGACCAAAAACTATAGTAACAGGATAACCGATTATCAACAGCAATCACACTCTTTCCTATGCCTGAAGACGACACTTGCGACGCTTTCAAATCAAAGGACGACAGTACGATTACGCTACTTTTGCAAAGGAGAACTGAAAATGACTCAACAAACACACAAAAACATTTACAGTTCTTTTGTACAAAGGAGGCAGAATAACAGCAAGGAAAAGGGGTTTCAAACAGAGATACTGATCACAGGCAGCAAAATTCATGAATAGAACTAGAAAGAATGAATCACAGAAACCAAAACTGAACAATGCCTAGTCTGATCAGTGCACCTGTAACATAGGGAATTTGAAATGCAGCACACCTACTACACTGAGGAAGTGCACTGAATTTCAGATTCTCAGAATAGTACCTACGCTGGGCCAGAAACAAGACTTTACTTGGGTTCCGGGTCACAGTTTGCAGTTCAGTTCATGCGTTTTGGTCGAGAAAAAGGTAATCAGTAATGCAACAATCAGGGATAGATCTAAGGAGGGTCTAAGAGCTACCACAAGGGGCAATCAGAGAGTTTGTGAATCAGTTGTTTAAATCATAAACAGATCCCGGAGATTGACTGAAGCGGCATTTATCTACTTTTCATTTGCACAGCAAATGCAGTTCGAAAGCTACCTGGCACGACTTCAGACTCCGTCTATAAGTTTATGAAATAGACAACAAGGAAGATAAACAAACAAACTAATTCGTCCCTAGCGGAGTCGCCATTTTGTTACAGGGAAAAGTGTCTACTCAAAACTGCTTAACCCACTAAGGTGTGATAGCTGCCTTAGAAACAAACAAAGTAAAGCTAATTTTGTTTTTCCTTTATGAAATATAGATAGAGAAGAACAAAGAAGACCAACCTCTGTCTTGCGCTAATCTCCTGATTCGATTCCTCTCTTTCTTGATAGTCTTTCGCTACTTGTTCCCTTGCACGCCCAGCTTCACAAAGTACCTGTAAGATCACAGTAGCATAGCACTATACAAGAACATGGATCTATAATCATAAACAATCTAGGATCAGATGTAAATTGACCATACAAATGCAACAAACATAAATTACATAAGAGTATGGAGGAAAACTTGAATAACTTTTATTGATAAACAAGAAAGAGCCAAGGGGAGTTACAACCAGTTGTTCTGACCTAGCATCATCCTCTCAGCAAGGAAGCCCCTCTTCACCTCATACAAAGCTTAGATCACCCAACAATCTGATGTTTGTCTCAAGAAAACAACAACAATTCCTTACAATATGCAAAATTCTAGCCTCTGGATCTCAGGGATGAGGGATCCATATATAGATATCTGCAAGGGAGATGAGTCAGCTTGTGATTTGATTAGTGTCTTCCCTCTGATAGTTCTTGCTTCCACTTGGAGATTGATGATCTCTTACTCATCCTTGGTCGAATTCAGAGAGGCAAGTGTCACAGGAGAAGTTTCTGGAAGCTTCCTTTGCCTCTCCACCTCGCGGAATGACACTGCCATTTGTCATTTCTCGCCCATCGCACCCCATAGAAGGGATTTTTGAAATGCAACGCACCCACACAGTGATTTAGGTGAGATGCAACGCACTTGGCATGTGGAGCAGCTGAAATGATCCTGTTTTGACCAATTCTGAGCAGTTTTTCATGGAGAACTTCTAGGAGAAGTTGTAATCAGTTGACCTTGTTCCTTTATGGGTTAGAACAACACTTTTAGGGACTTAGGAGCCCTTGGTTTATGTACATTTCATGCTTGGGGTTGAAGTGCCCAAAAATGTCTATAACACTACCGTATGGTGGAGTAGTAGCAAAAATATCTGACGAAGTAACAACGCAGCGAGTAATAGCAACAATGAGTAACAGCACAGCAAGTAACAGCACAACGAGTAACAACACAACGAGTAACGGAAAAAGGGAATAACAACAATAGCGAGTAACAACATTTATGGAGTAACGGAAGTTACATAGTAACGACACCGACAGAGTAACAACAACGGCAAAGTAACGGCACCGGCGGTGTAACGGCAATTGCGGAGTAACAATAGCTATGGAGTAACAACAGTTACGGAGTAACAACACTTAGTGGAGTAACAACACTTAGTGACACCACCAGTGAAATAACAACAACATCTTAATAGCAACATTGGTGGAGTAACAGCACCGAGTGTTACCTTTCTCCTGGCCATATTTCTTTGTTATTCTTGCAAAACACAAACAAATAAGTAATAACCACATATTTTTTTTCTTTATATATATATATATATATATATATATATATATATATATATATATATATATATATATATATATATATATATATATATATATATATATATAGATATATAGATATATATATATATATATAGATATATAGATATATATATATATATATATATAGCAGAGTGAGAGTGTCCTCTATTCCAATAACCATTAGATCAGATGAATCAGAAAGGTGTTTGACAAAGGCATCTTTAGAGGCTGGACGGTGGTATAGTTTTAGACAGTGCCCATTTACTAAGAACGAGGTCTGATTCTCATCTATTGTAATTAGTTTGACCATTCCATTGTCAAACACTGCGTCTACTTGGTATGGTCCCATCCAGCGAGTGTGAAGCTTGCCTTTGAAATCCTTAAATCGGGAGTCATACAGTAATGCCCAATCTCCCACATGAAACACCTTCGTTTTGATAAATTTATCGTGCCATTTCATTCTCTGCTGTTGAAAAATAGTAGTCTTTTGGACAGCGACTGATCTAATCTCGTCTAACTCATTCAGCTGTTCCAGTTGGTGTTTCTGTGCCTCTGATAGATCTAGGCCTACTTCTAGAGTTGTTTTGAGTGTACTGATTTCAAATTCTACCAGAAACAAGGGGGATTTCCCATAGACTAATTCAAATGGAGAAAACCTAGTTGTGTTCTGCCATGAATTCAAATGGAGAAAACCTAGTTGTGTTCTGCCATGTTGTTCTGTATGCCCATAAAGCTTCTAGAAGTTTTTGTGCCCAGTCCCGACGATGGTTGCTACTGTCTTTGTAAAGATATTTTCCAATACCTTATTTATGCTCTCTACTTGCCCATTCACCTGTGGGTGATAGGGAGTTGTCACTCTATGTTTGACCCCATATTTCTGCATCCACTTTCCTATCATATGAGATGTGAACTTTGATCCTCCATCTGATACAATTTCCCTTGGAATACCATACTGTTGTGGGGAAAAATGCCTATGCAGGACGATCCTATCCATCTAAGGTGTGACAGTGCCTTAGCAACAAACAGAGACAGCTATTCTAGTATTCTTCCTTTATGAATTAAGAATGAAGAGAGAGAGATGGATGGACTAACTGGTGTCTTCCATTTGTCCCTCGATCCGGCTTATCTTCTCTTGGAGAGTTCCCAGCTACTTGCCTTCTCGCTCGTCCAGCTTCAAGAGGTTTCTGCAAGATCACAAGAAGAGAAAACTACACAAGACATGGATTCATATTCATAACTAGTTCAGGATTAGAAATAAACTAAACATACTAATGCATTCATACATAAAAAATACACCAGTATATAGGAGAAACCAAGATAGCTTTATTGATGAATAACAAGGTTCATGAAGAGATACAACCCAGAGGGCTCCAATCCAATATCTCCTTCCCAGCAAATGGAATTCCTATCTTCACCCCCTTCAAAGCATTAAGCACCCAATAGTTCCAGTCTCAAACCAACAACAAATTATTTGCAATAACAAAATTCCAACCTCCAGATCTCATGGAGGAGAGATCAATATATAGATGTTTGGAGAGAGGATGAGTCAGCTTGAGATCTAACTAGTGTCCTCTCCCTCTGTTAGTTCTTGATTCCACTTGGAGGTTCTTGCTTTCACTTGGAGATTAGGAACCTCTTACTCATCACCAGTCGAATTCACTGAGGCAAGTGTCATTGAGGAAGATTCTGGAAGCTTCCTGGGTCTTGACACCTCTTGGAATGAACTTGCCATTTGGCAATTCTCGCTCAGCGCAGGTAGCCAGTGTTGGCTTTGAAATTCAGCGCAGACAGCTAGTGTTGGCTTTGACATTCAGTGCAGACAGCTAGTGGAGCCACTGAATTGATCCTGAATTGACTTGTTTTTGAGCAGTTTCTGGTGGAGAACTTCTGTGAATTGCTGTGGTTTGTTAGCCTTGTTCCTCTAGGGGTAGGAACAACATGTTTAGGGACTTTGGATCCCTTAGATTATGGACATTTCATGCTCAATGTTGTAAGGCACAAAAATGTCTATAACAGTTGCCCCCTAAAGTATGAGGCCGTTTATCGGGTGAAATCCTTTATCAGGAGGATCCGAAGTTCATCCAATGCTGGGAGGAGACCTGTAATAAGATACAATACAATACATTATTTTTCATACTACTTTCGTGATCTAGCTGAGGCGGGCATTCCCATGCTCAGCTTTATAAATTCATTTTTCTGTACATAGAACAGACAATCGTCTGATGGTAGACTGATAATTTTGATGAAATTATCATCCTTTGAGTAGGATGATTATCTGCTGCAATGATGTACATGTCAATGTCTTTATTTAAATATATATCGCAGCCCGGATGGATGAAACTAGATCCGGGGTCTTCAAACTCGTTCGATCTTCACTCTAAGTACAAGTCGATCCATGTGAGAATTGTTCTGAAGTCGAACATGGAAAGACATCGCTTGATTACCGGTCAATGAGGTAAACCGTTAACAAGCGCGAGAGGAATCACCGATAATGATAATGACCCTCAAGGTACTGCAGTACAATTCACGCGGTGTGAATAAAGGACTTGGCGTCGAACACCACGCAAAATCTTTCGGTCGAAGGTCATTGATGTATACCTGTCGCCGGAAGTGAGAAACTTGCCATTGAGGCATGCAAGCTTCAAAGTACTGAAGGGGTTGTTCCTAGATCAACTTCCTGGATAATGAGATGGTGTCGACAAGAAGCGATCCGTTAAAGGAGGGCCTTAATGAATCCCACATCAATGACACGGAACGGAGTTAATGATTTTGATGGAGGTGAAAACGATCTGTGACATATGATTCAGGGTGGCGGTCATGAAAGGATGAAGGATAATGTACAGCAGTGGATGGGACACGGTTGACTTTTCTGAACGACTTCTCTTGGACATATGGCGACACTGATGCAATGGATTGGTAGCATTACCCCAAATATGGATGGTATGGCGAGACCATGGATGTGACCGGTGAATCAAACAACCCAACCCGATTGTGGTACGGAGGAAAAGTGTCATGTTCAAGAGCGACTTGCTACCATCAAAGTTTTCTTGAGTTTCTCCCAATTTTTCCCCAGTCATTGCTGACCAGTACCTCTTTATTTTTGTCAAGCTTGAGGAGGATAACATATGCTTGTTCTATAACCTGCCCTTCGGGCAAGCCCATCGCTATGTTTTAACGAGCCTAGCGATAGTGAAACTCGTTCTTGTCTAAAGACAAGTTTGTCGCTATTTAATGATTTTAACGAGTCTAACGACAAGGATAACTCGGTCCTTTTCATTTTTAGAGAGTCTGAAAAGGTACATAAAGTTAACTCCAAAAGTCCTTTTTCGTCATCTAATCCCTTAAGTCCGAAAAATTATAAAACAATACAGAAGGGATGAGTTTTGATAGTTTTAACGAGCCGAATAAAACAAGCGCTCGATCTTTTTGTGCAATAATCCCTTAGGTCCAAAAAGATTAAAATCTAGAGGAGGGATAGCACTTCCTGTCCCTTTAACGAGCTGGAAGGCCAAGGACTCGGCAATATTTTCATATTTTACGAGTCAGATGAAAAGAGCTTAAAGAAGACTCGTCTTTTGAGCAACGAGTGATGAAACAGGTTAGCAGCTGATTCCAGGTACAGGTTGGAATTTTCCAATCACGGCAGTGTCACAAGGATGGCTAGTGAGATCACTCTTCGCAGCTGTTCCTCAAAATGGGTAAACAAACATATGGAGGTGAACGATCGGCCAATGGAAAAGTGGAGGTGACGGTGCAAACACGACCAAGCCTTTAATGGCTGATGATATTACATTCACAGTTGTTAGTTACCGGGATAGTTCATTTTTTAACGAGCTTAAACGCGGGTGGAAACATTTGCTCGATCTTATGTTTATTTTTTAACGAGCATGAACTATGTGCTAAAACTGCTCGGATCTTGTGTTTATTTTTTAACGAGCATGAACTGTGTGCTAAAACTGCTCGAATAACCCAGTCATATGATAAGAGTGTCTCATCAAGATTCTATTTTTTATGGAGCTTCATCTCACCAAGCTTTGCTCCGCATCCTTTCGTTATGCAAGTTCGGAAACGACTAATCCTACGAGTTTAAAGGGTTAGAGGTCCTAAAAATTTAAAAAATAAATAGCCGCCCCTTGCTTGCACTCCAAAAGGTTTGCATGCCCCCAGGTATAAAACAGAGTTTCAAGGTTACCTCTACTTCACTTCTGCCAAAACAATTGTTTTACCGAGAGAGGCCTACCTCTTTCAGGTTACCCAAAGATTGTTCCATTCGCGGCAGCGAATAAAACACTTCCTCGGCGATGTCTACCGAAATAGACAAAGGTGAGTGACGAAGCCCACCAACCCACATAACTTTGACAAAAGAATCTTATTCTGGAACAACCCCTCTTCCACTCACGGACGGGGTACAGACTAGTCATATTCTCCCGCGGAAACCTACCTTATACCCAAAGTTTTCCTGCCGAAGCAGACCAGGACGCATGCCCCCTGGGTTCCAGTCATATCCTCCCAGATTACTCGTGCTCATCAGGAGGACGGACCATGGGTTGAGACATTTCTTGCGTGAATAGACCATTTAGGGATGGTACATGACTATTTGCGATGCGTGGTCCGTGGAATGAAAGTTGGTCCACGAGCTTGACCACTCTTCCTTCGTGCGGAAAACACATTACTCTAAAGAGTGAGGAGACGATGGCTCCCATGCAATATATATAGTCACGTCCAAGGAGTAGGTTATAATCCAAGGGTCCTTGAACGACCATCACGTTCATTTGAATGGTCTTCCCTTTCAATGTGATCGGCGCATTGGGGAGGATCCCTAAAGGTCGACTGGTTCCTTTATCAAAGCCTGATAGATTTTTGATTTCAGGCAAAAGCGCTGGTGAACCAAGAGCTTTCCAAGCAATAGAGGAAAGGATACTCACAGATTCCCCCTCATCAATGATAGTGCCAACCATTACCATTCTGTATGTTTGAACGATATTCTGAATGGTATGCTTGCTGGCAACCGGGGTCTGCCTAGTTGGTTCCAGTCGAAGGACACAACCAGGTTGCTTGGTGGTGGGACCGAGTAGACAGCCGGGTATGACTCTGACAAAGTTCCTTCCTGCGACAAAGGAATGGGCAAATTGCCCCCTTGTTCGTCGGAGTCTGTGTTGATGAAGAGAATTTGGACGGTGTCGTCTTTATTCTCCTCTGTGATGGTATCATTCGAAGATAGAGCCTCTAAAGGCAAAACCGGGTCAACTACCATCTCAACCTTTTGACTTTCGTCAGGTATGGATTCAGACGGTTCATCTTCAATGATAGGTGCTTCGGCTGACCACCTGGGCGGGCCAGCCGGGTTCTCAACTAGTGAAGGACTTGGCAGGAGTTTTTGATATCCAGGAGGAAGTTGCACTCGTAAAATCGGGCGATCTTCCAAAACTCTTTTAGCCTCGTCTAAGAAGGGACAACAGTGGATGGCATGGTCGCCTTCACATAGTTTGCAGGGAAATCTAGCTTTCCCTCTCTGTCCTGTGGCTTCACTTTCACTAGTTGACGGTGAGCTGCCAACATGGCTATCAGAGGTTGATGCTACCGAATTGTGCAAACGGGGAGACCAGTCCCTTAGTATCCGAGGGATGCAGGGACAATCTCTGTGGAAGTGGTCTCCCTTGCATATGACACATGGCGATTTAGGCCTAGTCAGTGCTGTGTGTGGATTTTTGTCCGACGACACTTGTTTGCCCCCAGTCGCTTTTGGCTCCTTCTTCTTCTTTTCCTTCTTCTCCTTAGGAACTTGGTTTTTTGTTTTACCAGTTCCGTCAAGCGAAGAGGAAGGAGGAGAGGAAGGAGGAGAGGAAGAATTAGATGAAGTAGAAGGCTGGTGGGCAACTCTGGTCTGGTCTAACTGTTGACTCGACTGTTCAGGAATAGTGGTGTTCTGAACGACATTGGTTGAAAAGAGCCAGACCGGCAGGCCAATTGTCAGTCCTGGAAGCGACAATGTGGCCATATGGGGCACACCAACATCTCCCCAAGAGGAGAAAGGACTAGGATTTCCACCAAGGGGAATTCTTTGGTTGGTGTGCTCCATTTTCTCAACCTAAAGATCAACGCAGGAATAGGGGTGATTGTTCCGTTTAAAATAAATTTTAACGACGCTTTAGACACAATTTGCTTTTTCAATTTTAAAGAGGCGAGAAAAAGCTAAAGATGACTCTAGTCTCCTTCGATATTTTAACGAGCCCGAAGTGACAAATGCTCAGATGGACTTTTTTCGTTATAGAGTCTGAAAAAAGGCCAAAAGGAACTGCTCTGGAGTTCTAGGCAGAGGGTGTGCCAAACTTTTCGCAAAACCGCAGAATACTTTTTAGGGTACGGGCGGTCGATCTTCCTGAATGCTGTGTTCAGTGCATTGCGATCAGTAGGGCGGCCGACACGGTTTCCTAAGGATAAAGGTTTTATGCCTATAGGGGTCTCCCAATATATACGCGACGGTACGTGGGATCACAATCCATACTGGCGCTATCGTCCCTCAGGAGGAATCACCCACCATCAACGAGATCGACAGTCACCAGGCTTTACGACGCCGGAACACGTCTCTAGCCTAGACCTCTATGTTGTGCGTTATGTTGCAAAGCGTTGTTAAGTTCATTCAATTTATTTTAGGTTGATCTTTTTTAGAAGTTTGCCTTTTGAGGTTCACCACGAGATGTATTATACAATTCCTAAATGCAGTCTAAAGATGATAAGCAAGCTTTATATCTTTTCAACTTATGAAAATCCTAGCTACAAAGGGAAAAGAAAGACACCATCTTTTCTCAAAGAGCAATCAGCACACTCTAATGCACTTTTCCTAAATCAAACGTGCAAACTATCAAGATGCAAATGCACAATGCAGGTGTTTGTTTTCCACTTTCTTAGTATTGATGCCTACAAAGAAAGCTTTTTGTACAACTTTGAATTTGCTTTTAAATGACAAATAAAAACAAGTTTACTTTTTCGAAATCAGAGAGGGTAGAAGAGATTACAACACTTAACGATTTCCGAAATGAACACTTGTTTCGACACTTAAAAGAGACAAATTCAAACCAATAAGCAAAAGCAAATGTATAATCAACTGTAAACAACCAATGAACTCTCTCCTAAGATCACAATCAACAGATCTGAATCAAGGGCTACAGGATGATTATTTCACTCATGCAAAGGAAAACTTCGAATGACGCCACAAACACATAAAAACACTCACAGTCTTTTTGTACAAAAGGAGGCGGAATTTAAGCAGAGAAAAGGAGTTATCAGACTGGTACCTATGTTGGTTACAGGCTGCAAAAATCAGAGATCAAAACAAGGCAAAACAGAGTAGAGAATCCCAGCTGCACAAGGCCTAACTGGATCAGCGCAACCTCAAAACAGGGGTTTTGACATTCAGCACAGGTAGCCTTCACGGGACCTGCGTTGAAATGTAGAACCTCTTCACAGCTGTTTCGCTGAAGGAGAAATGAGAGTTTCTCACTGGGTTCTGAGTCACAGATTGCTGATTAATCTATAGTTTCAGGCCAAATCAAAGCAACAAGCAAGGTACAATCAAAGGGATGCTTTGAGGGAGTACTAAGATCTATCACAAAGGATCATCAAATCATTTGTGAGTCCATTGTTCAGATCATAGACAAGTCCAGTGATTGGATCAAAGCAGCAACTGTCTACTTTGCATCTGGGAATAGTAGATGCAGTTCGATTGTTGCTGTCGAGTCTATGAAACAAACAACGATGGAAACACAAATAAAATGACTAAACAGATCTCCCCAGCAGAGTCGCCAATTTTTTTTGGGGAAAAATGCCTATGCAGGACGATCCTATCCACCTAAGGTGTGACAGTGCCTTAGCAACAAACAGAGACAGCTATTCTAGTATTCTTCCTTTATGAATTAAGAATGAAGAGAGAGAGATGGATGGACTAACCGGTGTCTTCCGTTTGTCCCTCGATCCGGCTTCTCTTCTCTTGGAGAGTTCCCAGCTACTTGCCTTCTCGCTTGCCCAGCTTCAAGAGGTTTCTGCAAGATCACAGGAAGAGAACACTACACAAGACATGGATTCATATTCATAACTAGTTCAGGATTAGAAATAAACTAAACATACTAATGCATTCATACATCAAAAATACACCAGTGTATAGGAGAAACCAAGATAGCTTTATTGATGAATAACAAGGTTCAGGAAGAGATACAACCCAAAGGGCTCCAATCCAGCATCTCCTTCCCAGCAAATGGAATTCCTATCTTCACCCCCTTCAAAGCATTAAGCACCCAATAGTTCCAGTCTCAAACCAACAACAATTCTTTGCAATAACAAAATTCCAGCCTCCAGATCTCATGGAGGAGAGATCCATATATAGATGTTTGGAGAGAGGATGAGTCAGCTTGAGATCTGACTAGTGTCCTCTCCCTCTGTCAGTTCTTGATTCCACTTGGAGGTTCTTGCTTTCACTTGGGGATTAGGAACCTCTTACTCATCACCAGTCGAATTCACTGAGGCAAGTGTCATTGAGGAAGATTCTGGAAGCTTCCTAGGTCTTGACACCTCTTGGAATGAACTTGCCATTTGGCAATTCTCGCTCAGCGCAGGTAGCCAATGTTGGCTTTGACATTCAGCGCAGATAGCTAGTGTTGGCTTTGACATTCAGCGCAGACAGCTAGTGGAGCCACTGAATTGATCCTGAATTGACTTGTTTTTGAGCAGTTTCTGGTGGAGAACTTCTTTGAATTGCTGTGGTTTGTTAGCCTTGTTCCTCTAGGGGTAGGAACAACATGTTTAGGGACTTTGGATCCCTTAGATTATGGACATTTCATGCTCAATGCTGTAAGGCACAAAAATGTCTATAACACATACCGAGCAAAAATTTCTTCAAAAAGAAATTCTGCCACTACTTGTATTGTTTCTCTCGTTACCGCTCTAGCTTCCACCCATTTAGTTACATAATTGGTGCAAACCAAGATGTAAGCTTTCTGATGACAAGGTGGGTTAAAGGGTCCAACAAAGTCGATGGCCCATTTCTCAAATGGTTCAAGGACTATATGGGGTTGAAGAGGCATTTCATTTGCTTTCCCAGGTTGTCCCATCCTCTGACAACTATCACACCTTCGAACATAATCTCGAGCGTCACGAAAGATGGAGGGCCAGTAATATCCCATTTGTAGCACTTTGTGACCCATTCTTTTATCTGCAAAATGTCCTCCACAGGGTCCATCATGTGCAACCTTTAAGATCTCATAAATATCATCCTCTGCCACACAACGCCGAATCTGTTGGTCAACCCCTATATGGAAGAGATATCCTGCCATCCATGAATATTGGGTACTCTGGTGAATGATATTCCTTTGCTCCTTATATGACAGATGATGAGGCACCTTTCCTGTAGCAAGATAGTTAGCAATATCTGCATACCACAGAGTGTTAGCAGAAACTGCAAAAAGATGCTCATCTGGAAAATTATCCTCAATTGGTGTGTCTTTACCATCATGTTCTATCCTAGATAAGAAATCTGCAACCACATTGTCCTTCCCTGGTTTATCTACTATAGTAACATCAAATTCCTATAGTAGCAACAACCATATTGTAATGCGACAGGGGTAACAAGTTTGTTCATTAAATACATGATAACTGCATTATCAGTGTGCACAAAAGTAGGATACTCGGTAATGTAGTGTTGGAATTTGTTGATGGCATAAATGATAGCAAGGAATTCTTTCATAGTTATTGTGTAGTTTAATTCGGCAGGAGCCAAATTCTTACTAACATAGTAGACTACGTAGGGTACTTTATCCTCTTGCTATCCCAACACTCCACCAATTGTTGTTTGAGAAGCATCCTTATGAATGTGGAAAGGTAATGCCCAGTTTGGACCTCTAAGGATTGGAGCACTACAGACCAATTCTTTAATCTTTGTAAAGGCTACATCACAGTCACTTGACCACAAAAATTCTGAATCTTTTGTTAGTAATTGAAATAGTGGTTATGCTACTTTTGCAAAATTTTCTATGAAACGCCTGTAATAACCAGCTCAACCAATAAAACTGTGTACTTGTGTGGGTGTTTTGGGTGTTGGGAAGTGTAGAATTACCTTTATTTTCATTGGGTCCATTCTAATTCCTTCAGCTGAGAGCAAATGCCCCAGAACGATTCCTTCTTCCATCATCATATGGCATTTCACTATACTCAAAGAGACACACGATTGTATACATCTCTCAAGAAATTTTTCTAAATTTTTCAGCCCTTCCAAAAATGAGTCCCCATATGGAGTAAATTCATCCATATAAATTTCAACACTGTCATCTATCAAGTCAGAAAAGATCCCCAGAATTTCCCTCTGGAATATTGCAGGAGCATTACACAGGCCAAAAGGAAGGACCCGGTATGCAAATGTTCCCCAGGGGCATGTGAAAGTGGTCTTATCCTAATCCTCAGGAGCTATCTGGATCTAGTTATATCCACTAAACCCATCTAGAAAAGAGAAAAACTTCTTACCAGCCAATGTGTCCAAAACCTGATCAATAAATGGAAAAGGAAAATGATCCTTCTGCGTTGCCTTATTTAACTCTCGATAATCTACGCAGATCTGCCATTTACCATTTTTCTTGGGGACCATTACTAATGGTGAGACCCATTGGCTATCTGAGATAGGGTAGATGAAACCCACGTCCAGTAGTTTCTGAAGCTCCTCTTTCACAACATTTTTCAATGCAGGGTTCATTCTTCTCTGAGGTTGTCTTACAGGATGACAATCTTCCTTGATATATATGTGATGGGTACATAAGTTGGCAGGAATCCCCTTCATATCTGAATAATCCTAGGTGAAGGCTTCTTTATGCTTCTGAAGGACATCTACAAGTTGCTTCTTCTGGGATTCTGACAGATTCAGATTAATATTCAAGGTTTTTCCCAGTTCTAACTCTACTTGAACGCTTTCATGAGGTGCATCAACAAGTGGCTCCTCTAATCCTTCTGTTGTTTCCATAGTTTCCTGAGTCTCATAGCTTAGGATAGGTTCTAGGATTTGCTAGTTTAGCTCTGAAACGGAGCAAGGATCATCCATGAAGGAAGTGATTACATCATCTTCCGATTCCATTTTCAACTGAAGGGCTTGTCCAATTGTGGGGACTGGTCTCATTTCTTCAATTTCCGTTTTAGCCTCTACCCTAGATACAACTTTCTTGCCACCTGCTGGTTTTATGGGTGAATTTGGTTCTGCAGGTGGATATAGCACTAAATTCTTAGTGTTATTCCCATTAGAAATAACCATATTTCCTGAACGGCACCCAATGTAAGCGTCTGCAGTAGCCAGCCATGGTCTTCCAAAAATCAAAGGATGGCCGCCACTGAAGATTACATATGTAATACCAGGAAATCTATGGGGTAGTGCCATGAGTCCACTAAAATTGTTACATCTTCCAGCTTCCCTACCAGTTTGACTATAGATCGGTCTGCCAATTCCAATATTGTAGGTGTGTGCTTCAAATTGCGAAGACCTAGCACATGCATAGTTTCCGTGGTGATGACATTGATGGTAGCACCCAGGTCTACCAGCACATTTGGAATCTCTACCCCATTAATCTGTACTGTCAAAATCGGGTTCCCTGGATCTCCATATTTCACCAGCATTGATTTTCCCATCATGAAGTCCAATAATTTTCCCATAACATGTATAGTGAGGGGGTCTTTAGTTTTCTTTGCAGGTTTCTTTGAACAATATTCCCTAAGAGTCTTTGCATATATTGGCACGTCCTTCATAGCTTGCAACAAGGGAATTTTAACAAATAAATTCTACAATTCTCCTAATAAATAAAATTCAACTTGAGGGCTTGGTTTACTCATAATTAGTCTCTCTGGGTAAGGTGGTTCAAATTGATGTTGTTTAATGGGAGGCACCTGGTTTCTATCAATTTGTTTTGGCTCTTTACTAATTGGTTCTGCCTCCTTACCTTCACTATCAAGTTGTTCAATGATAACTGGAGGAGGCTGGGCATTAACTGTCTGTCCTGATCGCAAATTCATTTCATACAACTCTGCAGTGGAGATACTATATGAAGGCAGGTTAAGAACATCAGCTTGATGAGCTCCCTTATTGTTAGGGTTAGGGTTGGGTTGCATTGGAAGCTGAGGACGGGTAGGCTGATTACCAGGAGGCACATTGGAGGGCAGTTGGAGCTGCTACTGTGGCATTTGTTGAGGAAACTGTCCAGGAGAGGGTCCTCGCCAAGTTGGATCCCATGAAGAGCTTGTACTAGCTTGAGGGTTCCACTGTTGCCAAGGTGGGAACTGGTATTGTGGCCACATGGGGGGATAAGGCATGGTCTGAGGATTCATGTTACAATTATTGAAATATTGAGATGGATCTGGGTACATACCTTGATTTCCCATCAGTGGTCGAGGCTACCATGGCTTCCTAGATCCCATGAGGTACAGTTGCCCCATGTCCTCCCCCATTCCTTGATATACTACTTTCAGGCCTGGAAGGGACAGGCATGAGCTTGTCGCATGGTTGAGCTCACAGATCGCACATTCCTCTATGGAGTTTAGTGGACATTCCCTTTCCAGGTGCTTCTTTCTGCACTTCGGGCAAAATATTGCCATGGTCCTGTCCAGTTCTAGTTGCTTCTGTTTTACTTGCAGAGTGTCCATCTGTGCCGACAGGGTACTGAGGATATCTATCCTTAAGTTGTCTAGCAGGTTTCTAATTTCTGCTTTTGTAACACCCCCGCCAGACCCCTTTTCTGAGCGGATCCCTAGCCTATTTCTTGCAAGCCCCCTAGAGCACTAAATACATAAATTGCAAATATCTTCGAATGTCTCCTTGGAGACGTCTCCCTTTCCCACAATGTTCAATAGTTCCATCAAGTCTTCTCGAAAGGATCAAAGGAGGATAATCTTTAAAATTTCCTTATCCAGGTCAGAATGACCTGACCTTTGTAAGGTGTACTTGAACCTTTCCACATAATCTTCCAAACTCTCGTCTTCTTTTTGTGTGAACTTGAAAAGTTCCTCCTTGATGTTCCAGGATTTATAGTAATCCTAGTATTTCTCCAAAAAAGTTGTCTGCATATCATCCCATGTGGAAATGGATTTTCCTCCAAGGCCCATGAACCATCGCAAAGCCATTCCTTTTAATGTAGAAGGGAAACTCTTTAACTTCTGGGCATCTGTTGTGTAGTCATACCCCAGCACACTATGTCGAACTCAAAGAAAAATGTTTCGGGGTCTTCTGAAACAAGCCCATGAAAGTTTGGTAAGGCTGCCAATGGAATAGGATTTGTAGGCGTGCCAGCTCCCAGATCCCCAATCGGAAAATCGATGGTGGAGGTTGTGGGAGCCATAAATATCTTCCAATAGTCACTGGGGATTTCAACAGGCTCTATGGAGGATGGCTGAGGATTCCTTACTACTGGGACTCGAGTCGCTTTAGCAACACTTCCCCGGTCCCTTGGTGATGCAAGTATCTCCTCGTTTCCTTCTCCTGTGTCCTGATGGCTTGATCCCTCGGCTACAACCTTCTTTCCCTTACTGGAGTAGTCCAACCCTGTCGATGTTCTGCTTGTGATTTCCTCCTCTGCTATCACCAGCGCAAGATTCTCCTGGTCAAGTCTACTACTGGATATTTCTTCCACTGCTAGAGGAACTTGTTGTGTTGAATCACCGAAGAATGCCATAGACAGCACTGGTTTCTCTACTGACTGTCCTTCAAACTTCACTCTCCTTGCCCCTAGTCTCACAGATGTGCAAGAGGATGCTTCTGATTCAGAATTTGCTATGATCTGTTGGATATAGGTTTTTCTTCCCAAATCTGGTCCTCCCCTCTTTGGGGCTCTCCCTCTGCCCCTCTTATTTGGTTCTTTGTTCATACAAAATTTGGTATGATGGAAGGTCTTGGTATGAACCTACGATGCTTCAATCTTGGAGTAAGGTGTCAAAGGACTATTCCTTCCCCAAGATAAAAGAACTCGCAAAAATAAAAGCAGCTAAAAAAAACAAAAATCTAGGGTTTCAGGCCCAAAGCAAGGCGTCAAAGGACTCCTCCCTCCCTGAGACAAGAACCAGAAACAAACACAAACCACAGGAAGACCTAATACTTCCAGATCTGAAGCAGGGCATCAAAAGACTCCTCCCTCCCCAGGGTAAAAGCTAGGGTTTTTCCCAAGAAGAAAACACACAAGGGTTAAAAGAAATAAATCTAACTCAGGGCCTGGAGCAGGGCGTCAAAAGACTCCTCCCTCCCCAGGACAAGAGAATGGCCCAAAATCAACAGAAAGGCAAAAATAAACAAGTAGAAAGAACACCTACACTCAGGACCTGAAGCAGAGTGAGAAAACTCGTTCTCTCCCTAGGATGAGAGATTGACCCTCTGGTTGGTCCGAATCATTATTTGCACCTTGTTAGCCTCCCCGGCAACGGTGCCAAAATGTTGGTGTCTAGGTATGAATGATTTATTCACCCTATTTCGACATTAATTTATCAATCCGAGTGCATATCCTTTCAAGGCATGGATATAAGATTAAATTAACTACAGAATTCCTGAAATAATCATAAACAGTAAAGAACTGTAACAACAAGCATAAACTATGAAATAACACAAACACACAAAAACGCAACACCTGATCAAAAGAGCGGGCCCAGCTCTCTGATCAGGGCTGTGTTAGTCACTGAGAAGATTGGAACAAAAAAACAGGCGATACTTTATTAATCTGTAACAGGTGATTACAATATCAATGGGAGAACCCCCATTTATAGGAACAATCTCTCTTTTACACACAGCATGGGAGAATAACATGTCTCCCTGAAACAAGGTAACTGCATATGCAGAAATATAAATTAAGTTGTAATGACACCAACACCAGATAACCGAAATAGCAAAAAGGCCGAAGAATAGTTTCAGGGGATCGTGACTCCAGCTGCGTGGCCTCCTTAGGGTTGGCCATTACCAGATCTGTTGTGAAATGTTGAAGCGAGGGTTCCTATTCTCCAAGCTGCGGGCAAACATTCAATTCAGTGTTGCAAATAGATAAGACTCTATGAATTTACTTCATTAATTAAAATATTCCAATCGGACAAGTCAGGGATATTTACCTTATAAGTTTAACATGGAAACATGGGTAAATAAGTACAAAAAGGGTTAAAAGGGATGATGAAAATGGACAGAAAGATAGCCAGATTCAGTGCCCAACACTTCCCTTTGAGTTTCTACTTTTTCCTGCCAGCTTTTATGCAAATCTTCTAAATCGGGAATTTCTTTTCGATTGCCTCCTTTTACCATGTTGGTGGAAAATATGGTGTGGTTTATTGCCTTGATTATGTTCTTCGCCACCCCAAATACTCTTGCCATTGCTAGCTTGTCTTGCTTGATCCTTGTGTCCCAATCCATGAAAAGAATGTCTTTGTGTGTCTCCTCAATCTCAGACAGGTTGGCTTTCCTCCCATCTTCTGTTTCTTTCCATTTGATGAACTCTGATCAGTTCTTTGGTCAATCGCTTTATTTGTTAGTTGGTCGCTAGTGATCAGATAAGGAGAGATGTGTGACATCTTTTGGCAGAATTGTTCTTGTTGTTTCACCAAGAGGGAATTCAATTCTAGTGCCTCTTTAATGAACTCCTCGACAATAGGAGTATCCTTATATATTTCCATGGCTTGCTGCAATTCTTGGAGTTGCATATTTTTGGCTAATATATCGGATTCATGGCTTATCTTCAGGACCTCCATGCTCTCTTGCAATTGGGTGAGTTGGTCAGTAGCTTACCTATTCACACTTGCTCTCTCTGTTTCAAGCTGCTGCTTGAGTTGTGCAATCTTTTCCTCCTTTTCTCTCAACAAAATAGAGATTTCAATGGCTTTTTCAATGGTGGTTGTTGCATATGCTCTCATAAAATGTGACAATCTAGTCAAGTTATTAGTTGGGTTTGATCCAGGTGGCTTCAGACATAGGTAGAAGTCCCAGAGGACTCAGAAAGGGGGAAAATTCAAAGTGTTCAGATTGCTCCCAAACCAACACCAGATTGAAGTGCTCGTCACACTGATTCCAACGGTGTGAACGACACTCAAATCCAAGCTCGTATGAGGGAGAACGAGCCAATCAAATTTTTGGTCAAAGTTGGGTTGTGGGCCAGGTTTAAGTGTCCTACAATTTTACCGACCCTGGGGTCATGAAACCTAGCTCCCGAAAGTGAGAAAATTTGTTGGATCGTTAATTTGTCTAATATCCCCTATATTAGACAAAATTGAAAAAAATCAATTATTATATCAAAAAAATAAAAAGATATATATATATATATATATATAGAGGTGGCGGGCCATGACCCCTGCTACCCGTCCTCCCAAACCGTAACAATAAAAAACAAAATGTATTTAAAAATGACCGATGGTCCATGATCCCCATCGGCCCCAACCAAACTCCATACCAAAACTTATGATTAAAACAAAACATAACTATATATGTTATGTGTGGGGTGGTTGGGCCACCTCTAGTGGACCTAGCCCACACCCCAACCACCGCCACTTGTCAAGAACCGGAGGTGGCGAGGCTTGAACCCACCCAACCACCCTGGTCGTCCTGCCTCCCGAGCGCCTCCACACAAAGTCCACGTCAATACATCAACGTAACCACACAAAGTTCCAACGGTTTCCATTGAAACAATTACGTGCCATGTTAAATAAATAAATAAATAAACCAAAACGCGCCAAAAATTAACATGCCAAATTAATGCAACTGCATGTTGTTGTGTGTATTTTTGGGAGAGGCAGGATTTGATCCCTCGACCTCTCCGCATCCATTATTCCGCCTTACCACAACGCCAAACGGATATCTTTGGAAAATTCACTCGAAAACTTTATTATAAACCCACAATTCTGTAGTGCGCCCAGAGGGGAGGAGGCAAAACATGACATGGAAATTGAGACGTAGATGTTTTAATTGATTTGCAAGTGGAATCATGAACCTGGGAAAAGAGCAGGCGGAACCATGATTGAGCCAAATTCTCAGGAGGGCAAAATTTTGCCAGTGTCCAAATTGGACAAATTTTATATCTATCCTACACCTCTCAGCGGCACGAACCTGATGGCATAGAAAGAATTTTGATCTGAGCAGAAAATATTCAGGTGGCCCGGAGGAGGGAATTTTTGAGGAATCTAGGGGGAATCTAAAAGATTCATGTAGCCCCAAATTTCCACTTTCTCAAAATTCAGAAATTTGACAATCGAATTTACATTATTCGATGTCAAAAATCTGATGGTGCATTTAGATTTTCCATTTGATCATTTCATTTTTCAGCCACTTTTCAAAGTGGAGTGCAGGTGTCAGCATTCAATGTGTGAGCAGTCATTTCCATGAGATCCGACGCCGCGAGATTGATGGTATGGCCAGCTTCAGCAGTTTGACATCCTTTTTTTCAGATGGCCCCAGGATGTGAGGTATATGTAGTGTGTTCATGTACTTATTTTGCTATGAGATGCATTGTGCTGCATAGATCCATGTTTGATGTTTGATGTGGGATCTTGTTTTCTTACTTGTTTCATGATTCCTGCTTAATGTGATGCGGAATCATCTGTGGGATGTACTTGTTGTCATGCTTCATCATGTTTTGTTTGAGATCCCTTTATCATCATGTGGACGGGATACTCATGTGTTGCCATTTATGTTTGCATTGAGATCCCTTTGATGGCATGTTAGCAGGATGCTCATTATCATCATGCTTTAGTTTATGTCATACTGATAGGAGTCTTTTTGTGCGTGGGAGTTCCTGTAGTGGAACATCTCGTAGAGCCACTCCTGCGTGAGGGAATTTCAATGTATGATAGAAATTTCACCACCTATGTACATCATCACTATTGACAGCACTTAATGCAGCGACCCATACCATCTTGACACTGGGGCCAGGAGACGTAGTCCCTCCTGGAAAAACTCCGTTATCAATGTCTTGTGTTTTATGTTGTTGATTCTTGTCATGTTCCTTCTTATTTAGAACATGCATATATGTTCACTTATGCTATTTTAAGTGCAATTCTAACAACATCATGAAAGTAAAAGATCTTGGTTAAATCCGGGAGTTGAGTCAACTCAAATCAAGTTTGGTATCAGAGCAGTCTTTGCATGGATGTGAATTTTAAGCATGAACAATGGAATGTGCAGCAACAGGGGATGGAAAAGTGATGTACAAGACCATGCTCAAAATTTCCCAAAGGTTGGAAATAATGTATGAAGCTCTACAAAAAGAGACAGAGGAAAAGGAGTGATTGCAGCTTCAGTTGTGAGCCATGGAAGAGGAGCTAGAAGAACTAAAGCACAAAAACCAGAATATTCAAATAGAGAACGTTGAATTGATGATGTTTCTACATGAAGAGAAAGAGGAAAAACAGAGTTTTCTACAATAACTGCAAGCTAAGGGCGATGCCTTGGAAAAGCTGTAGCGTGACCCATGTGAGGCAAAAAGTAGTTCTCCAAATTCATGTATGTTTCCTGATGATGATTTCGTTGTTTTTGAAAATCATACCATGGGAATTGGCTCCAAACCATTGAAGAGAATGGAGTATGAAGGAAAAGGCTTGGGAATTAATGGCCAAGGCATTGTCAACCCCATCAAAGTAGAAGAATTATCCCATCAGGCAGGACTTGGGTATGTCAGGAAGGAAGTTGGGGAATGAGCCAAGACAGACAGCGAACCACCAACAACAGATGATGAGCAGCCTTCATCAGTTCTTTCCAACTCAATAGTGGAGGTAAAAGATGTTGATTTCCTTTCAGTTTCATCTTCACATAGTATGATTTATGTTGGGGATTTGGAGATCCCAATTAAAGGGACAAACATGAGGCTCCTTACGAGGATGAGGCACGAGGAGGAAGAAGAACTTGGTTTTAATAACCAAGGCATAACTCAACAATTGGGGGTTGTGCAAAGACCTCGATTTGCAAGCTTGGGATACATCGAAGGAGAATGCTCAAAGGTGTCAGATTCTTCTGAGGAATCATCGAAATTTTCGAGGAAAGAGAATGATGGGAACACATCACCATCATCCCATGGTAGTGGCCATTGCAGGGAGAGAGCTGAGGCAAGCTCTTATCACCATAATGACACCAGAGACTGAAACGAAAGGTATAGCTAGTTTCGATATTCGAATGTTCATTTCAATTATAATCATGTTGTTAATGATGAATGTAAAACATGGCATCAAAAAACATGTACCTTTTGTGGATTACATAGCCATACATTTTCTAAGTGTTGGAAAAGAATAGCAACACACAAAAGGATGAGGCATGAAAGACCCTCTCAACAGCAGGAAAAGAAACATGTTAAGCAGATCTGAAGGAAGAATACCTATTGCAGTCATTGCGATATAAATGGCCATCAAAGAGCCACATGTTGGATGCTCCATCCAAAGAAGCGCCTTAAAGACAAAGTGTCAGTGCATGAACCAAGTGAAGTAGTTATTCAACAAGCAAAACCACCACAGGGGGATCACCAATTCACCTTGATAAGTAAAAAATGGTTTCTAAAAATGTTAGCTTGTCATGGTCGTGATTTTGTAAATCATTTGTTGCTTTTTAAGATGTAAAAATGATGATGTGTTTTCCATCACCTACTAAGCAACAATGATGTCTGGTCTTATTTTTTGTTGCATTTTAAACTGTGAAAGTGATGTCGTGTTTCCATCACTTGTCAAAGAAATAATAGTGTTTGGCCTTATTTTTGTAAATCATGTGTTGCAGTGATGATGTGTTTTCCATAACTTGTTGAAGCAACAATGATATGTTGGCCCTTTTTTCATAGCTGGGGTATTATTTCCATTTTAATGTAAACTTGACCACCGAGTATGTGTTATAAAATCATGGCAAGTATGGGATGCTTGGGTCATTAGTTGGTCATGTAAGTAAAGCATGTAATTTGAAAAACAATGTACTACAGGTTTGCAGAGGTTGCAAGTGTCAGTTCATTGCTTATGGCTCCGAAGGACAAAGGTGAAGGAGAAGGAAAGGTGACTTACGACACATTTGTAAGTGTAGACAAGGTATAAAGAAGTGGAAATTTATTTTCATGCTTTTGGAGGACCAAAAGATCCTGATCCGGATTTAATCAGGAACGCAACAAATTACAGAGATAACCATATACACAAAGATGCAGCGGAAATAATACTTCATTTCATTAATGGAAAATACTGAAATATGCTTACAACCAGAAATGGAAATAAACCAGCTAGGGCGATGGTAGCTTATCTCTGAGAAGAGATGTGATGGCTACATGCCTCTAAACTGTATTACAATGAGGCTTGAAGGCCTATTTATTGTTGAGAAACAATGGAAAAACCCTTAACATTCCAAAACCTAACCCTAGGAGATGAAACGCCAAACTGTGGGCCCCGTTTGGGGTAAATTGGTACATCAACTTCCCGGGGTCGTAACTTTGGCATATGATCTCCGTTTGACGCGTACAATAGCTCATTAGAAAGATCTATCCGAGCACTATCATTGTTGGAATGGGCAACATCCGTCCATTCCATGGACCCATGTTGCCCCCAGATTCCCCAAAAAACGTCATTTAGGGCCTCAAAACGGCTCTGAAAGTTCAGGACCCGAAAAACTGCTAAAAATAGTAAGTTGTGCTACAATTAAGGAAACTGAAAATGCTGAGAAAGACAATGGTGGGGGTCTAGGTGGACTTGGCAGGTGGCCACCAATATCCACCTAGATCATTCCTCCCCCCTTAGGAAGCAATGGTCTCCATTGCGTTGAGCTCCTCCATGAGATAAGGAAACTTCTACTGAACTTGTTCCCTGGTGAGCCACTTGCCCTGCTGAAGGAGTTGGCCTGCTTTGACAACTCGATACAGTTGGATATTCTGTTGGTGAGTGTTCTTGATCTGTGTGTCCATGATTCGATCAGTTGCAGCTTGTTCCATGCAATCTGGATTTAAGTCTGTGGGTTTGAGCTATTCTGCAATGTCGGATGTGTCTAGAAATGGTGGAAAGTATGGCCGAAGGCGGTCCACATTGAACACTGGGTGCAGGCCAAGGAATGGGGGAATGCTAAGCTCAAATGCATTGTCTCCCATAGCCTTAGTAATGGTGTAAGGACCATATCGGAGTGGTCTCAATTTCCGATAGGCTCCAGTAAGGCGTTCCTTTTGCAAATGCAACCAGACTTTGTCGCCCACCTGAAACTTGTGTGGCACCCGATGTTGATCATGTCACTGCTTGTACTTGGCATTTGATTTCTCAAGAATGTCATGGACCTGCTGGCGAATATGTTGGATGCGCTCAATGAAGCTGGTGGCCTTATCTGTTTCGGACTAGACATGAGCTGAATTCATGTGAGTAGCTGCAAGTGACATGGCCACATCAATGGGGCATAGTGGCTGGAATCCCAAACCCACCTGAAAAAGGCTATGGCCAGTGGAGCTGTGAAGAGCTCGGTTGTAGCTGTGCTGAACATAGGGGAGGCTCTCGTCCCATGTGCGTGGATGCTTTGAGTTATACATGCGCAGAATGTGCACAATCATCCTATTGAAAACCTCTGTCTGGCCATCAGTTTGAGGATGGAAGGCTGTGGACTTCGTGAGTTTGGTGTCCAGCATTGACCAGAGACTGGACCAAAATGTGCTGAGAAACCGATTGTCCCGATCTGAGATGATAAACTGTGGGATCCCAAAGTGCACCCACACTCGTTCAAAGAAGAGTTTAGCAGTGGCTTCTGCTGTGATATTCTTCTTGCAAGCCACCATAATGGCCATCTTCGAGAACCTGTCGACGACCACAAAAACACAGTCATTTCCATGCTTAGTGGAAGGAAGGCCTGACATGTAATCCATGGAGATGGATTCCCAAGGTCGACTAGGGGTAGGCAACGGGGTGTAGAGGCCTTGCTTCTTAATGGTCGGTTTGGCAATGGCACAGGCAGTACATGATCGGATGTACTTCCCAACATCCTGTCGAAGATTCGGCCAATAGAAATAATTTTGCAGTACTGCCACTGTTTTCTCGACCCCGAAATGCCCAGCAACCCGACTGTAGTGTGCTTCCCAAATCATCTTGGCACGCTCGCTTGAAGGAACACAAAGGTGACCGAGGTGGCATAATAGGGCATCCTGGAGGTGAAAATCTGCAACATGTCGACCCTCCAAGAGGGTCTGGTATGTGTGGCCGAATTCTGGGTCGCTTTTGTAGAGAAGTGGCCAATCAGAAGTCTCGTGCCCACAAGAGTTGAGCACGGTGGTCAGCGCCATGATCGGTGGTCGATTGAGGCAATCTGCAACATTATTGGTGCTGCCCTTTTTATACTTGATATTCAAGTGAAACTATTGTAGGTATGTAGACCACTTCTGATGGCGATCATTCTAGAATCCCCCTTGGGTCTGTATGAACTGCAGGGGTCGGTGGTCTGTGTGGATGACCATTTCCTTCCCCAAAATGTAATGCTTCCATTGTCGGCAGGCCTGTACAATTGAATACATCTCTTTATCATAAGTGGGGTACTTCCGGACTGTGTCTGAAAGCGTTTCACTGTGATATGCCACTGGATGTCCATGTTGAGTAAGGACTGCCCCAATAGCATAGTCAGAGGCATCTGTCTCGACCTCAAATGGTTGTTGTAAATCTGGTAACGCGAGCACTGGTGCCGTGCAGAGACGATCCTTCAACTCCCTGAATGCCTTCTGTTGAGATTCAGACCTAAAGAATTTGGCTTTCGCCCCTCCCTTGGTGACTTGACTCAAGGGCCAAGAAATATGAGAAAACCCCAGCACAAACCTGCAGTAGAAGTTGGCAAGACCTAGAAAGCTGCGGAGCTCTGTTAGAGTGGTTGGAGAGGGCCAATCCCGAATGACTTGGACCTTGGCTGGATCGACATGCACCCCTTGTTCATCAATGATGTATCCTAGATACTGAACCTCGGTCATGCCAAAAGTGCATTTCTCCAAATTGGCACATAGCTTGTGTTGCCGCAGTGTTTGGAGAACCTGTCGGATGTGGTGGAGGTGCTCTTCCCAACTCTGGCTGAAGATCAGAATGTCATCCAAGTATACTACTACAAAGGAGTTGGTGAATGGCCGCAAGATGTCATCCATTAGCCTCATAAAGGTTGCAGGAGCATTCGTCAATCCGAAAGGCATGACCAACCATTCGAAGAGGCCCTCCTTGGATTTGAAGGTAGTCTTCCACACATCTGAGGGTTCGATTGGTACCTGGTGATATCCTGACTTCAGATCGATCTTGCTGAAATATTTCGCCCCCTTTAGTTGGTCTAGGAGGTCATCAATCCGCGGGATCGGGTACCTATTATGGACAGTGATCTTGTTCAGTGCCCGATAGTCAATACAGAGTCTCCACATCCCATCCTTCTTCTGTACCAACACGATCGGGCTCCCACAGGGCGATGAACTCGGACGGATGTGACCTTTCTGCAGGAGCTCTTGAATCTGCCTCTTGATTTCATTGTTCTCCAGAATGGAGCGCCGATAAATTGGTCCATTGGGTAGCGGCGCACCTGGGGTCAGGTCGATGGAGTGCTTGACTTGACAGTGCAGAGGAACCCCTGCCGGGGAGGTGAAGATGTCTTCGTACTCCTCCACAATCTTGTCCATCTGTAGCTGTCGTGCAGAGGGACCCCGTTTGGAGGCCACGACCACTGTCTTCTTCTTCCCTTGAGGGCGTATCATCAGGAAAACAAATTTCCTGGTTTTGGAAATGATCTTACTGCTCTGGTATCCTGAACAACTTATTTCCCAATGCAATAATAACAGCACGGGGCCTTGATTCATACACAGCATGTCGCTTCCACAAGTATGGTTGTCCTATTAATACATCACAAACTTCAAGGGGAGCAATGTCACACAATACCTCATCTGTGAAGGGCTTGATTTTGTATGGAAGGTGACACTGCTGGCTCACGCGAAGATCTCGCCCTTGGTGAAGCCACCCAGTGGTGTATGGTTGTGGATGTGCTGTGGTCGATAAGCCCAACCGCTTCACGACCTCTGCCGAAATGAGGTTCTTTTGACTCCCGCTATCAACAATGAACTATATCGGGGAGCCCTTTACCCACATCTGGGAGTGGAAGAGACGCTCCTCCTCCTCTGGATCTTTGGGTTCATCTTTCTGGATTTTTGCGGTAGCAACAGTGGCGCTGGGATCCGCATCAATGATCTGCTTCCCTTTTTCATACCCCTTATCGGGTTCTGACTCAGAGTCGGAACATGAATCTGATTCTGAAACCTTTAGCTCAGCCACCAGTGACTGCTTGGCCCGAAACTCACTTGTGTTGTGAGTGGAGCTCTTATGGAACTCGCACCATTTTCCAGTGTCCTTTCTCGGCTTCGCGGCATTGTTCTTTGCTTGCAGCTTCGGCTGGTTGTCTTGGGCTGTCCCGCCTTGGCTCTGTCCTTTGTTCTGTGGTTTAGGGGCACCTTTCCCCTGCTTTGGATTCACAGATCCAAAGTCTCACTTCTTTTGCTTAAACTTTTGTTCGACCTTGACGGCATATCAGTATGCTGCGCCGAGCGAGGGGATGTTTAGGAATTGTATTTCTTCCTGGATGTACTTGTGCAGGCAGCCACGGTATTTGAGTATCAAATGTTGCTCTGAATCCTTGATACCCAACTTTGTGCGAAGGGTATGGAAAAGATTGGTGAACTCCGGCACGTCTTGGTCCCTTCCCTGCCGCAGCGTGGTCCACTTTATGTATTCATCCTCATAGCTTCCAACAGGGTAGTACTGCTCCTTGATGGCATCCCGGAATGAATCCCAGGTGGGTGCGGCTGAAAATAGTGAGCCAGTACTTTCATCCTTCTGTTCGCAGTAGGTTTCCCACCAGTCCTTGACGTGGGGGGCTGCTTTGAGAAGAGCAAAAACAATCTTTTCCCGACTCGAAAATTCATGAACAAAAAAATAACCCTCTAGCAGATTCAACCATTTATCTACGGCATCGGCGTCTATCTGACCCTCGAATATGGAGATTTCAAAATTAACTTGTACCTTAAAGGGTGTGGTGTTTCCAGAGGAGCTGCTGGAAGCCGATGCGCCGCTTCTGGGTAGCCGCTGAAGGATCTGGGCAAAGCTGTCCATCATCGCGTTCCGTTGTCGCTCGAGGGCTTCTTCGAGCAAGATTTTGATGGGATCTCCTGCCCCCTCGTCTTTCTTCTCGTCCGTGTTATAGACATTTTTGTGCCTTACAGCATAGAGCATGAAATGTCAATAATCTGAGGGATCCAAAGTCCCTAAACATGTTGTTCTTACCCTTAGAGGAACAAGGTCAGCAAACCACAGCACTACAGATCAGTTGTCCACTGAAAAACACTCAAAAACAGGTCAATTTTGGATCAAAGCAGCTGCTCCACTAAGCATCTGCGCTGAATGTCAAAAGCTCTATGGTGTACCTGCGCTGCATAGCAAGTGCAACAAAGGCTACCTGCGCTGGGCGTACTTTGACATGTGGAGGAATCTTTTCTCAATGTGCCAGTGCCCAGGAAGCTTCCAAAATGACACTTGGATCAGAAGATTCGCCTAATGATGAGTTAAGAGCTTCTAAAACTCCAAGTGGAAGGTAGAAACTCCGAGTGGACTCAAGGACTGAAGAACAACTGGAGTTGAAGAGGACAACAAGTCACACATCAAGCTGACTTATCTTCACTCCAAAACTCTATATAAGGATCTCATCCCATGGGATCTGGAAAGGCTGGAATTTCGTGCAAAGAATTGCTGTTGGTTTATAGTTGAGAGTATTGGGTGATTGCTTGAGGGAGGTGAAGAGGATATTTCTTTCCGTCGGGAAGGTGATGCTGGATTGGACCTCTCACGATTGTATCACCGCCTGAACCTTACTTCCTTATATTAATAAAGCATTTGAGGTTCTTCTATTCGCATGTGTTTCAATGGTGTATTGTCTTACTTGCGTATTTGATTTATGCTAATCCTTGAATCAATTATGAATGCATGCTTCTTGTAGTTTCCTTTTCTTGTCTTGTTCGCAGGATCTCGTGTAGCTGGGCCCGTGAGAAGACTTGGAGCTGGGAGCGAGCGGCAAATAGAGGAGATTGGATCGACCATTTGCGCAAGACATCGGTAAGTGGATCTCTTCCTTTCATCTCTTGCATGTCATAAAGAAGTAACTTTAGATAGCTTTGCTTCAGCTGTTGCTAAGGAACTATCACCCTTAGAGTGGGATAGGGTCATTCCGTGTTGGATACTTTTCCCCACAACAGTCCGCCATGGGAGGCCGTCGGTCTTGCAAAGGTTCAACTAGTTCAAGCCCTAACTCCTTATATCCCGACCTTGTTGGGGACATGCAAAGAAAAACAAAGAAAAAGCAGACCGCTCTGATACCACTGATTCGGATTTAATCAGGAACGCAACAAATTATAGAGATAACCATATACACAAAGATGCAGTGGAAATAATACTTCATTTCATTAATGGAAAATACTGAAATATGCTTACAACCAGAAATGGAAATAAACCAGCTAGGGCGATGGTAGCTTATCTCTGAGAAGAGATGTGATGGCTACATGCCTCTGAACTGTATTACAATGAGGCTCGAAGGTCTATTTATTGTTGAGAAACAATGTAAAAACCCTTAACATTCCAAAACCTAACCCTAGGAGATGAAACGCCAAACTGTGGGCCCTGTTTGGGGTAAATTGGTACATCAACTTCCCGAGGTCGTAACTTTGGCATATGATCTCCGTTTGACGCGTACAATAGCTCATTAGAAAGATCTATCCGAGCACTATCATTGTTGGAACGGGCAACATCGGACCCATGTTGCCCCTGGATTCCCCAAAAAACGTTGTTTAGGGCCTCAAAACGGCTCCGGAAGTTCAGGACTTGAAAAACTGCTAAAAATAGTAAGTTGTGCTACAATTAAGGAAACTGAAAATGCTGAGAAAGACAATGGTGGGGGTCCAGGTGGACTTGGCAGGTGGCCACCAATATCCACTTGGATCAGATCCATAGTGGGGAGGATTGATCCAGGAGGCTTCAGACAGAGGCATAAGTCCTAGAGGACTCAGAAAGGGGCAAAATTCAAAGTGGTCAGATTGCTCCCAAACTAGCACTAGATCGAAGTGCTCGTTGCCCTGATTCCAACGGTGTGAATGACACTCAAATCCGAGCTCGTATGAGGGAGAACGAGCCAGTCAAAGTTTTGGTCAAAGTTGGGTTGTGGGCCAGGTTTAAGTGTCCTACAATTTGACCGACCCCGGGGCATGAAACCTAGCTCCTGAAAGCGGGCGAATTTGTTGGATCGTTAATTTGTCTAATATCCCCTATATTAGACAAAATCGAAAAAAATCAATTATTATATCAAAAAAATAATATATATATATATATATATATATATATATATATATATAGATAGCTATATATATATCTATAGATATATCTATATATATATATATATATAGGTGGCAGGCCATGACCCCTCTCGGCCCCCAACCAACCTCCATACCAAAACTTATGATTAAAACAAAACGTAACTATATATGTTATGTGTGGGGTGGGCGGGCCACCTCTGGTGGACCCGACCCACACCCCAACCACCGCCACTTGTCAAGAACTAGAGACAACGGGGCTTAAACTCGCCCGACCCACCTCCCGGGCACCTCCACACAAAGTCCACGTTAATACATCAATGTAACCACACAAATTTCCAACAGTTTCCATTGAAACGGTTACGTGCCATGTTAAATAAATAAATAAATAATCAAAACGCACCAAAAATTAACATGCCAAAATTAATGCAACCGCATGTCATTGTTTGTATTTTTGGGAGAGGCGAGATTTGATCCCCCGACCTCTCCGCATCCATTTTTCCACTGTCCAAATTGGACAAATTTTATGTCTATCCTACGCCTCTCAGTAACACGAACTTGATGGCATAGACAGGATTTTGATCTGAGTAGAAAATCTTCAGATGACCCAAAGGAGCGAATCTTTGAGGAATCTAGGGGGAATCTAAAAGATTCCTGTAGCCCCAGTTTTCCACTTTCTCAGAATTCAGAAATTTAATAGTCGGTATTACCCTATTCGACGCCACAAATATGATGGTGCATTCAGATTTTCCATTTGATGAGTTTATTTTTTGGCCACTTTTCAAAGTGGAGTGCAGGTGTCAGCATTGAATATTCGATCAATCATTTCCATGAGATCCGACGCCGCGAGATTGATGGTACGACCAGCTTCAGTAGTTTGACATCCTTTTCTTCAGATGGCCCCAGGATGTGAGGTATATGCAGTGTGTTCATGTACTTCTTTTTCTATGAGATGCATTGTGCTGCATAGATCCATGTTTGATGTTTGATGTGGGATCTTGTTTTCTTACTTGTTTCATGATTCCTGCTTGATGTGACGCGGAATCATCTATGGGATGTACTTGTTGTCATGATTCGTCATGTTTTGTTTGAGATCCCTTTGTCGTTATGTTGATGGGATACTCATGTGTCGCCATGTATGTTCGCATTGAGATCCCTTTGATGCCATGTTGGCGAGATGCTCATTATCATCATGCATGAGTTTATGTCATACTGATAGGAGTGTTTTTGTGCGTGGGAGTTCCTGTAGTGGAACATCTCGTGGAGCCACTCTTGCGTGAGGAAATTTTCCATGCATGATAGCAACATCACCACCTATGTACATCATCACTATTAACAGCACTTAATGCAGTGGCCTACACCATCTTGACACTGGGACCCGGAGACGTAGTCCCTCCTAAACGAACTCTGTTATCAACGCCTTGTGTTTTTTGTTGCTGATTCTTGTCATGTTCCTTCTTATTTACAACATGCATATATGTTCACTTATGCTATTTTAAATGCAATTCTAATAACATCATGAAAGTAAAATATCTTGGCTAAATCTGGGAGTTGAGTCAACTTGGATCAGGGTTGGAAGTAATGTCCCTCCAGACTATGTCCACTGGCTCGTTTCCAGGTGGGAGCTCAGGTGTTTCTACGCTTATCCTTTTCCTCTATCTTCTTACTACAACCTTGTGCAGCGAGCTGCTTGAACACATCTATATTTCAATCAGTTTCAAGACAATATCTGTTGTGGGCAGAGCAGGGATAATCTCAATTTGCTGAGACGTTGTTGCTTGCTCATCTACTGGCTTGGACTCTGTATTCTCCTAATTATGCAGAGTTTGACAGTCCATTTTTCATGGGTATCTGTGGTGCTGGGAGTGTCTTGTAGTTTCTTATTAAACTGATCCCACTCATGTTCCAAACTTTCGCTTTTGACCTATGAACTGATATCTTTAGGTGGGGTGCTCATAACCTATTTCTCGGCTGACTTCCTGCTGGATTCTGCTATGTTATCTGTGTCTTGGGCCTTCCCTGTATCCAGTGTTTTCTCAATATTTACCTAAGATTCAATGTGAGAACTAGGTCCTTCGCTATTGACAACCACACTGGGTGTGGGCTTGTCCTCGATTTTCAACAAGTGCATCGAGATTATTTTGAGCCTTCTGTTTCTGAATTCCTAAAAGTTTCAAAAATCTCTAGGACTCAGATTTTCCCTTGCCCATTCAAATTATTGTTCGAAGGATTCAACCAACTGTAACATGTCTTTAAAATCGTTAGCCTCATGGTTATATGGCTTGATCTTTAGTGCAATAGTGATGTTATATGCTACCTTGTTTGGATCAAATTTCCTTTTTAGCAAAGTATGAAGCATGAGGCCTTCCATGCTTACCGATTCCTTTACCGCATGATTAAAATTTGCCAAAGAAAAAGAACCACACTTGATAGGAAAAGATGGCTATAACAATTTCTTTCTTTCTTTGATAACTTTGGTCAGGTCTTTTCCCACGGTCTGGTGGGCGATTTCCCTTGCTGAAAATTTATCAGAAATATGCAAGGGGAGGACATGTGGGTCTACCGTGCTACCAAAAACCCTAACATAGGTGAACCATTCTTCAAAAAAATATTTTCCAACAGCCAGAAGGTCTGTAGCGGCTTCTTGGGAAAACCTGGGGGCTTTCCTATTGAAAATTAATTGATGCAATGGCAAAATAACAACATGACATATTTTATAGAAATGGGGTATGTAATGGGATTCCCACATTTTCTTATGACTGAGATGGATAGGGTAGGGGTCTTGTAAGGTCCATTTCCAACCCTTGATTGGAAATTTAGTACAAAAATAGATGGCATCCATAATGTAGGCATTGAAATAGAATGGAGGAGGATTCTCTGAAGAGGAGGATATCTTCTATCGATATTCGGTGATGATGGTGGCTAGGTTGTCAGATAGGATGGTGGCCCAATTCATAATGTGGGAATTAACACATGCATCAATCAATGTAATCCATTCTATGGAAAGCTTCGCATTATTGGGTAACCCATATAGTCTACATAACATAGCAGCTGCATAGTTGTAAGGGTTTTCCAAAGAGGCTATATCATATGTACCCGATTTCTCGAATTTGAATTTGTTCTCCAACACTCTCTAGCCCTTAATCACCTTGAAGGGCTCTTGGTTATTCTTTGCAAAGTTGGACGCATATGTGGTATCATATATATCCTGAGGGTCAAGTATATGGTACATTTGCTTCAGGTCCTCTACTCTGAATGACCCCATGAGTTCTATTAGCGAATTCCTAAATTTCCTATCTTCAATTATGAGGTTTTCCACCACCCACCTAATCATATATGTGTATGGCAGGATTTTAGCTCTCACTCCTATCATATGAAGGAAAGAACAGGTGGCATCCTTGAATTGGAGTCCTGAAGGTTTTGTGAATCAGTTGTTGCTTTTGTGACAGTAACCTTGGGACACTTATCCTTGAGCCTGTTGTACATGACCTCCCAAGTTGTTTCTCCCTCGTCAACGTTGCAGACCATATCAGAGAATATAGGAGCCATTTCTGTAAACTCAAACTCTGTAATGCTCTGTTTCTTCTGTTTCTGCATCACCTTCCTCAATGACATGTCTTTTGTAGCTTGCCTAAAATGGACGAGATATATCAACGCAGACGGTATCGGGAAATTAAGACTAAAAGATTCTATGAAATGACTTTGGATCATTGTAAAGGTTTAGATGAGATATCCAACGTTAACTTCCCATAACTTGGAAAATCATTACCTCTCCTTGGGCCATTAAAAATTTATTACCCTGTCAAACCGTTCATTATTACATTCAAATGCAATTAATTCACATGCTTACCGCTCTATTCGCACATCGCAATCTTTAAAATGATGTAATGTAGTGTTGCCTGCTTGTAAAGGCAAAATGCGTTTGCCATATCGTAATATCACATTTGGCAAATCGTTAATAAAGTTCATAGTGGCAAGGCTTAATTACTTGCCATTTCTGCAAAATGTGATTGCAAGTTCGCAAGTTGCTTAATCGGGATATCGCAGTGGGAGGTTTGATCACACATCACAATTTTTTAAAGGTGTTTCATGTTCATCACATGGAAAAAACGCGATTTGCGATTTGCGATGAGGATCCTATCTTTGGGTTGTTTTAAGAGTTTTTTTAAGGAAATTTCTTCAAGTTAGGTTTTATTATTCTAAGACCAAAAATTTAAAAAGGGTCCCCATTTATATGTCTAACCTTAGATATTGATATATATAAATGAGGGGGTTGTTTCACAGTACAACACATTCTTATATGCTCAATTTCGTCCTGGATGATCATTATTCAATATTGAAGTCTTAAACTTGTACATAAATAAAACCTTGTTAAGATATAAAATAAAAATAAAAATAAAAATAAAATAAAATTCATAATACATAAAAACAAAAACAAAAAATACCTTTTTCTCTTCCTTTTGTTTTCTTCAGACATCATGTCATTCTCTACTATACTTTTATGCTATGTTGATATCTTTTGATGAAATTATGATCTTGTTTTTGTTTAGTTTTTTTATGCTTTTGTGGTATGTTTTTCTTTGTTATTGTTTCTTTTATTTTATTTCATTTCATTTTCACCTTATGGCAATCATCATTGATCAACATTCCCTTCCCTCACCTGCAATCCCTATTGTTATGAATAAAGTTCAACTTAAGTTGGGTTTGAATCGGTAAATGGTGACAAACAAGATATATTTTCTAATAGTTTGTCACTAATGTCCCAATTTTCTTGATGAAAATAGGGAACAAAAAAATTATTTACAAGCCCCCCTTGCTCATTTCTACTAAGCCTCATAGGAACTGACTATGATCCACTCATGTGAAGGCTCCCACTAAAAGGTAATTCCCATTACAACAGTGGAATTCTTTGCTTCCATTTTCTTTGTTTTTAGTGCTCTAGCTTACCGTATGTGACCTCTCTGGAGACTTGCCTTTTTCCGAACTAATGACTTCATATTATTTCCCCTGATATTTCATACCTTATCCCGCTTCTATCACTCCCTTTACCCTATTAACTTCCCCCTTATCAATTTCATGATATCTCCAAAGTGTCTGAGTTCTAGTTCACATAATGCGAACCACCCTATGGAGTTGCCAATTTTTTATGCACATCAATAATTTAAAATTTATGCAATCCATTGCAAGTCTCTTCCCATTTCTTTGCTCTATTTATATGAATAACACATTATTTGTCCTATGAACTCTCATAAAATTAAAAGAAAAACCTACCCTCTTTATCTCATAACATTTTCTCCATTTTTCCTCCTAGTCCTATTGGTGGAAATGTGGTATGGCTTATCTTGTAGATTCCTCATGATTTTAAAGCCATAGGGAGAGAACAGTTATTTTATTCCTATTTCAAAGAAGACTAGACCACTTTATGTTTTCAAAGGAGAAGGCTCTTCTTGTTTAAAGGAGAGATATATGGAAATTTTTGTTACCAAAATGATATAATAAAAAAGAAACATTCTTTATTTCCTTAATCCCTCAAACATGTTTGGTGTTATATATTATGAGAACATATGCAAAGCCAATATACATACAAGCATACATGTCATGCTCCTTCCAAAGGACATTTTCATCTTCGAGGAAATTTGGTGCCAACAATGATATATGTATGGTATATAAAAAGCACCCATGGTGCAGGTGGGAAATGTATGCTTATTTTTACAAAAATTCAAAATGTTTGATAATGCATATAAAGCACATATGGGTGAATACTTTGTAGTTATATGATCAGAAAGGATCTTGATTCTGATATAATTGAAAGGTTACCACCAAGAAAAGAGATTGTTTTTGCAATTGAAAATGGTGCTTTGTTTTGGGATGAAGAGAGATCCTAATCCACTATTCATAATATCAACCTTGAGGTATGAAGTCAATATTTTGTGGTAATTGCTGGCATAGTTGGATCTAGTAACTCTTCTTTACCATCATTCATTTTTGGGGAAATGTAAAATCTCTCTGGCATGAAAAAGTTTAACTTGGTTGTCCACGTAACAAATACTACATCATATATACAAAACATATATATACATGGGAATGTATTTTATGTTCATTAAAATTAAAAGTAAAAGAAATTAAACAAAGCATCTCAACAATTCTAATTTAAACCATTAAGTTCACCTCTAAGATCATAAAATAATATCATATAACATATTATATATGTGGCTATGGAAGAATATGTTGAAGGAAGCCAACTATGTTAAAAAGATAAGCACTCCACACCAACAACATTGTCAAGTTGCATAAGGCCAAAAATGGATAAATCCATGCCCATTAATTCAAAAATGTATTTAAATTAAATAAATACATATTTTATTTTACAATAAGGAGATGTAGATGAAACCATAAATAAATTGAAATGTGTGAAGAGCTCGTTGTATCTACCCAATAGTGCCATAGTTTCCCAAGAAGTTGAATGGGTTTAATTGCTTGAGGGCATCCATTAGTTAATCAAATTTCTCAATTAGAATTGAACCAATTCATTAATATCAAGAGATCTATAAAAGAAAGTTCATATGAATGGATTCCCTATTTTTCTTACTGAGATGCTACTCATTTTGCGAGTGAGGGAATGACTAGTAGTATGGTTTATTTCTTTTATTCCCACTTCCTTCTTCATGCAACTAGCCTCTGCTTGTGTGATGTCATTGCTACTTTGCATGTTTCCTCTTTCGAGTGTCTCTTGGAACATGATTGTCAAGCTCCATTAGTTTATAGCCGTGAAAATGTTAAGATCCTTCATTGCATTTCTTCCACTTCTTTACCACTAAATTTGCTATTGACCTTGTGATTGTTGTGTATGATATTGTTGGAGGAAATAGTCAGCCTAACTGACTAGAATGTTGAAGGAGCTAGTCATCTCAACCGACTAGCCTAGTCAAGTCAATAAACATGCATTGTAACAACATTTAACTAATGTCAGATTAGTTATGGTGTTTGGTCGGATAGTTGGACTATTATAACTATTCAAGCTATATATAATTGTTTGTATATTGATGTATTAGTTCTTATTTGGGTAATAAGAAGTATTATATTAGGGTGCTTCCATTGGTTCTCCATTATTGTGTATCCATTTCTTTACTTATGATTGTTATGTGATTTCTTGATGGTTGTACTACTAGTAACAATGCACACATTTCCCTAGATTACAACATTGGTTTTGTTGTCAGTAATTAGAAATCGAGTCACAGAGTATGCAAGCATAAATGTTAACATTAGAGGAGATACAGTTACGGTGGGAGAAAAATATCAGTAATTATCTAAACAAATATACGACGAGAAATCGATTATCAATAGTAGAATCTAGAACCAAATTCTTTACAGAACCACATGAGTGATTTATTGAAGGAGCCCTGATAGAGATCAATAAATTTCTCGACCGAGTCGCCCATGAAAAAACCTTAGACTGAAACTTATGCTTGAGTTCTATTGAATTTATTAAATGGTGATTGAGAAAATCTATATGAGTGGGTCAAGTTGATTCTATATGACTTCTTTGAAAAACAAGCAATAGAAGACCAAACCTTTGTTAAAAGTGGTAAGGCCGGATTCTATGACAACTTGCATGACAACTTATTTTACACAAACTACCATGTTACATAAGTTCTTTCTTGAAAAAGGTGTATGACATATTGTCAAGTAACGATCCCCATTGTATACTACACCAATACCAATCAGAGAAAGGAGAAAATTGACTGGCAAAACTTCCTTGACGCTCGGTGTAAAGACAAAAGTAACAATGGGATTACTTTTTAAGAAAATAAACATGGTCATCGGATTCCTTGTAAAACGACACTAAGTCGGGTCAGCATAGGGTGGGGGGGGTAACAAATCATGAAAAATAAAGGAGAAAAAGGAAAATGAATAAAGTTGGATAAGTACACATAAATCACAAAGATAGAAGGAAGAAGGTGGAATCTAAAAAGAAATAAGAAAGTAATCAATGAGATAGTGACTGACAGTATAAACAGTTGACCAACATATAGAAAATAGAAAGGGACAAGAGACAAAAATGATGAGAACAAATAAGAGAACAAGAATACCAAAGGAAGAGAATGAATAATCAAGAGTGTGAGAGAGGAGATGCACGAGACTCCTCAAGCAAGTTGAGAGGTGTAGCACCACCTGCTCTGACAAAGGGTGATGGTCCACTTATAAGACCTAGAGAGAAAGTAAACGTTACGAAAATTGATGACTTTGTTCCAGGAATAATAATAAATACAACTATATAAATAATAGGTCCCAATGTTCAAGAATTTCTTCAACAAACATCACAAAATTCTTTAGACATACATGCAGTTTGGCATAATGAAGAATAATAGATAAACCACAAAGAAATTCAAAATCTTGATCAATATTGACCTAATAATAATGAAATATAATAATCACTTCTCCAACTCCATAATATTTTAATTGTTTCTCCCCTACTGTATCTAGTATTTAATGAAGAAGTTAAAAGCACAAAACCAGTCAACAAAGAGTCACGACCCTGAGAGAGTCGGTTCACAAAATATATAGATAGAGAGTGTCAAACTGACAAATCACTTTCAAAGGACATCAATGGAAAATAAGTGAATAGTATGCCTCTAATCAGTGAATCCATTGACAAGTTTGACGAAAATTACCAGCCAAGTAATATCAAATAACCCAAATGTCGACACTCCAGACAAGAAAAATGGGATTGAACCACATACCCCTTTATGAGGGGTACAAATATTCAAAATAACATTGGTTCATTTGTGAAAAATTTTGGTCTATGAACAATATTACTGATGAAGATAAATAAATGGCGCAATTCGATGCATCCTTAAGGAAACACGCTTTGACGTGGTTCATGAATATTGTAGAGAAACAACTAAATTCTAAAAATGAAATCAATTATAACTTCCTTACATTCCTTAAGGCCCAAGATGTTAAACACTTGGTAGCACAGAAATTAAAATAAATTAAACAAAGACTAAATGAATTAGTATGAGAATACAACAAAATAATTAAATACTTATTGATCCAAATTCCATATAATAACGAAAAAAATCTTTTAGTAAAATGGTATGTAGTCGGTATACTCTAGAAGATTCATGGCCCACTTAGAATGTACGAATTCACAACTTGTGATGAATCATTTAAGCTAGCGCAGTGCACCGAAAAAGATGATGAAGGCTAGTCAATTATCTCACCAATTTACAACAAACTTGAAGACAAGCTTGAACAATTTCAAAATTCTTTGATGGAACTGACACTTCAAAAGAACCATTTGTGGTTGTACCAATTATCACATGGAAGGACATACTAAATATACTTTTAGATATGCAAACTATTTTGTTCAAGACGTAGATACAATCTGATGTATATTGCATTATCTATCAAGTAGCTTCGAAACATATGACCAAAGACTGTCAATATAATCTCTGAAATTATAAACCAAAATGGTGCAATATCTAGAAGATAATACAAATTCCACACATGATTTCCCACTTAATGAAAAAATAAATCAAACTATCAAGTTTCCTATCATACACAAGCAATCGGTCAATTTAATGAACCACCATCCTACGGTGGAAAAGGAGCTGGTCGAGGGAGATGAGGAGGATACAATGGTACGGGACATGGTCACGGTCAAGGTCGAGGGAGATTCTATTATTATACTTGTTGGAAAGAGGGGCACATAACTGTGGATTATACCTTAAAAGATAAAATGGATTTAAATTTCTGCAACATGTGTGGATTGGGTGATCAGTCCTTGAAGGATTTCTCTAATATTATTGAAGTAGTTCTAAATAAGAGATATGTTAATTTGTTACAATTCGTTCCAAAGCAAGAAATCATGAACTCCAAAAATATTCATGTAGTTACAAGGTCTGGTGCTAATAAAGACATTAGTAACAAAAATTATCAAAATATTCAACCAATAAAAAACATGACTAAGTACCAAGATATTCATAAATAAAACAACGCAATTTCAAAAGCAGTGGAGTTATTTATGAAGGAAATCGATCAACAAAAATTTTCTAAGGATCTCGTTTTGGAATAATTTTGGAACTTCTAAAAGAGGAGCATTCGGTTAGTTTCTTGGTAAAAATTTTAAAAATTTTGAAAATTTTAATGAAAATAAAGAAAATGGAAAAATTATTCGACAACTCTCTCAAGGGAAATAGCTGGAAGACCATGACCCACAAGTCGATTTAGAAATAAATGGGTACATGGTCAAACAAGTTAATGTCAACTTTGGGTCACAAGTAAATATCCTTCCACAATAAAAATGGATCAACATGGGACAACTGAATCTACACAGGATGACAAATTATGTTAAAATTATCAATTAGAGATTTATCGAACCCATCAAAATGCTAAGGAAAGTACAAATTTCAATCATGGGAATTTCGACAACAATTGATTTTGAGGTTATCGACTTAGTAGATGGAATACCTGCATATTGGGCTCTAGTCAGTCAACCCTAGGGATGCAAAATGAAAGTAACAAGATCACTTGAAAAAGATAGAATCAAACTCAAATGTAATAACAATAAAATCATCATCCCTTTTCACATGCGAGAAGGAAAGCCCTGGGTCAAAGCTTTCGAAAAAGAGACTGAAACATGAAGACTCTACCAAGTATTACATAAAGACCATGATAATATTGAGCCAAAATATTTTGGAAAATTTTTAACATGTTCACACCTTTCCATTAGACAGAAATCTAACACTGATCTCTATGAATGGAAAAATGAGAACTATGAATCTAGAGCTAAAGACTGTTGGATAATAGAAGTAATTATGATGTGAAGGATCCGACCATGTTACTCCTTAAAAGCAATACCTATTGTAAAAGAAAAGAAAAATATTCTGGAACATCATCCCTACTTTCGACCAACCTAATGCATGACTCTAGCAAAACCATTCAATTTAAAGAAAAAGAAATACTACTTAAACATATAGAACAAGTAACAAATTCTATCAGCGAATACGGAAGAATGAAGATCTTATTACAATATTTTATGGGTCAAGCAGCGAGATGTTGGGGTGCCCATTTCTTGACTCCAAACATGGACAACCAAAATGATAAATTTAATCAAATGTTTTGGAGGGAAAAAGTTGTCTGCACAAGAAAATATACCCATGTTTAGTGCTAGACAGGACCCTATAATGCACATTCAAAATTGTGAGTGGGAATGCAGGATAATAAGGTATAAAGATGAGTGAGTATGGTCACATATGTTTCCAAATACCTTAGATGACTTACTAGATAAATGGTACAAAATAGAGGAAGCCCGAATTCAATCACTGCAATGGAAATAGTTAAGAGAAAATTGTTGGTATTATGATTCAGATGTTGTCCTTGATGGCAACTCACTCACGGGTCAGTTCAGATTTGATAAAGGGAAAATGACATTGTAACAGATCAATTCAAAGGTAACAGGGCATTGGTACAGAAGAACAGGACGATGGAACAAAGGTCTACTGATCATAATCAATAAGTTGAAGGAAAAAAATGTTGTAAGGTAGCTTAAGATGTATATGCATGTTAACCTTGTCAAAAAAGCGTATACACGCTGGTTCACAAAAAAAAGAGCGTATACATATGCACACACTTTCACAAGAGGAAAATCGCGTATGGGTTGGAAAAACAAGGAAATTTAAGATTAAAGAATACCAAGGATTAATACCATGGTATTAGCCCACAACATTGATCATTTGGTCCTGTCAAAGAATACCACCGGTTCTAAGTGTTGTTTTGGTGTGAGGTATTGAGAAAAGCCAAAAGCTATATGAGGAGGAGAAGATCAAAGGGCCAAATGTGAAAGTGAAAGGGTTTCTTAAGAATACTTCTATCTGAAGTATATTTTATGTTGCAGTGGCTATGACTATGATATAATTTGAAATATTGGGTGCACCTTCAATTCAATGTTGGATCAGGATCAGGATCATGAGACCTGAAATGACTTATCATTGAACGATTTGATATTGGTTGGGCTAGATCTAATTGCTTACTACATGTTTTATTCTTTAAATGTCATGATCTAGTTATGTCTAAAATCTGGAATAGCAGCAAAGTTGTAAGTTAGTATTTTCAAATCTCTACATCGGTTCACCTTGGTGAAGGCACGTATACACGCTAGTTCGAAGCTTCCAAGTAGCGTATGCAAAAGAGAAGCCTGCTATTCAGAAATCACTGATCATCTTATCAGTGTTGCTGGTTTACTGTTTTCTGTCAATGAAGTCTTCTTAGATCTGAACGTAGAACTCAATGCATAAGGAGATTGTGTCTAATTTATTGATTGATTAAGTGAGAAGGGTGATCTTTGCTATTGACTGTCTAGATCTCTGTAATTTGACAGTAGATGTTCAAAATATTACTGGTTGGTACAGATTTGATTCAGAATGTTTTATGATTCAGTAGTTTTGGAGGTATACGCAGGTTTGGTTATAGGAAGTAGTGTATACACGCAGGTTGGGTTCATTAAAGTAGCGTATGCATTCTGATGTATGATTTTTTATGTTGCAGTTGGTTGTGCATGATGATGCAGGTTTCTGGGTTCAGCGCAGAGTTCTGGTGATAGTGATCTGACTGTTCAGATTGACTGATTATTGGTTGTTATGTACCAAGAGAATCCAGACTGAAAATTTATGAAAAGTGGTCCCTGGAGGGAGAGAAGGTCATAACCTTCTATAGGTCGGTGTCAGCGTACGTACTACTAAATGTGTCGGCTATTACAAGAGATAGGGGGTTGTAGCTCCCTTCCAGTAGAAGCTGGAGAATGAGAGAAGGTTGTAGCCTTCTACAGGTGGGTGCCTGCGTACTGGTATGAGTCTGCACCAATACAAGATTGTAAACTTATTTTCTTTATATTAAAAAGAAGACAAAGATGAGAATAGCAGGTGGTTTTTCTCCCACATTGGGTTTCCACCTTAAATATTGGTGTTCATGTGTGTTTCTTATGTGTGACGGTTTATTATGTTATTAATGCACATAGTTACTGTATAATAAAGTATTGATGCATTGATGAAAGATCAACACATTATGAATTAATTAAATCATAAGTTCTCTGGGTATAAGTTGGTTTCTTTAATCATAGTTGCATGCACACGCAAGTTCACTTCAGTGAAGTAGCGTATATAAATTTGATTGGGAAATGAAAAATAATTGAATTGTAAATATTGATTAACCCCCACCCCCCCCCCTCTCTTAGTATTATTTCCAACAAAAATTTCATCAAGGATTTCAAATTCAAACTAGAAGAATGAAAATTAAATGATGTAGTTTGGAAAATAAAATAATTCATCGAAGAAAAATAAGCCAACCATCATAAATCACCAGAAAATGTTTCATCGACTTGCAATTATGTCAAATTCACCTCATAATAGAAAATGGCCTGATGTATAGAAATGGAAGAAACACTTATTGTTGGTCACAGCTTCTACTTGAAGAAAAATCGCCCACAAAACCATAAAATAATATATTCAGTCTACAAATTCGACAAGCAAGAAATTGAGAAACCAAATAAACTAGCTTTTTCACCAGCTTATCAAGAAATAAAATTTGGCAAGCAGCCACTTAATGAATCAAAATGACCCAACTGGATGGATGAAAAAATCAAAATATGCAAATTTGACATATCAAACGATGACCGACTGAAATTATCTGACTTGGTGTATTGGTGGGACAAACAAACTGCAGAATTCATCGATTTTCTTAAGGGGAACAGGGATGTATTCGCCCACAATTATAGAGATCTGAAAAAACCTGTTCATGAAAAATTAGTCTCATTCTGGGACAAAATCCAATAAAATAGAGACCATGTAAGCTTTTTCACAAGTATAAATATATTGTTCAAAAATAGATAGATGAGATGATTGTTGCAGACATCGTCTATCCTATAGAAACATTAGAATGGGCAAGCCCCATGGTCGTGCAATGTTAAAAACATGACCCAACTAGATTGTGTATCTTTGTTGATTGTTGTGGGCTAAACCAACTAATAGTCACTGAGCCATTCCTGACAATATTTGTTGATGAAATTATTAACTAAGTCACAAGGCATGAATGCTACTCATTCAAGGATGGTTTCTCAAGATACAATCAAGTACCTATTATGGAAGAAGACAAAGAAAAAATCATTTTTGTTACTGAGTTTGGTTATTTTTCATATTGAGTTACTCCTTTTTCATATAGAGTAACTCCAAAGTGTATGTTCCGACCCATCTCTAGGACTAGTAACTCAATCCACTGCTGCCACAAGGATCCAAAGAATTTTTCCAACCAAGGCTACCAAACTAGTATCTCAACCCACCAAGGGCTCTAGAGATTTTTTCCAACTAAGGCTTCCAGGACTAGTAACTCAACCCAAGCTATTCTAGGGCTTCCAGAGCTTTTATCCAACCAAGGCTCCAGGAACTAGCAACTCGACCCACATCCATAAGAAATATGAGCACAAATCAGAAAATAAATGGGAAAACCCATAACACCATGTTTATTCAAGAAATGGAAAGGCTAGGAAAAACCATTGTCAATCCAAGCAATCCTCTATGCCATTGATAGATCATAACTAAATAACCACATGCATATACCATGCATGCCAAAACTAGTAAGGAAATCATACATACAACACTGTACCTGCAAAGAAAACCCATTATAGTTATTTATCCTGTTGTTCCCTTGTGCTTTCCTGTTTTACTTTTTCCTTATTTCTCCAAATCCAAAGTATGACACAATGCTCCAAGAAACTCTAAGTGTTCAAGGGTGTGAGAGAGAGAGAATAGAAGAGAGCTCCAAGCTCAAACTGACAAAAGGTTGTGAACTGATCCTTAAAAGCATTTTTATCATTAAGGCCTCTATTTTCTTGAATTTTTCCTTCAATTTTCCTCACATGTAATTTTATGACCTTTCAGCGTCCTTTTCTCCTATTTCCCTTTATTTCATAAATAAACTGCCAATAAATGCCTCTTTTCCTTTTTCATTTCCTTTGCCAATCTCCATAGCCATAAATTACTCACAAGTGATACTGATCACTATGTTTTTTCCCAACATTCCACTTGGAATACATGTCTCATGATCTTGGTCTTATTTGTCCTTTATCAACTTTATTACATGGATTTTTAACTGGGGCTGTTATAGAACCCGCCCCTTTGGGGGAATACCATCCTTGGTGTTCAATGAACTTATAAACCAACAAAATGCATGTTGCCCATGGAGTTTTATAACATAGATCGATACAACATTTACATCACATCCATCTTCTAAAACATAACCAACATCTCATGAACACCACATTTCTTATTGGAGCTTTATAACATAGCTCGATACCATATTTACATGCATACATATTCATATATACATAACAAAAACACAACATCAAAACATATATCAAAAGACATTCGCTCAACCAGTGAATAGAGAAGGATACATAGCCTGTATCTAATCAACCATCTCCCATGTAGCTTCATCGGGCCCAAAGTTCTTCCACTGTACTTTAAATTGATCAATTTATCAATTCAAGAGCATAAGCATATTTCGTTGCAAATTTCACTGAGGTTCTAATTAGAATTCTCTTTCTGGTTCCATCGGCAATATAGACCAATCAATCACATGATCAACATATTTCACATACTTCTTAAGCAATGACACATGGAAAACATCATGGAAATTTACTTTCGGATGCAATGCAAGTCGATAGGCTATTGGTCCAATCCTCTCAAGAATCTTGAAAGGTCTACAATACCGAGGTGCCAACTTGGAACATGATGCAATCCTCAAGGAGCTCTTCTTTGGCTTGATTCACAAGTACACCTATTCCCAACCATGAAACGACTTAAACACCTTATGTTTATCTGCATAACTCTTTTAACTATCCTTTGCTACCTTTAGATTCTTCTTGATAACCTACATTTCCTATTCCATATTTGCCAACATGTCCAGTCTAATCAACACCATGTTCACTAGATCACTCCAACTGATAGGAATATTAAAACTCCGCCCATAAAGTGCCTCAAATGGACTCATCCTCAGTAACTTCTGATAACCATTGTTGTAAGAAAAATCAACCAGTAGAAGATACTCTTCCCACTTTCTTTGTTGATGCATAACATGCATTCTCAACATGTCCTCCAAAATACTATTGACTCTCTTTGTCTTTCCATCTGTCTTTGGATGATAAGTTGTACTGAAGGCCAACTTTGTCCCCAAACTTGCAAACAATTCCTTCAAAAATATAGAAGTGAACTTAGCATCCCTATTTGATCCAATATTCTTCGGTACACCATGCAACCTCACTATATCTCTGATGAAGACCTATGCTACATCATTAGTTGAATAACTAGAATTCACTAAAACAAAGTGTGCTACCTTAGTCAACTTGTCAATCACAACCATAATAGAATCATGTTGTCGATATGTACTCGGAAAACCCATAATGAAATCCATGGAAATGGCCTCCCATTTCCACTCTAGAATCAGAATCGGCTATAATAATCCACCTGGATGCTTACACTCTACTTTTACCTATTGAAAATTCAAGCATCTTGTAACAAAATCTGCCACCTCTTTATTCAAATTTGGCCAATTGTAGAATTTGTTCACAATTTTTAGTGTTCTGACATCCTAGGTGACCTGAACATGGATTAGCATGAAATTACGTCAAGATAATCTTCTTGAGGTCACTTTTATCTGACACATCGATCATGTTCCCAAATCTCACCAAACCATTTGTCATGAGATGATAGTCTACATCATGTTCACCTGTACCCTATTGATGAGTTCCCTATACATATCATCTTGTTGTCCTGCCTGTAAGATATGATCCTGTAAATCTGTCCCATATGAGCTCATAGTTGTTATGTGATTCACCTGCATTATTCTGCCAATAGCATCTGCAACCCTGTTCTCCTTACCCTTGATGTACCTAATGTTGAAGTCAAACTCACTAATCATAGCCAACCATCTAGCTTCTGTGGCATTCAAATTAGGTTGGTAAAATAAGTATCTCAATCAATGGTGATCACTCATCAAGATGAACCTCCTGCCAAGAAGATATTTCCTCCAAATATTCAATCCATTAATAATAGCTACCATCTCAAGATCATGCGTCACGTAATTCCCCTCATGCTCATTCATTTTCCTTGACTCATAACATACTATTTGTCCTTCCTACATCCGAACCCCACCAAGTCCTCTCTTGAAAGCATATGTACACACCACAAACTCTTTGTCTAGATATGCAATCTTCAATACCATAGCATTTGAAAGCAATTGTTTCAATTGTTCAAAACTAGTTGCACATTCCTCTTTCCATTCAAATGTCTTCCCTTTTTGCTCTAATAGAATAGGAAATACGTGATAAGTTCTTGATGAACCTCCTGTAGTAACCTACTAGCCCCATAAATGATCTGACCTCATCCACGTTCCTAAGAGTTTCCCATTCGATGATAGCTCTGATCTTTTCTAGATCCGTTGATATGCCTTCCTTGGATACAACATGTCCCAATTAATTTACCTCTATCTAAAATAAGTTGCATTTACCTCGCTTGGCATACAACCAATGTTCTCTCAATAGTTTTAACATTGTTGCCAAACGTTTTTCATGCTCTTCCTCATTCTTATAATATATCAGTATATCATCAATGGATACAATCATAACCTTGTCCAGATAGGGACGTAACACACTATTCATCAAACACATGAAAATAGCTAGAGCATTAGTGATCCAGGAGGATTCCATTGATTCAATTGTACAGGGGTTCAAGTGTCATCATCATTGTTCAGTGTCGTCATCACTTCAGTTCAGCCTCGACAGATCGACAGTGTTGGTTGTGGATCAAGTTTTTCAGATAATGTTCATAGTGTTCATGGAATTCAGTTGATATGGGTTGTACCTAGCTGTGGACTTATGTTCATCGACAATTCTGCCAGGATTGGTTGACGACATGTGTCTTGTCATTCGACTCGCAGGATTAGTGTCGACATGGGTGTCGTCATGAAAGAGGATTGATATCATCATTTGTCAATGATAGGCATGTGGTTTATTGTCGTCATGTGACAAATGTCTCAAAATGTCACCTTGTGACAATTGTTGTAAAAGGGATTTTAGGACAAAATGTTGTTAAAGTCCTAGACCTAAAACCCTAATCAAATTTAGGTTTTAAACATATCCTAACCATAACCTAAAATATTAATACAAATTCAAAAAAACCTAAGAAACATGTATTAATCGTATGTTCCAAACTTGTTGGAATAATCCTAAGTCTAAAACGCTCAACCCTGTGTATAATACACTGTCGACCTAATGTATTACATTGCAAACATTGTAAAACAATTAGAAAACACAGTTAACCGTCACCTCTTACCGCGGATAGCCTAACCGTGTCGGTGCTCATGTGATAGGGTTAGGAAGACCGTCGAAGCTAAGCCCTCAGTTAACAATCACCTAATCACAGCCTACACCGTGTCGGAAGGTTAACATGTGAACGATGTGGTGTAACCATCGGAGTTAACCATCATAACCACAACTACGTCGGAAGAAAGCTGCTATGGTAAGCTGTGACGATCAAGAAGAATGTGGACACATGAAAACTGTTAGCACAACCACCGCCATAACCGTCGGGGAAAAAAAGCCTGGTGACATCTGGTGGTTAGACCACCAGTGCTCACATGTAGCGATTACAACCCTCCACCCGATCAGCCAACTGTTTGCGGTTTCGGGGTACGATATGGTTTATTTTGGGTTTAAAACAATTTTATTGTTGGAATTAATTTGGCCACCATGGTGCTAGCCCTAGGTGTCTAATGCCTACAAGACTGAAGTTAAACCATATCCAAAACCTAACCAAATTCACCTCAAATGCAGTCAGAGGAGGTTTTTATGTATCCACGGGCCTATAAGAGGCAGTTTTGCCCATGGAAGAAATTAGAGAGTGGTTTTTGACTTTTGTATTCAGATTCTAAAGGACATCCGTGATTTTGTTTTTAGTGTTTCAGGAGCATCTGGGGTCGTTTTTGGAAACCGTAAGCAGCGTTGGAAAGCTGGTTTAGAGAGCTTTCTGGTTACAGAGGTTAGAATTGCCTGTGTGCAAGTTAATTCTGACTAAATAACTGTGTAATCGACTCCTTTCTTTTCATTCCTAATAAAAACGGTCACCCATCTTGAAAGCGGACCCGGAGACCTAGTCCATCAGGGACGAACTCTGTCATCAATTTTCTATCTGGTATCACTGTGTTTTTATTGTTTTCACTTTTGTTATGCATCGATTTTATGATTAATCAGCTGTCGTAAATTTTTCTTATCAAGCATTTTTCCTTGATTTGCGTGCTTTTAGCTAATATTCAAATCATTAATGGTTAATTAATTCTACATCAGTTTTTAGTTTATGGTCATTTCAGATCATATAATTTGGTATCAAAGCAGGTTGCGTTTGTAGAATGTGCCATTGAATGTTAACCAAGTCAATGTCACAACGAGGAGAAGGAATCCTTGAGCAGATCAATCCAGAGATTGGAAAGCGACGAGTCGTTCAGAAATCAACCATGTCAAGACCTGATGTAGGTGAAAACACTGAAACTAAGATGAGTGAAGAACAATTTCAACAGGCGTTCTTAACCATGCAGCAGATGTTGGGAGAATTGTACGAAGACAAGAAAGCAAAAGATGCTTCTTCTTCAAAGACATCGAAGAAGGACAAAGGTAAAGGCAAGGCTGATAAACCACCTTCACCTCCATCATATCCATCATCCTCTTCTTCTTCTTCTTATTCTTCCAGTGCAGAATCTGAAATGAAAAAGAAACCTAAGAAAACATCTATTTTGAAACTTGATGTTAAATTTGAGTTACCTATTTATGATGGCGAAATGAATCCTGAAAAGCTAGATAACTAGATAAAGTAGTTAGAAGTGTCTTGTCGCATTCAAAACATTTCTAGTGATAAAACTAAAATTCAATTAGCTACACTTAGAATGGAGGGAACAACTTTAATCTGGTGGGAAACTAAAACTCAGATAGATGTAAAGCGTAAAGCAAAAGTCATCTCGTCATGGTCTAAGTTTTTAAAAGCTCTTAGGAAATAGTTCTATCCTTTATGATACATGCAACAAGCTATTATTGATTGGCAGCATCGGAGGAAAGGTAAAGGGCAGAGTGTTCAGGAGTTCAAAAAGAAAGCATTGGCACTTGGTATTTCATTGGATACACGTGAAACTTTGTTGAAATACGTCGGCAGTTTACATTCGTATTTGCAACATACCTTTTGATGTTTAATCCTGATGATTTTCATGAGTTGTGTGTTCAGGACATACATATTGAATCAGGTCGTAGACCATTCAAGTTTTCATCTCAGTCATCAAAAGAGTTGGAAACCAAAGATTCCAGTGACAGTAAGGGGAAGAACAATTCGAAGAGAAAGAAATCAACGATCGTTCATAGGGAAAGACCTACTTGTTCTCATTGCCAGAGAATTGGTCATGATGAATCAAAGTGCAAGAAACTTCATCCAGAACTCAAGCCCAAAAAGTTCCTTAAGGAGAAGGATGAAAAGAAGCCTATTGCAGCAGACCAGCAAGATCTAGGTTCAGATTCAGGTGATGAAAGGAGGATAACCACCATGGTTACAACAGCACAAAAAAACAACAACAAACTCATAATGACGATACCTGGTCCCGAAAGAAGTCTTGTAGATATCCTCTTCTTTGGTGCGTACCTAATGATAACCTGATATCAAATCAATCTTTGAGAACATTGTTTCTCCCTTCAACTAGTCAAACAAGTCATCAATCCTTGGCAATGGATACATGTTCTTGATGGTTACCTTGTTCAACTTCCTGTAGTCAATGTATAACCTCAGAGTGCCATCCTTATTCTTCATAAACAATAGTGGTGCACCCCAAGGTGACACACTTGGCCTAATGTATCCCTTGTCCAAGATTTCCTTCAACTATAGCTTTAGTTCAACTAACTCTGGAGTGCTCATTCTTTAAAGTGCCTTTGATGTTGGTGTTGCTCTGGCATCAACTCAATAGAAAATTCTACTTCCCTATGAGGTGGTAACTTTGAGATCTATGTTGGGAATGCATCCTGTTAGCCTCTTGCTGCAGTAGGTTAATCATCTTTCATGATCGACATTTTTACATGTCAAATATGTCGTACTATGAATGTTGCAATGCTCCATATTTGCTACAGATCACCAAAGAACTGTCCTTGAAAGTGTGCTAATATAAGTGCCACTGCTGTGTTCCAGTTTTGATAAGTAATCCATTTTGATCAGTTTTCAGTTAAGGATAGGCCAAACAGCTTAATCTTGGCCTCCCTAGGTTTCAATTTCTTGTTGTAGAATATAGAGAATAACTATCTATCCAAACAGCTTAATCTTGGCAGATTTGTAGATAGGTAGAGAAACAAGGGTGCTCAACAGCTTAATCTGAGCCCATGGATGCAATAAGTGTAGTTTTAGATAGGAACACAGCAAGAAGAAAAGAACAAAAAGCTGGGTATGCTAGTTCAAGTGCACCCAAACCAAAAAGAAGAGAAAATGCTAGGCAAGTAGGTCGGGTAGGTAGCTTTGTGGTTGCAGAATCATGGCATGTGATCCATTTCATATTGTCAAGTGTTATATCTATCATATCACAAGTTGAAGGCAGTTGTTTAGTTGGAGGACTTCAAGCGAGGCATGACTAACTTCCCCTTATTCCTCTTTCCCCAAATCACTCATTAACTTCCCCTAAAAGAGGTCAAGATCTGCTTGATACCTCTTAATTTCATCATTCTCCATATCATCTGCATTGGTGAAGATCTGCTTCACTAAAGGAATGTTCACACTTCTTCTATCAGTCATTTTCCCCCATTGATAGCCTAAGACTTCATTCTTAGCGCTTTTTCTCATCATTATCATATTAACTACTAACTTTATTATGTAACTCCCTATCTCTTTTCCCTTCCCCTACTAAAACCATCTCTATAACTCCCCTATATACTTATCCCCTCCCCTTGGTTGAAAAATAACCATATACATCCTTGGGAATTGCTAAGTTTATCTGAAACTCAGCAAGAACCCTCATTGACCCCTCTGACCATCTTCCAAATGCATAAGGACTCATTCCTTTGCATAGTTTCCCTTCATATGTATAAAAATCATCTCTTTGGCCTTGGTTTGCCTTTATAAGGCACGAAACCCTCTTTGACCACTAAACCCCTCTCAAAACCACATCACTTTACCCATAAGTGCCTTGGGACTCCTTCCAAGGCATAAGAATACAAAAACCCTGCAAAAACCATGAAAAACCTTCAAAAAAGGATAAAATCCTCCCTTTTTTGGCTATCGGACCCCTTCCGATGCCTTAGAATCCATGCCAAACTATAAAGGAACCCCTCCGAATTCATTTGCCTTGCCTTTTCATAAAAAGCGTGCTCCGATGAGATAAAGGTCTGTTTGATCCCCCTCTGATGCGATATCACTATCGGGAGGGGGTAGTGGCATATATAAGAGAAAATGGCTAAGTCTCAAGGCATGGGGTATAGTTCCAATGGGCCGGACCCGAAAACATATAAAGTGTACCGGTAATAGAATATCGGGTCCGCGCAGTTCAGCGATTCCATATGTGCCGCCCTCTGGTCCCTCCGACTGCCGATTCACCGACGGATCCAGGATCGTTAGATCGGGCCCCAGATCTGACAGCCCAGATCTTGTCGCACGGCCCCCCACTTCGCATCGCCCCATATACTGCTCCGATTTGGCGGAGCCGATGAGTTATCAAATGCAGTGTTAAAGGGTTTTCAGGTCCGTGGACCCATTCCACTGTTAAAACCGCCGATTTGGGTTCCGCCGATGGGTCGGACCTGAAATAAAATAAAGAGGGCCTGTATAAATTATCGGGTCCGATGGGTTTCAGCGTTTATTTGTGGCAACCCCATGACCCCGCCGATAGCGAATTGCCGAGTTAATCTTAGCCGCCCATTCAGGCCCACAGATCAACGACCCATATTTAATCGCATCACTCCTATATGGCTCCAACCAGCGGAGCCGAAAAGTAATAAAGCGCGGCATAAAGGCATATCGGGTCCGAAAGGGTCCGCGCTGTGTGCTCCTATATCCCGGAGCCGAAAAATATTAAAGGGCAGTTTTAAAGGTTTTCGGGTTCGCATATTGATTTTGTTAAAATCCGCCGATATGAAATCGCTGACAGACCGGACCCGATCTCCATAAAGAAAGGGCATATAAGCATTTCGGGTCCGCCAGGTTCATCGCTATTCGGAGGTTTTATGTGTTGGGACCAATGGTCTGCCCCAATGCGAGTTAGCGCCAGCCGTTGGATCTGCCTTCGCGCAATCTAACGGCCAGGATTTAATCTCCACTACAGTGTTGCTCCCGCCTATGTTTTTCACGAATTTTACATAGAAATTGGTCTTTTTCTGTGTGAAAGAAAAGGCAGCATTTGTTCATATTTTCACATATATGCCCGCGCCCGGCTCCCGATAAGGGAATTCATGTGTCCCTAAGCTTTCTGAGATCGCTCCAAAGCCCAGTTTTGCTTCAGATAGCCAGTTTCGGCCTTGGTGCAGTCAGCAGCATACAAATCCTCCTTTTTGCGGCATTTTTTGCAACGTTTGATGCTATTTTTGATCGGCCAAGCGCCAATAGCATTCCAATGGCCACTGAAGCATTTGCAGCAGTTATTGTGCATTAAAAGGCAAAAGGGGGTGATGGGACAGTTTAAGGAGTATCAGCGGTGAGAAAAGGCCCAGATTTAGTGCCAAAGTGTATCAGAAGCGGCAAAGAGTATCAGTCCAGTTTCCAAAGCAGATGAAAGCAAAGCAAGCCCAGCGAAGTCAACAAAGCATCATTCAGCCATTAAGGCTCACAACACTTCTTTTTTTGCTTTAAAGCCACCTAAAGGCATAGATGAAGGCTTTCAAGGCAGAGTTATTGCAGAGACATTGTTCCCAGTCATATTTTTGGAGCAGCGCTGCTTCCTTAAATGCATAGTTATCACACAAAGGACAGCGCGTGGCTCAAGGAACTCTTTTAGTCCATTTTTGAAGCTGCAGGACCATGCGCAGCCCTAAAGAGCCATTTTGATGAGGTTGCTCCCTCATGAACACCTGTTTTAGATATTTTATTGCATTTATTTCCAGCACAACTTAGCATTAGAAGCAATTAATGCACAGATCTCTTTTTGATCTGTTTTGATAGATATTTTGATATATTTTCTCCCTTGACACTTGTTCAAGGGATGTTTGTAAATATTTTCTATTTAAACCACCCTCTGCACTGTTTTAAGGGTTGGTTGGTCGATAACTTCCTCTAGACTTGCATTGTTTTTTCTGAGAGTCTCTATAATCAAAGATCGCTAGAATGTTTGGGAGATGAATTGACTGTTGTGTTTTAATGTCTGAAGAGTGACTATGGAATCCTAACGCTTCTACATAGCCCAATAAGTGTTTCTTATCTCTGTTTACAGTTTATATGTTTTATGCCATCATGGTTTCACTATCTAAATAGCAGAAAGAAAGAATAGTTCAGAGCTCACTTAGTTGTATTCTGTTCTCAATTTCTGTGATTTATCTATGTTTTCCTCTGAATTAGTCCTGAATATGAATATTGATTTGCTCATATTTACACTAGTTCCTTGATATATGAATTTTGTTTAGGAATCCTTGATTGCTCCTATATAAATGTTCATTCACCTTCCCTCTGTTAGCATAATGAGAGCTACTTAGTTGCCTTTCATTCACTGACCTTCGTTCCATCTTTGTTCTAGCTAGATATTGTTTTATGTGTAGCTATCCTGCTCTGTATTCCTCTTGTGACCAAGAAAACGCAACAGCAATCCTAATCCACGACTCCATGCCCAATGGTTTGAACTTCTCACACTATGCATCCCAACTCTGTTTGAAAGAATCCTCCATCCCACCAAAATCAAATCAAAACCTAAGAAAATCATAACTAGCCCAAAATCAACCCAAAACAAAGCTAAATTATAAAGAGAGAGCCCTCTCTAATTGCAGGTAGGCTAGGACCTGCAGTCCAAAGATTGGTTTGTGGTTACCTCGGCCGTATCCTTTAAGGAGCTTTAAGGACAACCTGAGTGATAACATAATGGCGACTCCGCTGGGGACTTTCCTCAGATAATTTCATAAAGTTTCACAAAGAAGGTAAGAAGACTCCACTGGGGAACATCCTCAGATAATTTCACAAATCAAGGTGGAAAGCTCCACTGGGAAGGAACCAGACCTTCAAAAGTTTCTTTCCAACCCTTATATTCTTAGAAAAATCCCCAAAAAACAGGCTAGAAGCTGGCTCCCAAAAAGAATTCACGTTATACAAGGTCAAATCTAGACCCAAATCCCCTAGCAGCTTTTGAAAATCCCAATATAATCCCAAGGAACCTTAGGAAGCTAAAGCGAAGAGAGGATTTTGCTGATAATAGTCCTGAAGCAGTCCCCCCACGCTGTGGCCCAACCCCTGTCAAAGTTTTATTTCGTTCAACACCTAGTTCCCCTTGTTCTTCATCCACCTCTCAAATCACTCCTTCCACACCTCCATTCACTGCACATACTACCACTACTACTCCTATTATCCCAATTGTTCCTGTTGTCCCTCTTATCCCTGTGAATATGGCTAACAGATATGCACCTTTACAGCTGCCTGCAAATCCCGGGGCTATGCCTCGGGATTACAAAAATAAAATCACATATTTTGATGGCACAAGTGCCTGCACAGCCCTTCAGCATACAAAGAAAATGCAGGATTACTTTGAAAGCTATGAGATTGACGATGATGGTGTGAGTATGAAAATTTTTGTCCAAAGTTTGTCAGGTGATGTCAGGACTTGGTTTAGAGCACTCCCAGCCAATTCCATAGCAGTCCCAGAAGCATTATACCAGTCATTTATCAACAGATGGGAGAAAAAGAAAAATCCCTTGCACATACTAGCTGAATACGATACAATCAAAAGAGGTCCACAAGAAACAGTCTTGGACTATTGTGCAAGGTTCAATAGCGTTTATAATGCTATCCCACAAAACTTAAGGCCCCCACCTGACCTTCCCTTACATAAATTCCCTGATGGATTCGACCCAGATATGGCCTACCAATTAAAAGAAAGAGCCCCTAACAACCTTGCAGACATGCAAAACGTGGCTGTCACCGTGGAGGCAAATTTAATTGCCAAAAGAAACAGAGCTAGAACTGAGAGAAGAACCACCTTCAAGGAAGAGCCCTCAGCCTTAGATCAAAAGCTAGATGCTATTATCAATGGCATGCACAAGCTGGGAGACAGAGTAGAGAGTGTTGAGAGGAAATCATCATGGGAAGGGCAACAGCCCAATACCATAAGGAACCCAAATTTAAGGAAAAATCAAAATCCAAACGCTGGTAGGTCTAGCCCAGACCATGATATAAGACCTCCTTTTCAAGAAAACTACGCAGAGGCATCCACTTCTAATGAACCCATAGAAGACACTCACATGAACTTGGTGGATTTGAAGGGTGAGCAACAAATTTTCCTAACTCAACAAGACCAAGATGACCATGAGATAAATCAATTTCAGACTAACTCTGGTGAGTCTTTTGACTTTAAACAAGGTTATGATTCAGCTATTTATGAAGTCCACAAACAGTATAAGCTGAGGACAAGAACCATAGATGTGCCCGAAAAAGTTAAACCAAAGGAGGGCAAACAGCCCAACCAGATTAGAGGCAAGGCTATTATAACAGAAACAGCTGATATAACTGTCCCAAACCCACACCAAGTGACTGTAGAGGACACACCAGACATGCAGCCCTCTAATGATCAGCCTCTGCTACCTTCGTCCTCAAAGGAAAATGTAAATAGCACTCCTAAAAGCCTTCCCAAAATAGAAATACCGCAAGGTATCACTCACCATAACACTGATAATCAAGAGGAAAACGCAGAAAATACACCTGAAAAGGGGAAATCTGCTATTTCCAACACAAAGACTCCATTAGAGAAACCATTCAACTTAGAAGCAGAAATAAGCAAACTTAAGATTTCTATCCCCTTATCTGAACTTGCGAAGCATGATGTGTATAGGCAACAAATCCAAAGATCACTGCAAATGCCAGAGAATAGGGATGATGTGAATGTTTTAGATGATACACCTGAATTTCTTTTTGGTCCTGAAGTTGATGGAAAATCAGCACATGGAGCTGTTCTACCCTTTTATGTCAGTTTGCACATTCATTACAAAGTCTTGCACAACGCTATGTTTGACTCAGGTGCCTCACACAATCTTATGCCCAAAGCTATAATGGAAAAACTAAACCTTGATATCACAAGACCCTACAAAGATCTATTCTCCTTTGACTCAAGTCAGGTCAAGTGTTTAGGCTTAATCAAAGACTTATGTGTCTCCTTAGTCCAATTTCCCAACAAGACAATCCTAATGGACGTGGTGGTCACTGACGTTCCACCAAAGTATGGCATGCTGTTGTCAAGATCTTGGGGGGCAAAACTCCAAGGATCTCTCCAATTAGACCTCTCCTATGCCACTATTTCAGTCTTTGGGCAACCAAAGAGATTGTATAGAGAAACATTGATGAAGTATGCGGTAAGTAGTGAGGAAAAGCCCCAGAATTTCCCTATCTATTCAATCCATTCTAATATGGATTCTTTTATTTTGTTTAATGATGAAACAAGTCCTCCAACTAATCAGAGGCCTTTGCCTTTAGAACAAGAAACCTGCATCAATCAAGAATCGGTTGCTCATACCCAAGAAACTGTCAAAACAGTCAGCGCAACCAGCATACAAGAAGAACCACATGAAGCACAAAACCTAGGTCTGCCCAATCCTAAAATGACTGAAACTCTTAATGTCAACCACAAGCAAGAAATCACATGGTATTTAGAGTTTGATGGTTCTGTTAATAAGCTAGGAGCAGGGGCAGGAATATGGATTCAAAATACACATAATAGCCATGCAGAGGGTCATGCTTACAGACTTAACTTCAGATGTACCAACAACATGGCAGAGTATGAAGCTCTCCTTTTAGGCCTTAAACTGCTCAAAGCTCTAGGAGCTGCAAAGGTGTCCATTCTAGGTGACTCCGATTTAATCATACAACAAATGAATGGCAACTTCGTTACCAATGATAGAAGGCTAAGAGCTTATAGGACTGCTGCCACTGCAATACTTGATACCTTCACTGAATCCAAACTTGCTAATATTTCTAGAAGTAATAACATGCATGCTCATAGCCTAGCTACTTTTGCTAGCACTTGCAAGCTTCCTTTTGAGTCCAATCACCACTTTACTGCTGAGATAAAGCACAGGCCTGTTGTCCCTAACAATGTTAAAGATTGACAAGTGTTTGAGGATGATGCTCAAATCAACAATTTTCTTACCTTACAACATGATTTTTCAGGCCTAAACATTGATATGGATGCTATGGATGATCCACTGCAAGCAATAAACCAAATCCAGCAAACTATAATAGCTGAAACGGCTAGAAAATTGCTACAGCCAACCACCTTTGATGAAGAAAACATAGAAGAGCTGAAACAGATGCATTTGGAGGAAATAGCCAAAACAAAGGCCGAAATCATTGATCTAAAGGACAATTTTCTCCCAGTTGGCCTCGCTCCACTAGAAGACATGTTTGATGCAAATGATGTCCCCAGAAAACCAAAATTGCAACCCATAAACACTGAGATAGAAGAACATAACATTGGGACAGCAGAGAACCCAAAAATGATCAAACTGTCCAAAAATTTACCAGCTGATCAAAAGCCCAAGTACGTGGATTTGTTCAAAGAATTCCAAGATGTATTTGCTTGGAGTTATGAGGACTTGAAGTCCTATGACACCTCAATTATTCAACATACCATTCCCTTAAAGCCAAATCAAAAGCCCTTCAAACAGAAACTAAGGAGAATCAATCCTGTGCTTCTCCCTTTTATTGAGACAGAAGTGCAAAGAATGTTTGTAGCAGGTATCATAGCACCCATTAGATTTTCTGAATGGGTATCCAATCTTGTTCCCACAAGAAAGAAAATAGGTGAGATTAGGCTTTGTGTAGATTTGAGAAACTTAAACCAATTCTCCCTTAAAGACCACTACCCATTGCCCAAAATGGACCACATCCTACAAAGAGTAGTGGGGTCATCTAATATCTCTTTGCTAGATGGCTTTTCAGGTTTTAATCAAATACTGGTTCACCCGGATGACCAAGACAAGACAGCCTTTACCACACCATGGGGAACATTTAAGTATGTTAAAATGCCTTTCGGCCTAAAGAACGCAGGTGCCACCTTTCAAAGGGCCATGGACATTGCATTCGCCAAAGAAATCCATGATTTCCTAGTTGTCTACCTTGATGATCTTACCCCTTTCTCCAAATCTGATCAAGAGCACCTAAGACATTTGAGACAAGTGTTCCTAACATGTAGGAAATATGGCATTTCCTTGAACCCCAAGAAGTCTTTATTTGGCCTTGAAGAAGGCAAATTACTTGGACATATCATTTCAAAAGACGGGATTAGAATTGATCCGGAAAGGATCCAAGCCATTCTCTAAATCCCATATCCAAGAAACATAAAAGAGCTGCAAGCATTCCTAGGGAAGATCAATTTCCTAAGGAGATTTATCCCAAATCTAGCCGAGCTGATAAGACTGTTGAGCAACATGTTAAATAAGGATGCCAAGGTAAAATGCTCTCTTGAAACCAAGAAAGCATTTGAAAGTATCAAAGTTGCCTTAACTCAAGCCCCAGTCCTCACAAGTCCTCAATTTGATAGGGACTTTATCATATTTTCATTCGCATCTGATAATACCATAGCTGCTGTCCTATTGCAAAAGGATGACCAAGGAAATGAAAAGCCAATCGCTTTTTACAACCGAGCCTTAAGAGATGCACCCCTGAAGTACCAAATCATGGAGAAGCAGGCCTATGCCCTTGTTAAAGCAATCAAAGACTTCAGAATTTACATTTTATATTCACACGTGATTGCCTATGTCCCAAATGCTATTGTAAAAGACATATTAACCCAAGAAGTATTAGAAGGCAAAATAGGCAAGTGGATTGCTAACATTCTTGAGTATGACATAGAAATAAAACCAACCAAGCTAATAAAGGGACAAGGTTTAGCCAAACTGATGTCCGAAACAAACTTTCAAGCCTTAGACATCAACCAACTGGACAATGAACAGGAGCTGGCGACTCCACAGATCAGTGAAACCTTTTTACAATCCCCATGGTATGCTGATATTTGCTTTGTATTGTTAAACCTGTGTGCTCCCCTAGGATTGTCCAGGACCAAGAAGAGATTTTTAAGAATGAAGGCTGTGAAATTTTGTGTCTTAGATGGTGCTTTATTTTGGAAGAATCATGAAGGCATATTGCTTTATTGTTTGACCATGAATGAAAATAATAATGTCATGAAAGAATTCCATGCAGGGGACTGTGGAGGACATCTATATTGGAAGTCCACTGCTGATAAAATTTTAAGGGCTCGTTTCTATTGGCCCTCTTTGTTTGCAGATGTAAAGAAGTTTTCTATCTCATGTCACAAATGCCAAATCTTTGAGGGCAAAAGAAAGTTGCTTCCCTTGCCTCTGAAACCCATCTCAACCGAAAAGCCTTTTCAACAATGGGGTCTTGACTTCATTGGAGAAATCCATCCCTCTTCCTTAGGCTAGCATAAGTGGATTCTAACTGCCACCGACTATTTCACCAAGTGGATTGAAGCCATTCCATGCAGGCAGGCCAATGACACCACCATTATCCAATTCCTTGAGTGCAATATCCTTTCTAGATTTGGCTGCCCTGAGAAGATTATCACTGACAATGCCGCTGCTTTCCAATCCAAAAAGATGATCATTTTTTGCCATAAATTCCATATCACTTTAGGCCATTCCACAACCTATTACCCTCAAGGTAATGGCTTAGCCGAGTCATCTAACAAGAGCCTGATCAGTATTATCAAGAAGATCTTAGAAGAAAACAAGAAGAACTGGCATAGAAAGCTCACAAATGCCCTACGGGCAGACAGATTGTCAACCAAGAAATCTATTGGGATGAGCCCTTATGAGATAGTATATGGCATGGAGGCCAAATTTCCTTCATCACTGGGCATTCCTATTATCAAGCTGCTGCAAGAGATTCAAGCTAAGGCAAATGATATACAAAGGAGGATAAACCAAACAATTCATTTGCAGCAGACAAGAGAGCAAGTCTATGACAGAGCTCGAATTATGCAAGAGAAGCTCAAAAGGATGTTTGATAAGAGGACTAAGGCTAAGAATTTCTGTGTTGGCAACAAAGTTCTAAGGTGGGACTCACGAAGAGAAGACAAGGGAAAACATGCAAAATTCGATTTCCTTTGGAGAGGGCCATTTGTTATTTCTGCTGTTCAGGGAAATAACACATATTTCCTCAAATTTGTAGAGGGTAGCACTGCTGAAGAAGGCCCTGTAAATGGCCGTATGCTGAAGCATTATCATGATCCCTTTTGTTGAACATAATGCAGCTTTGTAAATATCTCTTTGTACATTGATATTTGTATATATCAACACTTTTGTCTTTATTTTGTATAAACAGTCCGATTGCTAGAGGAGCAGCAACAAAGTTTGTGAAGACACAGCCGATGCAATTCCTCTATTTTTAAGCTCTGTCTCTGCAGTAATCTCAGAAAAACAGCAAGAGTAGTGCTGTCATGTCACAGTGATTTATGTTAAAGAGAAACTTTTTGCAGCTTGTAGTCTTCAAGTCAGCAATATCAAAAAGAAAGGAGGATTTGCAGTTTACTTCAGCACCCTTTCAAAGACAAGAAAAGAAGAGCTCCAGTTTTATTCCCTTTTTGTGTTTATTTCACAAGGCAGTGCTCAAGCAAAAGTGTATGCAATATCAAGCATGCAGAAGAAACCAAGCGATGCTTTATTTTTCATAGTGTTTCAGATAAGGAGTGCTGCATTCAGAAGTTAAAGTTCTAGTCATTCAATAGTTAGCACAGAAGAAATTTTCAATTAACAGCAACTACATAGGATCAAGGCATTCTGACCTGCTGTTCTTGGCTTGTCACAAGGAAAAGCCATCCCCAAATGGAGCCACTGTTAGCCTCCTGCTGCAGCAGGTTAATCATCTTTCATGATCGACATTTTTACATGCCAAATATGTCGTACTATGAATGCTGCAATGCTCCATATTTGCTACAAATCACCAAAGAACTGTCCTTGAAAGTGTGCTAATATAAGTGCCACTGTTGTGTTCCAGTTTTGATAAGTAATCCATTTTGATCAGTTTTCAGTTAAGGATAGGCCAAACAGCTTAATCTTGGCCTCCCTAGGTTTCAATTTCTTGTTGTAGAATATAGAGAATAACTATCTATCCAAACAGCTTAATCTTCGCAGATTTGTAGATAGGTAGAGAAACAAGGGTGCTCAACAGCTTAATCTGAGCCCCTGGATGCAATAAGTGTAGTTGTAGATAGGAAGACAGCAAGAAGAAAAGAACAAAAAGCTGGGTATGCTAGTTCAAGTGCACCCAAACCAAAAAGAAGAGAAAATGCTAGGCAAGTAGGTCGGGTAGGTAGCTTTGTGGTTGCAGAATCATGGCTTGTGATCCATTTCATATTGTCAAGTGTTATATCTATCATATCACAAGTTGAAGGCAGTTGTTCAGTTGGAGGACTTCAAGCGAGGCATGACTAACTTCCCCTTATTCCTCTTTCCCCAAATCACTCATTAACTTCCCCTAAAAGAGGTCAAGATCTGCTTGATACCTCTTAATTTCATCATTCTCCATATCATCTGCCTTGGTGAAGATCTGCTTCACTAAAGGAATGTTCACACTTCTTCTATCAGTCATTTTCCCCCATTGATAGCCTAAGACTTCATTCTTAGTGCTTTTTCTCATCATTATCATATTAACTACTAACTTTATTATGTAACTCCCTATCTCTTTTCCCTTCCCCTACTAAAACCATCTCTATAACTCCCCTATATACTTATCCCCTCCCCTTGGTTGAAAAATAACCATATACATCCTTGGGAATTGCTAAGTTTATCTGAAACTCAGCAAGAACCCTCATTGACCCCTCTGACCATCTTCCAAATGCATAAGGACTCATTCCTTTGCATAGTTTCCCTTCATATGTATAAAAATCATCTCTTTGGCCTTGGTTTGCTTTTATAAGGCATGAAACCCTCTTTGGCCACTAAACCCCTCTCAAAACCACATCACTTTACCCCTAAGTGCCTTGGGACTCCTTCCAAGGCATAAGAATACAAAAACCATGCAAAAACCATGAAAAACCTTCAAAAAACGATAAAATCCTCCCTTTTTTGGCTATCGGACCCCTTCCGATGCCTTAGAATCCATGCCAAACTATAAAGGAACCCCTCCGAATTCATTTGCCTTGCCTTTTCATAAAAAGCGTGCTCCGATGAGATAAAGGTCTATTTGATCCCCCTCCGATGCGATATCGCTATCGGGAGGGGGCAGTGGCATATATAAGCGAAAATGGCTAAGTCTCAAGGCATGGGGTATAGTTCCGATGGGCCGGACCCGAAAACATATAAAGTGGACCGGTAATAGAATATCAGGTCCGCGCAGTTCGGCGATTCCATATGTGCCGCCCTCTGGTCCCTCCGACTGCCGATTCACCGACGGATCCAGGACCGTTGGATCGGGCCCCAGATATGACGGCCCAGATCTTGTCGCGCGGCCCCCCACTTCGCATCGCCCCATATACTGCTCCAATTTGGCGGAGCCGATGAGTTATCAAATGCAGTGTTAAAGAGTTCTCTGGTCCGCGGACCCATTCCACTGTTAAAACCGCTGATTTGGGTTCCGCCGATGGGTCGGACCTGAAATAAAATAAAGAGGGCCTGTATAAATTATCGGGTCTGATGGGTTTCGGCATTTATTTGTGGCAACCCCATGACCCCGCCGATAGCGAATTGCTGAGTTAATATCAACCGCCCATTTAGGCCCACAGATCAACGACCCATATTTAATTGCATCACTCCTATATGGCTCCGACCAGCGGAGCCGAAAAGAAATAAAGCGCGGCATAAAGGCATATCGGGTCCGAAAGGGTCCGCGCTGTGTGCTCCTATATCCCGGAGCCGAAAAATATTAAAGGGCAGTTTTAAAGGTTTTCGGGTCCGCATATTGATTTTGTTAAAATCCGCCGATATGAAATCGTCGACGGACCGGACCCGATCTCCATAAAGAAAGGGCATATAAGCATTTCGGGTCCGCCAGGTTCATCGCTATTCAGAGGTTTTATGTGTTGGGACCAATGGTCCGCCCCAATACGAGTTAGCACCATCCGTTGGATCTGCCTTCGCGCGATCCAACGGCCAGGATTTAATCTCCGCTACAGTGCCGCTCCCGCCTATGTTTTTCACGAATTTTACATAGAAATTGGTCTTTTTCTGTGTGAAAGAAAAGGCAGCATTTGTTCATATTTTCACATATATGCCCACGCCCGGCTCCCGATAAGGGAATTCATGCGTCCCTAAGCTTTCTGAGATCGCTCCAAAGCCCAGTTTTGCTTCTAATAGCCAGTTTCGGCCTCGGTGCAGTCAGCAACATACAAATCCTCCTTTTTGCGGCATTTTTTGCAACATTTGATGCTATTTTTGATCGGCCAAGCGCCAATAGCATTCCAATGGCCACGAAAGCATTTGTAGTAGTTATTGTGCATTAAAAGGCAGAAGGGGGTGATGGGACAGTTTAAAGAGTATCAGCGGTGAGAAAAGGCCCAGATTTAGTGCCAAAGTGTATCAGAAGCGACAAAGAGTATCAGTCCAGTTTCCAAAGCAGATGAAAGCAAAGCAAGCCCAGCGAAGTCAACAAAGCATCATTCAGCCATTAAGGCTCACCAACACTTCTTTTTTTGCTTTAAAGCCACCTAAAGGCATAGATGAAGGCTTTCAAGGCAGAGTTATTGCAGAGACATTGTTCCCAGTCATATTTTTGGAGCAACGCTCCTTCCTTAAATGCATAGTTATCACACAAAGGACAGCGCGTGGCTCAAGGAACTCTTTTAGTCCGTTTTTGAAGCTGCAGGACCATGCACAGCCCTAAAGAGCCATTTTGATGAGGCTGCTCCCTCATGAACACCTGTTTTAGATATTTTATTGCATTTATTTCCATCACAACTTAGCATTAGAAGCAATTAATGCACAGATCTCTTTTTGATCTGTTTTGATAGATATTTTGATATATTTTCTCCCTTGACACCTGTTCAAGGGATGTTTGTAAATATTTTCTATTTAAACCACCCTCTGCACTGTTTTAAGGGTTGGTTGGTCGATAACTTCCTCTAGACTTGCATTGTTTTTTCTGAGAGTCTCTATAATCAAAGATCGCTGGAATGTTTGGGAGATGAACTGACTGTTGTGTTTTAATGTCTGAAGAGTGACTATGGAATCCTAACGCTTCTACATAGCCCAATAAGTGTTTCTTATCTCTGTTTACAGTTTATATGTTTTATGCCATCATGGTTTCACTATCTAAATAGCAGAAAGAAAGAATAGTTCAGAGCTCACTTAGTTGTATTCTGTTCTCAATTTCTGTGATTTATCTATGTTTTCCTCTGAATTAGTCCTGAATATGAATACTGATTTGCTCATATTTACACTAGTTCCTTCATATATGAATGTTGTTTAGGAATCCTTGATTTCTCCTATATAAATGTTCATTCACCTTCCCTCTGTTAGCATAATGAGAGCTACTTAGTTGCCTTTCATTCACTGACCTTCGTTCCATCTTTATTCTAGCTAGATATTGTTTTATGTGTAGCTATCCTGCTCTGTATTCCTCTTGTGACCAAGAAAACGCAACAGCAAGCCTAATCCACGACTCCATGCCCAATGGTTTGAACTTCTCACACTATGCATCCCAACTCTGTTTGAAAGAATCCTCCATCCCACCAAAATCAAAACAAAACCCAAGAAAATCATAACTAGCCTAAAATCAACCCAAAACAAAGCTAAATTATAAAGAGAGAGCCCTCTCTGATTGCAGGTAGGCTAGGACCTGCAGTCCAAAGATTGGTTTGTGGTTACCTCGGTCGTATCCTTTAAGGATCTTTAAGGACAACCTGAGTGATAACACATCCTAAAATTGATGTAAAATCGGATACCTCTTGAAGACTTCTACATCTTCAACATCCTTACCTTTATCACTGGAAATATGCACTACAAATAATACACACCCTTTCTTGCGACTACACTTTTCCTACATAGTTGTAACCATGTCGCCTTCTTCTTACCTTGCAAGATTATTTGTTCTCCATTGTCATCCAAGCACTGGATAACATTTTCATAAAAATCCACATTAGTCCTATGAAGATACAACCAATCCATACCAATAAGCATATTGTATGATCCCAATGGAAGCAAATTTAGATGAACTGATGTAGACATACCATTCAACAAATATGTACAAGCTCTTACCCAATGATGAACTCTTTTCCTAGTGCATGTAGCCAATTGTACTAACCAAGATTCTACATGCACTTCTTTATTCAAACCACATGTATCCACCAAGTCAGGATTAACATAAGTATAATTAGATACAGGGTCAGTCAAAATAAAAACAACTTGATCACAAATCTTACCATCCATTTCAATAATAGATTCTTAGTGATTCGCCTGCTTATTATCCAACTCTGCATAAATTTGAGAAATACTCTATCCAACATCACCTACTGTCTGTGCCTCCTTAGCACTATAGATATGTGGTCTAGCACTCTGATGTTATGGAAAATCTCTCCTACGATGATCCTTTCCATAAGTCCAACACTATAAAGGCTTCCTTCCATCACTCTTGTTCTGCTCTTCACACTAAAATCCTTGTTGACTGTCAGATGCAATGAACTTCTTGTGTAGCGTTGCATTCTCTTTTTTACCTGTACCTTGTAGTCTTCCTCATTTCTTATCCCATTTTCCCTTAATCTTTTCATTACCTTTCCAATATTGTTTTCATTCAAACCTACACTTCGATTGCTCATAGCAATGCTTCAACTTTTTGATGGCTTCCTCCAGCAATCTAGGCTCATAAAACTCAATCCTATCCTTGAATGCTACTGACAACCCACTGATGAATCTCTAAATCTTCACTTACTCCTCCTTAAGGTAAAGTACATATCTCAACAACTCCAGTAATATACTAGTATATTCCTCATCAGTCATAGATCCCATCTTCAACTCATAGAACTCCTTTTCCATGCCATCGTAGCACCTTACAGATAGATACTTCTTCGTGAAAAGTCTCTCAAACACACTCCAAGTCAACTCCTCTTTCCAAACACCTCTGACATTATTCACACCTTCCCACCAAATGTTTTCCTTACCTTTAATACTTAAAGTAGTTATTTTGTCTTTCATATTTCCTTAATAGTGATGCAATCTGAAGAATTTATTCATCCCAAGCAACCAAGCTTCAACATCCTGTGACTTCTTCATTTCTCAGTAAAATGTAGGTGCCTTTGTTTTCATGAACTCTTTTGGAAAATATTTCTTCTCACTCCTCCTATACAGATGGTGACGGATATGACCATATTGTCTCTCTGAACCAGAACTAGGATGGAACCCATGATCACTTCCCCTCTGGTCAAGTGTGTCTAGAAATTTTCCATCTTTGACTATATCCTCTCTATCCAACCCGTGTCCTGAACGAGACATGCTACCATATATGCAATTTTTCATTTCCTCCTACCCATAACTGATCCTAAGTGGTCCTTGTCTCTAAAAATATGATAAACTCTGAAGAATCAATGCATTAACCTCTGCTTGTTTCTCATGTGCCCTAGAAATTTTTTCATGTAACTGAATGATCTCATCATTATCTTCTTTTCAACTTCTTATCCCTGCCTTCAAACTTCTCAATGTATCTGCTATGTGAGGGGAGTACTCATCACCATGTTTCTCATATAATATGTAGGGATAATCACGTGAATTTTATTCTACCATTTTTCTTGTCATATTTGATCCTCTACCTCCTGTAAACATACCATGTCAACTAAACCAAATACAAACATAATCAACAGACCTTGGTGAAGTTCAGGAGAGGCTATCTTGTCTGCAAGATCTGTTATCACTCAAAATGTTTCTCTTAGCTATAGTAGAGAAATTCCTAAGGTAACCATTCAAACCAAACTTACGGATTGAAGGTTATCCCCTTCACTGTAGATAGGGCTCTCTCTAACAGCCTAATCACTAGATTTAGCAATTGATTGTACTTTTACACATTGGATAGATCTTCAGTTATGTTGTTTTGATGTAAGGTTTGGTTGGGCATGAGGGAGATAATTCCTTGGAAAATGGAGTTAACAAGCTAGGGTTTATGCCAACTTACCAAGATATTGGTTGTTTGATCAAGATTGACAAAGCAAGGTATATAGCATATCCTAGACATTTGTCATTGTTATAGCTGAAGGAAGAAAATAGGAGAAGAGTCCACTATAATAGGGCATATGAAATGAATCCTAAAGTAGCTTTAGAAGATATTAGTGAAAATATTCGAAATATTTGAAATGGAGCATCAAAGAAGGGATTAATTATGTAACATTTACTTTTATTCAAATATTCAGAAGACCATACACTCAAATGATATTACAAAGCAGGAAACAATGAAACATGTAGAAAATACATACTAACACATACCATCACATGAATCCTTATATAACTTATCAAAATCTACTGATCTTGGAAAACTATTGTTGGGCCTCGAATATGCCCATTTTTCCATCATACAAAACCGCCTTTTATAACCTAAATTCCGACACCAGTAAACTCATTTCACGTCATAATTCCATAATTTATCGCCAAATCACATCCTATACCTCATGGTTGATGATCACTAGTTTTATTAGCTTTTCTATGATTAAAGATTATTATGCCATGATTTACTAATGATGGGTTTTCTAAGCTCATCTTTTCACAGGTTTCCATCGTCAAGTTTCTTTACAAGCCAGTAAAGTACGAAAATGACCAATTTGGGGCTTTGACACTTTCGGCATGCTTCCGGAGAAACCGAGAGGAGTTATTATCAAAAATAATGTTTTAATACCTTTCAATAACCTAGATTGCACCCAAGTCACTCATTTGGGTCTCTAGAAGGAAATTAACAAATTTGCCCAAATCTGCAATAAGTTTCAAACTGCCAACTTTTGCCTCGATTTACGTGCAGTTGGAGGCAAATGAACAAAATCTAGAACATGGGTTTTTATCCCAGTATAGCACATTGACTAAGCTGCAAACAGATTTATAAAATTCATCTCGGTTTGGGAGATACGAAGAGGTCTTTGAGGCATATTTGTATAAAAATTAGGTAAAACTCAGATTTGTAAAATATCCAAACAACCACCTTTGGGCACGCTTTCTGGGGAGATGGAGTTGAATCAGAAGATTTCAAGACATTAGCTTTGTCAAAAATATGTCCAATTAGGCTTCATATGAAGAGTTTACCAAAATACATTATGGTTGAGGAGATCAAGCCAACTCTTCATCACTAATTTGTGTAAAATCACAGCGAACCCAGATTTTTTGGATTTCTTCCAAAATTGCAAATTCGTTTGGGAATTCGGTTTAAATGGATTTTTTGTATATATCAGATCCTAGGGAGGGATTAATGGAGCAATGGCATTGTTGTAATTGTTGTAAGACTCCATAATTGTTGATTAAGAACTTATTTTATTCCAAACTTTGTATTCCATCATTTTGATTTATTACAAGTTCCATCACTTGTTCCACTGTGAGTTATTTATGATTTTATTTTAGATTTCATTTCACTGAGTAAGTTCACCTTGCTCCAAGTGTGGCAAGGCCCCACCACCACCTGGAAGCAAGTTCTTTAACTTATTTATATCGTAGGATTTGTATTCAAAGTGTGGATTTGTATTATGTATTTAGAACTCTGTTTTGTAAATCTAAATATTAAATACCCCAGAACTCACTCTTCAAACGTTCAGGATTGATGATAAATTATGCTAAGATCATGATGCTTTAAATATGAATGATTTTCTTCAGAAGTCCAGGGTATTGGAAAATACTTTAAGTTGGAAATGACTCAGGGGTAATTTCCATAAGTCGAGAACGAAAAAGATTAATACTCTGTCCATTTTATCTGAAGTCCATAACGTTACATTGTTGTGGGGAATGTTTTAGGATGCAAAATTGAATGCAATTAAATTTAATTGGTTTTGGAGTTAATTTGTTTGAGAGCAAGACTAAGTTAAATATTTCCTGAAGGTTTGATTGATATCGTTCTGAGTTAGAACAGAACATAGATTTTGGATTGTATATCTGATGCTATCATTGTGTAAAATGAGTGTGAATGGTGTGAAGTCCTTTTGAAATGATTGTAAAACAAAACGTTTTTAATCTGGGATTTAGTTCAACAAATAGATATCTTTTGATTGAAAGCCTTCTTGTTTTTCATAGAGTAAGCATCTCTCTATAGAGTAAATCTGGGTGTGAATTTAATTGTGCAGTAGAGACATCAATTTAGTATAGTTTGATCTGCTTTTCATTTAATTCTAAATTTTGATTATGAGTTTCATGATTCTAAAGAATGAGTTTTCTTTCGAGTGATTTATGTAGACCTAGGTTGTCATTGATGTCAATATGGCAATATTCTAGATACTAGATGATCCATGAAGGGGAAGCAGAGCAGATCCATGAAGAGACAGGAGCAAGCCCATCAGGATAGCCAAGCCATGAGCAAGAGTCTGTTAATGGAGGAGTTAACAAAGGAGGCATATCAAAGCTATTGCTTATGCTTAAGAGTATTGCAAAATATCAAAGCAAGAGAGGCATATCGGAAAAGATAGAAGCCATCAAGGTATGAAGGTATCAGAGGAGGTCATTGAAAGACATTGCAAAGCCAAAGGAAGACATTGGAGCAAGAGGAGCCACATTGGAGGAGCATCGCATGTAATACATTGCTAAGAAGAACCGAGAGAAAGAAGCCATCAAAAGAGGAGTTAACATATTAGAGGAGAAAAACAGAGCTATCGAAGCTACAGGAGGATCCATATATATATGTCATATATATATGCCAAAGAAGAACATATTGGAGGAGCAAACAGAGCTATCAGAGGAGCGAAACAGAGCTATCAGAGGCATATCAGGACTATTGGGAGCAATATATTCCAAAGAGCCAAAGAAGATCAGAATACATATATATGCGGAAGACATAAAGGCTAAAGGCAGAGGCGGAACAACATATAATATACATATGCAATATACACTATCGGAGGAAAAAAATGTTGGCATTATGATACATATGTTGTACTTGATGGCAACCCACTCATCTCAGATGATAAATTATAGTGCAGCAAAGTTCACGCACTTATATGCAGAGAAAAGTTTATTTCATGTAGAGAAAAGTTCACGCACTTTTATGTAGAGAAAAGTTTATTTCATGTAGAGAAAAGTTCACGCACTTTTATGCAGAGAAAAGTTTATTTCATGTAGAGAAAAAGTTCACGCACTTTCATGCAAGGAAAAGCGCATATATGTTGGAGAACTTACCTTTGGTCCATGGTAGTTAGTCCTTGGTATTTGAACCTATGGTTTTGGACCATGGTACCTCGTCAGAAGTGTTGATCCCAAGTATTGGGTTCGTGGTACACGCACTTTTATGCAGAGAAAAGTTTATTTCATGTAGAGGAAAAGTTCACGCACTTTCATGCAAGGAAAAGCGCATATATGTTGGAGAACTTACCTTTGGTCCATGGTAGTTATTCCTTGGTATTTGAACCTATGGTTTTGGACCATGGTACCTCGTCAGAAGTGTTGATCCCAAGTATTGGGTTCGTGGTATTGGTTTATTATGGTTTTGGTCCGTGGTATTGCATCCAAAAGTGTTGATCTCACGCACTTTCATGGTTGGTTCATGGTATTAGTCTGATAGTTTTTGATCCTATGGTTTTGGTTCGTGGTTGTTGGCTAGTCGAATTGTTTATTGATTAAACATTCAAGTACCACATTAATTGTCAACCTGGGAAAGTCTTTTTATTGCAAAGGCTACCGCGTACTGTATGTACTTACTCCTAAAAGCATTAAAAAGTTGTAGTATATGTAATCCTTACGCTAAGTTATCACTGTACTGATAAAATGAAAGTAATTAATTAAGATTACAAATCTGAAAAGCGAAATGATGGATGCTCTGTTGGCAGAGGATCAGGACCCTATCCTCCAGGTGAGGACGTTCAGCACCTGCCTCTGTAATCAGATTGCTAACACACACTGCACTCAAATTCACCGGTGAAATATCCTTGCACAACTTCAAACAATGAATGAAACAGAGTACTAGCAAAGCGGAAATACCAGAGGTAATGCTACAGAATCCAAACAGAGTACCAGCGGAAAGAAACTATCACACACTTACACACTTTGACAGAAAAGTAAATGGGTGAATCTTGTGAGGAAGGTGGGACCAGTCCCTCTCACAAGATTCCCCGGAACACGGAGAGTTGATCAAGTGCTCAGAACAATTTTATATTCATCTGCCAAAAATTCAAGTACAATAAAGTTCAGACTTGCTGATGTCTTCTCAAAATCTCTCTTACAGATTACACATTCCAACCTCCCTTCTAATGTAGATGTCTCCTCTTTATAGAGGAGACATCTATTACAATAGATGTTTACAGTTCATTCAGTTAACCCATTCTATCAAAAATAAGAATTACAGACCGCTGTTACAACAGTATAACAACATATTCTTTCTTAGGTTCTGGCTGTTACACAGCTGGTAACTGTCTTCGACCGTCTTCTCGGGATCTTCACATTCCTTCGCCGTTTCCCCATGTTGTTCCTGATTTAAGCAATGGTAACTGTGTTCTACCTGCTTTAGATAGCTGCGGATCGTGCCGCATCAGCGTTCTTCAGATAGTAGCCGGTTGTTATTTCCAGCTGTTGCAAAATAGCCTGCTTTAGATGGTTGCTGTTGCTGACTGTAGCAACTGCGTAGTTGCTGCTTCTGGTGTTGCAGCAACTGCGTAGTTGTTGTTTCTGGTGTTGCAGCAACTGCGTAGTTGCTGTTTCTGGTGTCACAGCAACTATAAATTATAATTCCTGCAGGCTTAAGACAATTACTTGACAATTTAATCAGCTTTTCCAAGATAAATATAAAGATACTCACGAATATGCAATGAACAATTAAACATATAGATATGCGGAAAGTTACTTCATACCTTGGGTGATTAAGTCATCATGTACTCAAAGCTTACAACTTATGACTGAAAAGGATAACATTAAGGCAAAAATATGAGGTCAAAATAGGTCAATTCTGAGTCCTAACATCCCCCCCAACTGAAGATATTGCATGTCCCCATGCAATGCCTACTCTGAGTCTGAGTCGGAGTACTGGGATGAACAATGTAGATTACTGAGACAATAGTTATAGGCAGTGGCATCAAATTTGTTTCTGAATCCACAGGCAGTCTGTATTTGCCTCCATGCTGCTGCTTCTTCCCTGCTGGACAATCCAAATTGTCCTTTATATTGTTCACCAGACAGCCATAAAAGTGGAAATCTAAATCTGTAACCCATCCAATTCTCAGCACAGTGCTGCATGCAATTAACATAATGAGATACCCTTGAGAGTGCCACCTACAAATTAGGTGGATTATAAGGGTGATATTCCTGCCTCTCCTTGGGGCAGTTTTCCCAAAACAGTTTGTTTGCCTTGACAGCCAAGGATGCCTTAGTCTTTACATAATGCTGACAGTCTTTCAGGACCATGGCTTGCAGTTGCTTAACATGGTCCTTCATTTCAGGATCACTTACCATTCTCAGGTGTTGTGCAATAAAGGTGGCTGCGTTCTGTGGTTCAGCTCTAATCCACAGAAGACAATTTTGTTCATTATGCTGAGCTGAAGCAAAGGCGTTCTGCCATGTAAGTTGATTAGCTAAAAAGGAGATAAAGGCTCTCATTTGTATGTTGCCGACTACAGGTATCATATTCATATTTCTTTCCTCCGACATGGCTTCATTATGGAGATAGAGCTCGCATAACAAATGTTGATCGTTTTTAGGTGCCTCTGCAAAGGTTTGCATGAACTGCTCTGACGTAACTACCTGATGAGGTCTACCTTCTTTGACAGCCTTTATCTGCAAAAATGTGAGTCTTTCCCTCAGAAATGTTGCATAATTAAAAGAAGGTTGCCTTGTGGCAAGTAGTCTTTGAAACAATTCAAACATCTGAGTCAATCTGGCTTTTAGTTCTTTGATCTCCTTGTACTGGGCTCTGCACTGTTCCAGTGCTTCCCAATTCTTGTATGCGTGACTAAACCAGATCCCTTTTTGTTGCTCGAATGCCTTGCCTTGCGACTGCTCATATTCCCTCCACCAATGTCCCTTCAATGTTTCAAAGCTATCTGTTTCTGTGCATACATCAGTAACGGAGGGAAGCTCTGTCTGTGTAAAGGCATCCACAAGGATAACCTGCTCTGTAGGAATAGTCTGGGATGATCCAACATCTTTTTCTTCATTTCTGGCTTGTGCTGATTCATTTTGTTCCATGGTGATTTGGGTGGGCCGGGGTGAGTCTGTGCCTTTTTCCTCATTTCCTTCTTCTTCTTCTTTTTCCTGATTTTCTTCTTCTTCTTCTTCTTTTTCCTGATTTTCTTCTTCTTTTTCTGCTTCCTGATTTTCTTCTTCTTTTTCTACTTCCTTGGCAATTTGAATAGAGCTGGGTGAGTCCGATTTTTCTTCATTCTCTCCTGAAACTATTTCTTTTTCCTCCATAACAGTTTGGGTAGGCCGAGGTGAGTCTATACCTTTTTCCTGATTTTCTTGTGCAACTACTTCTTCCGTAGTAATTTGAGTAGGCCGGAGCGAGTCTGTGTTTTCTTCTGCATTCCCTGATTCTTGTGCAACAACTTCTTCCATAGTAATTTGGGTAGGCCGGGGCAAGTCTGTATTCTCCTCTTTCTCATTCCTTATTTCTTCCTGCATAATCTTTGGAGAACTTACTGGTTCTTGTGTAGCAGTAAGTTCTTCTGTTTGGACCTGTGCAGTTTCTGGGGAACTTACTGGTTCTTGTGTGTCAGTAAGCCCTTCAGTTTTGTCTTGCATCTTCTCTGAAGAGCCTGTTGGTTCTTGTGTGACAACAGGTTCTTCTGTCTGCACTTCTTCTGGAGTACCTGTTGGTTCTTGTGTGACAACAGGTTCCTTTATTTCAGCAGAGGATTGCGGCATCTTCGTCTGTATAATAGCAGGCTCTTTTGTTTCATCTACAGCATCGAAGGCTTCCTTCATTGGCTCTGCCACTACCTTATATCCTGCCTTAGTGTATATTTCACCACAATTGGTGCACACATATTCATTATCCTTACTTTTTTCTGCTGCAGACGCTACTCGTGCTAAAACATGCAGGCTGAATTCCTTCTGATATGCTTCCTTAACCCTTATTATTTCCTCCTGATAGTCCTGAATCTGAGATTTCAGGAATTCAATTTCTTCCTGTAGGGCAGGTATGGTAGGCTGGTCCTGCGGAGCAGTAGATTCCAATGGAGGCAGAGGTTGTGTTTCATCATTCTGATCAGTATTCCCCACAGGTGGTTCTTGTGTGTCACCTGCGGTAGTGGTTGTTTCCTGTGTTGCAGCCACTTGGTCACTATTATCTTGGGTGTTGGCAGCTGGTTCTTGTGTGTCAGCTGCCTTAAAGTATGATGTCACGAAGCTATGAACGCTCTGCATCTCTGCTTCCGAGGGTGAAGGAGAGGAGTTTTGAGGACTGGTGGGAGTACGGATCTTTATAGTGATGGGTGGTGAACTGGGGGAATTAGGAGATTTAGCTGCTACCGATGACTGAGTTCTTCTCTTTGGTAGAGAAGCAGGGAATTCAGGCGTTTTTCTCTTTAGGCTAGCCTTCTTTAGGATGGGAACAGTAGCCGGAGTATCGGGTGCCTTAGCTGAAACCCTGGTTCTCCTTCTTTTCAATGAGGTTTTCTTTTCCTGCTGCCTTTTTCTTTTAAGCAGGGTAATGGGGATGTTGTCATCGGAGTCATCAGTAGAAATACCCAGTATGGGAATGGAAGGATTTATTCCTTTGGGAGATGGGGTTGTTTTTGTGGCATTCTCACCAACTTGCGGGGGTGTTTGCTGGATTTGTTCAGGAATGTGCTCTGCTTGCTGAGGGTTTTCCAGAGGGGTTTGTTCAGGCATATCCTCCGTTTGCTGAGGAAGTTCTTCATCTTGCTGAGGTATGTCCTCAGCTTGGTGAAGAATTTCCTCTTCTTGGTGAGGAATTTCATGTTCCGGCTGTGGAATTTGTGCCTCCTGATGGGGATTAATGGGGGGGTGGAGGGTTTTTTAGAGCGAGGGCTCTATTAATCAGCAACTGGGCTAAGCGGTGGTGTTTTAAGGAAACTAGTGGATGCTTCACTTTCACAGCATAACGTGACATATTTTGGAGACAACCCAATAGATAATATGGCATGTTTATTAACTGACCATTTCTCAAATGATTTAACAGGACGAAATCGTGCTGGTAAATTACCTGGTAGCGGCCTTCGCACGTCAGATATTGCTTGACAAATTCGGCGACTTTCGGCCACAGTTGAGGTAACGACCGAAGTGCTATGCCTCTGCCTTTGGTCTCTACGTGCTCGCCTGGTCGAAGAAAATCCTGCTGCGCATTAAGAATCAGGTGCTTTCTGCTGAACCACCGTGTGCCATTAGCTGGTAGCCCGGTAACTTCGGCTATGATTTCCTCCGTGACTGGAACTTGAATTCCCTGGACGACAGAGAATCCTTCTGTTAAATTGCATGCGAATTTGAGGACTTGCTGCTCGTCAAAGTCCGGGAGTCTCCTGAAGTACTCTATCCATCCCGCTTGCAAGAAAATTTGATAAATCTCCGGAAAGAGTTCAAGGACTGCTGTCGAGCCAGGCTCATGTGTAATGAGGGTTCCTCCCATAGCTGTTGTTTCAGTAACTTTCAGAGTTCAGAGCCGAGCTTCCAATTTCAGTTTAGAGTAGAACGTCGCAAATGGTAACATGCTGTGATAGGGTGGCTTTTACATATTACCGGGAGAGTTAAGGGTGGCGGTAGTTGGCGTGGTATGTCATTATGAGAGTTGCTTTGGTAATCCCCCCCCCTACGTGTCAATGATATGATTGGAAATACAATGATTTGATAGTCCTATCAACTTCTCCGCATTACCTATCATTTAATGTCCATACATAATCATGTGTACCTTCGTGTTTTACCTTTTTTATTGCTGCGTCAAAAAGTCTTGTCTTGTCTTGTGCTGGATCATAATGATTACCGCGAATCTCCAAGCATGGGAATACCGGTGATTTGCAATGATAATGACGGGAAGTGATAGTAGGATGCTGTAATCATCACAAGAAGTGGTATATTTTATCAAAATTTGTTTCTTGGGGCTGAAGTGGTAAGACTGGCGTTTTCGTACATGAAGGAATCTGCTGGGAAAGATATTCCGTGATCGGGAAGTGATGTTGTAGCACCGGGATTGGTGTTGCAGCCACGGAAAATTGCTGATGTGGCAACAGGAGATGATGTGAGACGTTTGTAAAAACGGGAATTGTGCTGGAGCAATAGGAGTGGTGTTGCAGCAACAGAGAATGGTGTTGCAGCAACGGGAGTGGTGTTGCAGCAACGGGGAATGGTGTTGCAGCAACGGGAAATGATATTGCAGTAACAGGGAATGGTGTTGCAGCAACGGGAGTGGTGTTGCAGCAACAGGGAAATGGTGTTGCAGCAACAGGGAAATGGTGTTGCAGCAACAGGAGTTCCGAGTCCGCAAAATAATTCCTTTGAAACTTTTGTTCTCAGCTACTTCCCGGGCCAAAATCTGCAAAATACTGAAATGTAATATCGCAATCCTTGGCAGGATTTATTAGTTTCTTAAAAAAAGAATATCTAACCTAAAAAAATTACATAAATAATAGAAAGTCAAGTGCTTTGAGGGACAGCAAGTTCCCCTGGAAAAGAATACTGTTTTATTGCCATGCAAGTGGCTTTAAAATCCTCTTTGGAAACCGGCCGCTGATATAACCGAAGTCAGTAGCCATTCACTAACAGTGGTGTTCTGCTTCCATCAATTGTTAAAAGTCTAACTGTTCCATTTGGGAAAACAGCATCCACTTCATACGGCCCTAACCATCTTGTTCTCAGCTTCCCTTGAAAATTCTCGAAACGGGAATCATAAAGTAGAGCCCAGTTACCTTTCTGGAACTGCTTTTGCTTAATGGTTCTGTCATGCCATCTGCTTCTTTGTTGATGTATCATAGTTGTTTGATGGACGCATCCAATCTTTTCTCATCCAATTCCTGCAGCTGCTGCAACCTGGCTGTCTGTGCATCAGTTAAATCAAGGTTAACAGCTAGGGCAGTTCTTAAGGTTTTAATCTCAAACTCTATAGGAAAAATAGCATTCTTTCCAAAAACTAATTCATAGGGTGAAAATCCTGTTGTATTCCTCCAAGTGGTTCTATAGGCCCATAGAGCCTCGGGCAACCTCTGAAACCAGTCCCTTTTATTCTCCTTTATCGTTTTTGTTAAGATGGCTTCTATGACCTTGTTGGTACTTTCCACCTGTCCATTTGCTTGGGGGTGGTATGGTGTGGTCATTTTATGCTTGATATGATATTTTTGGAGCGTATCTTTGAAGCCATGAGAATTAAAAGGAGGTCCTCCATCAGTGACTAATTCTCTGGGTAGTCCAAATCTAACAAAGATTTCTTCAAATAAGAATGTTAGTACCGCTTCTTCATTAGCTTTAATGAGTGCTTTGGCCTCTACCCATTTAGTCATGTAATCCGTGCATACTAAAATATAGACTCTTTGATTAGATGGAGGATTAATGGGACCTATGAAATCTAATGCCCATTTCTCAAAAGGTTCAAGAGTTACCTGGGGATTAAGTGGCATTTCATCCCTATGGTTGGGCTGGCCCATTCTTTGACAGCTGTCACAAGCCTTCACATATTTTCTAGCATCTTTAAAAAGTGATGGCCAGTAATAACCCATTCTAAGTACCTTGTGAGCTGTTCTTTTATCTGCAAAATGTCCTCCACAAGGACCATCGTGACAAGCTTTCAGTATATCATAAATCTCGTCTTCCCCAATGCATCTCCGGATTTCTTGATCTATTCCTGTGTGGAACAGACACCCGCTTATCCAGCTGTACCTAGAACTTTGCTGGATGATCTTTCTTCTTTCCCTGTGTGATAGGTGTGATGGTAATTTTCCTGCAACTAGATAATTGGCAATGTCTGCATACCAAGGTGAGTGGGCAGATACTGCAAATAAATACTCATCAGGAAAAGAATCATCTACTGGAGCATTTTCATCAGTTTTTAAATGAGAAAGGAAATCAGCAACTACATTTTCTTTACCTGGCCTATCTACAATTGTGATGTCGAATTCCTGCAACAGTAATAACCATCTGGTGACTCAGGCATTTGTAACTGATTTATTCATTAAATACTTAATAGCCGAGTGATCAGTATGCACAAAGGTAGTGTAGCCAGTAATATAATGTCTAAATTTGTTGATAGCATAAATAACTGCCAGAAATTCCTTCTCAGTAACTGTGTAGTTTAGCTCAGCTGGTGTCATGTTCTTGCTGATAAAATAGATGGCATAGGGGAGACTGTTTTCTTCCTGACCGAGGACAGCTCCAATTGCCGTGTCTGAGGCATCAGAGGAGATATGAAAGGGTAATGCCCAATCAGGTCCTCTCAAAATGGGAGCTGCGGACAACTAATGTTTAAGTTTATTGAATGCATTTTCACACTCATCAGTCCACTTAAATTCAGCATTTTTCATTAACAACACAAACAGAGGAGAAGCTATTTTGGAAAAATCCTTAATGAATCTTCTATAATATCCGGCATGTCCTAGAAAGCTTCTTACATCGGTTTGTGTTTTGGGGATAGGGAGGTTCTGAATTACCTGTATTTTAGCTGGATCGACTTGAATCCCTAAAAATAAACAAAGTGACCCAATACAATACCTTGATTCATCATCATATGGCACTTTTCAGTGCTTAACGCAAGGTGTGCTTCTATACACCGCTTAAGTACTTTTTCAAGATTTTGCAGTGCATCCTCAAAGGTCACTCCATAGGGAGTAAAGTCATCCATAAATATTTCCAATGAATCATTTAACATATCAGAAAAGATCCCTATTACTGCTCTTTGAAATGTTGCTGGAGCGTTACACAGCCCAAATGGAAGTACTCTGTAAGCAAAGGTCCCCCATGGGCTGGTAAATGTGGTTTTGTCCTGGTCCTGGGGTGCAATCTTAATCTGATTATATCCACTAAACCCATCCAAGAATGAAAAGAATTTCTTACCTGCTAAATTATCCAATACCTGATCAATAAATGGTAAAGGGAAATGGTCTTTTTGGGTGGCTTTATTCAATGCTCTGTAATCCACACATACTCTCCATTTCCCATTTTTCTTGGGTACAATTACAAGTGGGGAAACCCACTCACTATCAGATATGGGGTATATAAATCCTGCATTCAAGAGTTTTTGAAGTTCCTCCTTGACAATTTCTCTAAGGTTGGGGTTCATTCTTCGCTGGGGTTGACAGACTGGCCGGGATCCCTCCTTAATATAAATACGGTGAGTGCATAGTTCAGGGGAGATCCCTTTCATGTCTATGTAGTCCCATGCAAATGCCTCTTTATTTTCTTGGAGTAACTTTATTAATTTATGTTTTTCATTATCAGTCAAATCAGGATTTATATTTAATGTTTTGCCAGGTTCAATTTCAATTGTTGTACTTTTGGAACGGCTGCCTACTGCTGTCTGAAATAAGTTTTCATCTTTCATGTTCTGCTGGGATTCAGATTCTAAGATTGTAGTGAAGTGATTATATGTTTCAGGGCTGACCGAAGAGGGTTCAGAAATAAAGCTGCTGATTAATTCATCTTCGGTGGAGTCCTTAAAAGTCAAAGCTTGTCCAATAGTTAGTATAGGTTGGGTCTCCTCATCCTCATAGTCTACCCATACAGAATTATCATTATTAATCATGGGTGTAGCATGAGGATAGAGGGTAAGCTGTTTAGTTTCCTGTCCATTGGAGATGGTCATTGATCCAGATCTACAGCTGATGAAAGCATCTGCTGTAGCCAACCAAGGTCTCCCTAGAATCAACGGATGACCCCCCAACTTTGTTTTAGTTTGTAAAACCACAAAGTCAACCGGTTAATTCCAGGATTCTACAGAGATTATAAGATCTTCAATGACCCCCTCAGGTTTAATCGTAGAACGGTCAGCCAACTCTAAGATAGTTGGAGTTTCCCTGATAAAGTTTTTTAACTGGAGCAATTGTGCTGTTTCGAGTGTCATAATATTTATTGCAGCTCCTAAATCTACTAGGACTTTAGAGATAAAGGTTTTTCCAACCTGGACTGTTACTGTAGGGTGACCAGGGTCACCATACTTCACCGGATAATCTTTTTCTGTCATTAAAGCAGTTAATTCCCCCATCACATGAACTGTGAGGGGATCCTTAGCGTTCCTTCCAGGCTTTTTTACACAAATGTCTCTAATAGTTCTAGCATAAATAGGAACATCCCTTAATGCTTGCAATAATGGGATTTTAACATACAAGTTCTGCAGCTCTCCTAAAAGGTTAAAGGTAGGTTGTTCAGGTGTTTTGGTGAGAGCCAGCCATTCAGGGAATGGCGGATCTATTGTTTGATCATTATTATTAGGTGCTGATTCTGTTGTTTCAGCATTATTGTTAGCTGGTTTCTCTTTTCTAACTTCTTCTTTGTCAGAGTCAGTAATATCATCTATAATGGGTTCAACAATTCTCCCTGAGCGAAGATGAATATCATTACATTGCAGGGGAGAGACAGACTGATTTTGAATGTCAATAACTTGCAGGGCTTTATTATTATTTGGATTGGGGTTAGGTTGCACGGGTAGCTGTGGCCTCATTGCCTGGTTATTCGGAGAAGTATTAGATGGTAAGGAAAGAGACTGTTGTTGTTGAGGAAATGGTATCTGTTGGGCTGCCCAGTTTGAATTCCATTGATTAAAATATGGTTGCTGGGGAGCCCAAGGATTCCATATAGTAGGATCAGGAAAAGGAAGATTTGGTTGTTGCATAAGTGGAAAATTCATTGTATTAAAGGGTGGGTACTGCATTTGGTTCATGGGTGGGTAGTTTGTTTGAAAAGGAGAGTTATTATTCCAACGATTGAATGCTGTGTTAGAGCTCATACCTTGTCTTTGTGGCCATTGCCTCCTCTGTGTCATCAGGTACACTGCTTCAGCTTCTTCTTCGGTTGACTGCAGTGCTGCTTTGATTCCAGGCAGAGAGGGGCATTGCTGTGTTTCATGGTCCTTCTCGCAGATTGTGCAGATAGGTATCTTATCCAGTGGGCATTCTCTGAGTGGATGTTTTTCTCTGCATTTAGAACAGAAAATTTCCAGAGCAGCTTCTGCTTCCGCCTGTTTCTTCTTAACCTGCAGAGCATCAATTTGTGAAGCAAAAGAACTTAGCATCTCAGTTTTAAATTCTTCCAATAAGTTACCTTTTTCAGCTCTTGTTGCTCCTCCACTGGCTGACTTCTGAACTCTTGAATACACATTATCTCTTCTTTTTGATCTGCCTGCTGCTCCCCTTGAACATCTCATGCAGATATTAATAATTTCATCAAAGGGTTCTTTGGAAATGTCCCCTTTTCCAAGCATGTTCAACATGTCCAGGCAGTCGTCTCTTACCCCTTTCAGCAATATGGTCTTCAAAATATCTTTACTCATATTAGGATGATCAGACCGCTGCAGATTATACTGTAATCTTTCCACAAAATCTTCCAAATTCTCGTCCTCTTTCTGAACCATTTTAAACAATTCTTCCTTCCTTTCTCTTGTCCGGCAGTAGTCTTGATACTTGTCCAGAAATCCCTCTTTCATCTGTTCCCAGGTGGTGATTGTCTGAGCTCCTAAGCTCATAAACCACCTCAACGCATTCCCTTTTAGTGTTGCTGGAAACAGTTTTAGCTTCTGATTAGGACTTATATAATCATAACTTCTACATAGTATGTCGAATTCAAAGAGGAATTCATCCGGGTCTTCAGAGGATAACCCATGAAAGTTGGGTAATGCCGAGAGTGGAATGTTTTTCATGGGGGTTGTTCCTCTCGGGAGCTCCCAAATAGGGAATTCCAAGGTAGAGAGCGAGTTTTCCCCTCTTCCTTCTGTTCTGTTATCCTCCATTGGTCTTCTTCCTAAATCACTTGCTTTATCTTCTGTGTCTTCTGTTTCTTCAGGTTCTTCTACCGGTTCCTCAGTGTATTCTGGTACTTCCAGCTTCCTTTCAGGTCCTATTACTTCCTCCGTTTGTCGGTCTGTTTGTGAGGAGTATTGGATCTGAGGTCTCCGGGAACTTGTCCTCTGTGATGTTTCGGCCTTTGAGATGATTTCGTCGATATAAGTCTTTCTTCCTCCTTTGCCGCCCGTGAAATTAGGTTTCTTGCGTCCTCTCATGCATCTGTTATTCTCAAAAAGAAATCATTAATGCTTTCAGAAATCTCTAGTTGCCTTCCCCGGCAACGGCGCCAAAATGTTGGCTAGTCGAATTGTTTATTGATTAAACATTCAAGTACCACATTAATTGTCAACCTGGGAAAGTCTTTTTATTGCAAAGGCTACCGCGTACTGTATGTACTTACTCCTAAAAGCATTAAAAAGCTGTAGTATATGTAATCCTTACGCTAAGTTATCACTGTACTGATAAAATGAAAGTAATTAATTAAGATTACAAATCTGAAAAGCGAAATGATGGATGCTCTGTTGGCAGAGGATCAGGACCCTATCCTCAAGGTGAGGACATTCAGCACCTGCCTCTGTAATCAGATTGCTAACACACACTGCACTCAAATTCACCGGTGAAATATCCTTGCACAACTTCAAACAATGAATGAAACAGAGTACTAGCAAAGCGGAAATACCAGAGGTAATGCTACAGAATCCAAACAGAGTACCAGCGGAAAGAAACTATCACACACTTACACACTTTAACAGAAAAGTAAATGGGTGAATCTTGTGAGGAAGGTGGGCCCAGTCCCTCTCACAAGATTCCCCGGAACACGGAGAGTTGATTAAGTGCTCAGAACAATTTTATATTCATCTGCCAAAAATTCAAGTACAATAAAGTTCAGACTTGCTGATGTCTTCTCAAAATCTCTCTTACAGATTACACATTCCAACCTCCCTTCTAATGTAGATGTCTCCTCTTTATAGAGGAGACATCTATTACAATAGATGTTTACAGTTCATTCAGTTAACCCATTCTATCAAAAATAAGAATTACAGACCGCTGTTACAACAGTATAACAACATATTCTTTCTTAGGTTCTGGCTATTACACAGCTGGTAACTGTCTTCGACCGTCTTCTCGGGATCTTCACATTCCTTCGCCGTTTCCCAATGCTGTTCCCGATTTAAGCAATGGTAACTGTGTTCTACCTGCTTTAGATAGCTGCGGATCGTGCTGCATCAGCGTTCTTCAGATAGTAGCCGGTTTTTATTTCCAGCTGTTGCAAAATAGCCTGCTTTAGATGGTTGCTGTTGCTGACTGTAGCAACTGCGTAGTTGCTGCTTCTGGTGTTGCAGCAACTGCGTAGTTGTTGTTTCTGGTGTTGCAGCAACTGCGTAGTTGCTGTTTCTAGTGTCACAACAACTATAAATTATAATTCATGCAGGCTTAAGAGAATTACTTGACAATTTAATCAGCTTTTCCAAGATAAATATAAAGATACTCACGAATATGCAATGAACAATTAAACATATAGATATGCGGAAAGTTACTTCATACCTTGGGTGATTAAGTCATCATGTACTCAAAGCTTACAACTTATGACTGAAAAGGATAACATTAAGGAAAAAATATGAGGTCAAAATAGGTCAATTCTGAGTCCTAACAGTGGTATTGAATCCAAAAGTGTTGATCTCACGCACTTTCATGGTTGGTTCATGGTATTAGTCCAACAGCTTTTTGATCCTATGGTTTTGGACCGTGGTATTGTGGAAGGCCTAAGACTATATAAGAGGAAGAAGATCATTTGGCAAGGAATCATCGAATGAATTGAATATCTAATAAGTGCTAGATCTGAAATATTTGTGATTGGGTTATGGTGCAGATCTAGATCTGAATGAAGGAGGAACCTTAGCGCATAAAGAAGGATAAGTTCTATTGATGGGTCATAATCTTTATGCTTGAATAATAGTATCATTGTATGATTTTGATCTATTATATGAGGCACATGCTTGATCTATATATCTGACAATCTGGGTAAATTAGTGTCTGAATATTTGAAAGAAGGAATTATCCTTTATAGATCTGCACGCAGGTTTCAGGTTGTTGAAGTAGCGTATATCTTTAAATTATGATCTAGCTGCCTCTGTCTATTGCTGCAGTATTCTGGGTTCAGAATTTGGTGTGTGGTTACTGTTACTGTGTTCTGGGTACAGCTGTCAGAGAAGTGTTTACTTGATCCAGTGCTAATTTTTAAAAGGAGATTGTTTGATCCAGATATACTTGATGATGGATTGATGTTCATGGATCTAGTTTGAAAATTTATGAAAAGTGGTCCTTGAAAGAAAAGAAGTAGGGGGTTGTAACTCCCTTCCAGGAGAGAGAGTTGTAGCTCTCTGCAGGTTGCAGCCTGCGTACTGGTAAAGGATTGCACCAGTACAAAATCATTGTAAAAGGAGTTTTTAATTGAAAGAAGATAGAGACATATTGCAGCAGGTGGTTTTCACCCACATTGGGTTTCCACCTTATATCTGGTGTTCTTTGGTGTGACTATCTGTTTTTCTTGTTCATGCTCATTATTTTATGGTACTGACATACAATAATTCAAAGTATAAATATATTGAAAAGAATTAGATAATACTGATTCACCCCCCCTCTCAGTATTATTTCCAACAATTGGTATCAGAGCAGGTCCTTCTGAAGAAGCTTGATTTCTTGAAGGAAGATCTAACATCATGAGCAACTACGAGAGGGAAGCATCAATCAGGCCACCGATTTTTGATGGAACAAACTTCGTATATTGAAAGGTAAGAGTTACTGCCTATCTTCAATCTTTGGGTACAGAAGTATGGGACATTATAGAAACAGGGTATACTTTTCCATTAGCTACTCCTACAGATTCAGCTGAGAAGAAGAAATATGAAACAAATGCAAAGGCAGTTAATGCTCTTCTAGGATGTCTATCTCAATCTGAATTCGTGAAGGTTATGCAATATAAATCCACAAAAGAAATATGGGACAAGATTTTTTTGAGCTACGAAGGAGATGAACAGGTAAAACGTGCAAAACTTCAAACCCTCAGGATTCAGTATGAGAATCTCATAATGTATAATGATGAAAGTGTGGCTAACTATTTCCTTCGGGTAGATGAGATTGTTAATTGTATGAAAAACTTGGGTGAAGAAATAAAAGAGGCTATTGTGGTTGAAAAAGTCCTAAGATCATTGTCCCCCAAGTTTGAATCTAAAGTGTCTGCAATAGAAGAAAAGGAAAATATACGAACTCTTACTATGTCTCAGCTACACGGAATTCTAACTGCTTATGAAATGAGAAAAGGAGATCCATCAGACAGGAGAGAAGCTACTTTTAAGGCTTCAGGCAAAGGAGACTACTATGAATCAAGTCACGTGCCAGAAGAAGAAGAAGAATCAAATTTTGTCAGAAATCTTAAACGAGGTACTGGAAGGTTCAGAGGTAAGCTACCTTTTAAATGTTTTGCTTGTGGAAGAGTAGGTCATTATGCTGCCAAATGTCCTCAGAGGGATAAGATTGACAAAGGAAAGGAACCTGCCAGATGGAACAAGAAACAGAATGCAAATAAGAAAAGCTACTACACTCATGAAGACAGTGATGGTCTATCAAAGAGTGATGAAGATGAACGAGGTAATGACTATAAACTTTTAATGGCATTTGAAGATGATGATTACATGGATGCTATAGATGTGGATAGTTTTTATGAAGAGATTTCTAGACTTAAGACATGTATAGAAGAAAAGAATATGATCATTGATACTCTACAATTTCAAATTGATGAAAAAGAAAAATATCTTGAAAAGTTAGAAGGTGAAATTGTTGGCCTTAGAAAATAAATTGAGAAAACAAAGGCTATTAATCTTAAGTTTGTCAAAGGATCTAAAACTCTGGATGAGATCATCAATGTATAGCGTTCTCCGCTAAACAAGACAGGTCTGGGGTATAATGGAGAAACATCTCAAGCATCCACCTCAAAGAGTTATCTTGATGCAGCAAGAAGGAATGAGCAAAAGCACAATGGAGATCACCAAGTAAAGCAGGGAAGAATTACATCAAGAACTAACAAAGACTACCGGGTAAACCAGGGGCAATCTGTCTTAAGGGTGAACAAAAGCTACAACCAGCCACAGGTAAAATCTTCTCAATTTGCTTCAAGAATGGATGACAATAAGAATTACAATCATTTGGGTGGTAGATTTGATAACCGCAGAAGTTTCTTCAATGGCCAATGTTTCTCTTGCCATAACTTTGGTCACAAAGCAGTTCAATGTGTTGCATATAAAACAATCATGACTAGAGAAGCTCAAAAACAAAGAAGTATGACTGGGATTACAAAAAGGACCTATAACAACTTTTCGGCTCTTGAAAATGAAATTGAATGTTCTATTTGTAATAACTTCGGTCATGAAGATTCTGAATGCAGGAGCAGATTTCAGCAGACAAAGGAACAAGCCTCAAGCACCAGAACATGGAGAATAAAGGAACCACAATCAGAAAGATGTGGGACAGCCTTTTATGCAGAGGGACAGGAAAATCTATGGTACATCGACAGTGGATGTTTGAAGCATATGACAGGTGATATAGAAAAACTTGAATCATATTCTGCTTTAGAAAAGGGAAAGAAAGTTTCTTTTGGAAATGATACTCCAGCAGCTATAAAAGGAAAAGGCACAGCTCAGTTAAAAGAAAAGGTCAAAGCTGGAAATGTTTTGCATGTTGATGGCTTGAAGCATAACCTTCTGAGTGTCAGTCAGATATGCGATCAAGGAACCGAGGTAATATTTCGATCAAATGGATGTAGCATTCGTGATCTTTATACAGGGAAAACAGTGATCAAAGGTAGAATAACTCCAAATAATCTATACATATTTGAAGAAGGACAACAACAATGCTATTTGAGCAAGGATGATGAACATTGGTTATGGCACCGGAGGTTGGGGCATCTAAACTTTTCACAAATAAGGAAGGCATGAAAATATCAGGCAGTTCGTGGTCTTCCAGATATCAAAATTCCAGACAACACTATATGCAAATCATGTCAGTTTGGTAAGTGGTGGGCTCCAGTATTGTAGCAACAATGCTACAACTCCTGGAGCTTCCTTCTTTAATTTTATCAACCCGGTAGTTCGTAAGAAACTTGGAAGCGACGGTGTTGTATGCACAAGTACTAGCTCTTGCCGCAGCTGTCACTTGGTCAGCTGGCACAAGTCTGCTTAGGGGCTCAAGCCAACTTCTATGAGCTCTTAGAAGAAGCTTTTTAACTGATGGATGAAAGCTAACTCAAAGAAAGCCAATCTACTTGCAGAAAGGAATGGAAAACCAACAAGAAACGCAAACCCTAATTCTACCAGCTAGTCCTACTGATGCAGAGATGGGAATGCAAACGACTGAAAGAGATGCCATTACTTCTACCAAGGTGAGATGCATGTGTCTAGAATACTTCTACCTGCAGAAAACATCTTTTTGTATTTTGTTTCAGTTATTAGAATTAACATGCATGTGCTTTTAACTAGCTTTTTACTGTGCAAAGGTGGATCAAGGAGGAGAAGGGCTTGAAAAAGGTTGGGAAGGTTCATAGAGGGTCTAAGGGGTCCCTAACACCCTTCCAGAGAGTTTCACGAAGTTTGGCTACCAAGAGACCGCGTTTATGAGCTTCTACAGGAAGTCTGCAGGGGTTCTACAGGATGTTTCAGAATTTCTACAGGATGTTCAGTAATTCCTACAGGATGTTCTACGATCGGATTTTGGGTGATGGGTGAGTGGAAGAGGCTGCATGGGTGGATAGGGAGGTAGGAGAGGGGTTTGTAATGACTTAGTGACAGAGAGATGAGATGATGAGGGGGTGTGCAAAGCTAGTTTGTCTGAAGGAGGGTAGAGGGAATGGAAGGCCGAAAAGGTAGGACAACGTGGGCAGTAGAGTAGTTGAGAGACAAGGGGTCTAATTGGGAGATGAGCAGTTGGCCTGGGCAAGGCTTAGAAGGACGAGAGAGTGAGGGAGTAGCACTGCACAGTGTAAACTGAACCAAATCATCCACGTCCTGCACATAATCAAAACATTCCTAATCTGTCCTAACTGTTTAATGGAACCAATGAACAGCAACGTTATTTCTAAAGAAAACCATGTATGGTACTGAAGCAAAGAAACATTCCAAGAGGTCTGAGCGCATGGACAACTACTACAAACGAAAATATTGCACCAAAGATTGCATGAGTACGTAAACCAATGTTTTTGGTGGGTAGTACTGTCTGCAATTCCAGCCCCTAGAAAGAGGTGAAAATGAGTGTGCAGGCAACCCTTTTCTGGAAATTTTATCAACTCCAGTCTCTTCACTCTATTCTAAACATCTGAAGCAACTCTATCTTCTAACAATGACCTACTTAACCCTACCAAGAAATCTAACTCAACAAACTGCGTTTCAAATGCATGTAAAGAAAACCATAATGCTGAAAGGAAAGATATCAATACAAAAGAAGGAGGCCTTAGGCTCTCAGGTTGGGCCCAACCCTGAGAGCTATGGCTCCTTTAAAAACTCAGAACTGAGATCAAATCTGACTGCTTCCCATTAAAAAATAATAATCATAAGTCAACAAGTATGCCAATGATGGCTACAAAAGAGGAAAACCAAGCTAGCAGCTCGTAGTGCAGAATGTGCAACAATGTTTCAAAAGTCCTTTTCGAAGGCTAAAGCCTTATCATTTATACATCACGAGGCCCCAAGCTAGCCTCCTAAATCAGTGGGACTTGGCTGACCAAACTAGGAGTGAACAGCTGCTTCCTCAAAATCCGTTTGGCTGCCTTCTAGATTTGGTTGTGGTGGCTGTTGGAGCTCGGAGTTGGGGGTGAAGATCCCGAGGAAGGCCATTTAATGCTGTGGACAACCCTCCTACGAATCCTCAACCCCATCTTGGCTGTCTCCTGGTCCTTATCTGCTCGGTTTTGTTCCAATCATGTGTCAAAAAACTTGAAATGAGCACGTGTTAGCTACCTAGGAATAGTGACTGCCCTTATTCGTACAAATGACATAAACATACTAAAAAATGATGCATAAGTTATGAAAAATGAAGGATTGAGCAAAGGTAGTTAGGCCAAATGAGCCCAAAATGTTACCAAATTTGGGGCTCATCAGTAAGCAAACCAGAACCAACTTCCCGGAGAAGGAAGGATCAGCCAGCAGGCCTCTTGAACTAGTCCATACAGAGGTATGTGGTCCTTTTAGGATGAGGTCACCTCAAGGAGAAGAATACTTGATATTATTCATTGACGATTTCTCTAGGTTTGTTTGGTTAGGACTTTTGAAGCACAAAGACGAAGCATTCGAAAAATTCAAATCCTTCAAAGCCTTGGTTGAAAATGAATCGGGTTACAAAATTAAGTGCCTCAGGTCCGACAGAGGTGGGGAGTTTACCTCAAATGAATTTTTCGATTTCTGTGAAGAACATAGGATAAGAAGGGAATTCTCTACAACTAGAACTCCTCAGCAAAATGGAGTGGTGGAAAGGATGAACAGAACAGTCCAACAAATGGCCTGTGGTATGCTTGATGAGTCCGGAACTCCCGCAACTTTCTGGGGTGAAGCTGCATATGCTGCGGTTGTTATTCTCAATAAAACAAATATCCGAGTGAACAGCACTCAAACTCCTCATGAACTTTGGTATGGTGAGACTCCTTCGGTAAAACACTTCAAAATCTTTGGGAGCAAATGCTATATTAAGAATACTGATGAGAAACTTGGCAAACTTAAACCTAGAGCAGATGAAGGCATTCTTCTTGGTTATTCTCCACACAGCAAAGCATATAAGTGCTACAATAAAAGACTTGGAAGAATTGTTGACAGCATTGATGTAGTGGTTGATGAAAAAGGATACATTCCTAGGCAAGTAAATCATGAAAATATCGAAGAAGATGAAGACTACCCTCAAAGACAGAATGATGAAGAAGAAGAAACTCAAGAAGCACAAGAGGAACAAATAAGGGTAGAAGAGAAGACTCCATCCAGGTACGTTCAGAAGAATCATCCAGAATCTTAGATTTTGGGGCAAAAAGAAGCAGGTGTACAAACAAGAAGAACAATTGCAGAAGCTTCAAGCTATTTGGCATTACTCTCATCCACTGAACCACAAAATGTAAAAGAGGCATGCAAAGATGAATGTTGGGTCAAAGCAATGGATGAAGAACTTGAGCAGATCGAAAAGAACAACACTTGGGAGTTGGTTCCTAGACCAAAGGATAAGAATGTTATAGGGACAAAATGGGTCTTCAAAAATAAGTTGAATGAAAATGGGGAAGTAATTAGAAACAAGGCCAGACTTGTTTGTAAAGGGTATGCGCAGCAAGAAGGAATAGATTTTGAAGAAACTTTTGCTCCTGTTGCAAGACTTGAGGCCATCCGAATGATACTTGCTCTCTCAAACTTTCAAAAGTTCAAAGTATTTCAAATGGACGTGAAATCAGCCTTTCTGAATGGAGACTTAGAAGAAGAAGTATACATTGAGCAGCCAGATGGTTTCATTCTTGGAAATGATCCAAATCTTGTATGCAGATTGAAAAAGGCTCTCTATGGTCTTAAACAAGCTCCAAGGGCTTGGTACTATCGTTTGGACAAATATCTTCATCAACAAGGTTTTTCAAAAGGATCAGCAAATAGCAATCTTTATATAAAAATTGAAAATGACAAATTGCTAATACTTGTTGTGTATGTAGATGACATTATCTTTGGCAGCAATGAAGAATCTATGAGTCAAAGCTTTGCCTTGGTGATGCAGAAAGAATTCGAAATGTCCTTGCTTGGAGAATTGACATATTTTCTTGGTTTGCAAATCCAAAAAAATGAAGGAGGGATCTTCTTGTCTCAAACCAAGTATCTCAAGCAGATTTTGAAGAAATATGGTATGGAAGAAGCAAAACCAGTATGTACACCCATGGTCACAGGATGTAACCTCAGTGCAAATGATGAATCAACAGCAGTGCATCAACCAACTTATAGATCTATGATTGGAAGTCTACTTTATTTGACAGGTACCTGACCAGACATCATGCATGCAGTGGGAATAGTTGGAAGATTTCAGGCAAATCCAAAGGAAACTCATCTTCAAGCAGTAAAGAGAATCTTCAAATATCTTCAAGGGACTCAAAACTATTGCTTATGGTATCCTAGAGATACAGATCTCACACTTCATGCTTATACAAATGCAGATTGGGCCGGAAGCGTGGATGACAGGAAGAGCACAAGTGGTGGTGCATTCTTTATGGGTCCCAGATTAGTATCTTGGTTCAGCAAGAAACAAAGTTCGATTGCCTTGTCTACAGCTGAAGCAGAATATGTTGTTGCTGCATCTTGCTGCACTCAACTCCTTTGGATGATGCAGACCTTGCAGGATTTTCAAATCACTTGTACACCACCCATCTCCATCTTATGTGATAATACAAGTGAAATCAGAATTTCAAAGAACCCAGTCATGCATTCAAAAACCAAGCACATACCAATCAAGTATCACTTTCTCCAGGAACAAGTGCTTGAACAAAAGGTCAAGTTGGAGTATGTTCCTTCTAAGGAACAGGTTGCTAATATACTCACCAAACCATTGCCTAGGGAGACCTTTGAATACCTCAGGAAAAAGCTGGGGGTTGTTGATGCATCATCTTGTTGTTGAATCTCTTCTGATTGTTGGTTGTACGCAAGGTTCATCTGAAGTATATGCGTACATGTGCTGGGTTGCGGATTGGTCAAAGATCGAATGGCACAGGTTCAGGGGGAGCATATCATGCATTGTTGGCATTATGGAGGAAGTACAGAAGGAGATCATGGATGCTGGTCTGAATATTGCTGCAATACGTCTCTATCTCTTTCATGGATTATGGTTCTTCTTTGCAGATCTGGTTTATAGTTAGGGGGAGCATGTTCTTAGGGGGAGAATAACCCTTTGCCCTTGATGTCAAAGGGGGAGAGTGATTGGTTGTTGTTGCCATCAAGTCCAAAGGAGGAGATTGTTGGCATTATGATACATATGTTGTACTTGATGTCAACCCACTCATCTCAGATGATAAATTATAGTGCAGCAATGTTCACGCACTTATATGCAGAGAAAATTTTATTTCATGTAGAGAAACGTTCACGCACTTTTATGCAGAGAAACGTTTATTTCATGTAGAGAAACGTTCACGCACTTTTATGCAGAGAAAAGTTTATTTCATGTAGAGAAAAAGTTCACGCACTTTCATGCAAGGAAAAGCGCATATATGTTGGAGAACTTACCTTTGGTCCATGGTAGTTAGTCCTTGGTATTTGAACCTATGGTTTTGGACCATGGTACCTCGTCAGAAGCGTTGATCCCAAGTATTGGGTTCGTGGTACACGCACTTTTATGCAGAGAAAAGTTTATTTCATGTAGAGAAAAAGTTCACGCACTTTCATGCAAGGAAAAGCGTGTATATGTTGGAGAACTTACCTTTGGTCCATGGTAGTTAGTCCTTGGTATTTGAACCTATGGTTTTGGACCATGGTACCTCGTCAGAAGTGTTGATCCCAAGTATTGGGTTCGTGGTATTGTTTTATTATGGTTTTGGTCCGTGGTATTGCATCCAAAAGTGTTGATCTCACACACTTTCATGGTTGGTTCATGGTATTAGTCCGATAGTTTTTGATCCTATGGTTTTGGTTCATGGTATTGCATCCAAAAGTGTTGATCTCACGCACTTTCATGGTTGGTTCATGGTATTAGTCCAACATTTTTTTGATCCTATGGTTTTGGACCGTGGTATTGTGGAAGGCCTAAGACTATATAAGAGGAAGAAGATCATTTGGCAAGGAATCATCGAATGAATTGAATATCTAATAAGTGCTAGATCTGAAATATTTGTGATTGGGTTATGGTGCAGATCTGGATCTGAATGAAGGAATTCCGGGGCTGTGCCAGTGGAATTCCGTCGTAATCTATTAACTCGTAGGCTCCTTTTGCTAATACTCTTTTAACAATATAGGGGCCCATCCATAAGGAATTGAATTTGCCTGCTCCTAATTTATCGGATTCTTGGTCATAAAGCAAGACCAAATCACCTTCTGAGAAGACACGGGGTTTGACTTTTTTGTCGAACTGAGCCTTGACTCGTTTCTTATGGGCTTCGTTAGCCAAAGCGGCATCACGACGGGTTTCATCCAATTGGATTAATTCCATGAAACGAGCCTCTTCTTCCGAAGTTCCGGGGAGGAGATCAATTGCGAGTTTAAGCGACGAAATTTCACACTGGATCGGTAAGACTGCTTCTAGACCGTACACCAATTGAAAAGGTGTGAAACCGGTCGCGTTTCTTACCGAGGTTCGGTAGGCCCACAAGGCTGCATACAGGATTAGGTGCCATCTTCTTTTATGAACTCCGATCATCCTCTGCAACATACGCTTCAGGACCTTGTTGATTGCTTCAACTTGTCCGTTGGCTTGTGGATAATACGGAGTAGAGCTGTCGTGCGATAGCCCTAGTTTGGCAGCTAATTCGACCATCATGTGATTGCGGAAGTGCGATCCATGATCTGTAACTATAGCTTGGGGTACACCGAACCTGGCGACTACATGATTGAAAAAGAATAGGGCAGTTGTTTCACCAGTATTGTCCAATGTAGGCATCGCCTCGGCCCATTTGGTAAAATAGTCAACTGCGACTATAATATACCCATGCCCCCCGGTCGAGGTGGGGTTACATTGCATGAAATCGATGCCCCATTTGGCGAAAGGCCCAACCGCAACTATTGGTTGCAGCGGTGCGGGTGGTCTTCTAGTTTTGCTATCAAAGATTTGGCAGGAATGACAACTTCGGACTGCGATTATGCAATCTTTGAACATCGTTGGCCAAAAATATCCTGCTCTTAATATCTTTTGGGCTGTAGCGAAACCTGATTGATGCCCCCCACACGCGCCCGAATGACACTCATTCAGGGCTTTTTCGGCTTCTTCATGGGTGAGACACCTCCTCAGAACGGTATCGATACCCCGACGGTAAAGAGTATCACCGACGATTATGTAGTCTTTTGCTTGGTATCGTATACGTTTCTGTTCGGAGTGAGAGGTGTCAGGCCGAAACTTTTGGGTCTGGAGATAGATAATTATATCTCCATACCATTCATCGCTTGCAGATATCAGAAATAAAGTCTCGTCCACTATAGACTCCTTGGAAGTTTCGTCGTTGGACGATGACGGGAGATCGCATAATAATTCTGCGAATACTAGAGCTTTCTTTGACTTGGATTTCACAAATTCCAGATCAAACTCTTGAAGGATTGCTATCCATTTGGAGTATTTTCCCCCCAGCAACTGTCGCGACAGTATATAAGTCATGGGGTTGCAATCTGACAGAATGGTAGTTTTACTAAAGAGGATATAATGCCGAAATCTCTGTACCGCTTGAACAGCAGCGAGCGCTAGCTTTTCAACGTAAGAATATTTACTTTCTGTATCATTTAAGTTTTTACTTAAATAATATACAGGATGTTCAACTCCATCGACTTCTTGTACTAAAACCATCGCAATGGTTGTATCTGCTGCAGCTAGATACAGGTTAAAATCCCTAAGATAATCTGGGGCGTACATTAATGATGCTTTTACTAGGGACTCTTTCAAAGCGTCAAAGGAAGCTTGCGCAACCTGGTCCCAATCGAAGGGTACATCTTTTTTCAAAAGACGTGTATAACCTTTAGCAAGTTCTGCGTAATTTGGAATGAACCTCCTCAGAAAGTTTGCTTTCCCTTGGAGTTTCTGAATCTGAAGCAAATTCGAAGGTGGAGGCAAATTAATGATTGCCTGAACCTTACAGGGGTCGAGACGAATCCCATCTTTAGAGACTACAAAGCCAAGTAAACGACCAGAACCGACGCAAAACACACATTTGTGAGGATTGAGTCTTATCTTGTAGTGTCGGCAACGTAAAAATATTGCTCTTAAATGCTGCGGATGATCAGTCCGCTTTCACGAATGGGCCGGAAGATCATCGAGATACGGTTGAACAATGCTCTTGATGTCATGGAAGGCGTAATTCATAGCCCTCTGAAAAGTTGCCCCTGCGTTCTTCAAGCCAAAGGGTAATTTTCGGTAAGCGATCGTGCCCCACGGACATATAAATGCAGTCTTCGACTGGTCCTGTGGGAGGATATTTATTTGATTATACCCCGAAAATCCATCCATAAAGGAAAAGATTTCACATCCGGCGCATTCATCAATTATCTAGTCGATGAAGGGTGTAGGGTAGTTGTCCTTCGGACAAGCTTGGTTTACATCCCTATAATCGACGCACACTCTTATCGTCCCTTGTTTCTTCATAACAGGGACAATATTCGATACCCAATCAGTTAGAGGAACCGGGTAGATGAATCCAGCATGGAGAAGTTTCTCAACTTCTTCTTTAATGGCAGCGGCTTTCTTAGGGTGCACCTGTCGAAGCCGTTGTCTTACTGGTTTGACATCAGGATACATTTTAATTTCATGTTCAACGATACTCGAGTCGATGCCTGGCATTTCATCGTATGACCAAGCAAAGACATCTCTAAATTCACGAAAGAGAGCGTTATATATTTTCAGTTCTGAAGGGGAACAACCTTTGCCAACATGAATATTCTCTACAACATCAGGTTTTGTTGAGATATTTATGGCTATAGTCTCTTCGATATTTGATAAGTTTCGCTCGGAATCCACCGTGTTTACAGTATTTGTCAGGAATTCAAAGACTGAAGGGTGGTAAAGATCTTTCTGAGTATCTTCCTCGTATTTTGGAAGAAGGGAACGATGGTGGTGATCATTCCATGGTGCCCCCTCAATCATCATTGATTGTAAGATTCCTTCGTCAGTCCCATGTACTTTCGACCAAGGATCTAACGGGGTACCATATTCCCTAGATCTATCTACCCAAACGCTCGACGAGCGTTGATTTGGGTTTGCCTCCCACGCATGAAACATTGATTGCTACAATATTTCAATGGGGTTTGGTGGCAAAACCATTGCATGATCCATAGCGACTCTGCCTTCTGTGACTTTCAAGGTGGATACCATATTGCATGTTGCTACAAATGGTACATTTCCTATGCAAATAGGAGGTGGTAGCGCGAAAGTTCCCATCATAGTGGGGTCTTTCAACAGACCTACTCCAATGTCTTGAATCGACCGGTCGCTGCCATGGATCATGGGAACGCTTCCTGTAACTTGTGAACCATTAGGGAGGAAGTTTTGTTGATCGACGACCGTAATCCCTCCTTCAAAGGGGAATGCGATCTTCCTAAAATAAGTCGACACAACAGCTTGCATGGCATAAATCCATGGCCTTCCCAGTAGGATGTTATAGTCAAGATTGCCATCGATGACTTCAACATCTATTTCTACTGTTTTGCCCCCTAGTTCAACCTTCAGGTTACTAAGGATACCGTAAGGGGTGTATATCCTCCCGTCGAATGCTTTTAACGTTGTCGATGATCGCGACAAGGTTGGAGATCCTAAAGTTTTCCAGCAACTCATCGACATAATACATGTTGATGCTCCCTCATCAATAATCGTTCTATGAACTGTTTTGTTGAGGGCTTTCACTTGGACGAGGAAAGCTAATTGAGCCGGCAACTGAGGATCATACCCTTTATGATCAAAGGATACCAGATTGGAATCTTTAGGATCTACCCCACCAATCGCTGATAACAATGCCTGCCTTTGGGATGGGCAATGCTGTAATACCTCAAGAGTCGACATAGCAGATGGCGATTGCGCCAAATCCTTTACTATGTTGTAATGTTGTGCCGCTCTGGCACGAGGATTGAATGTCGACTTGTGTATTACTCCCTTTGGCGGTTTTATTGTTAATTCATGTGTGATGGGGGGTACAACTTCTGCCGAAGTTGTCGTCGAACTGCTAGGTTGATCTGTCCCTTTATCGCTCGACACCTACGGATTCCCATAATCTTTGCTCCTTGTCGAAATCAAAGCATCATTTTGCTGTTTCGAAATCGACAACATAAGTACTTGGGACGGGGAAGCGTTTCCACTATCAACCAGATTTTGACCTGGGTTAGGAAATTGATCACTTGACACAGGTGAGGTATGAGGACTTTTAAAGAACCTCTTTAGCTCAGCTTTGAATGGGCAATCCTTAGTGTTGTGATCTTTGTCATCGCATATTTGACACGGAAACCGTTTCCTATTCCCAGGAGGGTTTGAAGAATTTTTCTTAGGGGATGACCCACCTTGTTTATTCTTCCTCCCTTTGTTTTGATTCTTCTTGCTTCCTGGTTGATTGGTTTCTTTGCCCCTATCTGTCGATACGGCATTTACTTCCGAAGCAAGAAACTCTTTATGCGCATTTTGATTCGAATCCTTACGGGCCTTCTTTTGATTGGTCCTTTTCGGATTCGCGTTTGCCGTGCCAATCACGCCATCGCAGGCATGAGAGTCACTGTTTGATTTAGGAGGAGGAGGGATTGAAAACTCTGGTCTAGGGGCGTCTGGTATTTTGTCATAGAGCGTGCCGGACTGAGTATATACTAAATCCAAGTATTGTGCACGAGCGATAACTTGCTCTTCTGTTACGACTCCTCCCTTTGCTACATCTTCCGTTATAGCCGGAAGTAATGACTTTATAAACCACTCAGCTAAAAGCTGATCAGGAACGTATGTTTTAACCATTCTTCGTCGACGTCGCCACTCATGTATATGATCTGATATATGATTTGCGGTTGTCTGTTTGAAGTTAGTCAATATCTCTGTTCCCGTTTCGTACCTTATTGGTAATTGAAAGTGGGTCAAGAATGTTGTGGCAAGGGAGCCAAAATTGTCGAACGAAGCTCTAGGAAATTCTACATACCATTTTGCCGCCGGACCTGTCAATGTCCTCTGAAAGAGGCGAAGTCTTATCGAATCGTCATTCAAAGTGTTCGACGAACACCATAGATGAAATGTCATCACATGATTCGACGGGTCTTCACCTGGATTTCCATTGAATTTAGGAATGTCGGACGGGAGTTTGTGTGGAATCACTGGCCACCAAGGGGCGTAAGCAATTGGATCGTTTGTTAACCGATGTAAATCAGGCAACTCTAAAGTCGCCACGAATGGTAACTGCTGGTTCAAGTTAGGTGAAGCGTAACCAGGATACGATGGAATCGCCTGAACAGTCGGTCTTTGCATACCAGCATAATGGAGTTGATGTTGGTATGATGAATACGGTTGATGGACTTGGCCACTATAAAGTGGTTGATTTTGACCATTTTGAATATATGGTTGTCCAGTATTCGCAAATATTTGCTGTTCAGAACCTTGGTACACTTGTTGGAATTGCGGCTGTTGGTATTGCATTATCCACGGTTGTGACACCATGGGTTGTTGCGCTACACTAACCATTGGACCAAGATGTGGGGTAGTCGTACCCAACTGTACTTGTGTTGTCCCACCAGTAGGTGATTGTGGTTGGGTCGCAGGGTCAAGTGGCTGTTGCATGAGAACCTGAGCAATCTGAGGTTGACACACAACAGGCATTGTTTGAACTTGCGACACGGTCACAATAGCCGGTGTAGTTGGGATGTTTGTCACAGGTACACACTGTTGCATAGAATATACAACTCTCGGTGGCTGGGATAGCACAGGTACCCAACTACTCGTTGCAATTCCGCCATAACTTGAATAAGGTTGAGAGCTCCTGTATGGGTACTGCCCCCCATACGGTAGCAACCCAGAACTCAAGGCAACTGCCTGCCTTGGAGGAATGGATGGCCTAATTAGATTCCCAAAAGGGTCAATTTGATGAGCCTCACCATGAGAGTTACCAGACATTACTCCGGAACAAACAGGAACAGACCATACTGTCGAGATAGTCTCTTGATGGACTCCTTCTAGCGACTGCGAGCTAGTTGGGACAGATGGTATGCCGACGAACATTTTTGGATTTGCAGCAGGTAATTCTACCGTCGCCGTGTCATTCGACACAGTCCTAGATGTCGACGGTTGTTCAGTCATTTTTAGTCTATCCAATTGATCACCTAGTGATTCTACAGGAACTTCCACTGGTGATGGACAAACTTCTGTTGTAGCAGGAAATAGAGCGACCCCTACTCCAAACTGACTTGGAGTGGATACTTGCGGTTCTTCTATAATTTCCTCTATCGCAATCAGACCAGGTGGAAGAGGAAGACCGTCAGGTCCGTAAAAGATTTCCGGTGCCGAAGAAGGGGTTGTATCGACCGCGACGGATGTTTGAGGAACAAAACTCTCTGGACCGGTTACAGATGGAACTGGTTCAGTCATACAAGTATTTGCCCCCAGACTAGGATCAGTATTACTGTCCCTCTGTGGCGATTGAACTTCTTCTATAGAGGCAGGGTTTCCGGAAATGTTTGGAGTGACCAGAATCTCAGATGTTGTTGGAACGCTTGTTCTAACTTTTAAAGGAGATTTTGAACTGGTTCGATGAGCTCGCTTTGTCCGGATTGTTTTCGATTCCGGAGACAAAGACGGTTGACTCGCAAGCCTCCGAGAATGACGGATATTCAATTGACTTTCTTCCACGATTGCGGATTACTCGATCAACTAAAATATAAAGGGGAAAATTTGTGTTTCCGATTTGAATGAATTTTATTAGACGCTTTTAAACATAACTTTGCTTTTTCATGTTTTAAGAGTCGAGAAAAAGCTAAAGATGACTCTAGTCGCCTTCGATGTATTAACGAGCCCGAAGTGACAAATGCTCGGTTGGACCTTTTCAGTTATAGAGTTTGAAAAGGGCCAAAAGAAACTGCTCTGGAGATCTAGGCAGAGGGTGTGCCAAACCTTTCGCGAAACCACAGAATACGTTTTACGGTACGGGTGGTCGATCTTCGTGAATGCTGTGTTCACTGCATCGCGATCAGTAGGGCGACCGACACGGCTTCCTATGGATAAAGGATAATTGCCTATAGGGGTCTCCCAATATATACTCGACGGTACGTGGGAGCACAAGTCCGTATTAGTGCCACCGACTCTCAGGAGGAATCACCCACCTTCGTAGAGATCGACAGTCACTATGTTTAACGACGCCGGAACACGTCTCTACCTAGACCTCTAGATGTTTGCGTTATGTTTCAAATGCGTTGTTCGTTTCATTCAGTATATTTTAAGTTGATCTTTTTAAAGTTTGCCTTTCAAGGTTCACCACGAGATGTATATGACAAATTCCTAAATGCAGCCTAAGATGAGAAGCAAGCTTTTTCAAATCTTTTTGACTGATGAAAATCTTAACTACTGAGAGAGAAAGAAGGCAAATTCTTTTCACACAGTTCATACAACACAAACTAATGCACTTTCTCCTAAATCATCATGCAAACTTTTTTCAAATGCAAAATGCACAATGCATGTATTTTCTTTTCCCTTTCTTAATGTGGATGGATACAAAAAGAAAGTGGTTATATAACTTTGATTTCGATTTAAAGCGAAAGTAGACAAGTTTGTCCAAAATCAAAAGACACCTTAAGATTCACTTGCTTAATCACTGGAAATACATGAAATCAAACCATACGAACGAAAGTAAAATGACTAACCAGCTATGGACAGCAAACAAGCTAACTCTTTAGACCAGCAAAACGCCTAACACAGGTTCAGATCTAAGAGGCCAAAAGCATGACTAGTTTACTTTTCGTTATGGGAAATTGTAAATGAGCAAGAAATACAAAGAACAAGTACAATTTCGTTATATAACAGAGGCAGAATGATGGCAAGTAATATTGGTTTCAAAACAGGCACAAGACTGACACCTAGCAGCAAAACTAAGTGAAAACAGGCAAGAGAAAGGAGGAAACCCCAAATGCACTAAGCAAATTTGGGTCAACGCAGGCTCTGCACAGTCAAACTGGCTCTCAGCGCAGGTAGCTAGTTCGGGACCTGCGTTGCAAAGCAGGTAGCCTGTGTACTACCTGCTTTGGAAAACGAGAGTTGCGTTTTCACAGTTTCCGGGTCATAATTTTCTCAAAAATGCACGGTTTTTGCTCAAATCAGAAGCAATCAATCAAGCACAATCAAAGGGATGATTTAGAAGGTGCAAAGCTATCAATAAGAGCTTACAAGGATCTTTGTAGATCAGCTCTTCAAATCATGAATCTGCTCAGACAATGAGCAAGAGTAGCAGCCCCTCTACTTCGCTTTTGATATAGTCAAAAGCTTTTCGATTTGGTACTCTTTTGTTCAGGAAATGAATAGCAAAATACTACAAACACAATCAAACGGATACGATCCCCAGCGGAGTCGCCATTTTGTTGTAGGGAAAAGTATCCGACTCGGATGACCCTAACCCACTCTAAGGGTGACAGTTCCTTAGCAACAACTGTAAAACAAACTACTGAAGGTTTACTTCTTTATGAAAGCAAAAGAGGATGGAGAAAGCACTAACCGTTGCCTTGCGCTTAATGTCGAATCCAAACTCTCCTCTTTGGCCACTTGCTCCTAGCTCTTTGTCCTTCTGCTCGCCCAGCTGCAATGAGATCCTGCACAATGACAAAGAAGGAAACTACAAGAGGCATGCAATCATAACTGGTTCATGGATTAGTGTAAACCAAACATGCAATCATCACAATACATAATTGAAACAAGAGCACATAGAAGAACCTCAATAGCTTTTATTAATGAAGAAATAAAGGTTCTGAGAGGATTACAACCATTGCAGGCTCCAACCCAGCAACACCTCCCAGCAGAAAGAATTGCTCTTCTTCACCTCTCTCAAACAATCACCCAATAACTCAAGAATGAAACCAACAGCATATCATTACTTTGCACAAAATTCCAGCCTGCTGAGCTCATAGGAGAGAGCTCAATATATAGATGAATTGAGAAAGGATGAGTCAACTTGCAACTGATGTGTAGCTGCCTTGTGTCCCCTCTCTCTTCAGTTAATCTTCAGTTGATCTTCAGTTCTTGAGTCCACTTGGTGAACCTTGCTTCCACTTGGAGAAACAAAGCCTCTGACTCATCACAAGGCGAAATACCTGACCCAAGTGTCATTTTTGGAAGATTCCAAAGCAATGACTCACTGTGCCACATGTCCAAACTCGCCCAACGCAGGTGGGCTTTGTTCTACCTGCTTTGCAACGCAGGTACACCATGGAGCAGTTGTGTTTCAGCGCAGAAGCCTAGTGGAGCACCTGCTTTGATTTCAGGATTGCTTGTTTTTTAGTGTTTTCAGGTGGAGAACTGATCTGAGAGCTGTTGGTTTGCTGACCTTGTTCCTCTAGGGGTAGGAACATCATGTTTAGGGAACTTTGGATCCCTTGGATTATTGACAATTCATGCTTATTGCTGTAAGGCACAAAATTGTCTATAACATCTGTCTATTGCTGCAGTATTCTGGGTTCAGAATTTGGTGTGTGGTTACTGTTACTGTGTTCTGGGTACAACTGTCAGAGAAGTGTTTACTTGATCTAGTGCTAATTGGTAAAAGGAGATTGTTTGATGCAGATATACTTGATGATTGATTGATGTTCATGGATCCAGTTTGAAAATTTATGAAAAGTGGTCCTTGAAAGAAAAGAAGTAGGGGGTTGTAACTCCCTTCCAGGAGAGAGAGTTGTAGCTCTCTGCAGGTTGCAGCGTGCGTACTGGTAAAGGACTGCACCAGTACAAAATCATTGTAAAAGGAGTTTCTAATTGAAAGAAGATAGAGACATATTGCAGCAGGTGGTTTTCACCCACATTGGGTTTCCACCTTATATCTGGTGTTCTTTGGTGTGACTATCTGTTTTTCTTGTTCATGCTCATTATTTTATGGTACTGACATACAATAATTCAAAGTATAAATATATTGAAAAGAATTAGATAATACTGATTCACCCCCCCTCTCAGTATTATTTCCAACAAAAAACAGTGTCTATATCAGAATACACTATCGGAGGCCCGACAACGATATATATGTGCGGACCCAACAAGACATATATGTCCGGGTGTATAAACAGCGGAAGTCTGGGTAAGTGCTTCAAAGCGGGTTCTAAGTGTATTTCATATGTATTGTTATATTTGGGCTCTAAGCCTTGCCACATTAAAACTTGTGAATTGCAACACACACACACACATATATATATATATATATCATATAATAGTGATACATTGCGGACCCATTGCAACATTATGAAACGCTTTATTGTATATCGCATCTGCCTATCGAACCTTGCAAAGTGTCGATTGCGATAAAGCATGTGGACCCGCTTAAACACTACAATATGACTTAATGCTATGTCGCATCTGACATATCGCAAGTGCTTAAGGAATTGCTACTTTGAAAGCACCAATTGCGATATATGTTGTGGACCTGGTGGTCTGATTGTAACACAACCTAATATTGTATCGCATCCAGCAGGGCCATCGACCATCAACGATGTTATAGGCTCAACTTATACGGGACCTCCGGAAGCTGCGACTACCGATTGTGATTACACTGCGGACCCGATGAAGGTATAGATGTGAGTGTAATGAATTTGAAATCCGCCCTTAAGCGTCTCGGTCGGCTTTTTCCATATATTCCTATGTATTTCAAATAATTGTATTGCGTGGGGTTTGAAGGCCAAAATGCATAAAAAAAATGCTCCTGATAGTTCAGGAGGCCTGAACGATGGCGATTTGGATTGCGATGGTGATGTGGCATGTGGGGCCTTCCTATTTGGTACAGTCTCTCCGTTAATAGTAAAGTCTTTTGTATGAACATTATTAAAAGAAAAAAGGGCTCTCTCTGATATTGTTTAATAAGCATCATTTCCTTTGTAATTTGGTCTACTCTTCTGAATTAACGTGTCCGTGAGGAATTCGTTAATTTGAATAGGCAGAGGAAACTACAGCGACCGAGGAGGGAAGCCAAAGGATCAAGTGAGCGCAGAGGAAACTACAGTGACCGAGGAGGAAGCTGAAGAGCCAGCGGAAAGAGGAAACCAATGGTCAGAGGCATCAGGAAGATACAAAAATAGAGAACAAGGAAAGTTGTATGTTGTTGAAAAAGCTGGAAGAAACAGAGGCAACCGTAGGGTCCAGCAGAACAGAAAAGAGTCCAATAGGACAGGAGGCATTTGAAGGGTGAGCTTCTCTGCTAATCGTGTTACCCTGTGAAAGAGTTAATAAAAGCTTAGTGCAACTAATAGTAGACTCACTAAAGCTGTGTGGAGACATTATCAGAGGTCATGAAGGCTATTGGAGACTCTGTGTGGACAGTATGAAGAGTTGTAAAGACTCCTTCATAAGAATACTGGTTGTCATTGATGTTGTAGCATGGATACTACAGTGAAGCTATAAATGGATAGAACTCAGTAGATAAGAGTTCTGAGAGCAGAACATTGCTATCAAACATGCCTTGACAAGATTGGGTCGGAACCCTTGGGGTTAGTGCCTCAGAAGTAAGAAGGATTGGAGTCCTTGGGGTTGATGCCTCAGAAGTAAGAAGGATTGGAGTCCTTGGGATTGGTGCCTCAGAAGTAGGAAGGATTGGTGTCCTTGGGACTGGTGTCTCAGGAACTGGAAGGATTGAAGTCCTTGGGAGTTGGTGCTCCTATGTTCAAGGTTGGTGCCTTGACAAAAATAGAGTTGGTGCTCTGGAGGTTGGAGCCTCACAAAAGTCCAAGTTGGTGCTTGGAAACTGATTGCAACCATTTATATATTGTATCTATTTTATTGCAAAGATTATATTAATAAAAGCATTTATACTTGTTGTTCATCTTGTGTTCTGAATATAAATGTTTTAACTGGTAAAACAATAGTTGAAAAAGAAATATTGATTCACCCCCCCTCTCAGTATTTCCAACAATTGGTATTGGAGCCAGTACCTTCATTCAAAAGCCTAACAACTTGAAAGTTGATCTTTAGAACACAAATGACGAAGTCAAGGAAAAAATTCTCCAATCCTCCCAAGGATGTGGCTACCTCTACCACTAAAATAGAAGACAATCAATTTGAGGAGGCTCAAAGGTTCAATGGGAACTTTAATATATGGGAAGCAAGAATGAGGAATTTCTTACAGACTCAAGGCTTTGAAATATGGAAATTAGTGATTGTTGATAGCAGGATGGATGGAGAATCCAAGGAGTACAATGCAAAAGCAATGAAGACAATCTTGAATGGGTTGCCTGATTCTATAAAGAACAATCTAGGAAAATATTCATCAGCAAAGGGTATATGGGAAAAACTTCATGACCTTCACTCAAAAGGAGCATTGACCATGACCATCAATCAAGAAGATGATGGAAATCAAGAAGGAAATCCAGAACCCATCATAGAAGCTGAAAATGAGAATGATGACATCAAGGCTAAAGCGGACCTAGAATATGAAGAGAATGAAAAATATTTTGTAGAAGATCTCCTCGCTCAACTTATGGCTGCCATGGAAGAGATTAACAATTTGAAAAAGGAAAATGAGGAACTTAAGAAGATAGCACTAGCTGGTGACCAAGATCAAACAAGGGATACATTTGACCTTGTCAAGCTTCAAGTACAAGAAAGGGATGAAGAGCTTGCTAAGCTTAAGAAGGAATTTCATCAAAGAAAAAGAAAGCATCATGAAGAAGTCATATCCATGACAAATCAATTGGATAAAGCAAAGAAACGGGAAGATACCTTGTCAAGTCAACTTGAACAAATGCACAAGAGCTTGAACAAACTTGAAGAAGAGATTGTTCAGTACAAGGTAGAGGTATCCTCTCTCAAATCTCAACTACAAGAAGCAAGGAAACAAGCACAAGGAGTTGAGAAGACAATGGAAGCATTGAGAATCATAGAAGGACAGGTTGACGAAGCAAGAAAGGAAAGAAACACCATGATATATCAACTAAAAGAAAAGAATGAAGAAATCTTAAAATTAAAATCTAACATCAAACTTCTCAAGGCCGAAACATGTAAAGCTACATGGATCAAGGAAGAAATGGAAAGCAGTCTAGCAAAGGAAAATGAAGAAATTTTCAAAATGAAGTCAGATATCATCTCCCTTAAAATAGAAGTAGATGAAGCTACTCGTATCAAGGAAGAAACTAAGAAGCAACTTGCTAAGAAGAATAATGAGTGTGAAAGATTGGAAGAAGAGATTGTCTTCCTCAGAAAAAGGTTGAAGGGATGAACAAAATCTTGAAGAGATCTCAGGCCTTGGATGACATGCTCAGCTATCACAGATGTCCATTTGATAAATTAGGTCTCGGGTATGCAGTTGAATCCTCAAACAAGAATGATAATGCTTCAAATGAAAGGGATGTGAAGAAGCCAGAAAGAAATGGTGATGCTCCCAGTTCCAACAAAGGCAAGAAGAAACATCAAGGCTACAATGGAAGAAATCCTGCTCCAAGAAGAAATGTAGATGATGTCAAAGATGCAAGAGGCAATGGTTATCATCAAAGGATCTCATGGCAGAAGGGCTTCAAAAGTACATCAAGGAAATCTCCATCTCCCAGGTACCAAAGTTCATTTTTTGGTTATTGTTATTCTTTTACAAAATTTGGTCACATGGCAAAAGATTGTAAAGAATATCATAAAGATAGATGTCATGGTCCCCAACCATCTCATAAAGATAGATATTATGGTCCCCAACAATCTCCAAGAAACAATTTTGCAGGAAGAAATCATGAATTCTTATTCATGAACAATGTATAATGCTTCAAGTGTCATAACATTGGTCATATGGCACGTGATTGTAACTTAACTTGGGCTCTTACACAAGCTAGAACCATGCAAAAGAAGAAAGTTACACAAGTATGGAGAAGGAAGCAAATACAATCCGAAAGTCCCTTGAACTCTCCAGCCAACAACACATGTCATTGGCCTGAATTTTGACAATCTAAGCATTTGATGGGAAGACTCTGCCAAAAGAGATGATGCATACAGTTAGGGGGAGCCTGTGATTCTTGATCATTATTGCAGAAGCTATTAGTGAAAGGGTCCCTATGAAATCCTTGTTGAGCTATATTAACAATCATTCTTTGATAAAGATCATTTCTCAGGAGTACTCCATTGAAGAACATGATCCTGTAACCATTCTTTGGACTATTGTTAAAGATGCTTTCCACTTAATCACTAAGTAGTATTTGGAGCAACAGAGAAGGTCATCTAATGCTAGAGAAATAGGGAAAATAACTATGGTGCTGATATTACATATGTTCAATGTCTTGATTCAGGGATTTAATGTGAGAACAGGTAAATTATGGACACAAATAGTGGCAACCTTCAAACAAACAGATACACCTGGAATGGAGTTTGAAGTAAGAGCAGCTAGAAACATATAAAAAAACTAAAGCATTGCAAGAAGATGAAAATCAACAAAATGAATTTAAAAGACAGTCACAGATTGGATATCTAAATCTGCTAGTGGAAATAACTTGTTGAGATATGTACAAGAACACAAGGAAAAGATGGCTCATAGAAACAAGAATGTCGTGCAGTCAAATATAACTTAAGTTGATATAGGTCACTTAGAAAAGACAGCAACAATGAGGCACAACCTCTAACCATTTCATCCAAATGCAATGATGTTGAATGCTAGATGGCAGTGACTTAAGGAGAAGCACAAAACACAAAGGAACTCGGATCTGAAGAAAGATGGCAAGAAAGAAAATTTCAATGGCATTTTCTCTTGATTGGGACTATGAAGGCCTCTAAATTCTAACTGTGGAGACAACAATATGGATTGAAGCATAAAAACCTGGACTTGGACACTTTGTGTATGGATATTTGCAATCTGATTGAAAGCATTGAAGTAGAGCATATTTAAGCATTGTTGAAGCCATGATAAAGTAGTTCTGAGACATGAAGAGGGAATAATGTGCTAATTGATGATAAAGCATCAATCCTTCTATCTTGAGTAAAAATAAGAGCACTATGACAGGGGGTCATAGTGCTCTTCTTTTTACTCAAGATAGAAGGATTGATGCTTTATCATCAATTGGAGCCTCACAAAAGTCCAAGTTGGTGGTTGGCAATTGATTGCAACCATTTATATATTGTATCTATTTTATTGCAAAGATTATATTAATAAAAGCATTTATACTTGTTGTTCACCTTGCGTTCTGAATATAAATGTTTTAACTGGTAAAACAATAGTTGAAAAACAAATACTGATTCAACCCCCCCCCCCCTCTTAGTATTTCCAACAATTTATTTCATCTAGATTAGGAGTTTCGAATTGAAGGTTTTCACAGATTAGTTGTAATGAGTTTATTTTAATGAATAGGACCTTTTAGTCATAGGGTTAGAATTGTTATCATAGCACAGATAGGTGCTCTTTTACAGCAAGTGAATGGTGTGTTCTTTCATAAGAGTGATTAAGTGTGATCTGAACTGTAGGATTTGGAATAGTGTGTAGAACAATTTCTTGTATCAATTAGTTGTTTGCTTTGCTTATGAGTGTGTTCTTAAAATAGGTCAATTTATTTAAAGTTTTAAGAAATAGAAATTAGATTTAATAGGTTTCTTCATTCTATATTTCATGATGTTAGTTTAGGCTAGACACTCTGATCCTGCGTTACCTGTGCTTGTGCCTCAAAGATTACGAGCCCTGGATTGATAATTTAATGTTGGAAACTATAACACAAATAATTTCCCCAATATTTTTGGCACCGTTGCTAGGGAGGTGCTAAAGGGATTAGAGCATATTTTATTTCACAAGTTTCTGTGTGTTCTTAGTTGCAGGGCATTCAGAGGGCAGAGATGACGGTAAGACATGAGTGAAGAGCCACGCATCTGCTTTTGTTTGGGTCGCTCCAAAATCTGACTGACCAAGTAAGCAAGGAGTTCAAGTTTGATGAGTTTTATTGCAATAAGTTTTTATTATTAAAAATTTCAAGATCTTAAATGAAAAAACCTTTTGGGGTTGCTGTAAGAACCTCTGGGTACTAATCCATGTGTGGAGACAGGGATTTCTAAACTAGCAAGCATGATACAAGGATGATTAATAATTTGAAGGAGCTATCCCAAATCCTAGCAGCAGCTGGGGTCTCTGCCTCTTAGGAAGAGAAGATCTTGGCAACAGTCAAGAACCTTTCTAACTCTTCAGAAGTGATTGAAGAACCTGATTTCCATGAGCCAAAACCACATGAAGAGCTAGAATTCTCCAATAATGACATTTTCCAATCTTTAGAGGAAACTGAAGACTTATGGACAACATCTTTTGGAGCGAAGCCCCTAAAACCAGAGATCAAAGAGGCCAAAGAAGAGGACATGCAACATTGTCTAAATGAATGAATGGACCAATACCACTATGATTACCTTGAGCATTGGTTCCAAACCAGTACTCCAACAAGGCATCATTCTCTTCACACTTTCTTAGCATCATATAATTTGCAGCTGCTAGTTTTACATGCTCATGTACATTGTAAAGTTTATATGTTAAATCTGAGCATGAATATGTCCTTGTACCTTAACTGCATGTGGCTTCACTAGAAGTTCTCTTTCACTTGAAGGAGGACATGTTTTCTCCAATATAGTAGGAAATTTAGTAAATAAATAAATGAAAATAGTAAAGAGAAAAATAAGTCCTTTTGTGAAAACCATATTGTCAGGTGCAACTGGACAGGGACTTTGCTTGAAAACGAGGTAACTGGCGGGTAAGGTTCCTAATAGAGTTTGTAAATTTGTATGAGTTCTTCAAATAATGTATTTCATTATGTCTTGTACTCGTGTTGGTTGATGTGGGATTCCTTAAGGCCCAGCTACAAACAAGCCTTATCCCATCCACATCAGCACATTATCTGGGATTAGGGTTAGGGTTATATAAGGTACCTTGGAGCTTGCATGCCTTAATGGAAGGTATCCTTGTCATCTACTAAGGAAATACATTAATGTTTCTCAGTGGATGAATTCTGCAATCCACTCGACTTCGACAAATCTATTCATGGCTAGTAGAATGTACCTAGTGCCTTGATTCCCATTGACATCAAAGGTGGGATATCTCGCATTGGTTAATGACTTCCTCAATGGTCGGTAATCCAATGATTCTTGATTATGTTCGAAATCGACACCATTTATTCACATAATAAGGATTGCACACAGTGTGTAGCGGTTGAAGACTATATGGTTTTGTGATCTCAGTACAGATTTGCAGCAGTGTGGACATTTGTAGCAACATTTCCTTTTCCTGTAGCAGTCATATTGTTTCAATAAAGGTTACCATATAGTAGCTTGATCATCATTTGCAGTAGTCATCTTCCTTCTTTGTTTGGGGGCATAAAACTCCTCAAGCATGGGGGAGAAGGGGACCTTCATTTTTCAGCCTCCTTTACTATTTCCAGTTCAACCTTCTTCAACATATCCATATACACATTAGCAACGTCATTCCAACTCCAACTTTCAGTCATGTTCTGCTTCATCTTCCACTTCATCTTACAACAGCAAGTACATCAATGATAAAGGTAAAACTTGAGGGAAATTTTACTTATGATTCTCTAATTCATTAGAATGTTAAAGTAACTTAATGATTCACCACTTCTCATTCCATGCATTTCATGTTTCATAAACCATCATCATTTTATTATCCTTCCATTCACTTCGCATATACTCTGATTAAAATACCATGTTAAAAGCAAAAACCTTATGGTGCATTGATAAAGCAGCCTCTATGATGTCTTCTCCTTCCATGATGAAAAACATTAGGATGAAATCATTACTGCCATGAAATGATGAAGGAAACCGCCTATAGACATTGGTCTTATGAAGATAGAGTATCAATTGCCCATTCACCATCTCCATCACTCATCTCTCCTTTACTCGTCCCTTTCTTGTCCTCAATTTGTATTTCTCAGTGAATTAGTGTGACCTATTAAGTATGAAGAGTGTTGCACCACAATAACCAACACCTTGAAACATTCAAGTAAGTGCCTCTCCACAAGAACCAGCACCTTCAAATATCCAAGTAATGTTGTCCCACAAGAACCTATCAAAGAGCAAGAGATTTGTTTGCATGAGGACATGAAAACCCTCAGGCATGGGGGGATGTTGGGCCTCAAATATGCCCATTTTTCCATCATACAAAACCACCATTTATAACCTAAATTCCGACACCAGTATACTCATTTCACGTCATAATTCCATCATTTATCGCCAAATCACATCCTATGCCTCATGGTTGATTATCATTAGTTTTATTAGATTTTATATTATTAAAGATGATTATGCCATGATCTAAAAATGAAGGTTTCACTAAGCTCATCTTTTCACAGGGTTCCATTGCCGAGTTTCTTTACAAGCCAGTAGAGTACAGAAATGACCAATTTGGGGCTTTGACACTTTCGACATGCTTCCAGAGAAACCGAGAGAGGTTATTATCAAAAATAATGTTTTAATACCTTTCCATAACCTGGATTTCACCCAGGTCACTCATGTGGGTCTCTAGAAGGAAATTCACAAAATTGCCCAAATCTGCAATAAGTTTCAAACTGCCAACTTCCGCCTCGATTCCCGTGCAGGTGAAGGCAAATGAAGAAAATATGGCACATGGGTTTTGGTCCCAGTATAGCACATTAACTAAGCCTCAAATCAATTTATAAAATTCATCGCAATTTGGGAGATATGAAGAGGTATTTGAGGAAGATTTGTATAAAAATCAAGTAAAACTCATATTTGTAAATATCCAAACAACCAACTTTGGGCACACTTTCTGAGGAGATGGAGTTGAATCAGAATATTTCAAGACATTTGATTTGTCAACAATATGGCTAATTAGGTTCTGTATAAACATTTTACCAAAATATATTATTGTTGAGGAGATCAAGCCAACTCTTCATCACTAATTTGTGTAAAATCACAACAAACCCAGATTTTTGGGATCTCTTCCAAAATTGCAAATTCATTTGGGAATTCAGTTTAAATGGATTTTGTGTATATATCAGAGCTCAGGGAGGGAGTAATGGAGTAATGATATTGTTGTAATTGTTGTAAGGCTCCAGAATTGTTGATTAAGAACTTATGTTATTCCAAACTTTGTATGCCATCATTTTGATTTAATACAAGTTCCAACACTCGTTCCACTGTGAGTTATTTATGATTGCATTTTAGATTTCATTTCACTGAGTTAGTTCACCTTGCTCCAGGTGTGGCAAGGGCCCACCACCACCTGGAAACAAGTTCTTTAACTTATTTATATCGTAGGATTTGTATTCAAAGTGTGGATTTGTATTATGTACTTAGAACTCTGTTTTGTAAATTTGAATATTAAATACCCCAGAACTCACTCTTCAAACATTCAGGATTGATGAGAAATTATGCTAAGATCATGATGCTTGAAATATGAATGATTTCCTTCAGAAGTACAGGCTATTGGAAAATACTTTAAGCTAGAAATGACTTAGGAGTAATTGCCATAAGTCGAGAACGAAAAAGATTAATACTCTGTCTATTTTATCCGAAGTCCATAACGTTACATTGATGTGGGGAATGTTTTAGGATGCAAAACTGAATGCAATTAAATTTAATTGGTTTTGGAGTTAATTTGTTTGAGAGCAATACTAAGTTAAATATTTCCTGAAGGTTTGATTGATATCGTTCTGAGTTAGAATAGAACTTAGATTTTGGATTGTATATTTGATGTTGTCATTGTGTAAAATGAGTACGAATGGTGTGAAGTCCTTTTGAAATGATTGTAAAACAAAACGTTTTTAACCTGGGATTTAGTTCAACAAATAGATCTCTTTTGATTAAAAGCCTTCTTGTTTTTCAGAGCGTAAGCATTCCTCTGTAGATTAAATTTGGGTGTGAATTTAATTGTGCAATAGAGACATCAATTTAGTATAGTTTTATCTGGTTTTCATTTAATTCTGAATTTTGAATATGAGTTTCATGATTTTAAAGAATGATTTTCTTTCGAGTGATTTATTTCATCTAGATTAGGAGTTTTGAATTGAAGGTTTTCACATATTAGTTGTAATGAGTTTCTTTTAATGAATATGACCTTTTAGTCATAGAGTTAGAATTTCTATCATATCGCAGATAAGTGCTCTTTTACAACAAGTGAATGGTGTGTTCTTTCATAAGAGTGATTAAGTGCAATCTGAATTGTAGGATTTGGAATAGTGTGTAGAACAGTTTCTTGTATCAATTAGTTGTTTGTTATGCTTATGAGTGTGTTATTAAAATAGGTCAATTTATTTAAAGTTTTAAGAAGTAGAAATTATATTTAATAGGTTTCTTCATTCTGTATTTCATGATGTTAGTTTAGGCTAGACACTTTGATCATGGATTACTTGCGCTTGTGCCTCGAAGCTTATGAGCCCTGGATTGGTAATTTAATGTTGGAAACTATAACACATATAATTTCCCCAACAACTGTATATTGATAAATCCTTCAAAACACAAACAATGGCTATCATTTCATCAAAAACCAACCCTTGGTCCTCCTTTTACATTTATTTTATAGAAATACTACATAGGTTTTAGACCCAAAATTTGTGGAAAATATTAATTACAATAATCATCAAGACTAAAAAGAAATGGAACTGAAAACCTCTTGAGCTAACTTTAGTAGATTGATTGAAATAATTATTGAGATGGTTAGATCTGATCCCCAAGTCAAAGATTAGGTGTTGCATCAATAGTTGTCTATGAGTTTATTGTTAGAAAAATAAATCTAGCAAATTCTTGAAACATAGGGTCCAAAGATGCACTCGTATATTCGAAAACATGAAACATGTTACAAAAATTAAATAGGTTTTTGTAAATAATCCTATTCAAAATAGAAAATTCTTTTCATTTTTTGAAATTCATCACCACCTATTTAGAAACTATGTTTGAGAACAATCGCTAAAACAGGAAAAAAACAAAATTACAAAATATGGAAAAATAGGCCTCAAAATTCCTTTTTATCTTTCAAACCATGATGGTTGGGTACAATATGAAGGAGGATTTTTTTAATCAACCCATTCCCAACAATTTTTTTGTTTGTTTTAAAATTCAGTACCATCATATTGGAATATCTATTTGAATATGATGACTAAAACATGAAAAAAATGAGTATTGCGGTTTCTTCTTAAATCACTTCTCTCCTTTAGTTGGTAAACCTGTTGCCTCTGCAAATTTCTATGGCCTGATTTTCCCATTTTTCAACTGTTCTCAATTGCAACTATCTTCAATCCCTTGGTCACACGTTGTAAACATTTCTTAAAGCTCTCCTGTACACTGCAAACTGGTTACCTAGGAATGTTGGAAATGACCTTTTTACAAAAAACTGCAGTTTTTAGGGTTTAACTTTAAAACCTTCTCTAATGCTTGGAAAGTCCACCAAATGTCACATCAGGCTTTAACATGAGTTAAATTACTTCAAAAATGGTTTGGGCGCTTGAAATGCTTCAAAGGGCAGTTAGAAACCTTTTAACTTTATATTTCTTGTAGGTGCTACGAAAATATTTCATAGCACCCCCTGTTTTCGATATACTTCATTCGATTGGCTGTAAAACTTAGGTAAAACATTAGGCATGACATAATAAACCTCTTTGACATGTTCCTAACCCTTATGCCATCCTTTCACATAAAATTTTAATATAGTTCAACACTTAAGCCTTCACTCTTTCTAAATGAAGTTTTCAACTGATTCTTAACACATTTGGACCGTTTGTGAAGATACAAACCTACTCCTAAAAATATGAATCCAAATTAACATGATACATGTGTATATATATACATAATCATATTAGTATTTCGACGTCATGCATGACAACACCAATTGCATACCATGACCTCATGCACGACAATCATAACCATAACAATATGTGCATAACAAACATATAGACACTAACATGCATAATCAATACTTATACAACCTACATACATGCATGACAAATACATTCCGCCCATCCAGTCCAAGTGTTGAACCTGAGAGCTTTGATACCACTCTGTAACCACCCCACCCCATATTTACTCAATTTAACCTGCTTACTAGGGTAAACATGAATATGAGAGTTACTATGCGAGACCCAATTGCCAAGATGCACTTATGGAAAATTGGGTCCATATGTCCAGAACTGACTGGAACCACCCAATGACACATGATCACACTATTACCAACCCAACTTGACCCAACACTATTTCTTTTCAATTTTGTCTCCTTAAATTTAATAGAACTTTCTATTTTTGGCAGTTTTCTTGGGTTCTAATCTTCCAAGGCTATTATATATATATATATATATATATATATATCCATATATATATACATATATATATATACATATATATATATACATATATATATATATATATATATACATATATATATCCATATATATATACATATATATATACATATATATATATATAGACATATATATACATATATATATACATATATATGTATATGTATATGTATATATGTGTGTGTGTGTTCATTAATTCAATATTCTTACCAGAGAACCATAATTGACACAATGACAAAGCTAAACATTCAATCTCAACTTAGAACTTGACCTAGACTGACCAGAACATACTAGGCATTTCGTCAAACACATTATGAACATGTGATCTATAGGTCATAAATGCATATCTGAACATAGGGGTTTGATACTTATCTGAGAATCATCAAGAAGGTCTAATTCCCTCTCACAATGGCTGCAATAACATCTATTAGGTCATGCATTCAATAACCATTCATTTACCAATCAAAACATGTTAAGAGCCATAACTAGAATTTGTCATGAAACCATGCTTATAACCAACATATAACCATAATCATAACAATGATAGAAAAACCATCAAAGCCACATAATAAAAAGTATAAATACTCATGAGATACAAGAGGAAAAGATCTCTTATTAACATATGCAAATCCAACCAAGTCAGGGACTTCCACATACCACCTGACCATAGATTGGGCTGAACCAAATCTCTCTTTCAACCAATCACCCCCATGCCATATTCCAAGAATGAATGTGGGATCTCATGGAATAAACCAAACAAAACCAAACCATGACTTTCAGAGGCCAAACCACCTCAACCATAAACTAGTGATTCCACCTCAAACTCAAACATCACTAGCCATAACCATATCGGTCTCTACCCAAGTTGTCTAGGGATCTAGAGCGTTTGTTCCAACCTAGCTCCAGGACCTATAACTCAGCCCACAGTTGCTGCAATGCTCTAATATGTTTGTCCAACCAAGGATCTAGGACTAGTAACTCAGCCCACCAAGGGCTCTAGACCGTTTATCCAACCAAGGCTTCCAGGACTAGTAACTCATCCCAATTTTTTTTAGAGCTTCTAGAGAATTTGTCCAACCAAGGCTCCAAGAACTAGTAACTCAACCCAAAGCCATAAGGAACCTGAGCACCAATCAAAAATCAAATGGGAAAACCCACAACACCATGGTTATCCAGGAAATGGAAAAGCTAGGTAAACCCACTGTCAATCAAGGAAATCCTCCATGCCAATGAAAGATCATAACCAAATAATCACATGCATATACCATGAATGTGAAAAATAGCAAGAAAATCATACATGCAACTCGGTACCTACAAAGCAAACCCATTGTAGTTGTTGATCCTGCAGTTCCCTTCCACTTTCCTGCTTTTCCTTTGCCTTGTTTCTCCAAATCCAAAGTATGCCACAATGCTCCATGAAACTCTAAGTGTGAAAGAGTGTGAAAGAGAGAGAATAGAAGATACCTCCAAGATAAATATGAAAAAATGTTGTGAACTGATCCTTAGAATCCTTTTTAACATTAAGGCCTCTATTTCTTCATTTTCCTCTATTTTTCCTTCAATTTTCCTCACATGTAATTTTGTGACCTTTACCTTTATTTCCTCCCATTTCCCTTTATTTCATAAATAAAATGCCAATAAATTCCTCTTTTCCTTTGTCATTTCCTTTGCCAATGTCCATAGCGATAAATTAATCACAATTGATACCTATATCTATGTTTTTACCCAACATTATGCTTGGAATATGTGCCTCATGACCTTGGTATTATTTTTCCTTTATTAATTTTATTACATGTATTTTTAACCAGGGTTGTTACATGTAGCCTGAAAGGATGACATTAAATTCAACATGGAAAAGATCAAGGTAATTTTAGACCTGAAACCACCTGTCAATAAAAAATAAATAAAAAATTGGGACACATAGGGTATTATAAACGATTCATCAGGCATTACTATGATATTACATTCCCAATAGAGGAGATATTAAAGAAATATGTTCCATTTATCTGGTCTAATGAGTGCCATGAGTTCTTTCAATTTTTAAAAAAGAAACTAGTTGAGGCACCAATCCCTAAGTTTCCCAACTAGTCAAAACAATTCCATGTACATGTTGACACATCGAATGTAGAAGTCGGAGTAGTTTTGGTGCAAACTAACAATGAATCAATAGATCATCCAAATGTTTATTCTAGTCAAAAACTCAATAAAGACAAAAGAAATTACTCAACGATGGAGTGAGAATCCTTAACAATGATTTTTGCCTTAGAAAATTTTTGACACTACCTTCTTGCAAACCCTTTCATATTTTAAACAGGTCATCAAGCACTGAAATACCTTGTAAACAAACTAGTTCATCAATGGTGAATTTTTCAATGGCTATTATTATTTCAAGAGTTTGAATTCAAAGTCATTGTTCGACCAGGTAAAAACAATGTTGGTCCCGACCACCTATCCTGACTAGATTCTGGAGAGGAAACAAATGATATTGATGATGATCTCCCAAACAAGCATTTATTTAGAGTTGAAGAAGTCCCTTCAAATCTTGTTCAAATAACATAATTTTTACATATTGGTAAAGAAACTGATGGACTATCCAAAAATAAGAAAAATTCCCTTGAAACTAAAGCAACACCATTTAAATTTTTAAATGGATAATTATATAAACTTGGCATTGACGGGGTATTTGGAATATGTGTCTTAGAACACGAAACAAAATAAATATTGACAAATCAAATAGTGGGGGACTTGGAGGTCATTTTCAAGGAAATATGATTACACATAAAATAGTGCAAGTAATATTATGGTGGTTGATTGTTATTCAAGACTGCTGACAACATGTACAAAAATGTGACAAATGCCAAATATCTAGACGAACACTACCAAAACATCATATGTCGCTACATTCAGTTGTCCCATTATTTCCTTTTGATATTTGGGCAATCAATTTCAATGGACGATTTCCTAAAATGCCCAAATGATCAGGATCAAAATATATCATAACAACAGTTGAGTACTTAATGAAATGGGCAAAGAAGAACTAGTCAACTCATATAGCAAACAAGTGGTAGCAAAGTTCATATACGAAAATATAATAACACGTTTCATTTGCTCTATGATCATTATCAGTGATAGAGGGACACATTTTTTCAATGATACAATTCAAATATTAATGAATAACTTTATGATTGAACATAGGAAGACTACCACATATCACCCACAAGCAAACGATGTTGTTGAATCATTCAACAAAACAATACACAGGATTAACAAAGATCTGCAATATAGATAGAGATGAATGGGATGACAATATTCCAACCATTCTATGAGCATATCACATAACATAAAACTAGTCAATGGAAGTGACACATTTTAAACTTGTTTGTGGATAGGAAGAAATCATACCATTTCATTTCTCAACAAATGCACAAAGTGTCTCAACTATATTAAAATATAATACAAAATTACAAACATAATGACTTAGGAAATTACATCAGCTAGAGAAAGATTTATTTTATGCTCTTTATCATCAGCAAATCAATAAAGAACAACCAAAAATCATGGCATGACAGGAATCTGTAAACAAAGAATTTTTTAGTTGGTGACTAATTCCCATTCAATCTTATGGAGTTGTTCAGTTAAAGACACTACAAGTACACCTTTTCAAGTCTCTTGTTAATGGTGACCATCTTCAAAAAAATGTTTCTTAATAAAATTCAGTGTGAGGTAGGTCCAAGATTACTTTATGGCAGGTTAACCGATCAATAATCTATCGAATTAGTCAATTTTTCTTAGTTAAATTTATTTTATAAAATGTAGCTATGAATTAGCGATAAAAATTACTGACATAACAATTGGAGAATCAATAAAGGAAGCAGAAAGGAGAATTAAAACAAGAAAACTCAATAACGTTATGGAACACGAGATTGACCTGCAGGATCTTATAAGACCAAAATAAAATATGTAGCGACACCAATTCATAGATGAGTGATGGCAGGACTGTAGAGAAACATTCGGAAACTAGTATACAAATTCCACATCACTCGATAAATCAAGTCAATAGGATAGGAGCTGACCTGACCTAAGGAACAATTGTCTGACATAACAAAGTTACAAAATATGTTTCAATTGAATAGACACTTAAGACATGGACCTCAACCAATTGTCTAAAGGAGCTTTCATAAAACAATTCACTAATAAATCTCCAACATGCGACCCTGACAACATATCACATAAAAGACAAAAATCTAGATTTAAAAATCAAAGCACTCAAGTACATTCATCTTATCCTAGCACGTTACAGAATTCACACATCCCATCCTTGTGATAGGTATAAAATAAATCATTTCAAGCAACTCTACAATTATTTACTACCCAATGAATAAGGTGGTGATCAAATGGCATGCACGTGCCGAGTGACGTTCAAGGAGAAAATCATAAATCAATGAGACACCTTGAGGGAGAGATACTAAGTGAGAATGATGGCAGAATTAATCCAATTCTATAAAAATCAATGAAGCATCGGGCTTAACCAAAATCCTACCTGAAATACCATTTGATGCTCCCTGCAGCCTTGAAGATATCTCGAACATTTGAAGCCCCATGATCTCTGACTCTAAGCTTTCGGATTACCTTTGAACTATAGAATTCTAGAACGATTTTACAATGACGAAGCACAAAATCCATTCAAAAGATGAAGTTACAATAGAACCTTGGACCAAGACAAGGTTCGACCTTGGTGGAAAAATAGAATTAGAAGTTCACATGCATAACATAAGGAAGGTGAAGGTGGATGAACCCTCTTAGGAGAAACACTTCAAATATTTTCTCTGATGGGCCAAACCAAATGGCAAGTGGAATCCTCAATCTGAAGTGTTATGGAAGGAAGGAACTCAAGATATTCTAGGCACGTCGTTAATATAAAACTTACATGGAATGATGGAAGAGGTCGCAAAGTACTTATTCAATAGATATCACAATGGAAAGATTTCATTTTCCCAACCACATTAAATTTATGGAACCACCATTCATCTGATTACATGATTACCATACAAGGCTGAAAAGACGCCAACCACAACTAATGGTAATACATGCCTCACAAAGTTTGGTAGTGAAGCTTCAGGAAATAATTCAGGAGGATTAGTCATCATCCACGTTCATGACTTGCAGGTTAGATGCACCTGCAAAATAGTTTACTTATGACTTACAACCATCAGTCAAGCCTTAGATGTCAAATCAACAATGCTTGAATAAATTGGTAAAATAGAAAAATCCAACAAGGGATACAATTAGGATAAATTTCTAGCAAACCTCATCAAAGGAAACTACAAAGACTACCAAATTTCAGGCAAGGTCATCTGTTTCCCATCCCTATTAATTTGGTTAGCCACGAAATCTACTTCACCAGTCGGGGAGGCAAACTTCACCAAAAACAATATGCTTCTTATGAATAATTTTAGGATCTTTTCGCACAACTGGTCAGGGAAACTACAATCCTTAGATCCCCTTGAAATTTTTAGAAATTGGCTACTTCACATTAAGGACATTTCTAATAAGTGGAGAGTTCCCCAACATGTATTTCAAGCCTTACCCCCATGTTCCCATTTTCAACGATGTCTAGATTACACAAAAGTATGGTATAATAATTTTGTAGAAGTCAATCCCCAAGAGCTCCCATACCAGCCTTCCATCAACGAAGTATTTGATGAGCTATGTCATTAATCAAAGACCAATTACATTATTCCTACCAAAGTCTTTAATCCATCTCATTATTTCATTACCCTCTCAGTTGATGTTGAATTAGAAGAAGAACCATAAATCACATTGTACCTACAACCTTTGAAAGTTGATCTCAAAAGTCTAGTCGAAAAGAGTCTCATAGCCTTAAATCCACTCCAACCATGACCAAGTCAGCATAGTGGCAAAAAAGGTACTTAAAGAAATTTAGCTAAAGTATCCTAAGCGATGACAACAACTTTATGAGGCTATCAGAAAACGGCAGACAAAGGAAAATGAAGTCAAAAAAACGCACAATAACAAACCTCCATCCACTAAAGAAAAAATCTAGAATGTAATGCAGGAAATTTATCAGGCTTCATTACAATGGAGTCATAAGCCAAATGGTACTTCTTCCAGCAAGAAAAATTAAAACCTGCAACATAAACAAGATGATACTTTAGAAAAAGTTCATAACCAGACATAATAGACTAGTGACAAAGTAACTAAAATCGATTAAAATATGATATACTTGTTCACTCTCTGACTCATATTGAAGAAGAGAATCGACATTCAAAGCATAATTCATTGGAGTAGAATCATTCGGACCACAATCACTCAAAGCAGAACTAGCCAAGCCAACAAGATAGCTCCAGAGGGAAATCGAAAGACAATTCGTCTAAGCATACTCACGCTGACAAAACATTCAAAGAGTACAACCAAAAAATGACTAATGCCTTGATAGACCAGCATCAATATATAATGATTGAAGTACCAGTTACCAATCCACCAATTATGAATAATCCACTAGATACCAAGCCTATTCCGACCAACATAAATTCCACATACCTGACTTCAACAAGCACATTGGGAATTAAAGATAAAAAGGAGCATGTTTATATTTCCACCAAATATGTCGATATCAAATATCCCAATGATAAGAAAAAATTTTAGGTTTAGAATAGGATGTCAAAGAAGCTAAGACAAGGTTGTGGAAGAGGAATAAGGACACCAACAAGATTAAAAAATAATAGGAATGAGAAAGGGAGACTTGGTTGGATTGTTAGAACCGGGAAATAGAAAAACTTAAGATCCCCACTCCATCCAAGGTTTATGATCATCTCATTGTTATTCAATAGTTGGTGCATCAACTAATAGATTAGAATGAATAGCTCAATGTGCAAGTGATAGAGCTCCAGGCCCAACCTACAGTCATTGGAAATCTGAAGTTTATAGAAATACAGCAAAAGGTTCATGATCAATTCCTAGAAGCCAAGAAAAATTTAGAAAGAACAGTCGACAGAGGAGCTTCTCTCACGACTACATTGAATGACTGGCCCACCTATTTGGCATCTAATCACACTATAATTGGGGCTCAAGATATTCTCATTCATGAATTGGCTTCAAGACAAACTGTAGATTCTCAATCAAAGGCAGGCACTTGACAACACACTAGCATAAGAACGAGAAAACTACGCACAACTGTTGCAACATGAGCACTAGTGGCTCAGGGAAGGGAATAAAGCATAACATGAAGCTAGTAATGCATCTGAATTTATGCAAGGAGTACTTAATCAAGTCGTGAGTATTAAAACAACCAAATAATTTAGCTAAAAGATAGCAACAAACATGCCCCTACAAGAAAAGTTTCAGTACCTGTCATACCTTATCGAAAGTAGTGCTAAAGTTAGATTGACCCGGCGTGAATGGTCCATTTTTGATGAGTATATGTAGATATTTTCTCCAGTCATTTACCAATCTTCATTTTCAAATACGCATCCTCCGCCGCCAACTCATTTTGCATCACCACAACCACCACATCCTACTCACCAATTCTTCACACCAAGTGTTTAGACATATGTTGTAGCTTCAGAACAATAATCCCATGAAGTTGAATTCGACCAAATAGTAAATCAGTCAATCGATATAGCTCTAGAAGTTCTGACTGATCCCACAAAAAAACTCGCCAAAGAACTACCAACTATGTTTCCTTAATTTACTTTTATTGTAATATGTTTTATGTCAGAAGTTTTCTCTTTTCAAGAGCCAACGACATAAATTGTCTAACATTTTTATGTATTAAAATTTCTTAAGTATTTTGTATCACTTCAAATATCCCCTTCTTCAAAATAAGGAAGGATTTGAGGGTGGGGGAGATGTGTTGGGCGTGACCCAACTTGGTCCATTTTTGGTCAAAGACTCTACATTTTGAGGAGCGGAGTGCGCGAAGTTTTATTTACCGCGTGGAGTGTAGATGCTTCGGGGTGGGTCGAAGCCCCTCATTTTGTAATGGGTATTAGGTTTTTAGTCATTATTTTGTTGATTCCATGGTATGTAGACCATGGTTTTTGTAGCGATGTAATGTATTTAAAGACAAGTAATGCTTTGTTGAAGATGATGTAGAATCGAGCAGATGCATGGAATTATAATTGAATCATTGTGATCGAATCCTTTATTCTATGAAAAGGATCCACAGCTAAGTGCACAGACCACCTGTAGTTGGGCATGCAGGTCGAGAAGTTGTAGGTACTGAAAATATCCATCTTAATAAAGAAGAAGAATATCTGGCGAAGTCTGGTGTATCTATATTTGCATTTTATCTATTTATGTGAAGTAATTGGTATGACAACACAATTGTTGTTCTGTATATGTTTATATTAAAGTAAATGTGATGAAACCTGTATATACAATAAACCACACAGTATATTGTGAATGTTAGGAGAAAGATCAAAGTACATAAAAGTGAAGTTAAAGCCACATGATGCAGTCCCTCAAGGTTGCAGAAGCCTAGTTCTACAATAACCCATAGCCACCTCAGGTGAGGCTTCGGCATCTAGCGTCCAATCGAAGTTAATGCCAAAGAAGGACTACGACAAGATGATCACTTTGACGCAAGAAGTAGATCCAAGTATTTTAAAGTCGTTTTTACATACTTGCATGAAGTTGTTGAGGAATCAGAGGGACGTCGAAGGACTTTAGGAGTTGATAGACCGCTACCCCAATAAAGAGATACCACGAAGAAATTTGCGCACAGTGAACAATTTACACTGACACAACAAGAGAATAAGGAAGGAAATGAGATTAACTGCGTAGATCAGGGAATATGATATGGATTAGGTAATCCTAGATTTAGGATGTGATGCCAACGTGTTACCTAAGAAAACTTGGGAGTTAATGGGGAAGCCAAAGTTGCAGTGGTCGTTGATACAATTAAGGATGGCTAATCAATTTGAAGAAGAGACAAATGGTGCTTGAAAAATATGATATGAGGGTCATTGTCCCTCCAGGCCCCTCAGAAGGAGTGCACTATACAGAACCTATATGTGATGAATACTGCGACGAAGACGTTGACAACATTTATCATATAATAACTAAGGAGGAAGATTGGATTAATCCCACTGACAATGGAAAATTGGGTTGGGAACATGACAGTTCTTGCACTTCAGATTCCGAGGAAGAACTAGAAAATTGGTAGAACAAGTTATATGAAATCTTTACCACGAAATCACTTTGTTGCCTAACTTCTAAGGTATGTAATCTGCCTTATTATGATGGGATTGGAAATGTAAGCCTGTTTCTTGATGTTTATGAAAAAAAAAATACCATAGGAACGAAGGTTGCAAGATTTGGATGTAGCCCTGAGGTCTACACATGCTAGATGGTGGGGTACTCATAAAAGGAATATAGCAGATTAGAAGCAGTGTCGAAGATTGATGTGGATCAGGTTTGGCACAATTGACAAAAAAATGGAAGTAAAATATGATGGTAACAATGATCTCTGGGAGCATATTCATCGTTGTACTTCGGCTTGGAAAGAAATTCAAAAACAAGAGTGCGTACATGGGTTTATCCATACCCTAGAAACGATTCCTATGAATTGGTATCTTGAAACAAAACTGCGACGTGGAACTACGAACTGGATACATCTGGTGGAAGGATTCATATTGACATTCAGTTTTGAAGATGATTTCCTATGTATAGACTCGGCTCTTCAGATAATCAGAGCTAAGTTTTTTTAGAATGAAGTCCCATTAACTTGGAAACATGATTGGGCTCTGTAGTTACAAAATGCATTGGAATTTTATAATATCATAGCCGAAGAAGATGAATATGCACACAACACTGATATACCAAAATTAGAAGGACATCGCGAAGTTGTTTGACTAGGACCAGAGATACTGAATATGATGCAACTAGTAAAAACATAGAAGGTGAATATTGGGAGAGGAATATCTGAAGTTCATGATGATTGGAGACTATTGAGATGAAGATACAGTAAGTAAGATCACAAAGCTATTACATGAATATCATGAGTTGTTTCGACGAAGTTTTCATAAATGAAGGACATATTAGGTGATGTTGGGAACGAGTCCCCTATGGGTCAATTTTGGGGTTAAAAACCCAAGTTTTGGGGTAGAAGGCTCGAATTTTGCATAAAGAAATGTAAAGTATCCACATTTTTTGGTCACAGAGCGTGAAGATATCAAGAGTCAAAAATGGTTTTCCGACCTTAGTCTAGATAGGTTGTGTCGGTTTTAGAGATCTGCCCTTGGTCTGCGAACCATGGGATTGTATTAAAAGGAGGTCTTAGAGGAGTCTAGGGCAGTCAGTTAGTGAAGTAGAAGTAATTGATGAGTCCATAAAGAGCTAAGAGCAAGAGTATTAGTGTAGGAAGAGGCTCGCGTAGCTAGCAGAGCCTCAGGAGGATCGATTTCTAGCTGTATTTCATCAACAAGTTCAAAAGGAGCAGGAAAAGGCATGTCACGATCGACACATCAAACTATGCACCTTCAAGGTAAACGATCTAGTCTTGTTATATGACAACAAATTTGATAAATTTTTAAGGAAATTTAGGATGCACTGGCTAGGGCCATATGTCATCAAGGAGATTATCAGTGATGGAGCAGTTCAGCTAGTCAAATTGAATGGAGAACCCTTCCCAGGGAAGGTGAATGCCAGTTGATTAAAGCCATACACCGATGATCCAGCTAGGTGACTATATGACGGAAGCCCAGTCTTAGCACTCCAGGCAGTTGAAAGGAAGCGTAGGACTATAAACTACACTACCCGGGTCGGAGAGCTATGCAATTAGGGAACTGCATGGAATGAAGATATGACACAGAGCCTGTAGAAGCGCATAGGAATCTGCACTACCAAAGGAAAAACTGAGCAGGATAGCCGAAAGGTGACTGTTAGAGTCATTGTTCATGATTTGACGAGGGAAAAATGGCCAAAGGGTGCGGGGGCTGACATTTAAATCGGAATTTATGGACCAAATCTTTGAAAATCTGCCGCCAATATATCATTAATGAACCGATTTTGAGGGGAACGTTCGTATTTGAACTTGAAAGTGCCTATAAATCACAAGTGGCTGCCCAGCGACAAACACTTGGCATTTTAAGAATTGAGTTGTTGAGCTCTCAGGTGCACATGAACTGTGAAACCTTTGAAGTTTTTCTAGCAAGTTCAGTATTTGAGACATTACCATAGGAGACACGGGAGTTGTTGCATAGCATCATGTCGATGCTCACAGAAGCTATGAGCATTGAAGCAATGACAGTCAAGGGAGTTGTTCCAGAGGTAGCTATGGCAGCAGAGGGAGCTGCCCCGGAAGTTGCACCTGCAGAAGTACTGACAGAAGTACCTAAATCCCCCAAGACACCCCAGCCAAGGCCTACACCGACCCAAGAGGGGCCAAACCTAAAGAAGGACAAGAAGAAAATGCAGCCGTCGGCGTGTGCATCACCTAGGAAGTGCCCACAGTAAGGAAAACCCACCATGCAAGAAAAGGCCAAAATGGTTGACCTAGAGCCGGAAGAAGAGGTTGAAGAAATCCCCATGGATGATGAGGATATTGTAGTGGAAACAGAGGTCATTGAAATTGAGGGGTCGGACCCCATATCTAAGCTTCCTGAATACATTCCTCCGAGCAGGGGCAAGACGAAGGTGCCCAAAGATATTGATGAGAGTAAGGTCACCCTGTACACACCCCTTTTGCCAGACCAAATCGTCTTTGAGGGACGTGCTTAGGGCGTGTCCCCCTTTTGATGTTGGAGGAATGGGACTTAGCTGACATGGAGCGCTTCCCTCATTTAGCAACAAACCAACTTATGCAACGTGTCTTCCACAAAAATATTGGAGTGACCACGTTGGAGCCAAGGAAGTGGTTGAAAGGCATGGACAAGGCAGGCCTGCTAAACTTGCTATGGGTGCCACATTACAACCGTGCACCTATCACGCTGGTAGTGATCAAGCAACTGATGTGCTTGGTGCATGACGAGTGTCTGTGGCTGGAGGAGCCGATACCCATCACGGACATGCTGATCCATAGGATCACGCAGCTGCCATACACAGGAGAAAATCTAACCATGGCATTTGGTGGAAAGGCCGATGAGCATGCGCTTGCCAAGGTGATGAAGGAAAAATTCAAGCTTGTAAAGAAGTCGCGTGGCTACACCATTTCAAGTATATGTGACCCTGCAGTCAAAGTGGCGACACAAATCTTAGCAGGGAAGGTCATGCGGAAGTGTTGCGCAGATGAAATTTCGACACCAGTGATAGCTTTGGCAGCCCAATGCATGGAGGGAGTCCAATTTATTTAGGCACTCTACCTCTGCGGTGAGTTCCTCGCAAACTAATGCGAGGGACAAGATCACAGTAATACTTTTCACTATGCATGGCTATTGCTGTCCATAGTGCTGGTTGCATGGGAGCTACCTGAAGATAGCCAGTTCCCTCCGATCGCGCCGGACCTACCAGAGGTAGCAAAGTTCACTTCACTGTGGGTGACGAAGGATCCTCAGCAGATAAAGGACAGCAAGATCTTCTGGATCTTGATGGAAATGAGCATATATATGGCCATCAACCGTAAGCCGCGGTTGACGCCTACAAATTTTGAAAAGTGGTAGGAATACATGGAATTCAAGGCTGACTTCCACCATGTCTCAATACGGGCGTGAAAGGACCCTGAGAAGTAATGGCACGACCTGTCATACTTAGCCATAGATGATGCAATTGCAGTAGTCCTCGATTACTGGCTGACAGATTGGCACAATACCATAGACTCGACAGCGGGATCTAGCAAGATCGCCACGTAGCGGAAGAAGGAAGAACCCATGCTGAAGATGGAGCAGCTGGCCACGAAGAGGAAAATAAGGTCGATGCCAAGGCCAAGGTAGAGCGCGTTGGAGCAGTAGTCAGGTGGACATGCAAGCGAAGAGGAGTGTGGCTCTAACCAGAGTCAGAAGTCACCTTCCCCGGAGACAGAGGAAGAAGAAGATCAGATGGAGTAGGGAGGAGAGGACCTAGAGGCAACTCTATTCCGCAATAGAGATTCAGAGAAAGTAGGTCCGCAGAAGAATTCCAAGGCTAGAAAGACATCTCTAGACCCAATCACCCTAACAAAGGGGAACTTAAATGATATAGGTGATACGAGGCAGGATGCCACCGCGGAACTACTGCATCATTTCGAGCAGCAACAACAGCAGGTGTCTGGTGCTATACAGATGGGTCTGCACGAGGTGTAGATCTATGCATCACAGATACAAACTAGTGGTGTCAACCAGCTTGGCGCTTGGCACCTCAAAAGCTGTAGGAATGCTGCGCGGAAGGGATCCCGAAGAAATAGTGTTGCGAGACGGAGCACTAACAATAGAGACTGAAGCTGACAAACCCGTTGTCAATGCACTCATGAGAGTTGGACTCAACCTGGCCATGCTTCCCAATGAGGCGCTTTACCTTTTGCAGGACGGTGTGATCATGGAACTTTGGGCCCGTGAACAGCGTGCGTTACAGGTAATCAACGAACAAAAGGTCAACAATGTCCAGCTAACCGTTCAGAGAGACTCTACCCTTAACCTTGTCAAAGACATTATACACAAGAATCAGCACATTACCACAATTGTGGCTGAGGCATGCAGGATTGTCCTGGAGTTGGGCATTCCTGAGGTTGAGCCAGTAGATGTGAGGGTCCAGAAGCTCACTGTTGGAGTGAACAATGCACGAACTGAATTGGCAAAGGTTCAGCTAGAGCTGGACCTCAAAATAGCAAAGTTGTAGTTGAAGGCTCGGCCTTCGACTCTGCTAGAGATCAGAGAGCAGTGTGAGACCGCTGTGAAAGATGTAGTAGCAGCAATAGAGAGCGAAGTGAAGGACTGTACCACACTCTTCGAGCAGTCTCTCGAGGTAGTCACCTTCCTACAAGTAGGTCCTACGGTACAATGGTTGGAAACATAAGCACAAGAGCTGCAGCAGCGCTATGACGAAGTCAAAGTGACAGTGCACACTGTCGCCACCATGCAGAGCTTAGCTAAGCTACAGGAGGCCAAGGTGTTGAAAGAGCAGGTAGATGCAGCTCAGCACAAGGAAGCCGTGCTGAAGACTCACTTGAAGCCTTGGTTGGACGAGGCCTACTTGATCATGGCCACTATTGAAGGCAAGCTAGCTAGTCTATAGGGGACTCAGTGGAAGATTAAGTCAGACAGTGTTGGGCCAGTGACAGAGCAGTTAGTTGAGGAGATGAAGCAGGCGGCAACATAGTGCGCCACCGAGGTAGCAGTTTTCCAAGTCGATTTGGGAGGTCTTCGTGACAAGCTCTCCATGCTAGTCGAGTGACTTGAGGCTGAGTCACCTTGTTTGTGTTGGGGGCCTGTTGGGAACGGGTCCCCTAGGGGTCAATTTTTGGGTTAAAAACCCAAGTTTTGGGGCAGAAGGACTGAAGTTTGTATAAATAAATGTAAAGTCTCCGCATTTTGTGGTTGCGGAGCATGAAGATATCAAGAGTCAAAAATGGTTTTCCACCCTTAGTCTAGATAGGTTGTGTCGGTTTTAGAGATCTGCCCTTGGTCCGCGGACCATGGGATTGTATAAAAAAGAGGTCTTAGAGGAGTCTAGGGGAGTCGGTCAGTGAAGTAGAAGTACTTGATGAGTCTGTAAAGAGATAAGAGCAAGAGTCTTAGTGTAGGAAGAAGCTCTACAGTTGAGTGCGCAAAGGTCTAGGGTAGAAGTCCGCAACTAAGTGCGCAGGCACCTGCAGCTGTGTGCGCAAGGCAGATAGAGTCTGTATTGAGAATCTGAATCATCAATAAAGAGAAGTATTATGAAATTACTGTGTACTTTCCATCTGTGTGTGCATTATTTCTTCTACTATGAATGTTGCGATTATGCTATGTTGAATACTGGGGTTATGAAGTAATGCTATATTGATGCGTGAATATATGTATTTCACTCTGTCATATGAATGCAAGTAAGAATATGTGTTTACGCAAAGATAACTATAATGCATGTTAAATTTAACCAATACTTAAGCTCATATGGGTAGACACAAGAGTAAGGATAATTACATAGGTGCGTAAACACCTGATCTATCTATTTAGGGTCCACGAAGGATGATCGGAGACTTCCGCGGAGGCTCCAAGGACGAATAAGAGAAGTACATTGATAAGCCCTAAAGGGCTTATCGATCTGCACAAAGACAGAGTGAAGGTCTAAAAACCGACATCACAACCATATGAGGGTGCGGAAACTTGGTTCCTGCATTCCCCCATACTGCTTCGGGTGAGACTTCATTCCACGCTTCGTAGATTGATACTGAAAGGGCTAGTAGTGTAGGGATTTGCTTGGCTGCTTAACACTGAACTTGGGTTAGGGCCCATCAAGCCAACAGGTAACCTGGGACTTATGAGGATTCCCTTGAAACCTGATGTGAAGCAAAGACACTACAGGTTGAATCCCAAATACAAGGAAATGGTGAAGGAATAATTAGAAAAAATGATAGCAATAGTGATCATTGAGCATGTCGAAGAATCTGAATGGATAAGTCCCATGATACTTCAAGAAGAGAAGACTAAGGGAGAGATAATAATTTGTGCCGACTTGAGAAAATTGAATGATGCCTGTGTGCATGACCCATTACCCACACCATTTACAATTGAAGTATCGGACAATGTAGGAGGCCATGAGGTCTATTCTTTCACAGATGGCTTTTCGGGCTACCATCATATCATAATTACACCAGAAGATAGACATAAGACAACTTTTTCAATAGAGTGGGGCTCATTTCAATACATGGTGATGCCTTTTGGCTTGAAGAGTGCACCTTCCATATTACATTATGGGGAAGGAAACGTCATCCACATAGACCACCGACCCCTGTAGTTCATACAGACATAAGGGAAGTTGTAGAACGATCGCCATCAGAAATGTTCCACATACCTACAACAATTCCCTTTTAACATTAAGTACAAGAAATTAAGCACCAATAATGTTGCAGACTGCCTCAACCAACCACCAGTCATGGCACAGATCACTGTGCTCCACTCCTGTGGGCATGATAACTTGGGGTAGTTTCATCTTTACGAGAGCAATCCAGAATTCAGCAGCACATACCAGACACTCTTGGAAGGTAAGAAAGTTCAAAATTTTCACCTCCAAGATGCACTGTTATACCACCAAGGACACATTTGTGTTCATTCAAGCGAGTGTGCCAAGATGATTTGGGAGGCGCACTACAATCGCGTCACTAGGCATTTTCATTAAGGGAATTATGAGGTATAAAATGGGCCTCCTAATAAAAACGCACAACCAAAATAAACTTTACAAGAACCAATAATATTCAAGATGATGATGTCAATTGTGGGGGATGATTCACCATTTTTGGAGGAAAAAAGCAAAAATAATAAAACTACTTTTTCAAATATTATTTTCAACTTATCTCCCCAACGTTTTACTAAAATTTCAAGCGGGATTACTTGTTGGATGAAAATTTTAATTCCTCATCCAAGGAGTACCCATGTTGCATACTTATGATGGACTTTTCTACATGAAAAATGAAAAATACATGAAAAAAAGTGATTACAATCACATTTTCTTGTATTTATCAT